>OY756435.1:22008685-22716514 GCA_963576905.1 Mystacides longicornis
ATTAAAAAAAAAAAATCACCAGTATTCCAATTAAAGGTGTCCGCCACTTCCAAATAAAAAATGAGGATAATATTTGCGAGTTTGTTTGTCTCATTACGATGGGGTATATAACTATCTTTTCATCATATAGGTACAACAATAATTTTGCACATTTTGTAACATAGTTAACCTTATAACTATTAAACTCTTGTCTAGTAGGTACACCTGTATTCCGTTTATCGATTCTCATTCTATGTGTATTGACGATAGTGCAATATAAGTGTTTTTCAAAGAGTTACAATGAAAATACTCATATTTCCCGAGAAATTGGGCCACGTATGTTTTTGAATGGTTGGTAGCCTAGTAATGGTTCAGTAGCCGGCTTTCGTTCTAGAATCTAGAGGGTGAAAACACTAAGAACGCTGATTTCGACCGGCACCGATCGGCGTAAAGAATGTTTCTATGCATTTTACCGGTTATAAGCGCAGCAAAAACAGGATCTTCCTTTCCGGCATTCCCATTCCACCATAGAAATATTCTTTACGCCGATCGGTGCCGGTCGAAATCAGCGTTCTTAGTGTTTTCACCCAATGGTCGTGGACTCGATTACAGTCAAGCGCAGACGCTCAAGCCCATAGCCCGTTAAACGGACATAAAAGATATACAAAAGAAGTAAATTTTTGTTAGACGCTAGCCACTGAGTAAATTAACTATTTCTAACACACCATTCCCAAATCAATACCTCAGCTCTCCTTCGAAAGAGTGGAACACGGAACGAGTGGGTCTTGCTCGTCTTCGGAACCCTTATGGGTGGAAAAAAAAAACAGCACTTTTGGCATCCTTAACACGGGTCCCATCCATGTCCATCCTCAATAATCGTGTTAGTTGAGTGAAATTTTGAGAACATTTGAGTATCTACCTAATTTCACTTAAATCACTATCTGCTGAATAGTAGAAAAGAATATTAATTATAAATAACCGTAAAAGAATCGCCGCAAAGCGTGGTAGGCTTATTTGGTGACAAAAATTATGTCACTTATAGCGGCCTTTGTAATTTTTATTGTGCAAGGGCCCCGGGTAACGAGGGAAAATACCTTCATGATTAATAAATTATTATTAGTGGTTATTGTTTGAACACATTGTCGGCATGTCTTTACGTAAAAAAACAAGAGAGTAGAGATACCTACAAATGTATACCTACCCAACTTATGATAGTAAATACCTACTTTGCGTGTTATTGCTTTGTTCTTTAGCGTGACGCGTGACACACGCCCTACGTACACTATAGTAGGTACACCATGTAACACTAGTTGAAAATAAAAAAAAAAATAGGTAAAAGCAGATAAGAAATTGTTATAAACCACTTATTGAATTTTCTGATATATCAACATGTCCATGATTTACTTTAATTATTTAGCAAATGCATCGTAAGACCACCTTTTTTTCTCGAGAAATCCTCATGGACACCTTTGTGGTAGTGTCGGACATCTACTGGCTAAAACACCCTCCTATACCTACTGCGGCCACGTTCCTGCCATTAAGGTCTACCGCGGTCGCAGACTGTCTTACCATCTTCTTTTGTCCCTCTGGCTGCGGGTTTCGTCGACTTCCTTTGTTTCAATGACATCCTCCATAAAGGCTTCTATTCCTTCCTGGACAGAATTTCATAAATAAAGGTGTCAGGTGTCGGGAAGTTTGGTAGATAGATGAAGATTTCTCGTCACTTTGTGACTCTATTCCTCCCATTTTGGACTCATGAACAGGGTATGTTCTGCGTCATCTTCTCCCACACCGCAGTATATGCATTCCTCCGACTGAGCCTTTTGTATACTTTCGGAGGTACTCCCCAAAGACTGCATATCCCGTCAAACCATCTGATGTTACATCTTAGGTGAATTTTCTGCGTCTCTTTAAATAACCAAATACGCTATATTCCAAATATTTAACTTGTAAAACTTTTCCCATAAACGGATGTCTTTTTAAATTTAATACTTAAAATTTAAATAATGTACTACAGAAGTGGTTGGTAGACTAGCGGTTACAACGCCGGCTTTCGTACCGTTTGGTGCGGACGTCGTGGTTCGATCCCAGGTGCCGACCATCTTCCTCTTTCACGACACAAGCTTTAAGTAGCTTACTGTGAAAGAGTCAAGGAGTGTTTGTGTTCACTTTGAGTGAGCACAGATTCATTTTATAAAAAAAAAATAAAAAAAATTACAAGGATTTTTTTTTTACTATCAATAACGAGTGCAGAGCTAAAAAAAATGTAAGAAATTAATAACCGGGGCGTAATGTGAATAGTCAAAAGCCGTTAAATAAATATTTTGTGAAAATGAATAATTTAATTCGGCTGGCTAATCATGGCCTTAAGTTCAAGTACCTATCTAGCTCGGGAATATGTTTAAAAATCGATTGCATGATTCGTACCTTACAAACAAACAAGAATACAATATAATAAAAACGTGGTATAAATAGGTACTTACTAAAAAAAAACACCAAAAATTAACATAAAATGCATCTTTATGTTTTTATGACAGTACATATTTTTGCCATAAAATCTATATTAATGTTGTGTAGTGTGCCTATGTAGCTATTCTTTGGCACGTCCTTGGCTAAAAAAAATATGTCCTAAACATTGATATGTACCAACTTTCATCATACAAATAAATTTATAACAGTAGAATATAATGATATGAAACATAAAAATACAAGTTTACGTTTTCCTATGTTTGGAATGATCACGACGGATGGTTGAGAAATATTATGAAGAACTCAATGGTTCCAAATATGATACTAAACTGATAAAGCTAGGATGTACGCATGAGAAGATTTTGTGAGGATTTTCTTTGTGTTACATAAAAGTAATAAACTATCGATTTTTATGGCCTATGGTGCATGGTGGGAGTCCATTTTCACAAAAGTATAAAAAACCACGAGTCTTTAATTTATAACTTCCTTCTGCCTTTCAGTCCTGTCGTGTCCATTGTCAAATACCTTAATATTTACACAGCTTGTGTGGTCTCTTAATATGGTTGCAAGTTTTTTTTATTTTCACAGCTTCTGTGGTTCATATTGTGCTAATCATGCTGCTACTGTATCAGGTTGATAAATGTAGAGTAAAACATTCGCGGATCTTATTGCATTTATACCATTTTAGGATTACATTTTAAATGTATCAAATTTCTTCAAAAGATTCACTCATTTTGACAGATAAAAAAACAAACGAAGTGGTTGGTAGACTAGCGGTTACAGCGCCGGCTTTCGTACTGTTTCGTGCGGACGTCGTGGTTCGATCCCAGGTGCCGACCATCTTCCTCTTTCGCGACACAAGCTTTAAGTAGCTTACTGTGAAAGAGTCAAGGAGTGTATTTGTGTTCACTTTGAGTGAGCACAGATTTATTTCTTTTTTTGTATTTTGTAGCTTTTTTATGTTACCAAAATTAGCCGCATATATGCAAGCATTACCTACAGTCAAAGAAATTTGAATTCAAGTTTATACGACATACAAAATACGAAAACACTTTTTACACGACCTAATATTTAAAACATCCAACTGTACGTACTTGAAACACTTAACACGTTTTGAAGGGACAGTTTGACATGGTAAATAATATGCGGTACACAATGAAAGCACGATTTGAATTTTGATCCGTGCAAAGTTAAGTGTTTTCGTTGTAATTTCACTGTTGAGAATCGCAAATAACCGAGTTCAACATAATGACTGATGTTGAGCAAATCGTGAACTGAATTTACCCGATTCCGTATAACAAGATGTCACGTGTCAGATTGGTGTGTATTTACCTGTTATTCAACTCAAATTATACGAAGATTATCTAATATACGAGTATAATCCTTAGGTACAGGTTGTGAAAATATCACTCTCATTTACGATAAATCAATCACTTACACCTTTATGACTCTAATTTGAAGTCTAAGAAATTTGATGATCCGTTTCAAAAAGACGTTCCAGAATATAAGGTCACCTTCGTCTATATTTTAAAGAAAAAGAACGTCAATATCTCCGCTATGGACTCTTGAATATCTTAGACATTTTCTACAATCTATTTGTCCAGTATTTTTGATATTGTCGTTTGCGTCAACGTCGATATAACTTTCAACGTCATAAATTCTTTTTCGTGCTTTGTTTATGGTTATATCTATCTTAATATTAAAATTGTTCAATGCATATTTTAAGACATCATTTAGAAATGTACCAGTTATCTCCATTATAGAGCAAAAAATCAGTATTGGTGTCTCAATCCTTCAACTATTTCCAAAACCAATTCACATTCTTGTTCAGTTCCAAAGAATCCAAGGAAAAAAACAATGAATTATTATATCTACATAATATTTCATTTTTAATACACACTTACAAACATGACTTACAAAATAAGTAATACATAGTTACATTAGAAATATGCCGGGGTTATCGTTTCAATGCCGATTTCTTACGAGTACAATAGTACATCCAACTAAACCATCGACTTCAAACTAAAAATATTCACTCATTGACGTGAACAACAGTTTATCAAATATTACACTCGAGTCTATGAGGGAAATGGGATAGGAGAGGATGGGAAATCAAGGAATTACGTTGCATTTTAGGATAAAGAGTGCTTTTTTGATAGGTCCTTGAAGGAATGCAGTGATTCATCTAGCTTCATTTGTGATGGGAGTTTGTTCCAACAATGCACTTCTCGTAGTTGATAGAAGGAACAGCTTCTATTGTGGTTTCAATCCTGTGGATTGGCTTGCAGCAAGCGCGAACGTCTCCTCTCTTTTCGGTTATCCGGTGTTTTCTTCAGTTCGATGTATGAACTGCACTCCATGTCTTGGCATATCTTTTGTAAATATTCCAGACGCGGGCGTCCTCTACCAATCAAGCCCTCGACTATTTCCTCCAATGTTATCATGTCTCATTAGATGCCCCAGTCATCTTCGTGTCTCTCCGATATGGTGTTCGATATGATAATTCAATGAATAAAG
Organism: Mystacides longicornis; assembly: GCA_963576905.1. Taxonomy (NCBI): domain Eukaryota; kingdom Metazoa; phylum Arthropoda; class Insecta; order Trichoptera; family Leptoceridae; genus Mystacides; species Mystacides longicornis. Next base: position 22,013,651 of record OY756435.1, read on the forward strand.
TATGTAGAATCATTTGCCGATCGGGTGCAGTGCATGATGACGTAAAAAATCCCTACATTTGATTATCTCCACCACGAATGGTGATTTTATTTCCTATTATTATTTACATGATAACAATTCGTTACAAATAACATGAGCTGATTAACAGTTTGTTATATAACGCGACGTCTTACTAACCACAATATACACATACCTTGGTAATTGTTTCATGCTATTATCATGTATTGTTACATCGTGTTTTCGCTTTGTAAGTCAGTATTATATTTTACACGGGACGAACTTTATGCGCCTATCTACTTGATAGGTACCTGCCCACGCGATTAAATGCAAATAAGTAGGTATATCATCAATTGCATATATTATTATTTGTACATGAATGATATTTGATATTATGATGCATATTGTGAGAATCCCGTCATAGATCATAATATGTTAAAGAGACAGCTTCGAGCTGAAAAATTATCACCGCACTATACATTTGTACACGCATGATATATCTACATCAATCCAGCAAATCAGACCGGTACTGTACTGGGTTGGTACTAAAGTTGGGCTGGTCTTGTAGACAGAGTAGCCTATACGAGATGGACCCATACGAGTGGCCTCAGAGAAGTGTTGGCAGGTCTCAGGCAAAGTGGTCTGACAACCTGAGAAGAGTTGGATGCGGCTAGCGTAGGACAGAGAGCTGGGGAAGTCTCAGGTGGAGGCCGATGTCCAACAACAGACACAAAAGGGCTGACGAAAGAATGAAATATGATACCCCATACACGTTTTCCTATATTCACAAGATATTGCCTAGCCATTTTATAAAAAACCTGTCTGAGTAATAATGCCTTTGTTAAAAATACAATGATGTTAACCTTAATAATGGTGTTAAGCTATTTTTAATTAACTGATACTGTTCGACTTTTTCGATTTGTAGTTATTTTTTTATTTCCATTATCTTTGTACTTTTTATAATGTACTTAAACTAATAAACTATTGTGTGTAGTTGCGTAGCAAAAGAGGTAATCAAGAATTGGGTCCCTACTATATATTGAGATATCCGGTATATATTTAGTATTATATTGATTACAAGGATGTAAAAAAGGTAAGTAATTGATACAGTGTATGGGTGTTGAGTTTGTTACATAGTAAGTAAAATGTAAGCGAAGAACAAGGATCCGATTTAGCAAAGTTGAGATATCAATCTATCAATATTCCATTACTAATTATTGTTTATTGTTCTTTTTAAACGGTTGCTATTTTCTCTAACGGTGCGTGAAACAAAGAACAGCTTAGATCAGTGTTGTACAAACTTTTTTTTCGTTTATAGAACTCCACCCAAGCCCGAGTGATTTTGGAATATGTCCACACTTTTTCTATATTTTAATATGAGTTTTCGATGATGGAATATCGAAACGATCATCGAAAGAGTTTCGAAAATTTTCCATACAATGCAATTTTTAAATTAAACAAAAGGTGCGAAATGTTTATGACCTTCTCCCACACCATGCCCAAATCTCTCAGCTATGCTTCGAACGAGCGGAACATGGTATGGGAGGGTCTTCCTCGTCTTCGGGACCCTGATGGGAGGAAGAACAGCGCTCTGCTCGGCCAACCGTCATTCGGCAAGACAAAATAACAAATGTGACTTTATCAATCGTAACAATCATTTACTAAACAAATATGTATCCTATTATAGAACAACGATTTTGTTATCAATGTCCTAACTTTTTATTATGAATTGATTTAACGTTTAAGTCTGAGTGGATTTATGTATACATCACTGAACAACAGTTTGAAAACCTTTGAGATTGTTAGTGTTTAGTTTTATCTTATATGTTACAAAGGCGACCAACCATAGCAAGATATCTCAACAAGAAAAATCCGATAATTCCTAATGCAAACTTTTTATATTAATAGATGGTGTTTTTCTTTTCTGTCTGTGGGGCGATGTTCAATCCGTCTGTTTCCGCAACACTTTCTACCAGCAGAGAAGTGGTCAGTGCTAATGTAATAACCAATACAAATGATCACACCTTGTTATTTGCGATTCATTGTTTTTTGTCATTTTTAATGATAATTGGCTTACGTAAGAAGTTTTATGATTCCGGTTTAACTCAAATCGTTTGATCAAAGTTTACTGTCATTGCAATTCGTCAGTTGACATTTGTCATATCTTCTTTTTGTTTTCGCTTGGATCTTTCTATTCCTGGGGTTTCCAACTATCTATCCATCTCATGTCTTGTCGTTATTTTATTTATTTACGGTGTTAACATTGCCGTTTACATGTTTAAATATTTTTATGTATTCATTTACCAACAACAAAGCTTTTTACAGACGCATGGGAGTGTAAAATAGTTATCAGGAGTGTAAAATCGCACTGCCGGATGAGTATTCGGTCGGATGCGATTCTACAACCATCGTCATTTTTGCTGGTGTTGAATCTTAGTTTGTCAGGATCTGGGGCTATTCACGAAATGGTCTAAGTATGATCTCATTCATATCCAATGCCATTAAATTTTAAGAATTTTATTTTAGTAGATTCATTTAAACTATAGTGTTAATCTATAACAGCTGCGAATTTCTTGAAAATGTAATTCTGCACAAGTCAGTGCTGCACTATCAAGTAAGATAGACATGGAGAACGGAACTGCAGTCTTTTCTCTCCAAGCTTCTTTCGCTTCTTCCACTGATATTTTATGTTTCATTCAACCCCTCCTATTTCATTTTCTTCTGACCAGAGGGCTATCCAATATCCATATATTAAGGTGTTACTATGATCTTATTCGAATTCCAGCCTTTTTAGACACCATTAAATTTTATCAAGTAACCATTTTTCAGAGAATAACTTCAACTGATTGAATTGGTTGGTGGCCTAGCGGTTACGACGCCGGCTTTCGTTCTGTTGTCGTGCGGAGGTCGTGGGTTCGATCCCAGGTGCCGACCTTCTTTCTCTTTCACGACACAAGCTTTAAGTAGCTTACTGTGAAAGAACCAAAGAGTGTATTTGTTTTCACTTTGAGTGAGTACAGACTCTTTAAAAAAAATCTATAAAGGTTGCAATTTTTTGATCGGTTTTGAATATGCCAGAGTGCTTAAAAAATACTACATTAATAAAAACTACTTGATCAAAAGCTACTAAAATTATCATTAAACGAACAGATAAAAAACATATCATTCTATATGTTATTTCGTCTTAATTTTACATCTTGTTTCGCGAAAATCTCTCCAGCTCTCTACGCGATCTCTCCAAAACCGTCTTATAGGGATCCCCATCACTCAAAGTCACATTATTTTCTAATGTCGGAGTTTCTGATTCTGTCGTGAATGTTGTTTCTGTTGTGACAAGGAAGTTCTTGGGCCTTTCTTTGTCAGCCCTTGATTTTATAACACTTTATTTCTTTCATTTCCTTATTATTAAGATCTTATGCTGAAAATATCAATGAAAAAAACCCGTCGTGATAATATTAAATGATTTGTCATAAACGACAAGTTCCATTCAATCCGGTCTCTCACATTTCAAGAGTGTGCTTAGTCACTCGTAGACTGGTCAGTGCCAATACTGAACAACTGCAAAATGGCAATAATTATATAAATTTTAACCATTTTTGACCCCTATTTGGGGTACAGAGAGGAAACAAGAACTCCCCATGACTTCCTCCTTCACAATATCCAAATCTTTCAGCTTTGCCTTGAAGGAACGAAACACGATACGACAGAGACATAAATATACGGAGCTCTTGTTAAACTCAGCTTTTTTACTATCAAAACGTTGCCAGGTTTGCAATCATTTTTACATTAAATAAAAAGTGTAATAATTTTTATCTACATAATAATTTTCTGTGAACTTCTTCCAATGTAATTTTAATACGCTTATACATGAAAACAATGCTCCTGCAGTCAGGCCTTAACAACTATTGAAACGATTTAGAAAAGATTTTATGTCAAAACGACGTATGCGGTGTAACAAGTTCTACAATAATTTTTTTTCTTCCTTTGATTATGTGCTATCAAAACGATACATTAAATAGTCAATTTACAAAAACTACGTTAGTTGGCTTTAAAAATATTCATGAATTGAAAAAAACTGAACAACAAAACCGATTTCAGAAATGTGTGACACTGTGCCTTGTGATCTAAAAGCGGTCACATACATACACTATTTATTTTTTAACGCTCGGATTCCCAAAAAGTTAGGTTTTGTAGTTACATCCTTTTTGTGATAAAGTAGTCTTAGTTATAGATAGTTCTTGTAAAACACGTGTTCAAATAACTACCTTGATAAAAAATGCTAAACTACCGTCTACGAGCGGACATTCATTCATAAATATTATAATTAAATGATATTAAATTTTATTTATTTAAACTTTACCACGATCAATTTTATTTTAACGCAATGAAAATAAATATAAGCATTATTATTTTAATAAAGATATTTGAATAGCGGCTTGCTGAAGTATGTCAACGGAAATTATGACCATTAGTGACTTATGACAAATCTAGAATGACATATCATAATGTTTTCGTCATAGTTCGAATGCATTATTATGTCATATTTTTGTCAATTAAACTATTGCAATAAAAAAAGTTGCATTGAAAATAGCAATATTGACGGTGCATTTTCTCACGATTTTCGATGAAGTTCTTGTTCTCAAAATGTGAAAATTGATACAAATATATCATAATGTCTGCTTACAATACTATAACGTTGTGAATTTCTAAGCTTTTTTCTACATTGAAGAAAAAAAAACAATAAAGACAAATTCCTCATGTACGAGATTAGCAGGAAACCAATAAAATGAGAGAGAGTTTAGTTAGATTGGTATTGGCGTAGTATTTCATGATAGCTTTAGCGTTAGGCAGTCGTAGTATGTAAGTGCGAGGGTTCACTTTTATATTATTACTAGCTTTCCCGACAGACGTTGTCCTATGGTTCTAACCCGAGGCGGCCCGTTCATATGTATATAATGTGCACTGCGCCCCCATAAAAAAAATACATAATTAATTCGATTGAGTTAAGCTACTAAAAATATTAACATTAAAATATTTCCAAAACTTCCATATTTCATTTGTATTCAAAACTCAGGCGGGAACAATGCGAGAATATTATAATATGCGCGCGCAGACATTATACCTCTATATGTTCCCGATGTTGAATTAGTATGAAAATTGGAGTAAGTGGGATGGATTACTGTAAGAGCGGCAATTACGTTTGAAAGAATGAGAGGGAACTACCCGCGATGGGGTTGGCGCGTCGCAGGTGATCCGTCTCATACTAACTTAAATATTATATTTTATATCGTTTCTTACCCATTTTTTTTCAACTTTTTATTAGTTATTCTGTTATCCGGAGCGGAGAATAATCCACTAAATCTGTTGATACATTGAAAGAATCTGTTGAGCCGATCTCGAGTTATAAGTGTTTGCACTAACTCGACTTTAATTTATACTTATTAGAGATTTCGGAATGAAAAATCTAGGCATTTTAATGACACTTATTGTTTCTCAAAATAATCTCCTTTAAAAAGGTTCTTACGCTTTTAGACAGCGTTTGAAGAATTATTGGTGGAAGAGTTTTCTGCCGAATTATTGGCCGTAGATCCTTCTATGTTTACTGTGCCAAACATCCTGGACTACTTCTGTGCACGTGCTTTTGTCTGGTTGGCTGAATATTAAGTAAAATGAATAAGTCGTTGAGAGCTATATTAGGACTTATAAATGATGACTGCTATATAAAAGATATATCCTGGTTGCGCAATCGCGACAAAAGTGTATGAGAGATTATAATATGTCACGGTTATGCAATGTCCTGGTTGCGCAATCGCGACAAAAGTATATGAGAGATTATACCTAATATGTCCCGATTATGCAATGGCGACAAAAGTGTATGAGATATATTGTGTCCTGGTTGCGCAATGTTACAGAACAGACCGTCAATTTGAGTGTACAGGATTTTGTTTGAGTGACGTAGGCTTGGGAGGTATTTAGAACGATGAGAAAAATATCAGAGTTCGTGATTGATTTGAAAACTGGATGCAAGCTATGGCAAACATTTTGATTTTTGTTAATCATCAATATCCGATGAAGAATTGATGGTCAGAATTATTGTAATCTTCTTTAGAGCGATTAGTTCAATAATTACTGAACCAATAACTACTTGTTGGTTTGGTAAACTTTCATTAACCATCATATTTCTTTTTTTAAGGTTACAGAAGATGAGAATCAACCGGATGGAGATGATTATTTTAAATGATAATTACTCAGAACTTTAAGATTCTATTTGCATTTATCCGAAGATTCTACGTCTAAATTATTTATAGGGTAATTTGTCAAATATTTGTTCGTAAGAAATAATTATTTTATCCTTGGTAAGATATGAGAATGTTTGCGTGTGAATCATCCGCTAAATTATTCATTTAGGAAAAAAAATTAAGTACTTATTTTCCGTTTGACATCCGTTTATTTTAATTTTAATTTATTCATAAAAAATTAACCAAGTAAGTAAAATAGTTTTTGTAATTCCTACACGTAGTTATGTATTTAATGATGAGGTTTTTATACAACTGTTTTTTGTACCAGCACAAAGAGAAAATTAGCCATGCAACTTATTTAATTTAAATTTGGCACTTACTAAGTTATTTATTTTATTTCCTCATCGATAAATGTGAAGTTTATTATACTTTAGGAAAATCCCTTTCGGTAAACGGAGAAAAGGGTTAAAAAATATTCAACAAATTTAAAAGAAACCGAAAATTTTCTGTAGAAATCCATTAAATTAGATACAGGAAAATGGAGCGGTTGGTAGCCCAGCGGTTACGACGCCGGCTTTCGTACTTTTTCGTGCGGATGTCGTGGGTTCGATCCCAGATGCCGACCATCTTCCTCTTCAGGACACAAGCTTTAAGTAGCTTGCTGTGAAAGAGTCATGGGTGTATTGTGTTCACTTTGAGTGAGCACAGATTCATAAAAAAAATAAACACTTTTCTATTTCTATACGAATTTGACTGCTTTATTTTTCTACAAGGTACAACGCTTTTCAATTGATAGGTTAATAATAATTGATGTTGACACCAAAACCTTGAATGCAATGGTGTAAATTAATGATAGTATTTCTATTTTCCAGTAGGCTTAATCCGGGTTGTAAAGATTTACAATATTTCTCTAATGACGTCTATACAATCTTGCAACTCGACCATAAACATAACAACTGATTCCAATAAAAATTTGTAAATTCAAATATTGCAAGAAAATGATATGGCATGACTAAAAAGGCATGTAGCAACTATTATAATTACACCCTTGACATAGCCAAGCGACCTTCTGTAGAAACACTGTCTAAAATAATATTTGTTCGAGTTTTAAACACGGGTCTAGATAATCTGGCGGTAGTTGTCACGCAATTTTGAACAGGGATTTCGCGTACGATACAATTGAATTGTATTGAATTTTATGGCATTGTTAATAATGAAACAAGATAATGATGGTAGCAGATGGATAGAGAAATACTTGGAAAGAAAAATGTTCTGTTTACATATTATAGAAGTGAAAAAAGGTACCTTTTGATTAGATCCTTGGAATCTATCTATATTAGAACAACCCAAAACACTGACTGCTTTATTAAAAAACTCTGATCAGTGGAAAATAAGAGTTCAGCGGTAGAAAATTTGCGATCAAGCCGTCGTCGAGGTAGTTTAACCCATATCGATTGATTGCGAGCTGATCTCTGTAGATTTTAGCCCGCCATGTTGGATTTTATGTCAACTGACAATGGTTTCGAGTGTACAACAACGCTTTCTGTAATAAATACACTCTGTTTTTAAGTTTATTTTTCCCGTCCAATTATGTAGGTTCTCCCTTCATATTTTGGTCGATTTTGTTTTGGTTTATCATTTTGATATAAAGTTTAAACAAATAAAGCGAAATATAATGACGTTTTAAAGAAAATACTCAAATAATACCTTTTAAGTAGGTACAAATATTAAAATTGAAGTGATCAAACACGAATTGGTTCATTTTGGCTGAAACATAAAGGTTTCGTATGATTTAATAAGGACTTAACTATATTTTTATATAAAATAAATAATTAAAAAAAAGTACCTATTCTGCATCAATAAATCGTTCAAATCTGATATAGCGAGTATTGGCAGTTATCACTTGCGTTGCCCAGCTACTATTAATTGTTTGTTTAGAAAATTTTGTGTGAAATGTCATCTTTGTACATAACAGACGCGGATCAAATATTATTTTATAAATGAAGTAAAAACTGATCAGTGAGTTGTACCTACGTAATCTTACGATTAACGATTTTTTATATAAATATGTCGTATGATCACTCGACGTTCGGACGCGCGATCACCTTTCAATTTGGACAATGCCTTATGATACTGTCAATGTCAATCAAAATTTTGTCAATACATACTTTAAACTTTACTTAAATAAAACGGGCATTTTTTATTCGATTCTTTTCTGAGATGACTATTTTTATCCATCTCACTTGCACTTGCTTAGGTACTTATTATTATTACCACACCTGTCCATAAGGATCGTAAGTGCGAGTGAGATAGAAAGAACATGATTTAAACCAAAGTTATATCAAAAACAGAATCGGATAATAAGTGTGATTTCACAGTTCATTCACCGTTTTCTCTTTAAATGGTTGCGTAAGTCTTGGATTATCCTAGACATTGATATATTTATAACGCCCTTACTTTGTACTCTGCATACTAATTTCTATCTTGGATTCTCTCCAAAATTGGTGAAAGGCTATTCATATTAAAATCGACTGATTCAGTAAGTAAACTCTTACCATAATAATTCGGAAATATTTGGTTTTAATGGAGTTTATTCATCCAACAACATATAAAATAACGTAACTTGTTTCATATGTGACTTATTTCCTACTACACCGCCATCTCTTAGATTTTTTCAAAGCTACGAACGTATAGAGGAATTGATTGAGAGGTGAAGTCGTATTTGGTTGATAAAGCATTTTATTCTGTTGACGAAATGATAAATGAATAAAGATAAAATATGTTACTGTACTGTTAAAATACTTAGATTTTTTTTACTATATGTTAACATATTATTATAATGACGACACACTGGATTGGGCCCTTTCACCCAGCCAGCGTTGATCTATAAATTAAAATTTTTAATTTGCAATCATCTGTGAATGTTGCTTCATTTGTTTCTTTTGGTTTTTGTTTATTATTGCTTGTATGAGCTTGAAACATATTGTATTTTTATAAAATCTAGATGAGTCTATGTGCCTGTTTGAGGTCAATAGACGAATGGAGGAAAATAAAAATTAAATTGTTTTCATTACAAACTTATGACCCGTCGAACTTCAACCCGCATCCGAATCAACAATAATAATTTTTTCATAATGCGATATATTATAAGTTAAATTTAATTCAGTTTTTATGTCATGAACTGTATTTAATTCATGTAATAAGACACATTTTTTTTTATCTAGGTCAGCTAGTAAAAAATACGATGGTATTTTACCATCAGGTAGGTAAGACAAAAATCGACACATTTTGTAAATTTTTCAATCACATTGCTCTCAATGCGTTTTTAGGTAGGTGAATGAGAAGAAGAAATATCTTCTCCTTCCTCTTTTATAAGACATTCTGGCCTGTTGTTCCTGATGCATTAACTTTCCTTTTGGAGTTTTTGGAGGGAAGCTGACAATCAAACTATACCTCCAGGGTTTAGGTGGTCATCCTAGAGGTCTATTCCCCTGCGGTATCTTGTTCCTGTCAATTTTTAAGGCTCTTGTTTCAGCCATTTTTTTTTCAAATTTTCACAAACATAGGTAGGTACAGTTTTTTATCACAATCATGAAAACAAATACACGAAAAATACAACACTTATAAACCAGCAAAAACTGAAACATCTTTGTTCCGAAACCGTTTTCTGTCTTTATTATCGAGACACTTAAACAATTATTAACATAAAAGAGAAGCAGTATACGAATATTATATTGGCCAGTATCCCATAATTAAGAATCAATAAAAGGTCCTAAATCCAATCAATTTTTTTCATTAAATTTATAAAAAAAACAGATTGTAAGCATTTTTTAAAGAATGAATAAAAAAACACACACAATAATATGTGTCCTTGAGTATCTACATCTACAACAATGCTATACAAAATCGCTTTGTTATTTGCATCGGAAAGGATATCTTAGGTATATTGTATTATGTAGAATAAAAAAAAAAAGATTTGTTATGAATCTTATATAATTGGGTTAGTTAGGTATACCCAAGTAATTGAGCTTGACAAATAATATCTAATTTTATTTTCAATTTAACATGCGGTAATTTTTTTTATAACATGTTTATGAATAAACAAATAAAATAATATATTATACTAGCTTTCCCGACAGACGTTGTTCTGTGGACCCTTGGTCCTAACCAGAGGCGGTCCGTTCATTGTGCACTGCGCCTCCAGAAACAAAAATAAACTAACTAAATAATAACATTAAAATATTAATTCTGAAAAGTCCATATTTCATTCGTATTCAAAGCTCAGACGGGATCAACGCGAGAATATTTGCGCGCAATTTGGTTGACTTTGTATGAAAAAAATTTAAAACGCCAGAAACGGTGGAGTAAGTGAAATGGGCTACTGTAAGAATGGACAATTACGTATGCGAGAATGAGAGGGCGCAGGTGCAGAAGACAATAATTTGTTGTTAGATTTTTTCAAAGATGGCGTGCATCATATTCGTTCCATACAAACTTTAATATCGTATTTTATACCTATTATTTCTTATCCATTTTTTTACTTTTTATTAGTTATTCTGTAATCCGAAGTGGAGAAGAATCCAATAAATCACACATCCGAAGAATCTGTTGAGCCAATCTCGAGTTAGTGTTCGCACTAACCCGACTTTAATTTATATTAGAGATGTATATTTTAGGCTACCTGCTTCCAATATCATGTAATCGAGTATCTTTATAATGACTTATATCCGCAATGAAGCAGGTAATTGATAAACAATGTCAGTTAATATTATTATGAAGTTCAATGATCTAGCCAGACACTAATGTAAAAAATCTTGCGAGAGATACAAGTATTAATAATTAATATGAATGATAATATATGAGTCGTATAATTGATATACAACCGAGACCTTAAAGTTCAGTGTTATGATTTGGAAACAGTATGAATGTATTTTTAATTATTATTAAGAACTTTGTAGTTAGTTCAATAGAGTGTAAAAAGGTACCAGATTTAGGTACTTACCTTTTATTATAGGAAATGAATTTAGTTGGTAGTAATCAACTTTTACCTTCAACTAAAAATGTACCACATAATCCTATAATCTATCTGTATATATAAAAAATTTCCGTGGTGGTTATATCGAACCACGCGCGAACAACTGGATCAATTTCGTTAATTTATTTTTTATCTTTGTAAAATATTTTAATTTTTTTTTTCATTTGTTTCAGGTATGTTCGAAATGATATTGCAATTATTTACATGGAAATGAAGATTAGCATATTATTTTGAAATCGTAAGTAAAGTTTAATGTTGACTTCAACCTTATTAAGAAAAAAAACCCAAATATAACATGTAATTGTCTAAGTTCTAAGTAAATCAGTATCTTTGAAACACAACATCACTTTAACTTTCAACATAAATAAGTTTTACAACTCCAGTTTACTCCATGTACTTTTTGCCCCAATAGTGCTGTCGTGCAAAATACTCCATCGAATTTTCTGCCTTTTCTTGTCTTTCAACCTAATCTCTTTTCACGCCATCTATAGTAATTCACCTCCATTATTCTGAGATCTTCCTCCAAATGATCTCGTATCAACGCGAGTTTTTTCCATCTCACAGTTGTTCATCTTTCTTATGTTAATCTGTCAAGAATATTTGGTGTTGGTTTTGTTTTTACATATAAAGATTAATTTGTAATGGTCAAGTTTAAAAATCACATTTCAGTATACACGTGGTGCGATACCATAATTACATAAACACATTTATATAAAAAAAAAACGGATACGGTAGGGGTCACCATGTGATTAAAAAAATAAATAATGAATTGCATAATAGACAACCGTAGACAAAATATTATCTATTACGCAAACGACCTTCATAATCTATTCTAAATCAATAGACAAAATTAATAAAAATCAATTTTGACACAATAATTATACATAAATTAAGTATAAAGGTACCTACTTTACACATGTAGGCGGTCAATTTTTTTTATATAATATATTTTTAATTACATTTTCTTTTTATTGATACATTTTAAGTAGACATACCTATAAAAATACCTATGATATGGACTATTAAACATAATAATTTCAAACATGACATTGAAATATTTTTTTTAAATATAGTAAAAAATAGGTAGGTATGTGCATGTTAAGTTTTAATTACATAACATTTTTGCTTTATACGTAATTTGAATATCTGTATTGTTTACTAGGAAGAAAAAAAAACAATTATTATGAAACATTTAATATGTTTATTTTATGGGAAAAAAATTGGTAGTCAAAATAAGTTTTGAATAAATTCACGTCTTAGATAATTAGAGTCAATTTTCATAGTTCGTGTTGGTATAGTCAATCATAGACATTTACGCTATCAATCATTCTGTATGAAATCTATTATTCGGTCTGTAAGTACTAAAGGTACTAAATGATGATAACTGGGACAGTTCCAATAATAAAACAATTCTATCTCCCTATCTCTTTCGCACTTATAATGCTTATGGCAGGTAAAAAGAGGTAGTGATGTTTATCATTAGATGACTGCATCGAGTGCATCGAGTCATTTCAATGAAAGAATCGAGGTGAAAGTATAAAACAAAAGTTTAGATAGCATAACTTTTGTAAATGTTTCTGAGATAAAAGTTTAAATAATTATAAAGCCGCGGAGTGTTCCGGGTTATTAGGCCGTGGTCGATTTGGGATTCTTGTGCCCAAAGTTTCGTTTCCTAAATGGTGGCCTGTGGGAGACATCTTCTACTCTATATTACCTAACCTATGCCAGGTAGAATAATTTATTGTTCGGGCTGCCTCGCAAAATAAATACTAGGTACTATAGTTTTCAATTCAATTCGTTCTTTTTCTTTCTTCAGGAACTTATAACTGTTCCTGGGACGATGGGTGATCTCTCTATTCATAGTAATTTTGTTTGTATACATTATTTACTTAGAGAATCGTTCAAATGTTTGAATAAATTTTGAAATTTATATTTTTTTTAAACCGAATGTGTTTTTGGAGTTTTACTTACGAATTGAACAAACTGGAGATCGAAGGGCCAGCATGGTAACATAAACTAAATCTTGCTAGAAGATGTGGGTCTATAAAATGCTGTGAAACCTCAAGTTGTATTACACAAGCAACACTAAACAAGCTGGTTAATCCGATTTGTTAGTAACCCAAATACGTACCCCTAGGCAATGTGTTCATACCATGTGATGTTTCACCCCAGATAGGTGAATCGGTCCACTCTCTCAAATGTGTAATTTCCTACAGAGAGGGAGTCAATATGCGATGTGGAGGCGATGGGATCGGATATGAGGTACTTTTGTTTTCCCTTCGTTTACAGTCAACCCTAGACCCTTTGCCGCACTCTCTAGGCGGTAAAACGTCTCTTTCAGGGTGTCTTCGTCTTTAGTCACAATATCTATGTCATCTGCATAAGCTAGGAACTGCACAGAGACCTGAAATATCGTACTCTGTCGAATCCCGAGTCTCGAGTCACGAGTGCAATATTTATTTATTTCCATTATCAATTACACTTAACAAACAGTTTACATATATAATTATTGGAATTTACTGCCCCACTAGACATCGTCTGTTCTGGGGCAATACAAATCAAATCATGTAACCAACCAATCATCTTACAAAAAAGCATAATACCTACAGTGAAGAAAAAAAATTAGTAATAAATAAAAGTAAAAATAATAATGTCTTTACTAAATAACAAGACTATAAATAACAATATTGAATAGCAGTCAGGCAAGAACGCCACCCTGATGCAGGCTATTGAATGTTAGGAAGGGATCTGACAGGATCGCTGATTACAGTCTCACCTGTCATTCCAATCTTGACATTGAAACTTCAATCATTCGTCGGTACCAATATTAACTTCGTTCCTGACCCGACATGGTCATGGGCATGCATAAAAAGCGTTGAAGAGATGCTTTCGCACAAGATATTATCAAAATTGGGAAGTCCATTCCGGCAGATATGACGATTGTGAACGTTATTGTATTAGCATAGAATCTTCGCACGAGATTGGTGGAAACAAATCCCTAAATCCTGTTTCAAAATAACCTAATTTGAGAGATGGTCTTTCAACTCGTACATCAAGGTCTTAACAAAATCTTGACTAATAAACTACGACTTTTGAGTTAGTATGTATTAAAAAAATTGAAGAGTTAGATGAGAAGGCTTTATGGATGAAAATGATTGCTATTTTGATAAATAAATAATAAGGTCGGTCCGTCAAATATTAAAATTTATTGATTTAAGATTGAAAAGATAATTCAAAGAGCAGTTAATTATTTCTCCAACACGTATTATAAATAACGTTTTTTTTTTCCACACAGCCACTGTAAGAAATAATGATATTTAAGTCTCATCATCTCATAACCTCTACGTTCGATACTGTCTATAGTTTTCTTGATTTCAATTTCTGATTTTAGGTTTTAAATTAAACTATTTTGTTATCTTCGATTCATCGTTTCCTCATTATAAGAACGTCGTGACTTCAAGTGTCGGCCATTTTATAAAGAGTTGTTCCATTTTTGAAATACACACGAAACGTCAAAAAGGTTGATTTTGGTAGCAGTCGGTAAAGAAGCGGACTGTACCTAATCAAGTAAAACTACGAATTAAAAGTAGACTGATTGGATCTTTTGTAGCTTTTGATTTATGAATCCACGCTGTCAAATTTCTTCTTCTTTCAGTCACTGTTCTGAGCTGGTTGCAAGTTGGAAGACTTTTTCTATGGTTCCTAAACCCGTTCATTCTCGAATATTTTGCAGCATCTTTCAGTGATTCTGCAACACCCGTTTTGACAAATCATTCAAACTGTCAAATATGTTAAGAAATGCCAATTGAGGAGATCTCAATTTTGATTGCTTTTGGTAACATTCAGCCCAAAATTCATTAGTGTTAGAAATGAGCTGAAGTCCATATTATTTAATTAGGTACAGCAATGTTTTAACTTTTAACTGCTAAGTCGCTTAGAACAAAAAGTTATAAGCACTTCTATTTTGATTTGATTTACGAAATAGCTGGATTACAGAAGTGGACACAATAATATTGTTTAACAAATTGTCGGGCACATTCTTATCGGTACTTCATAAGTAAGGTAGAGTGTGTGCGCGGCGCATATATTATTCTCACGTTGTTCCCGCTTGAGCTTTGAATACGAATGAAATATGGATGTTTTAGAAATAATTTAACATTATCATTTTATTAGTAACTTAATCGGATTAATTATGTATTTTTGTTTCTGGGGGCGCAGTGCACACCAGAGGCGGTTAAAACTACAGGACAACGTCTGTCGGATAGCTAGTAAATAAATAAATAGAGATCGAATCTATGCCGCAAGACAATATTATTATACTTTTAATAAAGTATTAAATACGTTATCTATAATGATCATTGTATTGTGTCAGCTACGTATTTACGATAATAATAATTATTGATTATTGTTTGATTTTTATGCATTCACTAGATATTTAATAACAGTCAGTCGATTTCGTCTGATATGAGAAATATCCAACCTGCAAGATTGTTTTACACATTACAAAGGTGTCAGTATAAAACCGGCGGAATTTATTGCCTGAGGAAATTTTTATGAGGGATGAAATAAAGATAAATATAAAGATATGCATTCCAACCCCGGGTAGAAATATCAAGTGAAAAACACTTTCTGACCCGACCGGTAACTGAAACCGGAATGTTTTGATCTGAAGTTAGCGTCTCTACCATTATTATGCTACCGAGGTTAAAGAATAATATGAACATGCTATTTCTTATTTTGGATTGAAAACCACTTAAAGAACCTGCAGGTACCCACATTTACTCAAAGAGCTAATAAAATATCCACAAATTTATTTTCGTAATAGCAATTATGTATTACCTACACTTTTCTGTCCGTATCTGATTGTAAGCGTTTTCAAGTATGCGACATAGTACCTATATATGAAATAGTCACGAATGCGTAAGCTTTAGAGGTCACCAGTTTATTTATACGCGAAGAGATTGGGTTCCTAGCTCGAACAATCCAATAATATTGTTGTGTCCACTCTAAGATGGCAGACTGTTTAGATGTCATATTTGAATATTGCGTAAAGTTCTGAAGTTAACATTGTCTATGGAACACTGAAATTGGTTTCATATATTGCCCGTCATTCACAATCACTCCGTCCGTTCAAATGTATCCATGTCACTCCAAAAAATGAACGGGAGTGGGGCAAACCAAATGGATGATGTGGAGTGATAGGGTGAGTCGACGGATATTCATCAGTCGAAAATTCAATAAAATTGCGTCAAGCCTCGTCCATCACTCCAAACGGATCGTCATGGGGGAAACTCGAGTGTTAGTGGACCAAGTCGTCACGCATTTAATTGTCAGGGGGGGGGGGAATAATATGGTCCAAATTTGTCTTATTTTGTCATCACATGACATGTATTTGGAGTGATCATGAAAGGGGGCCGTCAAGTTAAATATAATTTGTTTAGAACATAATTATAATTATATTATGATATAAAAAATGCGCCCATCAAAAAAAAAAAACAACTGACAGTCAAAAGTGAATTAAAATTCAAAATGAGAAAATGTTATATTGTCAAAAGCACTAAAAAGGTTATATAAAGTTTTGAACGAATATGTAACAACTAATGTCAAAGATCGACATCGCAAAGATTGCAGGCCAAACATGGATGAGAGAGGCTCAGGACAGGAATGATTGGAAGGGGAGGGAGGCCTATTTTCAGCAATGGACGGAGACAGGCTGACGAAGAAGAAGAACGAAGAATGTAACAACTAATGACTCTAACAATTCATTACTGATGTTCGATTTTTAAATGGAACAAACCACTACGGGTTTACGACTGTCTTCTACTGTTATTTCGAAGACTGGCTTAGGGTGATCACTTAACGTTAACAACGTTTGCCATTCAGTGGTAATTTTCAGGTCTCCGAAACTCCTCATCATTGAGAACAAGAGAACCTCTATAATTTTTTTTTCATAAGAACCTCCTCTTGACAATAGTAAACACAACAGAACATAATTAATTAGCGAAATTGGTTCAGCGGTGACCAAAGCAAATACTATTTCTTTAATTGCGAAGTCATACGAATAATAAAATAAAATTATTAATTTATATTTCAAATATTGATATGAAGCAAATAAATAAATACATAATGCATAATTTGATATTAAACTTAATTTAAAGTTATGTATTTGGTTTATAACAAAATTGATTACTTTTCAATTTAATTCATTCTCCTTGTGAAATCTGCCAATATTATTTTGATATGTGGTCAACTGATAATTGAATTTCAGCATGATTTTATCTCAAGTAACAGGTCAGATTTTATGTGCAACTGTTTGAACGTGGTAACGTGGAAATAACCTACTAAAATTCATTTTAATCAGACATTTCTTGCATCAGAGAGAGACTAAAGTCTGGAATAGAGTTGACTTAGGCAATGGCTTCGTCAGTATCTCATGGATTGTATTAAATTTCATAACAGTGATACCTTTCGTCTATAAAAAGTGTCCCTGAAACCATTCATAGCAGCTTAGATCATTCACTGGGCACATTTTTCGATTCTTGGCCACTTGGAGAGTATAACAGTTCGATTGTAAAAAAATTCCATATGAGTATTGAACTGGTGTATTAAAGCTTTTCGTCAATCATCAAAAAAAAATGGAGCTCTATTTTCCGTGGTCAACGCGTGAATAACTGAACCAATTTCACTAATTCACTAATTCAATTTTTTATGTTTGTTATTGTCAGGAAAAAGATCTTGTGACTGAAAAAAGTCATTAATGTTGCGTGGAACATTATAAAACTGAAGAAAACTTTAAGTACGTGACCATCTTGGTGATTTTTAAGATATCATTATTTAATTCTAATTTTGAAATTAAATTGGCGTTTGACAGAAACTGTAAGTAGTTTGATAGTTGGTGTGATTAACTAATCATTTAACAAATTCGTATTCAATATTCATAGTAAGGACTACGGGACAACGTCTGTCGGGAAAGCTAGTTGCTTATACAGATAATCATACTGTGAAGTAAATGCATAAAGGTGCCAATACA
The DNA here is from genome assembly GCA_963576905.1 of Mystacides longicornis. NCBI lineage: Eukaryota > Metazoa > Arthropoda > Insecta > Trichoptera > Leptoceridae > Mystacides > Mystacides longicornis. Next base: position 22,031,952 of record OY756435.1, read on the forward strand.
CTGTAAATAGTGTTACCTAGCTAGAGTAGGCCTTTTCTCTCTACCTAGACTTCTCTCGAACTGTGCAGAGATTGCTGCCGATGCTTATAAATCTACCTAGAGTCTTTTAAAGATTTCTTCTAGGAGATTAAGCGGTTTCTAGGTACTAAAGCGTTCAAATGCTACTTCTACACTCACAAAAGATCGCCCTAGCTAGATAAACTTGAGGTTAAAAAAAACCTACAATTTAATCTCAATAATGTATTTTTACTCACAGAACTGAAGAGTTTTTGAACGATGATTCAATGCATTGTTGAGTGTATGTGGGTGTTGATAAATTTCTTAAATTATTATTGCATTAAAGTTATTATTGTTGTTAATATGATCTAAGTGTTATTGTTATATCAAATTCTTTGTATCATAAACACAGGTTTGTTTCCTAAGTACAAAACAATGCATCAATCGTTAATCAAAAACCATGGCGAAGCAATATAAGTCTACCTCTTGAAAAGGTCAATTTTGTTTTGATGTGTGAATCCTTTGTACCTACTGTTATTTGTTAAGATAATGATCGTAATACATATTTTTAAGGAAACCCTTTAGAAAAATATATATTGCTTCTAATATTTTAAATTTTCTTTAGTAATCTTTTGTTTGATGCATATAGGCGGATTCAGGATATAATTGGAAGTGTCAGAATGCATACCTATATACACTATTGTACGTACAGCCTACACCAGTAATTTGTTACAGATATATAATTTCAAATAATTATTTTTAAAACAAATCTTTATGAAAAATTAATTATTCGTAATTTGAAAATATATAATCGTATTTTATAGGTAAGTACCATAAACGACTTCTTTTATTAGTTTTACTTCGAAGACCTACACATTTTCAAAAGATATATAAACCCACAAATCTCACACATTATTTAAAAAAAATTTGAAAATCATTATTTTGTATAACCAAGTGAGTTTAGGTGTTTATTGTCAAAACAAAAATCTATTGACATAATATACAACCCCAATGATATGTGGTTAGGGAAATTAATAAATTTTCGATGTCCTGCCATAACGGTTAGAGAGAGAGAGAGGAAGTAGTAGCAAGAGGTGTACCACAAGGATCTATTCTAGGTCCACAAGTATTTAACTTTTTTGTGAAGTGTGTTACTATTTGAGATAAACCATTGATAAACCAATAAAGGCACTGTTATAAGCAGGAGTAACTCAATGAGATTATTAAGCTGTGTGACAATGTTCATTGTATTGATGTTTTTTTTTTCAGAAATACCTCCATAAGACAATTTTTACAACATCATTAGTTTTTTTAAATAAAATAAATATAACTGTTGGAAATTGCTAATAGTTTCATAAACGTTTGTATTTTATCGACGACTCAATTACTTTAAGGTCATTTTTGACCCTTTGCTATGCTCCGAACTCCACTTAACAGTAAAACGAATTGTGTTTAACGTATCATACTACCCACGATTGTGCTGATTTATAAGTGTGGGTTCAACAGCAAGGCGTTTAGGTAGTTGGAGGCAATGAATGTTAATTATATCGTGTGTGAGCAGTTTATTCTTGTAATGAAGTATGTGGAGAGACCTTTCGTGACACAGTGGATAACATTCACTATCAGCTACCTGAACTATTGCGACATATTCCCAGCACAAGACAATGAGTACGGTGCATACTATGCAGTTGAGTCGTAGCAGATCTATGCGAATCTTGGTTTCGCCCGACCTCTTCGGAATTCAACGAATTGCGATGAAGTTATTGAAAAAGACGTACCGTATCCATTTTTTTGCCGTCTTGTTCCAGGTTTCTATACCTATCGTTAAAAAAACTTAGAAACAGTAGTTCCTTCTGGAAGGTGCTAGCCTCAAAAATAGCGATACAATGGAATGCTGAAGGGTGTGGATGCGAATGAATGGCTTTTGATGAAAAATGAGGGGCTTATGATAAGGGATGTGTGAATGATCCATTGGTAACTGATTGGTTATATGTTTTGACTGTTAATGTAATTGAATTATTGTTGTGTCGATGGACGGTGAGGTGAATGGGCTATTAATGAGACCCATATTGCTAGTTGCAGTTGTTTTTATTTTATGAATTAAATTATGTACTAAAGATGCGGTACAACTTTTGCAGATTAAGACAGACGGAATAATTCTACAAGAGGCCAAGACTCAATTTGAAGAAGAAGAAAAATATCAATTTTTATTGTAGGTGTTGTTCTTTATTTTACTTTAAGATCAGGAAAAAACAATGGTTGATTTTCAAATAAGAGGGTTTCGGCTTTTAAGATTGTTTTCTACCGGGGCGGGGGATCGAAGTGTATTTTTTTTTAATATTTCTCGATAACTCCGCCAAAATGCCCTTACGACACAAGACGCAATAGGAAGCATGTGGGTTCACTTGGAGTGAGATCCGATTTATTTAAAGAAATGTTTTTAAATAACAAAAACTATCATTTCCTAAAGTATTTATGATAAATTTTTTTTCTCTATTCCATTGACCATTAATTTCGTATGTGCTAAATTCAAATAGAGTAAAAGATTCGCCACGTATTATAAGTCATAAATCGAATCGTTTCGTATCTCAAGTGTTACATTTTAAAATTGATTCGTCACACAGCTCAATATCGTGCGGAAGCATTATTTGATCTTTAATATTGAGCCACAGGTGCTGAGTTTTTGATCAATTTTCTGTCGAATTAGTTTTATTTACCGATTTTACTTCAATGTCCTTCGCTATGATGGCTGATTACAATAACAATGCTCTAAATAGTATTATGATATTTCGAAATAGTAAATTTACATCATTATTTCACGATTACCGTAAAAAATTGCTTAGGAGAACTTGCGTTAGTAAATATTTTTCTCATCAATAAAAATGTGAGAAAAATATAGATAATCGATATAATATCGTCAATTAATAACTATTCGATATTTTATACACTACTTTTAACCTATTAGAGCAGTGTTCCGCAAACTTTTTGGGTCCAAGGTACACCTACCATATCAAGAAATCTCAGAGGTACACCAAGACCCCCCCCCCTCCAACGAAACGCGCCGTAACACTCCCCCCCTTCCCTAAACACCCGTGTGGCTATTGTATACATCTATGTAGATACCTACCGCAATTCGCATAAGTAGGTTGTTGCAAATGGTAATAGAATTGCAACAGCATGCTTTGAACGCAGTGATATTTAGGCTTAGGCTCATCTTCGGATTTTTTTTATATTATGTCCGATCAGTGTCTAAGAGAAATTATACATATCCGAGAATGCATTTCGTACTCAGTCCATAGGTTGCAGGTCACACTTAGGAAATCAAAAGTTTTCTGCTAATAATAGTTCGAAGGCTTACATTATCAATACAGGCACCTCTTTCTGAATGGGTAGCATGACGTGTGGAAACATTTCATAAGGAACTTACTACGTACCATTGACAGCGTGCCTGATCCACACCAACTTAGCGCGAAAGCTTTCAATTTTGTCTAGGGAAGTTAAAATATTAGAATTAATTCCTGTCTAGAATTATCAGTTAAACTCATTTAAATGAGCGAATATGTCCGACAGTTATCTGCCTACTGTTTATACAAGTTTTACTGCCCATTCTTTTCATTTGAACACAGAAGCCAAATCTGAACCACGAGCCTCTAAAAACACTTGAGTCTCATTTTTTCACGGCACACCAACTGATGACCACGGTACACGCTTTGCGGAACACTGCATTAGAGTATATAAAAATATATGTTGGTTTGTATTTTTAATACCCCACAGCGATTTAACTTTGTAAACAGAATTTTAGGAAGTGTTCATTTGTTAAAAATCAAAGTTAGCGAAGAAATTATTTGATGGGGTACCTACCTAGAACTTGAAAACGCTTCCGGAGAGAATATGTGGATATATTAAATACCGAAATCTATGGTTAGGATCAGCAGGCAATCTGCCTAAGAAGATGAAGGTATAATAAATTGAATATCTTCATCCTAGATAGGAATAGTTCATCGCCAGAACAAACATTAAAAATTAAACGGCACATGTAATTCCTAGCTTATCATCGGTATGTGGACGATGAATGTGATGGACTGAAGGAGTAGACCAAGATGAAGAAGTGTGGGTAGGCCCCAGAAAAGATAGTCATAGGTGAGAACACAAAGAACGCTGGTTCCGACCGGTGCAAATAATGTTTCTATATGCATTTGAATGGGCATGTCGGAAACCAGGATCCTGTTTACGTTGTGCTTATGCCCATTCAAATGCGCGCCGGTTGGCGCGGGTCGGAATCGGCTTTCTACGTGTTCTTACCCAAAGTCTGGACCGACTTGGCTTATTTTGATTTAGAAATATTCGTGTAAGTTCATGGTAATTTCATACGGTGAGAATATGGAAAAATAGCGTGGAAAATACAAAAATAACAATATTATTTTCCCTGTCAAAATCTTCCTAACTGTCAATAATTATAGTGCCACAGTCACAAAAGAGAAATGATATTTTGACAACTATTGTTAGGATTATGATTATACCTTATATTTAAATGTGTCCTTATCTTAAAAATGCCTTAAGGCGATTGACATCATGTTCTATTAAAAAAAAGCCATTGAGCATATTATTATATGAGCAATAGGTAATGATTTTACAATCTGACATGCAAGTTTCATGTTTTCAATGAAAAGCTACGTTCATTGTAAATAAATATATAACATTCTTCTATACATAGGTGTGAGTATAGCCGGCGGAACTTATTGCCTGAGGCTATTTTTTCAGTCGTGATTTAATATTATTTTTGCAAAATATATCTTACAATTTAAAACAAGTTCTATTTCGGAGCGGGACGAAGTTCGACGGGGCAACTAGTAGATTTTAATATAATCGAAGTAAAAAATACGTTTTCTTTCATTGTTGTCCATGTGATTTGACCCGCCCTATATTGATGTACCAGTTTTACCATCAATAAAAAAACATTCATTTAATTGATTTTTAAAGACAATCATCCGTCTGAATTAACAAAGACGTGAAAAATAATTATTTACAACAGAATGTTAATAATAATTGTCCTCTTGTCGGGTGTAGTTCCGTTTGGCGTAATTACCTTCAAGATCTACCAAACACCTTCGGATCTACGTGAACTCTAGTCAACAATCGATAAATCATGATCTATAGAACTTCATCGATCAATCATTATCTATAAAACCCCATCGATAAACCAATCTTTTTGTAATGACAACGCAATTTTACCACCTACTGTATATAAGTTGTATTAAAAGTGTACTTCTAAAAATGTAACGACATTTATTACAATATTATGTTCTTCCACTTTACTCTGATAGTTCTGCTTGTGTCAAGGTGAATACTCATTTGTCACGAGAGGGGTGAAGCAAGGATGCGTGATGTCACCTTGGCTGTTCAATCTATTCTTTGATTTTTGCGTGCGTGATATAAAAAACAGTGCAGTGGGAGTAGATCTGAATGGAATGAATGTGTGCGCTCTGATGTATGCAGATGATCTAGTATATGATCTAGTAGATGGCTGAAAGCGTGCGCAAGAACTTGTGACGCATGTTTATCAAAATTGTGAAATGAATGGTCTTAAGATGAATGTCAATAAGACAAAGGTGCTTGTTTTTGAAAGAGAAGATTTAAGAACGCAATGTTGTGTGAAAGTGAATGATGTGAACTTGGAACAAGTGGATGAGTATGTCTATTTAGGTAGTCTATTTCACAGAGATGGAAGGTGTGAAAATGAGATTGAAAGAAGGGTTGGCGGTGAACTCAGACCTCTAATGAGAAATAAGAACGTATGTATTAAATCCAAACAATTGATGCACAATGCAATCAGTAGGAAAGAGGCTGATTGATAAGGTGAGGAATGATAATAATAGAAAGGAATGTGGAGTGGATGTTAGCGTAGTGACCAGAATGAAAGTAAATAAATTAAGGTGGTTTGGGCATGTAGAGAGAATGAACGAGGAGAGAATGACTAAAAGGATATATAAATCTGAAAGAATGGGTGCACGCAGACGAGGCCGACCTCGAATGACATGGTCCGACCATATCGGTTCAGTCTTAGAGGAGGGCCAAGTCAGGAGCAAAAAGAATAGAAGAGCATATATGCGGAACGTTATGCGTTTGGAAGAAGCAAAAGAGGTGTTTTTGGATAGGACAGAATGGAAATCCGTACCCCCTTCGAGAAACGGCGTGATGGGTTAAAAAAAATGTTCATCCACCATAATATAACGTTAGCACCAAAAAAATTGCAGGTACATTCAATATTGAAGGAAGAAACATTCATGGCTCCGAAACATTCTTGAATCTTGAATTATATGAACAGACAGTATGGGTGTTTTTGTAAAAATACTGCTTCTACTTACATAAACGGATATTTCGTCTAGGACCCAGGGGATGCTAAATAGAAATCCTTCTTTCAGAAATTTGGTTATGGGTTGGTGTAAAGGTTTTTATGTGCAAATATATTAAATTTTATTCTTGAAATTCTCGGATAGAATAAAGATTCTTATTTAAGTATCTTTCTTATCGGTGTGTTTCTGTTCATATCTGGAATAAGGTCTCCTCCATATCCTTCCACGCCGCTCTACCTTTGGCTTTCTGGATCCAATTACCACCAACGTGCTTCACAAGGTTGCCCCTCCTGCTAGTCATTCTGGTTTTCAAGGTTTTGGTCCTCATCGACTAATTTTCTTCGCTATTAGAAAGATGGGATATTATGTTGTAAAATATCTGCCAATTTTTTTGCTGTATTACTCATACCCAGCATATTTTTTTCCTAAATCTTTGTGTAACCAGTATCTTTTCTATGTTCGCACACTTATAGTTTGGGGATATAAAGGACTGGCGAATGCTAATATATTTTTTCTATCAAATACATAACATCACAAACACTACTGTAATGTTATCAATTTGATACTCACACACACATCGATGTATGACACATACACTTATATTATTTTGTTTATCTGTTAATATTGTTTGTCTATAATTTAAGTATTGTTAATAGAAAAAACTTTATAAATATCAATATTTCAAATTTGAAGTTTCCATGTCATTGTTTTTGAGAGAAAATTTTGAAATAGCGGTCACTCAGTCATTGACATAGAACCTTAATAATTTTAAACTTATAATTTAAATAAGGTATGGTCGAATTTCGAGCACTGGTCGACCACTATTATAGTATTATATCATTATGTACCTACACAAAAATAAATTATAAAAGTACCTATATAAAATAAATTTTAAGATTTTTAATGCGATCTCCATATAAGTATAACCTATTTTTACCAACATATAAAATGACTAATGTTATTTTCTTAGCATTCAATATATTTCAAATGCGGGCTGTATTTTTGAAATATAATATCGTCAATAAAATTAAAGTAACATTAAAACGGCTAAACAATGTACGTACAATAATGGGAGTAATAGAAAATAGCTCAGTGTGTTAAGTGAAGGTCGATACTACTTATTGTACAGTAGGCTGGGCCGTTCTTGTATGGAAGTTAAAAAAGTGCTTCTAATCTTAATGTAATAGTGATAATTTGTTGCCTTATGATGTATTATAACTATTTACAAAATTTCATGACAAAAAAATAAGATCTTCTGTCTCCGAATCGACTTTGAAGTTTTGTATGGGACGAAAATATCCCATACTAACTGACATTTTTATAATAATCATGTAAAATGATTACGGTCTTGTTTTTTTATTCATTTTTTTATTATACCTCAGATAATTTAAGTACATACTTCTATTTATTTAATTACACAAAAATAATAAATAAAACTTTTAAATTTTTTATGTAATGTAAGTATATGAAATTATGTTATTTTGCAGTGATTGTTTTTGATAAATTGGTTTTGATATATTTTTTACTCGTTGCTTTCTAAGCTTTTATTTAATCTTCTCTTGGAGAATTTCTTCGAATAGTTGGCGAGGCTTCTTTGACAATTTCACAGATTGTCAAACTCCTTGGATAAGTCAAGAAAAATTCAGGAAACTGTATTTATTCATCTTCGCCATTGTATGTAATGAATGCCGTAAGATCTTCGTTGGATACTTGTCGATTGGTGTTTCTGTTACATTTTGCTATCTGTCTATTACGTAGTTCTTGTAAAAGATGCTTCAAAATTTACTTTCGGTACTCCAAGGATCAAAGGTGAGTGTTTTCGGGTAATTCGAGCTTTCACTATCCGGCGAGCGGTTCATTCTCTTACTACATACTGTATTTTGAGCGAAATAGCTTTTTATTTTAGTAATTACAGTTTATATAACAGTTTTGATCATCTGATAAATATATGGATAAGAAATTAAACTTCCATAGGTAACGGGAACAGTCACAAGGTAAGTTGGTGCACAAACATTAAAAATAAAGATAAGTTAAGGTCATCAAAATTTCTGAAAGAAATTGCAGTCGCAGAATCCTATTAGCTTAGTTTAGCGATCTAACATGGAACATGTTTCCTGGAGCTCAGTTGCCTAAATCATTAAAAAATGTTCCTGTTGGTATGACTGTGCCAATTTATGATAAATATAATTGATCTTTTCGTTGATTATGAAATGATAAAATAGTAGATTTTGTTGTAATCACCTGGAACACAATATCAATTATTTTTTTCCAGTTGTTTTCCAATTTGGTCAGAATGCGTATGATGATTTGAGAAAGCATTATCAACATAATATGTTGATAATGCTTTTATAATATTATATAATATTATTTTACAAAAACTTTAATAATTGTTACTAGTCGTTTTTTTTTTCTAAGTTACCGGCGACTCATTCAATTGGGATTACTTGTGGTTTGCAATAAGCAAACAATTCATTCTAATGGTGTTATTAGTCTTTTCTCCCGCAAACTAATTATTCAATCATGTTTTCCGATATTTACCTACACTTATTTTTCATCGCATCAGACGACAAGTAAAAGATCAAATGAAATATTGCTTTTTGGAAAGAAATCTGTAATCGATCTCCCTATCGGTTTCGGTTTTCCAAATTTTCCATCAATTTAGAATCAGTTTCCTTTAACACTCTCTTATTTATTGTTCATCTGTATTTTTTGACTACTTTTTCTAATCACTTGCCTATAACTTTTGATTTAGGGCCATCAAAATACAATACTGGTATTTTTAACCCTTTTCTCATTTCATGAGATTTTCTCTGGTTTTTCGCGGCGCTCTATATACTTTGTTTCTATCTAAAATAGCATTTTTATGCTTTATATCATACAGGACTGATTATTCCGTCATTTTTATGAGATACAATCTTAAAAAATATTAAGTTAAAGATATTTTTAATTTATTTATACCTGCTTCAAAATACGATAAATTTTACATTTTTTTGAAATTTTGAGCTCAATTCGGAGACAGAAGATATCTTTCAAATCGAAAAATATTTTGCATACCTATTATGAACAGCATTTAGCACTAAAGTATAACTATTACGTTAGCAATAATGGAAGAAACGCAAATCGGCCCGGCCTATTGTACAGGCTTGTTCATATTGGTTAAGTATTTTAGTCGAGAAGCGAGTAATTAAGTAACAAAACGTGTCAGAACACTTAAATTTTTTGTCGAGTAGATAAGCCAGTTGTTTAGTCGAGACTGGTTATTTTAGGGAGGAAAATTAATCGGAAAAAAATACTGAACTATAGGATAGTTTGTCATACCGAACACGGTGCGAAAATACTGAACACCTGGGACCCTGGTTATCATATATCAACACAAAACAATAATCAATATTGTAATACGATGTGGTTGGTAGTCCAGTGGTATCGATCGGCGGCGTTCGTTTCGTACGTACAGCGTATTGGAGGTCGTAGGTTCGAATCCCGGCCGTGCCGACCATTTCCGCTTTCACGACACAAGCCTTTGCTTAGTGTGAAATATATCAAAAGTGTATTTGTGTTCATTTCGAGTGAGCACAGATTCATTAAAAAAAAAGAGATGTCTATTCTACATTGTGTTGAGGACTGTTTGTTTTAAAAACCTTCCTCACATATAACTGTACTCAAATATAAGTTGAACGATTTCTGTTCGAGTAGCGAGTAATTTAGCTAAGCTACTCGATCTAGTGTGAACTAGGCTTTAGATCATTTATCCGTAGGCGTAATTTGTTCATTTGACTCATATTGTTGGCTGTTTGATCGTGTATCCGCGATTACCTACTCTATACACAGTGAACTAATTAATAATGGTTTAAAAATGAAACATGCAACATAGTAATATTAATGCTATATTTACAATATTTTTTTCGTTGTAGCATTTAATATTTGTTAAAATTATTTCTCAATACAATCAATCAAAAAAAAATTTTTTTTTTCAAGATACTTAATGAACCGCTAAATCGCTTTGTTTGTTAAGTTTAAGTTAGTTATTAATCTCGAGTACATTTTACACGAGCTGTCAACAACAGCTTCATCATCTTAAAATTCAAAATCCTTATGTTGAATTCAGTCGGCAAATTGACATTCGGACGAAATTAATGGTTCTCATGAAATGTCAAACAAAAGGATTATCATCGAATTTCAACTACGAGATTTTTAACATTTCTCATACACCCTCTCCTATTTCTCTTACTTCTTACCTGGCCTTCCTCGAGGACGGAATCGATGTGTTCGATCCACGTCATTCTCGGTCGAACACGCTTTTTTACACCTTTCCTTTCAGCCTTATGAATTCTCTTTGTCATTCTGTTTGCATCCATTCTTTCCACATGCCCAAACCATCTCAACTTATTAACTTTCATCTTTGACACAACACTTACTTACATACCACATTCTTTCCTAATATTTTCATTCCTTTCCATATCCCATAAAGTTATTCCACATATTCTTCGTAGAGATTTCATCTGCATTTATACCTACTTCATTCTTCTTTTTTCGTCCATGTCCACGTTTCACAACCATACATCATCGATGGTAACAGGATTGCGTTATGCACTAGTTTCAACTATGAGATGCGTCGATAACTATTGTTAGATCAAAATTGGACGACGAGTGTCATTGAATATTGATTAAACGAGGTGGTTAGTGGACCAGCGGTATCAGTCGATGGCTTTCGTACGTACTATTCATCCATCCATGGCGCTGAAACCCATTGTGGGCCTTGGCCTCCTCAAGCAGTCGTCGCCATTTCGCCTGTCGGCCGCCCTACGACTCCAGTTCCTTATAGATTGCAGATCCCCACTCATAAGCACATCGTACCAAAGGTCGTGGATTCGAGTCCCTGTGCCGACCATTTCCTTTTTCACCACACATGCTTTGCTTGTGTGAAAGATGTCGGATGTGTACTTTGGGTGGGCCCAGATTTATTTTTGCTAAAAAAGATATCTTTATAGAGAGTTATAGAAAAAAAAAACAAGACTAGCGACTTACAACAGTTTAGTCTCATTGAACATCTGATCTCAATGTAATTTTCCTCTAAAATTATATGAATGGAAACGATTCAAGTACTCGTAGTTATTCAATCATAATATTATTTAGACATGGACTATCAAAATTTTCAACAATATTATTTTTGTTCAAAACATCGTACATTAAATAAGGCATATGGAATGTCATTGAACATACCGTTTTACTTATAAAAAAATCGTTAATCGTAAGATTACCGTATAACACACCGATCAGTTTTTAGTTGATTTATAAAAAAAATATTTAACCCGCGTTTGTTATGTATGAAGATGACATTTTATGCAAAATTTTGTAAAGAAACAAAATAGTAGCCGGGCAACGCGAGTGCTTACAACCAAGATGCGCTATGTCAGATTTGAACGATTTCGAGTTGATACAGAATAGGTACCTTATTTTTAAATTATTTATTTTATATCAAAATATAGTTGAGCTATTTATGTTTTAGCCAAAATGAATTAGATAATTCATGTTTGATCACTTCAATTTTAATATTTGTACCTACTTAAAAAGTATTCTTTGAATATTTTCTTCAAAACGTCATTATATTTATTATAAATTTAGTTGGTGCATCATGGTTGGACGCAGTCGAATGATTACGAGAATGCATATTTTTTTTATTTGTTCAAATTTCCTAATATAAAAATGATAAACCAAAATACAATGGACCAAAATATAAAGGGGGCACATATTTAGACGGAGGAATAACTTCAATTACCTACAAAATGCGTTCTTGTGTACTAGAAACAACTGTCAGTTGACGTTAAATCCAATATGGCGGGTCAAACACTAGAGAGCAAACATCAGCTCACAATCAAACGATATGCGTTAAACTGTCTAATTCTAGATGACAGCTTGATCGTAATATTTTCTATCGCTGAGCTATTTTTTCAACTGGTCGTAGCAGAATATTTCTAAAATAAAACCATATGAGACATTTCTGTTTTATGATTTTGAACTGTTTAAATTTTACCTCCTAGTTAGAATGTATAATTAATAGCAAAAGCGCCCTTGTGGTAGTTTTGTTTGGATTGAGTTAGCATACTAATTTAATCCTTCAAAGTCACATAGCTTATTGCAAAGGAAATGACCTGTCAGTGCTTGGATTATAATATTGTTAGAATAACAACATTGATTTCTGGTCAATTTTCTTGATTGATTGAGCCGTAATTTATTTGATGTGTTAATCTTTCTCTTGACAGCTTTGTAACAAGTAATATTCAAATTCTGCAGCTTCCTAACACTCTACGAAGAACGGCCTTTAACTTAAATGATAGTGTCATTGATTCTGTGGTAAATTGTTAAAATATTTCAACGTTGTGTGGATAAAATAAATGTATTTTCGAATGCCGTATATCTACATACAGTTTACAAATGCATACATCTTTCAATACCATAGTGGACAAGCTCTACGAGTTGGATCTTTGATCTATCCACACCTTAATCTTTAAAAGTAGTCATAACATAACTGAATCCTTACTCATATTATAAACTAAGCTTGGTAGCTCATCTTCTATATTATAAAAATGGAGAGCTATTGTCCGTTGTCATCGCATCACGCCTAAACGTCTGGACCGATTTCGCTAATTCTTGTTTTTGTCGTGTTGGCTTTTATCAAGAGAAGGTTCTTATGACAAAAAAAAATTGAAAGTTGCATGGAAAATTAGAAAATTAAAGAAAATTTCAAGTAGGCAACTTTATTAGGACGTTGGTGCATCAACAAAGTCAATAGGCAATAAATATGAGACATTAACAAAAATGGATATTTTATTTTTATTTTTATTTTTATTTTATTTACATACGGCAAAGCCATTTACATGTTTATTAATAATACAGTTATATAAGATAAAATATGACAGAACACAATAAAAGTACATAAAACAAACTTTAAATTCACATCCAAAGAATCACAGATAAATATAATAATATCAAATCAAGACAATAAATTATAACAATTAAAATGCATGAAAATTGAACAATAATCAGAACTAAACTACAAGCACAGTAGATTTTTTGTTATATTCATATTTTTATTTATATTCATATCCTGGCGCCAAATACATGACAGCAGTTGCAGTCTTTAAATTTGGTTGCTCTCTTGTTCTCAATAATTTCCAACTTTATTAAATATCTACTTGTTGCATACATGAGATTTTTCGACATGTTGAACATGTCGAGAATTCTCATGATTAGCAGTTTCGGAGACTTAAACATTACCACCTAATGGCGAACGTTGTTGACGTAAAGTTATCACACTAAGCCAGCCTTCGAAATAACAGTAGAAGATGGTCGAAAGCCCGTAGTGGCTTGTTACATTTAAAAATCGAACATTAGTAATGAATTGTTAGAGTCATTAGTTGTTACATAAACTTATTAGTACTTTAGCAATATTGAAATTTTCAGGATCTGTCAGTTGTTATAGATAGTTGGTGCAATTGAAAAAATGCGGATGAAATATACATGATTTAAAACAGATGCATCGGTCGGAATTACATTGGTCAAGAGATAATTAATTCATCATCATATCATCATCGTCGTTAGTCCTCATTACTGAGGGTCGTGACCTGGCACTCTCTCTGCCGCAACAACATCGTGTATCAACAACAACTGTTGTGCCTGTCGCTGCTTTAATTTAGTATGTCCATCTTGTGGGTGCTCTTCCTCTGCCTCTCGAACCTTCGACACCACCAAGGACCACCAATTAATTCATCACCATACAAATTCCAATTCAATATTCATACTTAGGAACACAGGACAACGTCTGTCGGGAAAGCCAGTACAAAATAAAATATTAGGAATGCGAGTAGGTACAAATCTTCATAAAAATAATGAAAAATAATGCATAGAACTTAGTATTTATATTATGATTAGGAACCGACCGTTTTTTTTTCGTTTTATTATGGTTAAGTTGCTTGAAAAGCCGGTCAAGTGTGATCACTCTATACTAACAACGTTCGCTATTAGATTGGTGTTTTCCGTAAAGCAAGTTATCGAAATATTATTATCTTTATGTTGAGACATAAAGATAATAATATTTCGACTATGTTTGAAAGACACGGAAAGTTTCAAAAATGTCTATTCAGATTTAGATAACCTCATTATGAAACTGCATTTACCGTTGTGATCACTTTACGTCAACAACGTTCGCTATTAGATTGGTGTTTTCCGTAAAGCAAGTTATCGCAATGTTCCAAATTTGCTGTCCGGAAGGTTATAAAACACACAGTATTTTTTTTCATACCGAACACGCTGCAATAAAAAACCCTGGTCACAATGGATGAGATCCATTTGGAGTGATCGCGTATGGGGAATGTGCGGGGGGCTATTTCTAAGAACCTCATTCGATAACCTTTCTGGAAATTCAAAATATGAGGTGGACCTCAAAGAACACTACTAAAATTTTATGTTAACTATTAATATTATGTTTAGATATTTTTTAAGATAACTAGACTGGTTTAAAAGGTACGAAAATTATAGTTAAGTGTGGCCATGTTAGATAAATCACACTGATTATACTTAATAATATTTTCAAGTGAAAAGCGGAAAATTCCATGAGTCATGAATTTATTTCTTAAATAATGTGCGGTAGAATTTCACAGACACGACTTTGAGCCTGATTGTTGAAATGTGCCGAGTCCTACGCAAAATTGCCTCAGGACAATTTTACATAGTACAGTCATTCGAATTACGTCTCTAATAATTGTGTTGTTTATTGTCTATTGAAAATCGTGACATATTATTTTATCTCTGGTCTATATATTTCATTTCGAATTAAGTACTACTGTTGAGACATAAAGATAATAATATTTCGAGTATGTTTGAAAGACACGGAAAGTTTCAAAAATGTCTATTCAGATTTAGATAACCTCATTATGAAACTGCATTTAAAGTTCAGTCATGCAAATTTAATATTGTTTTAAACTGACCAGAGTTTCACAATTTCAAATTCAAAATTAGGTATAACGGATTCGTATGACATTTTGCAGGACACGATCGGTTAGCATACAACCAAATATTTGATGCAAAAAGGTACATACAGAATTACATAGGAATATTCTACTGCTGTTTCGAATGCAACTTTTTACAAAGTTCGCTGGTAGGTTATGGGTTTTCAAGTATCTTAAATCTTTGACACGTTTATTATTTGAAAAAGCCCATGAGTCTGCCAGGACTGAAATTTGCATCAAGAAGCCGTCCCATTCAAAAATGTTAGCCTCCAGATTAACTATCCCACAGTTATTCCTTAGTCGCTAAGTCTAAAGCAATAGAAAATTTTCTCGATTGTTGAGGCTGAAGGTTAGGGTGGTGCGAAAAAAGTCCAAGTTGATGATGTCGATTCGCTATAGTGCGGAAAAGTTGCGATTGGTAAATACAAGAAAATCAAAAAAATAATTATTCAAATCGGACTTTATCTTCCGATTCCGCAAGCCACCTAAAAATTGTAAAAAAAATCCGTTTTTTTTCAGAATTTTTCAAAAACTTTACGCACACATATTTTAATCGCTATAGATAGTGAAACATAGTTACAGATTGTACAGTTGAATGCTAATAAAAAATATTGTTACGTTTAGATAATATCTTCCGATCGAAAGACTACGAGATATGGAAAGGAATGAAAATATTAGGAAGTAAGTGGTATGGAAGATAGTGTTGTGACAAAGTCAATAAGTTGAGATGGTTTGGGCGTGTGGAAAGCCCCTTCCCCCCTGCCCCCTCTTGGCGACGCCCTTGTCCTCATTCACGACACAAGCTTTTAGTACCTACTGTGAAAGAGTCAAAGAGTGTATTTGCGTTTACTTTAAGTGAGCACAGATTCCTTTTTTTTTAAATTAATATTTGAGAGACTGAAATGTTTTATTATGTATTGACGACTGTATAAAGCTCGGTACTCACTTGCGCCGCGAACGCGTATCGTTATATCAATTTTATCAAAAGGATCCATGTGTTTCGATAGCGTTCGTTTTTTCGAATCACGTATCGATTAAATTGATGCAATGTCACACGTTCGCGGCGCAAGTGAGTACGATGCTTTAAAGAATAGAGAAATATTTTGCCGGTTGTGCATATGTACCTACGTTGGTTAGTGAACAAATGAAAACTATGACCTCAACATACGCACTTGTGCTACAAAATGTTTAAGCGCTCGAAGGATACATAAAATGACGAATAAGGCACCGATAATGTTATAAAACCAATAGGCAATGTAGAGATAATATAATTCATAATCGAATCGGTACTGTTCGACACCGCATTGGGTCTCTATAGAATCACGAATCATAACAGGTGATCAATCATTTTTACGATAAGTACCCCATTGTTTCTAATACAAATAAATCGCTCACTATCATTTTATAAAGGTCGGGTCAGATTTTTTTATATTGGGTATTTTAAAAGCCGTAGCCGTAAGGGTTAAAAATTTAAGTCTATAAAAATTTGGCCACTATGTTCTTTTCCATGTTCTTTAGGAATAAATATTGATATCAATTCTTACTGACTTTAATTTCATGGTGTTATGCAGCAATATGTTAACCCTTATCAACAACCATAAAAGTTGACTTTGAGATTTGCTCATAGAACTGCTCGTGGGCGTCTAGACCAATTTCGCCAATTATTTTTTTGTTGAGTTTGCAATTTTTAGGAAAAAGTTCATATGAAAGAAAAAATTGAAAAAGTCATAAGGAACATTAAAAAATGTTCTTACAAGCTTTTCTATTTTTTTTAAATTTACACTGGTGTTTAAACTAAGGTGCGATTGATGGAATGCGGATGGAAAATAAATGGTTTTTAACAGATGCATGAGTCAAAATTATATTGTAGTTAAAAAGTACATAATTCATTAAACAAATTCGAATTCAATATTCATAGGTAAAACAGAATATGCATCGGTCGGCTTTAAATTGGTTAAATAGGCGAATTAATTTGTACTTATACAAATTCTGATTCAATCTGTCGGGAAAGATAGTAGCCAATATTTTTTTCAAATAGTTAAAATGAGAATTTGACCATTAATATCAAATTAAACAAGTTATACCTACTTACCTATAGGTATATACATATTGGAGACTGTATGCACTATAGGTAATGTCATAGTTATATTAGCTCTAAAAGACAACTTTACAAAGTTGTTACAGTTTCATAGTACTTATTTATTTGTTGGTTTCGACACTATAATACTTATTGACATGTCAGTATGTAATATTGTTATAATTTTATAGGTTAAAGCTAGCTTGTAATAATAATATATTGTTTCTATTCGTCAGGATTACGGGTCAAGTTGGTACCTAAACTAAAAAAGGTTAACCATGCGAGGAAAGCTGTTAACATTTAGTGGTACCTATTGATGTATGGTTGATATAGTTAATAATGTTTTTGCTATAATTATTACTGTTACTGCAATATAATAATAACGTATTATCATAGACAATATACCTGTCAAACGACTGACAAAGAAAATACAAAATATACGAATATTTGTATGAATTTTGTAAAGAATTAATCTAGGTTCACTCAAAGTGAACACAAATACACTTTTGACATCTTTTACACTAACCAAAGGGTTGGTCGATATCGGAATCGAACTTACGGGAGTCGTTGACCGATACCACTGGTCTCAGGTCTACTAAACACTTTGATTTAATATTTGTGTGTACTGTATTAATATATACAACTAACAAAAGAAAGCCTGAATTATTTTATTAAATTTTGTATTTATCCCATCAGGGTCCCAGGGTCAAGACCCTCCCATACCGTGTTCCAATCTTTCTGAGGGATTCGAACATGGAGTGGGAATAAGTCATATACATTTTGCAAAATCGAGCGCAATAGAGAGCTGTTGTTGTCTCCCTATGCCCTTGAGTGGGATTGTATAGGTTTACTGTACGTGTACCTAATCTATTTAAGAACTTACTGTTGATAATACGAGTAACCGCTGAAGTTAATATAATGTGAAAAACGAATTCATTCACAACAAATCTCATTGTTCACAACATGTTTTTTTGATAACACGTAAATTGTTCGAATTACAATTCTTCGAAAATCACAATTCACCTAATGGCAAATTTTACGAATTCACAATTCACCTAATGCCATTTATACGAAATCACAATTCTTCGAAAATTTTTATTTTACGTTAGCGTTAGCAAGCTTTCTACTATTTACATGAATGAGTTCTAGGTTAGGTTATAATTACAGGGGGGGGGGGGGGGAGGGGGGCTCTTACCTTCTCAGGCGTTCCCCCGAATTAATTTAAAGTAATAAAAATATTAAAAAAGAAATATACCTACTTGTAGAAATATTCATTCGAATAATTCGCTTAAGAACAATAATTGTACATAATTCGAACAATTGATTTTTCGAAAGATTGTGATTAGAAGAATTGTGTTTCGAAGAATTTTCATGAAATCGTTTTTTTATCTGAGGACCTTTTTAATAATATTAAAATTGTTTATGGTACATCTATTTTGAAATCAAAAGGAATAACCAAAAATTATTTTCTTGTTTCAGGACATCAAAAAAAACATCTGGAACAGTAGATTCGAAACATTTAAAGTAAGTAAAATATTCTTTAGATAATTGAAATGGCTGGTAGACTAGCGGCTAGAACGTCGGATTTCGTAGGTACTGTTCGTATCGCAGGTCGAGGGTTCGATTCCAGGTGCCAACCATCTATCTCTTTGATGACACAAGCTTTCAGCAGCTTACAGTGAAAGAGTCAAAGAGCGTATTTGTGTTCACTTTGAGTGAGCACAGATTCATTAAAACCTTTTTTTATATACATGTTGGTATATTTCAACAAGATATTTCTTTCAATCATTCTTGTGATTGTGTTGAAAATAAGTTATTAATAACAAATCGATTCCAATAAAATAATATACTTTTAGCACTGATGTGTACAATAATTATTACTGAAATCAATTTTAAAACGGAATCGATTAAATTCAGATCACCTTGGCGTCTAAATGGAAAGCTGACCTTAAGAATATACTCACAGAAATCGAATTTCACAGCTGCTTAACGATTGATACAGCCCTACCTAATTTATCAGTAGGTACCTTGATAGGTAGAAAGGAGTCTGTATTCTTTAATCATGAGTTTTCGAGTGACAAACATGAGTACTGAGTACACCCACTCAAGGTTTTATATAGATAGATTGAAATAGATGTATTGAGTGTAGATACTGCATACTTTGTTTTATAGAAATTCAAAAAGGCAACAAATAATACTTAGTCATTGCGAAAATATTATTGATCTAATAGATTGCTTATAACATTTACACAATATTCAAAATAGAAGCTGATAAGAGAATGCTTCAAAAATGATTAAAAAAATCCTTCAAATTAAACGAATTGGGTCTCAGTGCTCTCATTTGCATAAATAAAAAATATATAGATCATTATGTAATAATTAATTGCCCAAAATTACTAACTGGAAGATAACAGTATGATTGATACCAACTTCACCGAATGGGTGTACGCCGTGTAACATTGTTGGTATAATTTCGATATTTATGATGTCAATGTCACCCAGATCACCTTAAAGCCGAAATGCTATGTTACATATATTATTAGGTAACAACATCTTATTTATTCCACCTTTCTATATACATGTTCGGTATAAATTAGAATATATGAATATTAATATGACATGAACAATGTCATCGCCCAGCAGTGGAGCAAGTACCGTTATAATTTTGACTATTTATTCTAATAAAATAGCCCATAAAACTGACTGATCCTTAATCAATGCCGCCTACCCGAAGTGTTACTCGCACATATCTACATAATATGTAGCGGTTCATGATTTTGGTATGTTGATTGAAACAGGCCTAATTTAGATGTAAAAGACCAAAATATAAATAATTCTATTTAAAAAAATACTCAATTCAATATTAATTTTTGTCCAATTTAATATCCTTACTTTTATTTATTTTCATTGAAAGACAGATTTTCTGGCTTTCAAGCGAGAGTACTTTTAAGGGAATATGTCACTTAACTGAAGAGAAACTAAATAAAAACACAGTGTGGAAATTAAAAAACAAAAATTAAAAAGAAGTAATTTTTAAAAAAAATTGGCACTTTCAACGATGAATTTTCGTATTTTATACCTACGCACATTTCGTTTGATAAAGTGTCAAAATAACACATTGAATTGCAATCTTATTGCATTTATCTAATATAATATTTCATTTTCGTGTTGACAGATTGAATAATTATTAATTAAAAACCAATTTATCACTTTCGAATTACTGTAAATGACTATCACAGATTGTCACAGATATTGGGTCATATTATTGTCATTGTAATATAAAAGGTACAGACCTCAAACAGTTGTAGATATACTTAATCTTAACACATGACTCAATGCTGTAAGA
This sequence comes from Mystacides longicornis, assembly GCA_963576905.1. Classification (NCBI taxonomy): domain Eukaryota; kingdom Metazoa; phylum Arthropoda; class Insecta; order Trichoptera; family Leptoceridae; genus Mystacides; species Mystacides longicornis. The sequence goes on from OY756435.1 coordinate 22,052,730, forward strand.
TTTCAACATAGATTCAACGGTTAAGATATCTATGAGAAATGAGAATATCATCCGAGTTAGTAGATATGTTATTAAAAATAAATTAAGATGTAATTTGCATAAAGCTAGCAACTATTTGAAATATTCGACACACGGTTAATATCCCTGAGCGGGTAAATATTTTTACTTATATGATGGAGTTTAGAACTCCCGTTAAATGTTTCTAGGTGATGTACCATAGCACAGCGTTAATACACGTCCTACTGGGCATTTACCTAGCTCAATATAGATATAATGCGCAGCAACACGGTGGTTTTCATTTATTAAAAAATTCGATATTGGTTTCACCGTAAGCGACCATCGATCGATGTAGGTATTCCTTTACTTACTATTTTTATGATAAATATTTTGAAAAATGGTTAAGAAATAATATAAAATATAATATTAAAGTTTGTATGGAACGAATTTCATGCGACGCCATCTTTGAAAAAAACCTAACAAAAGTATTGTCTTCTGCACCTGCACCCTTTCATTCTCGCATACGTAACTGACCATCTCACAGCAGCCCATTTCAACTCCAACAAACTCCACCGTTTCGAGCGTTTTAGAAATTTTTCATACAGTCAACCAAATTGCGCGCATATGAGTCTCGCGTTGATCCCGTCTGAGCTTTGAATACGAATGAAATATGGACGTTTTAAAATTTTATATTAATGTTATTATTTAATTAGTTTCTGGAAGCGAAGTGCACAATGAACGGGCCGCCTCTGGTTAGGACCAAAGGGTCCACAGGACAACGTCTGTCGGGAAAGCTAGTTTTCTTATAAATTTGGAATCTTTACAGTTGCCATAATAACGTTAAGTAGTCCAATGTATTCCGTGGCGGAACATATTTTTTAACAATCATATTTACGAAAAAGGTTTGCGTGGATAAATTATTATTTATGCAATTATTTATAATACCTATGTACTTATATCTATGTGCCTTGCAAATCCAAACTCCCTTAAGACCCCACTTAGGGGCATAGGGAGGCATCAAGAGCTCTCCATTGCGCTCGATCTTGCGCAACGTTAATGACCTATGTGCCTTACCTATATTATATTAATGTTTGAAATATCATTATGTAGGTTTGTGTGTGGAAGTTACTAATGGTCAAAGCTGAGTTTAAAATAACTGCAGTATTTAACTAGAATTTCTACATGTCAAAAAATGGAACAATAATACAAATAAAGTAATAAATAAAAATTGGTTTTACAGGTAGTTATATAAATATATTATGTATCTATGGTGATACCTTACCGTTGTTGCTTTGTTACTGCCATCTATTGAAGATCAGTCGAAACACTATTTGAATTTATCATACAATACAACGCATTATGATCAATGCTCTTGTTGCTTCATTCATACGTTGCTTTCTTTGTTGTTAAAACAAATTAAAGTATCTTTGTGCACATTAAAGTAATTTTTTTTAATGAATTTTGCTCACTCAAACACAAATACACTCCTTGACTCTTTCACAGTAAGCTACTTAAAGCTTGTGTCGTGAAAGAGGAAGATGGTCGGCACCTGGGATCGAACCACGACGTCTCGAAAGCTGGTGTTGTAACCGCTAGTCTACCAACCACTTCGATTGATTATTGAAGGTTATTTACCTATAGCTTGATTTTCGTTAATTATTAGGTGGTGAAATAACTAGCTGATCCGGCGAACGCTGCTGTTCGATATAAGTTATTTCATTTATTTTTTATTCATTCTACTCTTGTGATCATGAATCATCTAGTAACTTAAAAACGAGCATGTCTCGACATTATATGGCCATTAACGCGAGTGTCAATTAATGAATTTACAAATAATGTCTCTTAGTGCACCTATTAGTATAAGCAAAGGTAGATACAGATCGACGTAGGGAGTCGCCTTTAGTCAGATGTGGACTCATTGTTTTTAGATCAAGGCTAATTAATTATAATGTCGACGAAATTCGATTCAAAACATTTAAATACTCATTATACTTTTTTTACATACGCGCTAACTAGACTATAAATAGATAGTATGAGAAAATGTATTTAAATAATAAAATTTAATGTGAATTGGTAACACCCATAACTCATATTATTTTTATACAATTATTCAATCATTATTCTTATAAATATGGGCGATATAATTATTTTTTTCTATATCGCGATTACGTATCAGTGTTATTTTCGATTTAGGATATTATCTAATTGATTCAAACATGAATGTCCTTCACTTTGTAAACCTAAGGTAAATTGACTTTTTTACGTGGGATGATATTGTTATGTAGCGTTCACAAAAGTCATTATTTTTTCCCCGCATTTCCATCGCAATACCAATCCAATTCCAATCGCAATAACGCTGTCAATTTTGTAACTCTGTTCTCTTCAACTCATCAGTTTACCATTGCTGTTGCTAATCATTTAAACAGTTTCAGTACCTACTAATTTCGATGGGTCCTACGTACAGTATCGTAAGTTGAAAATGACAACTTTACAGGACGGCCATCCAAAGGTTTGAAATGATACATTTATCTAGAAATTAAGATTAGAGAATTGAATTTTTGAACAGCGCTAAATGAATACCGATATTTTAATTTTGTATTGTCAGTTTTTCATAATTATAAATACTTTTGGTAGAAATGATCTTACGATTTTATACTACGGTTTCTATTTGCACAAAAATATGGTATCTTACACATAGCATAGTGTACGTTGTAACCAAATCATATTCGAATATCGTATGTCATACTTACCATATTGTACTACGAAATTTTTGAAAAATTTCTTGTCGTATCTTATACTTTTATTAGATTGCTCTGTAATTATTGTGAAAAAAAATATCGTATCTATTTGTGAAATATGCTGCTATAATTCCAAATGTATTTGTTCCCTTAAAAGTACCTAAGTCTATTTTATAGGACTATGAATAAAAACCCCTGACTATGAATAAACCCGGGACCCTGATGGGGGGCTGTTCTTCCTCCCATCAGGGTCCCGAGGACGAGGAAGACCCTCTCATACTATGTTCCGCTCCTTCGAAGCAGAGCTGAGGAATCTGGACATGGTGTGGGAGGAGGTCATTAACGTTGCGCAAGATCGAGCGCAATGGAGAGCTCTTGTTGCCTACCTATTGGATTGGATGAATAAAAACTTTATCCTACCGAATGCATTTTTGTAGTAAATCTTAGGAATGTCACGCTTACTTACCCATGCGTTTATTCCAAAAATAAATTAATTATCACTTTTCTATACAAGGATCTCAGTAGGTATAGCCGGAGGAACTTATTGCCTCAGTATTTTTTTCTAGTCAAGCCGTCACGTCCAATCTTACACAGGCCAACCACGGGTAGACACTTCAAGTGAATAAACACTAATAAAAAATCTGACCCCACCGGGAATCGAACCCGGAACCTCGCAATCTAAAGTTTACGTCTACCACTATTGTCTATTGTTGTATAATAGGGTGTTGAGGACAGCCCCTAGCGTGTGCTCGTATACAAAAGGATAAAATCCTTTTGAAAATACCGAAAGTACCAACACTCACAATGTTCTTAAAGATAAGACTTTTTATAGATAATCTACACAATTGTGAAGCGATATTTTATTGTAAATCTAGGGTTAACAATGAATGTTTTGAATAAGAGTTGTAAAAGTAGAAAGCAATAATAATATTTGTGTGCATGCCGACAAAAATATTTAAAAACAATATAAGGATTATTTTTATTGCCTTTACACCTTATCGGCATGGCTCTTTAGACTACAGGCAATAATAATAAAACAGCATTGTATATTTTTGCAAACTAAACATTCAACAAAAGTCACTTTTAAACAATGCGAGGTACCAACCACTTGACCAACAATGGTACCACCTCTGTGGTACTTAATGGAACGTTATAAAAGGATACTCGATTTCAAGTTAAATTCTTTAAATTTTATAAACCAATATCACGTGTGTCATTGTTCACGCTGATCTTCCTTTTGGGATGTAAATATTTTTATTGTTTATAATATAATGTTTTTTTGCAATAGTACCTACGACTCGACTGACTCCAAAGACTATAATGCGATCGAACACGCTGAATTTAGGATTATAATAAATATTTTTCTGAAAATCAAGGATTAAGCATTTAATTCAACGAGATTTTAGGAATATATTCCTTATTTGAAACTTCGTAAAATATATTATCTTTTTACCTATTTAATGTCTTTATACAATACTTATCCAGAGGTTCGTTTGGATAGGAAAGAATAGAAATCCGTACTCTCTGCCTACCAATTTTGAAAAACGGCGTGATGGGTAATATAAGAGTTTACTTAGATACCTATTACAAACTGTACGTACCTACTTATTTGAACAAAACATTTTTTTTAGCTCTGCACTCGTTTTAGAGTGATTCGGCATGAACAAAACATAATACCTATTTAAGTTTTGTGTGTCCTCTTATAGAGACATCTCTCGTATTGAGGAGGAAGGAATAAATCTTACCCACACATTTTTTTCCACTTATAACACCAATTACTCTCGGTTACTGTAGTTGATTTGTTCGAAATCAGTGTATTTCAGAGAAATCATATTTCAATATGATATTCGATATAGTGCTTTTTTTTTAAATAAATAGTTGATTAATACTGCCGACACTTTCTTCGACGTGTAGATTTACAAACCACGCATTTCTTCCGGAAATGTAAATTACAACAAGGTAGTGAATGTTATAGAACTTACGATACAAAAAAAATATCTAGGAAAATAATTAAAAATAAACAAACTTATGGATGTTGAATGTACCTACTCTTCTTTGAGCTTTTGTCATCCTTGTTCTCAAAGAGATCGTCCATCAGAACATTTATTTCACTTGATTCGGTTACAAAAGGCAAAAGAGATTCTAAGAGAGTATAAAAAACCTTAATTTTTGCGACTATTTAAAAGTTTTGAAGTGTAAAATGTCTTATGTTTAAAATACCTAATTGCGTATAATGTGGTATGAATAACATACAACAAAAAATGTCCTAATACTCCGATGTAAATTATGGTAAGATATCATACCATATCGTTTTCAATTCCGCTTTCCGACGTAAATTATTTTAAAGTACACTTACCATAATTTGTTTTAATGCCTAAGCCATGTAAAATATTGTAAGTTCTTCATACAATTATTTACGTCGTTGCAGAATTGAAATTACTCAATTAATATATTTAATAATTCGTATTAATTGGGAAATAGATCAGTGTAACACATGAATAATGAACAGATTACCCAAGTTACGAACAAACATATTTGCTGTGAGTTAAATAATATTATATTCCAAACGGCGGCATAAACTTTATTTCATATTTGCTATTTTTATTGATTTTTTTTTGGCCATCTCATAAAAATACGCTCTAAGTGAACAAAAGTCTTATTGAATGTGCGCGTACACACGGCTACTAATTTCTTAATAAATAAAAACAAAATAATAGATGATCCATCTTTTGTTAAGTCGAACGTCGTAAAATATTGTAAAGAGAACATACAATAGGCGTGCGCAAGTAGTCAAACGGCGTGTATTGTGTCCAGAGACAATACAATGCTATACGTGGGACTATTTTTTCAAAAGTGATGATACCATAATTGACGTGTATCAAAAAACATATTTCTAGTATCGATATCAACTTTCTGTTTTGGGAAGTGATAAAATACATAAAATGAAGCATGTTTCCGTTAAAACATGAAAAACGCAATTCTGTGGGATACCATAACTTACGTAGGACCGATCGATTTATTTTGAATATTGTATTGCTGTGCGAAAAAAGATGGTATAAACAAATCTTTGATTCTTTGGTTGATGATTGATTCTTTAAAAGGGATGATGTGGGAAAAGTAAATGATTAGTTTTATTTTATATATTTTGCGCAAATATTTCAAATTTTCTCGGCGTTCAAACTTACCTGACCTCCTCCCACACCACATCCATCAAATGAGCGGAACACGGTGTGAGAGAAAGAACAGCGCTCCCCTCGGCTAGCTGTCATGCGGCATCCTTGACACATGTCCCAGCCAATTCCATCTCCTCTACATAATGATAAGAGTCATCGCCCTACACTGGGTGCGCCGGCGTATAGCTTCGTTCGTGATGCGGTGTACCATATTTTTATTTATTATGAACTAGCTTTCCCGACAGACGTTATCCTGTAGTCCTTATTATGAATATTGATATAGAATAATTTGTAATTTATACAAAAATATGTTGAATGTTAATAAAATATTTCTGAAGCTCGATAGTTGTCAAATAAATAAAAATTGTGTTGTGTTGTTGTGAAAATGTTCACAGGTTTCGTTTTTGTCAGTTAATCCGTTTCAAACTAACTTTAATATTATATTTTATATTATTTTTTATCCATTTTCGAACTTTTAATAATAATTCTGTTATCCGGAGCGAAGAAGAATCCAATAAACCAATATCATAAAACTTTGTTCAGGCGATCTCGAGTTAGTTAGATTTAGATTTAGTTTAGATCCAAAGTGTTCGCATTAACCCGACTTTCATTTATATTATAAGATGAATAAGATATGAGAGTTTCTAAAGTCTGTAATTTTGTGTGATTTATTATTCAGATATCTATTAGGAGCAGAAATGTCTCGGACGCGTAGAATACTCAAAGTCTATACCTACACATTATGTACCATTGCCATCTTCAGTATTTTCTTAAAAAAAAAAAATTAATAGTGTTTTTTAAAGTTTCCTAGGTTGTGCCATTTCATTCAAGGTATCTTTTGAGAAATGTACTCCAAATTTTATTGAAATTTATTTTGGCGTGTCCAGCAGTTCATATTATATATGATGTTGATAATAATTACCGCAAACTACCAAGTAATGATACCTCTATGGCGTGATTGATGTCTTTTGTGTGTTTTACGTACATAATTATCAGCAATACTTTCATAACGATTGGTAAATAATAATGTTCAGCGATAGATCGATTAGATTTGACTAACGATGAGGCATTTGTGCGGTTTCAATCATTTTGGAACAAGGATATATGTAGCCGCAGAGAAATTACTTCTGATTCATACATAATTAGCAATGATTATTTTGTAGAATTTTCTCAATCGCACACAGGATGTAACAAAATCAGCGGATAGATCTTACATATAACACGAATCAATGTTACAAGTAGTAGAAATTGCTGATTAAGGAAATAGTTTGTACGACTTTGAAATAGATTTGAATATCTTAAAGATTACTTATATTATTTTTATCGTCTCCCAATCTCTAATATTCAAAGAGAAACGATAGTCCTATCTTATTTAAAGTTTTATTTTTTGTCCACACTTTCAGATAATCTAAATAAATCGTTTTATTTTTAATGAATCTATGCTCACTCAAACACAAATACACTCTTTGACTCTTTCACAGTAAGGTACTTAAAGCTTGTGTCGTGAAAGAGGTAGATGGTCGGCACCTGGGATAGAATGCACGACCTCCACACGAAACAGTACGAAAGCAGGCGTTGTAACCGCTAGTCTACCAACCACTTCAAATTTGGATTGTAATGAGATTAACATCATTCCATTTTGTTCAGGTGTTCTGATATGAGTTTGCTACAGGCGGATTTGAAGCCATGTGGATTTAAATCCATGTTAGTTTTCTAGCAAGGATTACCACTTTTTTAGTATCAACCATTAGATACTAATAATTTTATTATTCTTTGCTTATATGTAATTTCAGCATGAAAATCTCCCGATTATATCTCATCTGTAATTAAATACCACCTCAATTCTCTCATCAAGAAAAACAGTACTGTCGCATTGAAAAGAAATTGCAATGCAATAAAATTTAATTACTGCAAGAGGCGCAAGAATCGTACATCAAGATGTCGCCAGAGCCTGTCACCTGGATTGCTCTCATAAAACTGCATTGCACATTGCAACATTGAATCGATTAAATCTATGTGTAATTATTGTTCTTCATATAACGCACATGAGATAAATCATTACTAAGATATATGACCCGAATATCGCGAAGTGTAAAAATGACACAGTCGTCACCATAATTCATTTAGCTGCTATTTTCATCATTCCAGCATAGACTAATCATTGGAACCCTTTTATAAGTTACTAGTTATCCCGACAAACTTAGTTCTGTTGTAGTCCTTACTATTGATTTCAAATGTGTATGTAATTTAAACAAAAATACGTTTAAAATACTTTTGAATGTAAAAAAATATTTTTGAATGCTCGTAAAATATTCCATTAAAAATTTGCCTACCAATATTTTTTTTTGTCAATGGTTGTCAGGTAAATAATAATTTTGTTATTATATAATTTTTCATAGATGGAATCCGATCCATGCTGACTTTAATATCATATTTTATACAATTTTTAGGTAATTTTTCTAATTTTTAATAGTTATTCTGTTATCCGTAGCGGAGAAGAATCCAATAAATCAAGCATAGGTAGAATCTGTTTAGCCGATCTCGAGTTATAAGTGTTCGCACTAACCCAACATACTTTTATATTAGCGTTAAAGCGATTAACGATGATCGTTTTGTATAGGCATCGAGTCTCCACCAGGGCATAGTCTCCCTGGAAGACTACCGAAGGGATGCAGGGTAGTTTATTGAAAAATCCAAGAGATCCATAATCTTAAACAAGAGGAAGATGAAGTTTTCTACAGATAGGCTTGCCAGATTTTTGAAATATTCAACCGGAACTCGTCTACTTCCTTCCCAATCGCAATATTGGTGGGTTTTTTGACGATGTGGCTAGAAATTTTTCTCTTACCTAATTTTGTGTTAAGAATGTTCACAAGCAAATGCGATATTAATTATTTAACAAACAATGGGGGTTATTCTGAACATCCGACCCTATCGAGTTGTGTGCGTCCCGATAGTGTCGCGTAGGATCCAACTTTTTGTATAGGCTCTTACTATTTACGAGTCACATTCGAATGAAACATCGGATGACCGGTTGCATTCGTCGCAACACTATCGGATGTCTACTCAACGCCCATTTCGCTGTCGCTTGCGATCCAACCAAGTCTTCACTAGTGTTTAATCATCTTTTTTTAATTTAAGTGTAAAAAATGGCACAAAAATTAATTATTTGGTATAAATTTGGAAGAATTTTAATGAAAATTGTTTAAAAAAGTTCTATCTAAGAGTATAGATATCATGTAAAAGATTGCTTACATTTTGCAGTAAAAAAATAATTACTTAAGTATAAGAAAAAATGATCATTGATATAAATAACATATTATTAGTATTGTCAATTAAAATAGGCGCGTTTTTAGGTAAAAAATATAGTGAAATATTTTAAATTAGTATTACAAAATTATTATTTTGGTCCGTCATGCTATTGTATCGTATCCGATGGAACTCGATCGGGTCGGATGTTCAGAATAACCCCCAATATATCCCTTCATCAAACACCTATCGTTATTCCATACTAGGCAACGTGTATAGGCTTTGGAACGTAGTAATATTAATTAGAAACATTGAATTATCATGTACTACGTTTTAGAAGCAGCATCTGCTCATAAAAATATGATGCAATAAAAACAGTTGACTGGCTGTCACCCTTGCAATGGTCTTCGTTCGATCAAAGGTTGTAATATTTTCAAATGTAGGTAGGCGCCTTCTTTTTCTCGTATATATAAAAAATTAGATTCCTCGAATTTCGAAATTCTCCAGATACCTACTACCCAATATCATTTTTAATTGTATTATTGCTATCTCGCTTCTAATAATCACAACATAGTAAGAGACAGATGAAGTTTAAAGAAACCGTTCAAACAAATTTGTTTTATTAACGAATAAATAATGTAAAAAATAATAATAGCAATGTCATCATTTCCAATTAAGATCTGTGATGATTTTTTAACCTTGTCACTACTTTTACTTACCCTCGACGTCACTTCACCTTAGTGCTTTATAAACAAGAATGTAACATAATAATTTGAAAATTTTGTTCCAAATGGCACTACTAGCACAATTTATGTTTAAATGAATGAGTGGTAGGCAATTGAATCGATGTGGTTGGTGGCCTGGCGGTTATAACGCCGGCTTTCGTACTCTTTCGTGGGTTCGATCCCAGGTGCCAACCATCTTCCTCTTTCATGTCATAAGCTTTAACTAGCTTACTGTGAAAGAGTCAAAGAGTGTATTTGTGTTCACTTTGAGTGAGCACAGATTCATTTAAAAAAAGGAGTCCCTCAGGGTACACATTTGGGGACGATATTATTCATTCTTTAAACGAATGATATTTAAGTTTATTGTCAAAACTCTTTAGAGGGGTTACCTTATAATATATTGAACACACAAAATCCCTGTAACGCCTCTTATTTTCGTCCTGGTAAGGGGTTATCCTTTTGTAAGGTCGACTCTAAGCTATCTGTTCATCTATTTGGTGATTAAGCTGGTAGCCATCTCACATGGGGCAATGTGAGGGAGTCTGGATGAGTCCATATTCCTCACATGAGCAATGAGCATGCTGCAATCTTCTTCTTTGCCACCCCCCTGGTCACCATATCTTCAACCTGACATATTTCCATTGTATTTCTTAAATCTAAAATCCTCGAAAAAAAAACTAGCTGAACTGCCCATCGAGCTTCGACCTAACCCAGAATAAAAAAAATTTTTGACTTATTACATGAATATTTGACTTATGCCATAAAAACTGAATAAAATTTAGCTAATAATTTATTGCACCATGTAATAGTTATCGTTGATTCGGATGCGGGATGAAGTTCGACGGGTCATAAGTTTGTAATAAAAATAATAAATTCCTCTATAGATGCGTAACTTTAAAAAAAATCTAATAGATGGCGATGTAGTAGGAAGTAAATCACATGTGATACACGTTACGATGTTCTATATGTTGTTGAAAGAATTGAGGTCCATCAAAATCAAATTTTACCGAATTATTATGATAAGTTTCCCGTATTCAACGTAAATATTATTCGGGATTTGTATAGAATCGTATTATTTTCTGACTCATGTTCGAAAGAAAAATTAACAATGTTATTCGAAGAATGGTTATGAAGACTGCATGTATCATTAACTACCTGTGATATATTGTGTGAACATCATGTACCTACTCGTATGTAGACTTGGAATTTTAATGATAAAATTGCAGTGGTATTGCATTGTGAAGTGATAGACCATTGTTGTCGTCGAGTGATTGAGAACGAAGAAATATTAAGTTATTTAACTTGAATTATGTCAGTTGCGAATTTCGCAGATGTTCTCAAAGTGATGTGATAATTTCTTTTCTGCCCATGTCCGCTCTCTAGTTGGAACCGAAGAGTATAAATAATATTAGACAACTTTTTTGGATGCGAATAACCGAAAATTGGTTCCTTTATTCAACAGTCACGTGACTGAAGATAAATTATCAAAAATAATTCATTTTTCTTTCATCCACAAGTACAAGACAACACAATAAATCTCATACTCACTTCCTTTAACTAATTACATATATGATTAAAACATAAAATTAATTCCTCTGTGTTAACGCTAAAATATTAAAAATAAAAAATCAAATGTCACACCCCGCTACCGACAAACGTCACAGTTTGTATGAGTTTAACAGCAGTCACGTGTTACTTGTTGGAACCATGCGCAGTAGCACATTATTTCTCTACTATTATTAATTCTTCTCAAAGGTAGGAGCATAGTATGTATGTACTCCACAAGTCCTCTCAGTTCTAGTAGCCGCATCACAATCAACACCAGCCAGTGCCCTGGAGCTAAACTTCGTAGAACCTTTAAATCGTTTGGAGGCTTAGATGGGTTGTGTCTTCCGTGGGTTTCCTCATTATGTCAGTCGACGGAATATAATAATAGCGGTGAAAAGTGGTTGGCCTGTTAGGTCTCTTATAGCTGTGTTCAGTACAAAATCCTTACAACGGATGCCCACTGCCCAGCATTCTTTGGAGTCTCTCGAATCCCGCTTTGAGAGTGTTTTGTCAAGATTCAGTCAGAAATAACATAATATTATTATTTGGTATAGATCGTCTCGAATCCTACTGATGGGGGCAAATCGTGATATGCAGATTTAAATTTTGACCACTTTCCAAAGTCTATCGTGGTCACTAGGGTGCTTCTCATATGGTCAAAAAAGTTTTTACTTCTTAATTTTTAGGGGAAATCCCTGTATTTTGTTCTATGTTATAATTTATTGCTGCAGATTTTATTTTCGATACGTCTTGAAGAAAATGTCATAAGTGAGTACTTAGTTATAATTTTATTTTTTATTTTTTTTTTTATTTTTACCTATTATTTTAGAATTAAATCTTACAGAAATTTTAAAATAAAAAAAGTATTGATAATAGGTTATATTATTATAACAATACATAGCTTTTATAACCATAATTAAGGAAAATTTCCAATTTTGATTCCTTCTCCATATATTTTCTATAGCCGGATACATACGAATTGTCAACAGCCGGTAGCAACTCCTAAAAAGATATGTTTTGAACTTCTGAAAACATCGGAGATCGATCTTTAGATAGTAGAACTGAATAGACAGGATGTCCAATTGATAATTTAAAATTAAAATTGTAAGAAGCAACCTACTGATCACACTATGCCAATATTCGAAACAACCCTTGAATACGGTCAAAAACCCAGAACAGACGTTGTCTAGTGGGGTAGTAAATTCCAATAACGATAATATGTATATTTGCTTAATGATGTATTTTTGTTGATAATGGAAATTATAAATAAATAAAAAAATCAACCATTAAAAGTTTAACACGATAAGCGTAATGTTTGCATCAAAAAGTTTGTAACATTTTTTTTTCTGTGATTTCAGGATGGCAATGAAGTTTATAATGTTAGCAGCCTTGATGCTGCTGTCATCATCAGCACACGCCAGACAGCCAGTGTCAGCGTACAGCGTATTCCTCAAGCACGAAGCGCCAGTTTCGTTCCATCCAACAAGGATTTATAAGTCATTTGGACCTTCGCCATCTCCTGCATCCTTTTACCATCCACCAGGTTTTGGATCTCCATTTGGGTAAGAAAATATTCATTTATCGTTCAAATCGATGTTTTTCCTACAGCTTGTATGCAAATAAAGGCTTATTAGAAGCAGTTTTTTAATGAACCTGGGCTCACCCAAAAAGAACACATATACACATTCGACATTTATGAAATTGTAAGGTTGAATCGAAGAAGCTGTACCAGGATATACAATAATCAACGAATACCAATGCTCGTATGGAAAATATAAGCAATAACTAGTTTCTTTATAAAATAACATATAAAATAAGAATCAGAAGAATTTATGTATTTTTAGGGCCTCCTTTCTCAACATGAAAATTTATTAACTTTTCAGAGGGTTCCCGACACCCCAAGCCCCTGTCGATCCAAGCACTTTGACATGCGGCTTAGCTCCACAATCATGCCCAAAGAGTAACTACAGATCATTAGATGGGTCTTGCAATAACCTCAGAAACCCAGTTTGGGGGGTTCCACAAACACCATACGGAAGGCTATTACCGGCCAGATATTCAGACGGTAAGTCATGTTTGTTGTTCAAAAAACCTGAGGCCTACGTCGATAGTAATAAAGTGCACGCCAACGGTATCGCTCGGTCGATGTTTCTATAGTAACAATGTTCAAACGACAGCTTTTTATATTGTTAACATGGGAACACCGATCAACTGATACGGCTGGCGGCCATTTTGTTACACATGACTTCGGCCACGGCTATATGTTTTTTCTTAGATTTGATATAGTTAGGTACAATGCTTTTGTTGTTTCTCATTGTAGGTTTGATGGCCCCTCCAGTATCCAAAAGCGGACGTGATCTTCCTCTCCCGAGAATTCTCAGTTTGCTGTTGTTCCCTGACAAGCCCATCGATGATCCAATCTGGAACCTGAACGCTATGCAATGGGGACAAATCATCACTCACGATATGTCTTTAGGAGCCGGTGGAACTCAATCACGTAAGTTCAATAGGAATTTTTCTCTGAAGCGAATGTTTAAGGATTAAAAAAGAAGGTATGTATATTATATAGCTTCATACTTCCTTAAAACCGAGCACAATGGAGAGCTCTTGTTGTCGTCCCATGCCCATTAGAGGAAGAATTAATCCATGAATACTATATAAAACCCATTTGTCCCTCATAAAGATTTGTCACATTTTATTAACAGACGTGGTCCTGTGGTCCTAACTAAGAATAATTGTAAAGTGATAAATAAATTGCCTTTTAACCAATGTAATTCCGACCGATGCATCTATTTTGAACCATATATTTTCCATTCGCATGTTATCAAACAACTGATAGTGGTGATAGTTTATGACAAAAATGCCAATTTAGTTATCAAAAGTTGAAAAATTCTTTTATTTTTTCTTTCGTAAGAACCTTTTCCTGACAAAAGCATAAGATACAAAAGTCTGCTCAAACCCAAGTTCGTTCTTGGAGTGGCGAACTGTATAACAATGACATGAGATCATGGCAAATGTTGCAATAGGAGAGCAAAAGAATGACAGGCATACACTCAAAGAAGAATTACGACATCACGACATCATCTATATTTCTTTATTTCCAATTTCAGATAAGGAGCCAACCCAATGTTGCAGTGCCGATGGCCAGTTCATGGATCGCAATTTGTTGAGTGAACATTGCTTCCCTATCATCATTCCCGAAGACGATCCCATCCACCAACTCACAAGAAACAGATGCATGAACTTTGTAAGAACCATCACTACCAGAGACAGAAATTGTGTTGGAGGATATACCCCTGCCGAACAGGTATGTTTGGCTTTGAAGGCAGCTGATCTCCATTATTTCCTACCTTACTCCCTCTCTGCTGCTTCCAGCAAAAATGTTTAAAATTGATCTTTTATATTTTGTCCAGAAGAAATCCATGCACCGGTTTTGAAGAACCGTCTCAATATTCACTTTCCATCCCTACTAAACTCACTTTAAAATCATTTTCGCACTCTGTCATAAGTGCTAAATCATACGTAAGCGCACATACCATCATTCGATTAAATCTAACTCCAATATCTTTTAACCTACTGACACAAAAATCAAATAAAACAACCGGAGAGACATGACGCACCCTTGCTTCACACATACGGTAAGATGGAACTCCGGTGAAAGGTGACTGTTCACCTTTACACAGGCAGTACTATCCGAAAAAAGCGAAGCAATGCCACTAATCAGGCGGCTGTTCACTCCATAGATTGACAAATCCTCATATAATTTACCCCTATCCTATCTATCTTAAGATATATCTATCTATATATCTATCCTTATCTAAATCCTAAGCATTTAGGATATTTTTTATAGGTTCCGCTGGTTATGTTGGTCCACTATCATTTGTTTTTAATTTTTAGCTTACAGTTGTAACTGCCTACATGGACATGTCACTTGTTTATGGAAACAATGATATGCAACATTTGCCACTCAGAGCCAACATCGGTGGAAGACTTTTGGTCGAACAGAGAAGAGGAAGAGATTATCCACCAACTGAAACCAACCAAACTCTTGTGTGTGAAAGCGCTTTGAGCCCAGACGAACCTTGCTATTTGACAGGTTAGTATATGAATAAGTTCTCTAAAAATAATCTGAAAAGAGTCTGCCATTGCTTGCATTGTCGAAACGTCCTATGAAAAAAATATCAATATGTTTTGAGGAGAGATATAGTCATCAAGTAAACCATGCTTAAGATACGATGGCAACGTTGATGGAATCGGTAAAAAAAGTGCAAAATTTATTACCCTAAAAAGATTTCTTCATTTTTTCAGGTATATAACCTTACTTACTTTGTTATATTTGCAGGAGACGTTCGTGTTAACCAAAACCCACAGTTGACCATTCTTCAAATCATCTTACTCCGTGAACACAACAGAATCGCCGATGCCCTTGGCGCCTTGAACCCCCATTGGGACGACGAGACCACATTCCAGGAAGCCAGAAAAATTGCCGTTGCTGAATACCAACACATCAATTACTACGAATGGCTGCCAATTTTCTTGGGTAAGCACTTTTGGAAAATCACAAAAACGATTTTAAAGTTTTTTTAAGTGGACACTAAGCGATTTTTGAAATATTTTTAGGCGAAGAAAACTCAATCAAAAACGGTATCATCTATCCACGTGCTAAAGGATTCATCAAAGATTACGATGCGTCAGTGGACCCTGCAGTCTTGAACGACCATGCCACAGCTGCTTTCCGTTTCTTCCACTCTTTGATTGCTGGTCAACTTCAGTACGTAAAGTTTAACCATTAGTCTTTTCTATTAAGGATTTTTTGGATGATGTTTTTTTTTTGCATAATATAACGACTGTCCACATATTTTTAGCTGAAAGTGGTATTTTATGCAAAGGGCTTAGGTAATGGTGTTACAAGTTACAACTCCACGATAACAATAATCATTAGCTGGCACCAAGAGTTGCTTCAGCGGCTGACCCAGATTATGATCGGGTGCACAATATCAAAGCCAACTTCAGTACATGGAGTACCCAAAAAGCTTATCTTACGCTTGTTGTTATATTTCTCTCCTTCGTCACCTCTTCACAGAAATATGTAAAGAGTGTATTAGCTCACTAGAGGTTAATTACTTTACTAATAGTTTTCTGGAACATTTCAGTTTGATTAGCGAAAACCGTCACACAGAAGGAGCTTTGCGTTTGAGCGATTGGTTCAATCGTCCATCTATAATTGAAGAAGGAGACAACTTTGATGCTCTTACCAGAGGTCTCGGTACACAACCAGAGAAAGCCAGCGATCAATATTTCGACAGTGAAATCACCCAGTTCTTGTTTAAGAGAAATAACACTTTCGGCCAGGATCTCAGAGCCATCGACATCCACAGAGACAGAGATCATGGTTTGGCTTCTTATAATGACCACCGTGAAGCTTGCGGCCTTCCAAGAGCACACACCTTCGATGATTTAAGCGATGTGATGTCTCCATCGGTAAGTCTATAGGGTTTACTTTTGATATCATTAAATCATTTAAGAACGGGTGTCTCTTGTTGCTACAGCAACCTCAAGAGGTGGGGTTACAGGGAGGATGACTTATGCGAGTGTGGCGAGGTGCAAAACAACCAGCATCTCTTCGCACGCCCTCTTATGGGAACGATGTGCACGCACCAAGACACAGTGACAGCGAATAACAGTGGTGTACAGGCCGAGGATGTCCGGACCACTGCTGGATCAGGGCCGGTTCACCTCTCCTACAATTCTCTCTATTTTGTTCCCTCCTCATCCAACTCCATCCGGCCGCTCTCTCTATTCTCCACCGCCGCTTTACTAACCTACTCTCCTTCTCCCTGTTCTGAACTGCCATTCTTATATCTTGCGGCTCCAGAGATCTGCCGCTCTACGAGAATTCCACGTTTTGATAATACCATTTTATGCAATGGTTTTGTAGAAAAGCGGACCCCCGTTGAATGGCTTTGAACAAAGGAAAATCTAATTTTCAATATAGCTAACTAATTTTGCAAAAGTTTTTGAATTAAACCTTTATACTTAGTTCATACATTTTATTTCTGTGGTAATCTTGTTTATCGCGGTATTCAAGATACGCTAATTGACATTAAACATCAAGATTGCAATGTCTCTTTCCCGCTTTCATTATTTTACTTGCGACTGTGAAAGAGATAAATATAGAATGATTTGTACTTGTCTCAAAGAATACTGGGTTCGTAGTGTTAGAGCCGCTTTTTTTTTCTTGGAAAACTAAGCATTAGTATTTTGGCATTTGATATGGTCCATCAATGTGGTTTCCTACATTACACTTTCCATTGCTGTCTGTGTTGCTTTAAGTTCTTAGATATTTTTGCTATGTATTAAGTATAATTCTGCTCCGTACCTTATCGTTACTTTTTTAATACTTTTTAAAGTGCTCTATAGTCTATATGATCGAATCTATTTTTTCTTTTAGAATGTCCATCTTCTTTCAACTCTTTACGAAGACGTTGACGATATTGATCTGACCGTTGGAGGTGGTCTTGAAACTTTGGTCGATGGTGCCTTAGCTGGACCGACATTCCTTTGTATCTTAACCGAACAGTTCTACAGAACCAGAAAGGGTGACAGATTCTTCTACGAAAATGGAAATCCAGAAAATAACTTCAGTCCAGGTAAGATCTCCTTTTTAGATTATCTTCCAATCGTTTGTTATTTGTCCAAAGATGTTAAAACATGTTTCATTTTCTCTTTTCAAACTCTTGAAAACAAATCAACAGAAATTATGGCTAGACCAAAATAAATCTCAAATAACAGAGTTTTAGCATTAAATAAAACATTTTACCATCTGGGTATTCCAGAAATTGGAAATTCATTTTCACTCGAATTATATATGACCATGACGGGACTTTAGCGATGTGGTAAGAGATTAGAGTAATTTCTGTCTCGTTTAAAAAAAAAATGCCAAAACTTATTTAATGTCACAAACATTGAAATTTTAAAGGAAATAGCAAAGAAAACTTCCGGTTACCAATATTCACAGAAAAAATATGTGTTGAAAATCATTAAGGAATCGTTTCTTTGGCTAATGCCAATCATAATTGATGTGCTTTTCTGAGCGCTTTCTGAGTTTGAAACAACACCACCTATATAAGAAGGCCTTAGCGCTACGTCACATCGTGAGGCCCAGCATTCACTTGCCTATATCTGTATGTACTTACCTGTACGCTATGATATCTGTCTACACGCCGGCGGCCTGGTGACGCTAGAGGAAAAATGGCCGCCAGCGCTAAGGCCTTTTTATATAGGTGGTGTTGGTATGAAAGTGCAAAGCTTTTTACATATATAATTTTTTCCCTCATGAATTCAAACATTGTGTTATCTTTTCAGCTCAACTCAACGAGATCCGCAAAGCCAGTGTATCCAGACTCTTCTGTGATAATGGAGACGACATCAAATCCATGCAACCTAAAGGATTCCAGAGAATATCCAAAGGGTAAAACAATTTTATCCAATGACTATATGTATACTTACATCATTCATGATGCAGCAATTTTTCGAAATGTCGAACATGTGGAAGGTTCCATAATTAGGAATTTCGGAGATTTCGACGAATTTGACTAGGTACCTTAGGGCAAACCTTTGTTAACGTAAAGTGATTACACAAAACCATTATATTATAGACATTTTTGTATATATAAGTATATATGTATGATATAAGTATTTATAGTAGGAAGATATATACATATTGCTCCTGTCATCAACATATTGTTATGTTCCATACTCTGTAGTAGACAAAATACATTCCGATCCCAAATGCAATCTACCAATAAGCTGGTTCAAATTAACACTTCCAACAAGCCAAAATACCTCGATAGAGCGTTCACTATCTTTGGTCCAAAGCTCTGGAACAATCTTCCGGTAGATCTCAGAAATGCCAGGACAGTGGAAGATTTCATGAAGCTTTTAAAAACTCACTTGTTTAAAATATCATATACAGACAATCCTTAAACAAAACGTAAATACCTAAAATGTTTTTAGTTATAATAACTGTAATTGTTATTGTTAAATGCTTAATCCTAACTGTATGTAGAATACTTATTATTGCAATACCTATATTATGTATGCAATAATGTAGCTGCTGTATAATGTTAATAGTCCATGTCTTAATTTTGTGTACTATTAAGACTATTTTATGTATGTATATTTGCTTTGCGCCCTTGAGGTGGCCATTGTGTCCCAAAACGGCGCGTTAAAATTTATCCCCTTATTATTGTTATTATTAAAAAAAAAAATCTGATTTTTTTTTGGTTTCAAGTAGGTACTAGAATAATGCATTGTCATCGTGTTAAGATATTTAGAAATTTCGAAAAATCCTTTGAACACGTCGAAAAATCACATGATTTGAAATTTCAACCAAAATGGTAAACGTTATCAACGTAAAGAGGTTACACTCAATCAGTCTTCGACACGGCAGTAGAAGATGTTCGTAATCCCGTAGTGGTTCAAATTTGTGTCCAAAAATCAAACCCTAGGATTTAACAATGTTCTTTTTATGATTTTCAGAAATGCCGTGGTACCTTGCGAGTATATTCCACAAGTCGATCTGAGCCTCTGGCAAGATGTGACCTCGCCACACGCCCACAATTCTCACCACTACGAGTTCTTCAAAAAATAGCCGACAAACTCACCATAAAAATTATTTTTTACTAAATTACCATAAATTTAATTGAACATTTTACTCATCGAAACATCAGTCATTTTATATACCATTTATTATTTAAAACATTTATTAGAAATTAACTTATAGCTAGTAAGAAGATAAGCTCATTTAATTTTAATTAAACTGTGAATAATATCAGTGATACTATGATCAAATAGTTACCATACAGTAGAATCATATAATTTAATTTCAAACAATGTAGAATATTTTTCAACAAAATAGAGATATAGTTAATCAACAATTTTTAGTAAACAGCCCTCCAAATATACCAATCAATACTACAATTTTTTTTTACCAAATTAGGGTAGTAGGTAAGCAACAAGAGCTCTCTATTGCGCTAGATACTGTGTAGAATATAAATTTAAAAAAAAAACACACATTATAACAAGATATATTGTGAACATTAATAATCTTCGAATCATATTATAACAGCTCAGTCATATACACATGGATAGAAGAATTTTATAAAATAAAGATTTAGTATAGATTCTGAAAGAACATTCATATTGTGAACGTATATTTTGTACTTTTTATATAATATATATATTGTTTAATTATGTTTTATTCAAATAAGTATATAATTTTGTTAGTGCAATCGTTTATTTCACACAAACTGTGTATATAATAATAATTTCATTATATTATTATCATTGTGTACATAGTAAAATATTATTTTTCATAATTATTAATTATCATTATGATGTATTTACTTCATTATTTATGATTGTGTTATTTTTATTTCATTTTTTGTTATACTTTTTTTATTTACCATTTAGAGGTAAGTATATAGGTAATATATTGTAAAATATCACGTAAGTTACCATGGCAATAAAATTTACCATATGTCGAAATTACAATTTTCATTTATTTTTCAAAAATATTTTTTAAATCTATCAGCAATAACATCATCAACAACAATCCTCATTTGAAACCCACTTAGGAGCATAGGGAAGCTACATGAATATTCCAATGCGTTCGATTAAGCGCGATGCTTATGCGCTCCCACACCATGTCCAACTCCCTCAGCTCTACCTCGAAGGAACGGAACAAGGTATGAGAAGGTCGTCCATATTATCGCGACTCTGATGGGAGGACGAACAGCTCCCTCCTCGGCCAATATCGTTATTCGGCATACTACTCCTCTCCATAATAATGGAAGTGATATAGGCCTGCGCTGGGTGCGCCGGCGAATATAGCATCGTTCGTGATGCGGTGGTGCCACCTTATACTCAAGATTCTCTTGAGGCACTTCGTTTCAAATTCAGACACGCCATTAAGATAGGCGCGGTCTGAGGTTACAT
Source organism: Mystacides longicornis (assembly GCA_963576905.1). Lineage (NCBI taxonomy): Eukaryota > Metazoa > Arthropoda > Insecta > Trichoptera > Leptoceridae > Mystacides > Mystacides longicornis. The sequence goes on from OY756435.1 coordinate 22,074,159, forward strand.
TCTATTTTAATAATTTTATACACAAATTCATTAGTTTTCTTTTGAGAATAATTATTCTCAAGCTAATTCAGAGGAAATGAGAGAGAAAAGGAAAAGACGAAAAATAGAATGGAAAGGATCATCTACCATCATGAACCACGCGAAGCCACTAAAACATTTGAAGGGTACACGGCAAAAACAGGCTTATTGACAAATTACCATTATTTTACAGGAGAGAAAATATAAAATTTGAGACATCATTTCTTTTGAGACATCATTTCTTGGAAAAATAGCGCTTATTTTAAATAATGGACACTATGTTAATGAAAAACAAATATTTATTTATAATGACATTGAAAAAAAAGAAACAAATATTATTAAAAAATTACAAAAACAAACAAAATAATGTTATCAAACTAGTATGGGGAAAGTAACAAAATGTTTGCAATCAGCTTGTTTTTGCCTAGTATTTGATGCAACGAGCCTGTTGTTGTGCGGTTTCACATAATGAGCCAGTTATAGTCGTTAACTTATTTTTTTCAACGTGATTTACGAAGAAATGGACCAGTTTTTTTTACATCTTATTTATACCATTCAAAAGAACTCATTGAGGGGAACAAAACTGCATTTAAATCACGAAAATGAAAAAAAATCAATGAGCTTGTTTTTGCCGTGTATACCCTTCATTTGCCTTGGACGATCTGATGGATCGTTAAAATGTAGACCTACACTTCCATAAAGTACCTACATTTTAATACCGTCTATCGTTTGATTTACCCTAATAGGTAAGTACCTAATTACCAAGAAAAATTCCAGTTTCCAGCCCGATAGAAAGAAAATCTACAGTAGGTATTTTTTTTTCTTGTTTACCGGCTTTCCGTCCGATTTCGGACGATTTGAGCCCCAGTTTAACAAAATTAAAGTATTTAGAAATTAAATTAAAACATAGTTTTTAATCAAAAGGAAAAAAAATAGATTAATACATTTTTTTTTTCACAAATGTAATAAGTAATCTATTTACTTTGTTTGAGTTCAGACTCAGTAGGTACGCTACATTGATAGGGTAATTATTAATCAAATCGTCAATATTAAAATACAGTGGAACCGCACTTCTGATTGGGCAACCCAGAAAAACGTGGTCCAGTGATTCCACATCAATACCACACTCACACGAAGGGGAGGGTAAGACGGAGCGTGTGGTATTTGGCAATACTTATAGTTTGTTTACGTTCTGGGCGAGATATTCACGTCATTACTAGGTAGGGTGACTACGAAACAATATTATTGAATCAGAACCAAATATTTTATACAGAATTTGAAAAAAGAGCAAAATTTTATAAAATGAGTGAAAAAAAAAGTTATATCTGATAAGTTCGTTCACCTTGATAATAAATTGATTTTATCTTCTAAGTAGATAATATAAACGTGTAACCGGCGTAACTACTTTAAAATTACACCACTTTATTATGATTATTAATTTAAAACTCATTCAAATCATTATACAATAATAATAGACAGTCACACACACACCATATATCAAATATATAGCATATTATCCTCTGCATAAAACATTCATTTGGAATCTTTCATTATTTGTTTGAAAGTGTAGCATTTAAACCTTTGAAAGATCTTCATAAAATCCATTTAGACTGCATAATGTACCTACCAGGTTTTATTATTTCAGATAGAGAAAATTTCAAGCTGCAACTTGGCTGCAACTCCATGCCTAGAACATAATATACAAAATAATCTTCAAAACCTGTCATAGTTTAGTTACAGGGACAGCAAATTCAAAAAGTATCACATTTTATGCCCCTACATCTTTACAATAATTCATGAATAGCCTAATCTTAGTAATTAAATATAGCTTAGGTACCTACTTAGAAAGAAATTTTTTTTTTTTTTTATAAAAATGAATCTGTGCTCACTCAAAGTGAACACAAATACACTCCTTGACTCTTTCACAGTAAGCTACTGAAAGCTTGTGTCGTGAAAGAGGAAGATGGTCGGCACCCGGGATCGAACCACGACGTCCGCAGTACGAAAGCCGGTGTTGTAACCGCTGGGTCACCAACCACTTCAAAAATATATTTCAATATATTAAAAACTTACAATGTTTTTGAATTTCGAATTCCATCACTGTTTCGTTTTGTTTTATATGAGCTGTCAGAATCTAATGACAGTCCACAGACAATCGGTCTTGACAATCGGTCGCCATAAATAGTGAGCTTCACGAGAAAACAAAAAAGAATGAAGAAATTTTTTATAATAATTTATTGAATGTTTTATAATTTTTTTTTACACAATAATGTAGTTTTTGTGTGAAAAATATTTTTTAAATGAATCAAGTATTTAAAGAGGCCATTATATAAGTAATTCGAAAAAAATATATAATTTATTGAATGTTTTATAATTTTTTTTTTCACATTTAAGGTGGTTTAAGAGGCCACTATATAAGTAAATCAAAATATTATTATATCATAAAATAATTTTATAGTACCTATATACAACACCACCTATATAAGAAGGCCTTAGTGCTGGCGGCCCTTTTTGGCCTCTCGCGTCACGGCTGCCTGCGTGTAGACAGATATCATGGCGTATATACATATATAGAAGAGTGAATGCTGGGCCTCACGCTGTGACGTAGCGCTAAGGCCTTCTTATATAGGTGGTGTTGTACCTATACCTATATTCTAACTATGTTGAATTATACTAATATTATCTTTGGTTATCCATGAATGAGGATGACACTTGACACTTCACAATAAATCGTATTTTGTTGTCAAACGAATGTTACGGTTCGATTTTGAAAATAATTATTTTCAATTGAGTTTAATGAAAATAAAACTGGTAAGTCATTAATTGATAAAAATATTTGTAAGCTTATGCCATAACTTAAAACATTTTATGCGTTGCTAAAACAATTGCAGAATAGTTGTTATGTTATAAGGCGGGAAGTGTCTTAACGAAATTACAGGATCTTAATAGTAATTAATTTTGTTTATATTTTTTCAGGTTCCTGTGGCAAACGTGTTTTCAACAAGACTAATTATTATTGCTTTCATCCCACCTTTTGATATAGCAACAAAGTACATACTTCTCACTTATGTAAAAATAAATAAAGAGTCTTCAGTTTGTGCTACTACGAATTACTTTATTTCCATAAACATGTTTTCGGGAGCGACTACTCCCTTCCTCAGATGGACAAAGACTAAAGAATATAAATGAATATGAGATATTTTACAAATTAGTTAAGTATATGAAACAAAAAAACAGCATTAAAGAAAGGGTGAACTTATGAGTACTTTAAAAAAAATGACAACTATACAATGTAAAAGTGACTTATTATGAGCTAAGGGAAGATAACAATAATAATAATTAATTCTAAAGAACATAGAACTAACTTTGAAAAGAAGGTATGTACAGAGTAAGATATTGGTTTAACATAAAAAGGTACTGTTTGACAATATGTAAGAATAACGGAGGCTATATAATATCAAATGAACTTTTGATACAGTGATGACGTATTGAAAGAGAAAGTATTACAAAAAAAAAATAACAATATTTAAAGACAATGGGGGTTATTCTGAACATCCGACCCTATCGAGTTGTGTGCGTCCCGATAGTGTCGCGTAGGATCCAACTTTTTGTACAGGCTCTTACTATTTACAAGTCAGATTCGAATGAAACATCGGATAACCGGTTGCATTCGTCGCAACACTATCGGATGTCTACTCAACGCCCATTTCGCTGTCGCTTGCGATCCAACCACGTCTCTACTAGTGTTTAATGATCTTATATTAATTTAAGTGTAAAAAATGGCACAAAAATTAATTATTTGGTAAAAATTTGGAAGAATTTTAATGAAAATTGTTTAGAAAAGTTCTATCTAAGAGTATAGATATCATGTAAAAGATTGCTTACATTTTGCGGTAAAAAAAATAATTACTTAAGTATAAGAAAAAATAATCATTGATAGAAATAACAAATTATTAGTATTGTTAAATAAAATAGGCGTTTTTTAGGTAAAAAATATAGTGGAATATTTTAAATTAGTATTACAAAATTATTATTTTTGTCCCTCACGCTATTGAATCGTATCCGATGCAACTCGATCGGGTCGGATGCTCAGAATAACCCCCAATGTGTAGATAACGGCAGGTAACTTTATGGGTCTATTGTTTAAAGCTTAACAATAAAAACAACAGGTAGGATTGGCGGTGGTCTCTTTGGCAGACAGGAACAAACTTGAAGATTCGTTCAGATCTGAAACAAAGAGAATTACAGAGGCAGTATCGTTCAAATCAAATGTTTATCTTTTTAATTTCTTTTAGCAATGGTGAGCTTTCATACAAATCTAGTTTTTCATTCAAGACGTTTATGTTTGAATTATTTTTTATGCGGTTGACTTCTAATGCTTCTAATCTGTCTAATTTTTTACCTTTATTGCACGTATGTATTATTTTGACATTGGAGCCGGGATCAAATGCGTGGTCGTGTTCATTGAGATGTTCACCAAATTTGGACTTATTGTCTTTGTTCCTAAAACTACGAAGATGTTCTTGAATCCTTATTTCTATTGATCTACCGGTCTGGCCAATATACATGCTGGGGGTGTTATTATTTAAACAAGTGTTGCAGTTAAGTGCGTATATACCGTTGGATTTCAATGGGTCTAAACGATCTTTATTATTACAAAGGAAAGATTTTAAGGTTTTATTATTGTAAAAGGCTACGTTATAATTATTTTGTTTGACTAATTTCGAAATATTGTTGGAGAGTCCGTCTATAAAAAGCAATTTTTTCCATTTATTATTATCTTTACACGTTTTTAAACCTGGTGCTAAACTCTGATTTGCGATTTTTTTGTTTTTGTTCGAAAGTAATCTGTCAACTACTACGGGGTCATAGTTATTCCGGTTAGCAAGTGTTTTAAGGGTATTTAATTCTTTGTTAAAATTGTGCTTCGAGAGAGCTTCGAGAGAGGAGACACTTTTACATTGTATAGTTGTCATTTTTTTTTTTAAAGTACTCATAAGTTCACCCTTTCTTTAATGCTGTTTTTTTGTTTCATATACTTAACTAATTTGTAAAATATCTCATATTCATTTATATTCTTTAGTCTTTGTCCATCTGAGGAAGGGAGTAGTCGCTCCCGAAAACATGTTTATGGAAATAAAGTAATTCGTAGTAGCACAAACTGAAGACTCTTTATTTATTTTTACATAAGTGAAAATGAACTACTACCAAGCACCCTCGGCCGAAACTATCAACAGTTTACATACTTCTAATGATCAAATTGATTGATAAAAGTGCATTTCTACATATTTAAACAAACTCAAAAGTTTTATTTTTGCAAGACAACATTATGTACCAAAATGGTAAGCTATGTAAGAATTTCATTAATTCTGTTTCTTGAATTTCTTTATGTGTATTTTAAATCATAAACAAGATTTTTCTCTTGTGGACGCCCGGAGAGTGTAGTCGTGTCTGGAGCAACGCTCTGTCGATAAGTCTTTCAAAACCATTTTTATTACTTGTTTAGTAGCATTATTTGTTTATACATTATTTGATTTATATTTACTTTAGTTTTTGAGTCACTTCCCCTTAGGGGATGTGATCGTAGTTAGCTTTTAGGTTTAATTTTCGTAATAGTATTTCGTATTGTTTTATTATTGTTACAAATAAAAGGCTGCCGCGGTGAACGCGGCCGCTATGTCATAACATTTCTTCTACAGGGTGCGAGCTGAAGATTTGCCCACTGTATATTTTTTTTTTTTTTCTTCTTTTTTTTTATTTACTAATCCTTTTTTCTTCTTATTTAGCTTATACTGCATTTTCTATATTTTGTTTTAAACAGTAACTTTACGTTTTATCATGGAACCTCCCGATCCCGGGCTCGTGCCCGGGGATCGGAAGAGATCAGGTAGCGTGGATTTTCCACCGTTACCTCCTTCCAAAATAACACTCCAACCACATCCATCTTTCCTCCCTCCAAACCTTTCCTCTCTTTCTCCTCAACCATCGACCCATTCACAACCACCTTCCCAACTTCTACAATCCCAACCGTTATCCCCTATCCTATCTGATTCTTGTCAACCTGTCACTCCTCTGCCAATTATTCCTGAAAACCAACCTTCTCAAGTATTTACAAGCATAGCACCTTCTCTTTTTTATAAAGAGACTTCCCCTGGGCCTTTCGTTGTTTTCGTTACCGGGAAAAATGATTCCCCTATTCGCCCCATGGCTTTCGGTACTCTTGTTTTTAAAAGTAGGATTCCCAACGTCGTGTCGGGCAGTATTAAATCTGAAGGTAGATTCAAAGTGTCAATTTCTTTCCACTCAGCTTCTTCGGCTAACGATTTCATCTCCTCTGATTTTATAAAAAACAATGACCTCAAAGCTTTTATTCCCAGTTTCAAACTGTCTAAGATTGGAATAGTGAGAGGTATTGACGTAGACATCCCAATCACTGAAATCATGGAGTACGTACAGGTTCCGATGAACATGTGCAAGGTAATTGGAGCGAAACGTCTCAGTTACAAAGACACCACCAATGGCGATATCGTATGGAAGCCTAGTCGATCAGTCCTCTTAACGTTTGAAGGCCAAATTCTGCCGCAGAAAATCAACCTGTTCCATATTTCTATTCCCGTGGAACAATTTATCTCTTCAACAATCCTTTGTTTCAATTGCTCACGTTTTGGGCACTCAAAGAAACAGTGTCGGTCTTCACCGCGCTGTTACCGCTGTTCCGACAACCATCCAGGAGCAGAGTGCACTTTAACGGAATATAAATGCGTTAATTGTAAAGGCAATCATATGTCTAAAAGCTTTAGTTGTCCAGAGTATGGAAGACAGAGATTGATAAAACAAGATATGGCTTACCAAAATATGTCATATAAAGAAGCTTCCGAACTACATCCTCCAAACAGCAGTTATGCAGATAAAGTTTCTCTTGCCCCGAAAAATAGTTCTCAGTCCTCGAAAATAAGTTCAGTTCCAGAGTATTCCAGCCCAAATTTAATTGATTCCAATCCAGCAAAACCCAACAAATCCCAACAAAATTCCAAAATAACAAAATTTAGCCCCAAAAATTTAAGTAAATCAACAGCACATAAATTCCCTCAGCGTCCGTATTACCATAATGAACTGCAATCACTTTTATCATACAATAATGACCATCTAATTAATAGTCCCTCTAGCGGTCTTCAAGCCCGCGATTCACAGACTCCCAATCCGGTTATTTCCACGACAACTTCAAGTGAATCCCCAGTCTCCTCTCAAGACAATGAACTAACTATTGGCTATGCTCTACATCTTCTTGCTCTGGTCATAACTGATCGTAACAATAACCTTCCTCCTTCTGTGGTATCTGTAATATCGGCTCTTCTTAATATGATGTCAAGTTCCTCTACAAGTTTTGATGAGTGCTTACAGTCTACGAGTAATTAACTCGTACATTGTGAGAACCATCTTGTTAAAATACCTTAATAATTACAATGTTCTCTAGACCAAAAAATAAACAGCCTTTGAGAATTTTACAATGGAATTGCCGTAGTGTTCACTCAAGTAAGAGTGACCTGATAGATCTTATAAACAAATATCACATAAACTTAATTGCGCTTAATGAGACTTGGCTTTTTCCGGAATGTCCTTTCAACATTCCCTCTTTTCATTGCCTCCGCGATGATCGCCTTGAAGCTAGAGGTGGTGGGGCGGCCCTTCTTATCCACTACTCCCTTGTCTTCAAACCAATCCATTTACCCAAAAATGTAGTATTTCAAGCAGTTGCAGCAAATGTAGCGGACATTACGATCCTATCTTTATATATTCCTCCCCAAAAACCTTTTGTGGAAAACTACTGGAACTCCTTAGTCAAAGATATTCCGAAGCCATATTTATTATTGGGTGACTTCAATGCTCACTCACCGGTATGGGGTAGCTCCTTCTCAGATCGAGCAGGAAATTCTATCCTCTCATTCATAGACTCGAACAATCTCTGTGTTCTAAACGACGGTAGTCCCACCAGATTTTCATTTCCATCACAGAATCCCAGTGCGGTGGATATATCAATTGCCTCAGCTCCACTGGCATCCACTATCAATTGGATGATCACTGATGATCCACTGTCCAGTGACCATTTCCCAATAATTTTAACAACTTCAGAATCTATTTCATCACATATTGGGTCGGGGCGGAAACGTCTCACCGGGGGCGTTGATTGGAATGTATGTGCTGAACTATTAAAGGAAAAATTCAAAAACTTATCGACAGAATCCCATTCAGACAGTGCCGCTTCATACAATTCTTTAGTATCTAAAATAAAAAACTCAATTTCGGAAGCATCTCTCCCCAAATCTAATAGTAGTCAGACCCAGTATCCACCGTCTCCCCCTTGGTGGGACGCAGAGTGTTCCGCCATGATAAGGAAAAGAAAGAGTGCTATGCGGAACTATAGAAGGAACGTTACCGAGGAAAACTATTTAAGTTTTAAGCACTTACAGGCACAAACTAAAAGAGTACTAAAGAAGAAAAAGAGAAAAGGTTGGGTGGATTTTTGTAATTCGTTATCACCTGATTCCCCTTTGTCCACTGTTTGGTCTTCGATCCGAAAATTTCGTTCTTCCTCCATTCCTCCAAAATTCAACAGTTTAACGGACTCATGTTTGGAACAGTTTTGCGACAATCTAGCCCCCCCTTACCCCCCAAATTTTTCCGAATTACGTATAATTCCTTCTCTTTCTGCCTCATCACCCAGTCTGTCTGAGTTGGATTCCCCATTCGTTTTGCAAGAACTTTTGACACCATTAAAATATGTTAAAAATACTTCTCCCGGCTTAGATAACCTGTCATACAAGGTTCTAAAACAGCTCCCACCAAACGCACTGTCCCAACTGCTTTCGTTTTATAATTATTGCCTCTCCTCGGGTACAACGCCTGAAGAATGGCACATCCAGAAGATTATTCCAATCTTAAAAAACGGAAAGGATCCTTCCCTAGGATCATCATACCGTCCCATAGCTTTATCATCATGTGCCTTAAAATTGTTGGAACATATGATAAAGAATCGATTGGACTGGTATATTGAGAGAAATGGTCTGGCCTCCCCATTCCAATTTGGTTTTCGTAAGTCTCGATCCTGCCTCGACAACTTGAGCATATTGACTGCGGACATAAGAACGGCATTCGTAAAGAAAAATTCTCTTATAGCGGCGTTTTTGGATATAAATTCAGCATACGATAATGTTAGATTGGAGCATCTTAAAGAAGCTTTAATGAACATTGGGGTGCCTTCTAGATTGATTTCCCTTATTCACAATATTCTTGCTGAACGACGCATACAGATATCTCAAGGCGATACGATACATACTAGGAACCTGTTTAGAGGCCTCCCACAGGGGTCAGTATTGAGTCCAATTCTTTTCAATATCTACTGCTGCGGTCTTGCAACAGTTATCTCTGGAGGATGTAAATTTTTACAATACGCGGATGATATTGTTATATACTGCTGTGATAAAAACCCGGAAACGGCAAAACGTATTGTTGAACAAAATCTCGCTTCGGTTTATGATTGGTTAGGATCTGTAGGTCTAGGTCTTTCTCCTACTAAGTCTCAAACAGTCGTTTTCAGTAAAAAGCGTAAACTTCCTCCCCTCCAGTTGCAAATCAAGGGAACGCCAATTCCTTTAAAAAATGAGGTCAAATTTTTGGGGATGATCCTAGATAAAAAACTATCTTGGAGACACCACATAGACCATATTGTTTCGAAATGTGAAAAAAGTATCAACACCCTGAGAGCAATCACAAGAGTGTGGTGGGGATGCCACCCTTCTACCATGAAACTTATGTATAATGCCTTGGTCCGAAGCCATCTTGACTACGGGAGTTTCCTGCTAGAACCTCTTCCTAAATATTTAAAATTAAAATTGGACAGAATTCAATTCAAATGTCTCCGACTGATATTGGGAGCCATGTCATCCACTCCTACATCTGCACTGCAGGTGGAGACGGGTGAGATGCCTCTCCAGTTTCGGAGACAATTTCTATCAGATAATTTTTTACTTAAGCGATTAGTCTTGAGCGGCCACGCTCTGGTGGAGTCGATTACGTCGTTGTCGTCAGCGAGAGCGTCGGGGCCTGCTTCATCCGGGGGGGTTGACGGAGACTGTCCAAATCTATTGAATAGTTTTACTTATCTCTCGAGTTTGCCACATTTTCCAAAAAAATCTGTCTCTGTTCCAATATATGAAATCCCATTGGAAGCGTTCTCTCTGGAGGCATATGTAATAGAAAATATAGGATTAAATAAATCTGTGGCCAACACCAAAATAACACGAATACAGTTTCAAAATTTCCAGTCAGAATATCGCGAATTCACAGAAATTTATACGGACGGTTCAAAGTTTTCACCAGACTTAGATGTGGGTGTAGGAATTTATGTTCCATCTCTCAATATTAATTTAATGTATAAACTGCCACCTTCTACCTCAATTTTTACCGCGGAACTGTTTGCAATCAAAGAAGCTTTAATACTGGTTCACTCAAACAAAATTAAAAAAGCCCTAATTTTATCGGACTCATTGAGTTCGATTAAATCAATTACTGGAAACATATGGGGGCAACCAATGAACCGACTTTTAGCTGAAATACTAACTGAGATCCTCGCCATCCGCTCTGCAGGGTGTGAAGTTTGGTTGGCGTGGATTCCATCGCATCACGGTATACATGGAAACGAAAAAGCTGACGATCTGGCAAAAACTGCGGTTTCGGAGGGTGGTGTCCCAGGGTCTTTTGGTTCCTCGGTTGGTGACACTTCTCTTGTGTTAAGGGCTCGAGGAGCCAGGGCTTGGGATCTGCTTTGGGAAAATCCAGAGAAAGGTAAACAATATAAGGCTATTCAACCAAAAATACCTGGGAAACCGTGGTTTTATAAGCATAGATACCATAAAAACACCATATCGGTTATTTGCCGGATGCGTCTGGGACACTGCCTGGTGGCCTCCCATCTTTGCAGAATCGGAATAGTCGATGATCCATACTGCGAATGCGGTCTGGACGTCGAAACGTTGGATCATGTTTTTTTTGGTTGCCCTATCGCTTCTAATACGGATTTTTACAATAGTCTGGTTGGATGTGAACGTCCAATCAACATCTCATATCTTCTTTCATTAAACTCTCAAAAAATATTTAAACAACTGGCGGGTTTTATTAAATTAAATAATTTAAAGATTTAAATGTGCAGTGGTCAGTCTAATCGCGTCGCAGAGTGTAGGGTGGTGGTGGTGGCGATTCGTTGTCGATGTACCCGCGACTGCTCCTGCACTGAGTGTGGATAGGCGCGTAACAATATTTACTTTTTACATTTTTGTTCCTCAATAATTCTACTATTTTTCTTTTAACTTGTGTCACTTGTATATGGATGAATGGCCAAAATCACTCGATATCGGGTGGAAGGCCTCAACAAAAACAAAAAAAAAAAAAAAAAAAATCATAAACAGATGTTAGTTATAGAGTTCATTCAAATTTCTCATTTAGTTGAGAAGGGAAATAATTATATTGAAAAACTATTCAATGGCAGCTTATGGGATGTAAAGAAGATTGACCATAATCAAAAACAGACTCTTGCGGGTGCCAGTGATTTTATCAATTTTACTACATATCATTATAAATAAGTTCTCTTTCTTCTTTTGTGTCGTGGCCCGCTAAAAGCATATTATTAGCTTCATACAGAGTCTAAATGTATCTTAAACCATATTATATAAAAACAATAATGCTTCTGGCTCGACACAACACAAGCTGATACAATTAATGTGTTTCTAGCAAATAAATTTTTATATATAACTACCGAGATGGAGTACTCCTATATCTCTTCATAGTAAAAAAGTGAAGCCAATTTGGCCGGCAATTTTGACAGTACGGTAGTCAAAACGGAACGTAAAAAATGATGTTGACGTTTATAAAGAAACTTAAAAATGATCTAATTTCACTTAGGTATTTTAATGTAAAAATATGTTTTATTGTAAAAAACTCGAGAAAACGACTGAATAAATATACGCCGTACCACGTTCTTTTGGGAACCAAACTGTCAAAAGTTGCAATATTTCGGCTTCATTTTTTAACGCGAATCGGGATTCTATGTTATTGTATAGAATTCTGTGTTCTAGCATCAGATTTAATTAAACTTTAAATTTTTTATTTCGGTTATGGAATAAAAATGACATAATAATGTTGGGTTAAGAAGTGAATAACTAATATAACGGTGGGTCGGAATATCTTTTCTGGTTTCCATTTGTTTGGGAAAATATTTTTTTTACTCTGCTGATTTAACAAAAAACTTTGAGATTATACATATTTTATTTTATTTATATAGCTTTTCAATTATTGATTTTATGTTTTATGAATTAAATAGTGATTGGACAAAAAATAAATAAAAATTCTTTCATTCATTCATTCATACTCATAAATAATACTACTAAAAAATGGTTCTACCTTGAACAACTTGACATTTTTCAGAAGTCAATAACTTAAATTTGAATTTGTTTCCTATGTACATTTTGGTTCAATTTTAATAAATAATGGCATTTATCAATAAGGAGAAGAAGAAATACCTAAATTGGATATTGATATACCTGCATTGATTCATTGAAAATTTCCTTATAGGTAACTTCATATATTTTTTTAAATTATATTGTAGTGGTGTAGTTTTGTTTTGATTCCAATACCTTTCTCAAAATGACATTAAATAGTTTTGCCTAATTGCCATAGAATTTTTCACCTATAACATAATAATAATACAACGTCTATTGACGTCGAGTGAGCATCTCGGTAGGTTTCGAATCCTACTATGGGCAATTAATTCTTCAACTTCCTGTGACGAGTTTGGGGATTGCAGATTTATAAGTTGAACCACCAAAATAGAGAGTATTATTGTTAATCTATGATGGTGAGTTTATTTGCATAATCAAGTTGATTTTTATCCGCTCAGTAATAATCTACCAGATGTTGTTACTTGCAACTTGACGTTGAAACACATCAACCATTGATGTCAAGTTAGATGCAAAACTCTTCAACAATTTGTGGCGATTTTTTTGAGTTTGATGTATCCAGACGTGGAAATGAAATCTTCTACATAATAATTCAGTAATGTATGTGGGCCACAGCAGTCAGGCGGCAGTTGATGACGCACTACGCGGGGATGTGGACGCTATAAGACGGGTGGTTTTGTAAAAACTAATATGTCGTATTAAAGAAGTGAAAAGACGTGTATTATAATTTATTCTCACACACTCCCACATGTATGTATATTTATTTATTTGTTTCACTCCAATTGTATATTGGAGCATCACGCTAAAACCGTAGGTTCTGCGTTGGATTTTTATCGTCCTGGATCTTGCAGGAATATTTATGGTAATCATAGATACAAATTTTTACAATTTCTCAAATATATTTAATGTGATTTCTAAAAATACATAATCTTCATAGTAAAATCTGCATAAACACAGATGGCCATCTTTTGAAAACAAAACTACTCATGTAAATGTTGCATGGAACCAAAGTTTGACAGAATAAAAACGTATTTAAAAGATTCAAGATTGTTTTGAAATACAAATAAATGTAATTCAAACCATATAAAACACATTTTATCAACATTAAAATGAAAGCACATTTTCAGATTACTTTTCGACTAACGTAAAACAGCTGCCTTTATCATTAGCCAATCGCTGCCTTTATCATTAGCCAATCGCATAAAATTTGTACCATTCCACACATAGAGGGTGTAGGGAATGTAGTCAAGACTCAAACCATATTGAGAGTAAAACTTTCATATTATTTAGGTAGGTTCGTATTATATTATTATTAAAGGATTTTTTTACCCTTCTATTGAGCAGTGAATATGAATCAAGTGTAAGTTGTAACATATTATGATACATGCAGTTTTTTCCATGTGAGTGGCAGACTATAATTTTTCTTCTTTCTTTTTTATAAACATTAAAACTGTCATTCTTCTCTCTTTTTATGAATTGTGAAAGTGTAATTCTTCTTTTTCTGTGTTTATGTCAGTTATAGAGGTCAATTAAGCAATGAGAAGCTAGACTAGAACAATAGAACCTGTTTAATTACCTACCGATCAAGCCTGACATTCGGAATTAAAAACGTAAAGCAAGACGGGTATTAGCTAGTAAATAAATAATAATATAGGCCAGCGTTTTAATGTACATAATATTCGATTCATAATAGTGCGGCCTGCAGTGGGCAGTGATTCCTCACATTGGCCTATGTGGCCGTCAGAAAAAAAGTGTGATGACCGCTGGTCTTATTTATTTTACAAAATTACAATATAACACCATCAGCATGACAGCTTTCGCCTTTGCGCTGATGGTGTTCAAATATTATTACAAATCCAACAAATTAATTCACCATTAAAAAGACAAACACATAACTGAAACATTACAAAACAGAATAGGTTCAACAGAAAATAACACAAACAATGCATACATGACAAGTACGCCTTTTCAAGTGTTGACATTACATAGTACATAATATTATATATAGTACTTATTCTATGATTACACTGAGTCATAGACAAAAATATTGTCGGCCATCATGATACCCATACCAGGCATTCGCCTATAGTGATGGGCAGTGCGATAATCAATACCACAAACAACAAATATTTACGAGATTTTCAATAGAAATCAGTACCAAAAACTCAAATATGGCACAAACAAGATACAGTAAGATCAATATATCAAAGGTTGTTATCAAGAAACTTAACAAATTTCTCATATGTGGCATTGAAGATGTCAATATTAGGCGCCATTTCGTTAAAACAGCGGACCACCCTACTGGTCGGGGAATATCGAATAATATTCGTTCTTCCGCTTGGAGTATGAAACAGCAGATGTGAACGCGTTCGGCCGTAGGAGTCGGGGACGTACAGTTTTATTTCAGAAAGCATTGTTGGGTTATTGATAATTCCATGCAATAATTTTAAAAAATGACGACACAGATAATTTTTTCTTCTTTCTTCAAGCGTTTTATAGCCCAGGCAACCCATCACAAACAATGAAGGGTAAAGATATGGATATGTGCCATATTCTATTCGGTATAAGTGTCTAAGAAATCGCTTTTGGATTTTTTCCAAAGCGTTTATGTAAGTGATCTCATACGGCCCCCATATGACCGACCCCGATTCCAGAACTGACCGTACTAAGGTATCAAAGAGAGTGCGTAGTGTGCTACTGTTCCTGAAATATATAGAATTTCTAAGGACAAACCCAAGCACTCTGAATGCCTTCCCCTCTGTTTCTCCGATATGTTTTTTAAATGACAAATTTGCCTCGAAATGAATACCCAGGTCTTTTATTTCGCTAATTCGACTTAGGTCTTTGCCACCCATTGTGTAAGGATGGAGTATAGGATCACGAGATCTCGTGTATGTCATAATGTGACATTTTGGAATACTAAAGTCCAACTTATTTTCAATGGACCAAGCGTAAACCGCATTGAGATCTCGCTGAAGGAGCGCAGCGTCATGAGGATTCTCTATCTTACGAAATATTTTGAGATCATCCGCGTACAGAAGAAATTCAGAATGAACTATGGAGTGCCCAATGTCATTTACAAATATTGAGAAGAGTAATGGTCCCAGGTTGGAACCCTGTGGTACACCAGATGGTGTTAAATACCGAGATGACATAACACCCCTATAGGAAACATATTGATGACGGTCCTGCAAGTAATTTGCTAGGTAAGCTGTTAATTTGTCAGGAATGCCTATGTTGTCAAGTTTTTCAACAAGAATACCATGATCAACCCTGTCAATGCTTTGGCAAAATCGTTATAATTAACATCCACTTGTATTCTATTATCAAGATTTTTTGCTGCGTAGCTTTGAAAATTTAGTAAGTTCGTAACTATGGATCTAGATGGCCGAAATCCGTGTTGTTGGTCTACTAATTGGTATTTAAAAATGTTCCAGATAAATCTGTGCAGTATAATTTCTAGTAATTTTGCAGGTGCCGATAGTATTGCAATAGGTCTGTAGTTATTTATATCAAAAATATCTCCTTTCTTATGAACTGGTGTGACCTTAGTAAGTTTCCATTTTTCTGGAAAGGTTACGGTTTTAATCGATAAATTAAAAATGTGAAGCAACACTTCCCCAATTTCAGGCCCGATTTCCTTTAACATATAGGTAGGAATCTGATCTGGTCCTGAGGACGATTTTGCTTTTAGTTTTTTAATACCGTAGTGTATGTCCTGAAGAGTAATATTTGTATAATCGTCCGTCATAGAATAAATTTGCATCATTGAGGGGTTATGTGCAATTGGAGTAGAATCCATAAATACCGACGCGAAAAATTCAGCAAAACCGTTGGCAATATCTTCTGGATTCGACAGACTAATGTCATTTAGTTTCAAGCAAGAAGGCAGTTGGTTGTCTCCCTTTTTGCTCTTTACGTAATTCCAGAATCGTGTCGGACATTCGCTAATAAGGGTTTCACTAGCTTCAACATGTTGTTTGTACAACCTATCAACATCCCCCTTGACGACCTTTCTAAGTTCACTAAATCTACTGTAAGCTAGTTCTGAATGAGTCTGCTTCCACAACTTGTGAAACAGATGTTTCTTTCTAATATTGTGAATTAATTCATTTGTGAACCATCGAGGATACCCACTACGAAAACTTTCATCATCACTGCAAAGGAACTGATCAAATGCACCATACAACACCTCGTAGAATTCATCCACCGCCTCGTTAACATCCACAGCCGCATAAACCTTCGACCAGGGACAGTCCGCTATATACGCCTTTATTAATGATACAGAATTGCGATTAAACCTCCATCTCATGCCGCCCCCATCCGACACAGTTACACACTCATCAGTCCGCGTCTTTTTCTGTGACAAGGTGAAGTGGATGTCCAAAGCAGGATGATGAGGGTCCTCAGGGATCAATGGCACCTGGTGTCGAACAACAGCAACACGAGATGTGGAAGGCACGTTACAATAAACAAGATCAAGTGTACGATTACTGTGATTGAGTACCCGATTATACTGCTTAAAATTAAATAAATTAACAAAATATTCATGTTCAGTAACAGGATAGTTACAAGAAGGGAGATTGAAATCTCCAAGTATCAATATATTTTTCTCAAGTAACCCGTTTGAAACACTTTCAATCTTTTCATAAAATTCGGAAAATTTAATTGATTCAGTTCCTGGCGGAAAATAAACAACACACACAAACAATACAATACGTTTAAGGATAACTTTCACCCATATGTCTTCATTATTTGTCTCAAGCGACGGCATTCTTTCAGCGCTAGTAAGATGTTTGGAATTTACGGCAACTGCAACACCTCCACCTCTTGTTGGCCTGTCTCTGCGAAATACAGTATATCTTCCGTCAAATAGTTCAGAGTCAATTACTCTTTGTGTAAGCCAGGTTTCCGTTAGGGCTATGAGGTCACAGCTTTGAGTCATAATGTTATTTTTAAATTCGTGCGTTTTTGTATTAAGGCCTCGTACATTGGCATAATGACATGAGATTTTCACTTCAGATTTAGGTTTCGATGTTGGCTGTTGCGGTTTGTCGACTACGCCGAAATGTCCATTCATTTAATCTTGTATTTGGCGGCCACATGTCTGCCTTCATCCAATCATCGAACTTGCTTGCTGGTAATGTAATCTTAAACGAGGCGTGTGATCCTTTAGTTACCATTTTTTCAATGGTGACATCCTCAGCCGCGGCAGGTTTTTTACGAAGCATATATGCTTTTACTTGGTCTTCCGTAGTACTGCCCTCGAATGAAAACGCATGAATATGCTTCTTCGGTTCAACGGCTCTCAGTTCGTCATCAGGACTTCCAGCGCCTCTAACGATCGGTCGTGGCCTACGTCCACGTTCTACAGACGCAACGCCACCTCCCCGTCTTTCCGTTATAATGCGTGTCGAATGAGTCCCCATAGTATTTTTAGGCAGTGCACCCGCTTGTGATTGTGTCACTCCCTGCGTCTTCCCCGTGTTCGGTAGTCCCGCCAGGTTATTATTAGGAGAGGTGACTGCTCGACGATCAAAACTCACACCATGGTGTAACTTGCCGCCGTCATCTCGTGGATTCTCTGATCCCTCAGCAAGATGTCCCCGCAACACCTCCGCATATGACGGTGAGCCACACCTACCATTACACTGGGTGGTTTTCGCCAATGAATGCCTGTTATTGATCTCCAACATACTCAATTTGAGCTGGGTGTTTTCCGTCTGGAGTGAGGCAATCACAATTGCAATATGAGCCGCATAAGCCAGGATATTATTAGTTGCATTAATGACCTGAGAACGGAGTTCATTGTTTAGCCTACTCTTGTCAGCCATCATTACTGAAGTTAAGATATCAATTTCACTTTTAGTGTTTTCGATATAGTCCTGCGGAGAATCTCCGAAAGGCACGTATGGCAAACCACTGAATTCCATACTATTATTATTCATGCTGGAAAGATCCGACAATAGTCCGCTCGTCAATGAGGGTATTGGGGGTATTTGGAGTATTGCCCAACACTATTCTGATGACAGCTGGAAGTGAGTAGCCAGCTGTATCCCGTGTGCAGGTACTTTGTATATAAAATATATATATATATATATATATATATATATATATATATATAACTAAGCCCGGTGACAATATTACTCCAGCATGTGAAGATGTTTTGAAAATGTACAATTAGAGTACTCACAGGCTGCTGTCCCACAATATGCACACCTCAGTTGATACACAACACTAAACTTCACGATCGAGACAACTATCAGAGCTTACACATGGAAGATTTACGCGGTTCTATTTAAATATTTAGCAGCCAAAAATGTGCGACCGGTACAACTGTCAGCAGGTAGAAGAATGGGTTATGGGTTCTTGGAAATTAAAACGGATGCACCTTTTTAAAGGAATTTCTTGTGTGACATGACACAGGATCTAAGTGGTATGCCGTTTATTTTCAGAACTTAATCTATTTTCGGGAAAAGTTCCTAGAAAATCAACTATTTTTTCTCAATAGGTTCTTTAGAACTTGGGTAAGGCATTTCGAGGTCATCCATTTTGACACAAAATCAGTGAAGTTTCGTTTCAAGGTATCAGGAGAATATAACAAGAAGGAAGTTTTCTCTCTGCCTGTCTGGTAGTTAATTTATTTTGTCATTTTTTATGAACAGATAATCATATTTTTAAGGATATAACAAATAATGATAAAATTACAGTATAATTAAATGTTTTTATTATTAAATGTTAGCGTTTTGATCCAAATGACTAACGATGATTTCATCGTTGAATGTAGCCAGATAGTTGGCCATATCTTTGGGTTCAATTAAGCCCACCCGGTATTCCATGCAATGTATGTTATATTGAGGGGTGAATACGCTTGTTTTGAACTTGTATACTCCAGGTATTGATTTATTTTGTAGTATTCCGCTTAACACAACGTTCATGTTTGTCGACGAAATGATAACATTCTAAAAAAACAGTAAAATATTAATAATAATAATGAAAATAATACAAAAATACACACATGCAATCAATCATTATAAAAAAAACAGGCAAGTCAAAAATGAAACGTAAAGCCAACAGAACGAGCGAGAACAGACAAAAATAACATAATAATAGATAGCCCCTACAAATTTAAACAGTTTCCAAATCTGAAAACATTCAAAGCCAAGGAGAACCAAAACAAATTCTGAAGAGAGAAAGAGCTTAAAATACGATGCCATTTATTCTTCTCTTTCCCATAGCTTCCGTAGCGGCCAGATTGATATTTCATTTAATTTTCATCCAGCATGCTTCAATGTCATCTTCTTCCTCTACTGGAGTATTGGCTATCTTTTGACTTTTGCCTGTTGGCATACAATTTTTTTGTACTTTCATCCTGTAGAGTTTCCAGATTGAATTTTTCAATATATTTAGGTTCCTTTTTCGGTTCCTGTGGTCTTCCCAGATTTATTTTTCCTAGAATTAGAGAGTGATCTGTAAGAGCTCTTATGTCAATTGTGTAGGTATTTTCAATCACATGTGTATGTAGGCTTAATGTTTCTATTTGTAATTATTATGAAACCTATCATAGATTTGTCACCTCTTGTGTTTTGGAAATGTGTTGATGCTGTTCTTTGTGTTTTTCAGTGTGGGATGTAATCGATAAGACCTTCTCCGTTCTCATTGATGAAAGTCTCGTTAAATCTTTGTTTTACGCCGTTTATTATATCATTTCCGATTCTGGCATTGAAATCTCCCATTAGTTTAAGCTTGTAGTTTCGTGGTACAGCGTCCATTGTTTGTTGCAATTGGTTATAGAAATTTTCAATATCTTCTCTAGGTTTTGTTATATCTGGAGCGTATATGCTTATTATGGTGATATGCGTTTTCCCAAATTTGAGAGATATATGTGTACAATCCTGTCGTCGACATATTGTAGGTACAATCATACTTGTTTTTTCCGTTATGGATGAGCAAATATTAGATATTAAGAGCCGGCGTGTTAAGTGGAGTAGCCTAAAACCTTCTTCAAAAAATAAGATATCAAAATATCACTTATTACTTAGTAGGTATCAAAGATATTTTTTTTTCGTTGCACTTTGATGTAAATTTGTTCGCTCATGATCTTGCTGTGGACCTCTAAACATTCCTCCCGCTTCTTTCTTTTGCTCAAATACGATAACATGGGCATATAATATCTAAATAACTTAATATTATAAATGGGCCATTGAACACGGGTCGCCAAAACCTAACTCTTCTAACGTAGTCTTAATTTTACACTCTGTCACATGCGCATTCTCACTCACATCCGTTCATCATGACAGCCACTCAAGCATACGTAAATGAACAATATATTGTTGTTATCTCAGGCAACTAACTCATCTTTAAGTAATGATTTTTGTGAAGCATAACAGTCAAGCAATGGCGGACGTATGTTTTCAATTCAAATGTCACTGCTGTCACATAAGTACATGGCTGTCGGCGCTGTCGCCGTTTACTACCAGCCAGTTCAGAAATTGTGCGTTGTGTGTTGCCACTAGAATTATTGTTTGTCATGCCAATATAATAAAATGCTTCACTTCTTGATAATCCTGGATTGTATTAAATAATGATTCTGCATTGGGAGGCTACTTGTTTATTTTTTAATCATATTTTTTTTAATTTTGTTATATTGAATCTGTATTATTGAATTGTTATTTTAATGATTTCCTTTTTTTAATACCTAAATTTTTGTGATAAGATCAATAATTGATTGTTTGAGTTTAAAAATAAATCTTTCATTTTTTATATACCTATGTCTGATACATACTAAATGCTCGCATATGGTTGAAATTGATTTGTCTAATTGATGTTTTGTTTTTGTTTTTTTTTTTTTTAATTTTGTATACTATAGGTATCTGTTGTATATTTAACTGAGAAGTTTTCCAAAAAATATTTTTATGAATGTAGTATCTATGTACATACTTTTTATAACCATTTCTGTAAAAGGCTTTAGCCGTTGATTTAATAAATAAATAAATAAAATAAATAAATAAATAAATAATATTATGAACATTAGTTATTGTATACATTTTTACACTTAAGATTATCTTTTCTCTGTTTTTTTTTTGTGTTATTTCATACTTTGTATGATTTGTTTTTTGTAATTGTTTTGTTTTTGTAAAAGGCCTTTGCACCGTTTATGATGATAAATAAAAAAAAAATAAAAAATATAAAAAATCAAGTATTTTTGTTTTGAAAATTTATTTCCTAGATGCATGTACCTATAATAAAAATATTTTTGTCATCTGTTTGTAGTAGCATTAATTTGATGATTACATCAAAAGTTGGTTCTATATAGTAAAATAACTATTCACTAATAAAAACATTTATGTCACCTTTTTTAGTTTACATACTCCATCGGGATAAAAATTGTAAAATAGCGCCTCATATATGAATCTGTTTATGGAGGGATAGGCGTATTCACAGTGATTTTTACTTGAAAAGGTCATCACATTCTCGAACAGATTTCTCTCGTTAAGTTTGTAGAGTCTTGCCCACATCTGAATGTTTTAAGAAAAACTAAATAGTATTTATGAAAAAAGTAGATTGTATATTGCTTATATACACTAAAATTTTTTTTTATTCAAAGCAAACAATGTATAATATTTCTAATGTTTTTTAAAGAAGATAGTAAGTATTATTAAAATCTAGCTTTCCCGACAGACGTTGTCCTGTGGTTCTAGCCCGTTAATATGTACATACATAATGTGCACTGCGCCCCCATAAAACAATACAAAATTAATTCGGTTGAGTTATGCTAATATAATGATAACATTAAAATATTTCTGAAACATCCATATTTCATTCGTATTCAAAGCTCTGGCGGGAACAACGTAAAGTAATGCGCTCGCGCACACACCCTACCTCGCCTATGAAGTACGTACCAATACAAAAGTGCCCGATAATATTGTTGCCTTTGTATGAAAATTTTCTAAAACGCTCGAAACGGTGCGGTGGAGTAAGTGGGATGGACTACTGTACTACAATCACGTATGCGAGAATGAGAGGGAACTACCGGGGCATTCGCGATAGTTCGGGCGCGTCCGTGCGCTTTCGTGGTATAGCACGAAAGCGCACGGACGCGCCCAAACTATCCGTAACCGTTCCATACTAACTTAAATATTGTATTTTACATGATGAGCAAACATGCAAAAAGTGATTTTTCCATTATTTGAAAATAATGAGATTTATTTCAATAATAATAGACGTAAAAATAATAGACGTAAAAATCTAAACAGTGGAAGTAAAATATTCATTCAAAACAAGTTTTATTTCATTTTAAATTAAATTTAATCTTCTTGTGTTCAAACAAAAAGTGATTTCTCCATCACTCAAATTCAAGCAAAAGATGATTTCTCCTGATGGGCCAATCACAGCGAAGGAGTCGCCATTTTGGATTTGTGACAATTCATTTTTTGCTTGTTAGCATGTTTTTATTTTATATAAAACTGACCTTTGTGTAGAGCTGTAGTGCGCGGTGTTTTCATTTAATTTAAAGTTTTTAAAAGTATTTTAATGTTCGCCAAACACTAGTAGTTCGAAGAGAATTTCACTTAAAAAAGAAACCACATCACAATGAATAACACGGGTGCTGATTAAAGAAAATATTGATTTCCATTACATTTCCAATGATTCTGATACCTTGATAAAAAAGGCTAATCATTAAAAATTATACAAGAGATTCAACTCACAACCTTGCCCCTGACTCATCCGATTTCTGAAGAAAAGAAAGAAGACCTCAAAAAGCTCCTACAAAGTATGTTTGGCGACTGGGAGAATTTAGAAGATCAAAGATTGGCATGGTATAAACAAACTATTTTCGAAGAATTATCTATTCCGTCAGAGGTAGATGAAGAAGTCATAATATGTGACTGCGTGGAGCCAGAACCTTGCATACTTTGAAATACAGTATAACGATATTCGATTAAATATAAAACACCTTAATTTTTCTTTAAAAAATTTCTATCGAAAAAGCAACTTTTCATGCAAAAAATGTTTAGTCCATAAGTTTCATGCAAATAGTGTTTTCTCCAAATTTTAATTTAATTTATTAAAACTCCTTTAAATTGTGTGTTTCTTTAAGCGAGTGTGTTAACAATGACCAAATATCATCTTTATTATTGTTTAAAAAAATAATTAAAAAGCAGTATCAGAAATTAGAAAACGGTTTTTTCTAATTTCTGATACTATAAATCAAACATCGGAAGAATCTGTTCAGCCAATCTCGAGTTATAAGTGTTCGCACTAACCCGACTTTGATTTATATTAGAGATGAGAAACATACTTAGGTTACCTACTTTACTAGGCAATTTTAATATCAACAGTAATTAATCAACTAAATATTAATACATTTTAGTGAGACGTTTAAATTTTGTTTGTCACAACTAAATGCAACGATTATGATATCGACTATAAAGTTGTTGCCGCAAACAGTTTTCCAAATGTTCATCTGTGATTATTCGTGTCCCCATTTTTTGTCATTTAATAACAAGCTTCATTCAACTAAAAAATCTGTTAGTAAGATTTTTCCAAATAGCGTAATAATTGGTAAAATTGCTTAGTTTGAGAAAGTTCCTTTACACAAGCATTTTGCTTTTTAAGGAGGGCAATGGCAAACAGTGTATTTTGTTTTGATATGTCTATAAGAAAACAATTATTGTGTAAAATTGTAATATTTATATAAAGAAATAAAGGTACCTATAGGTTATTAAAAAAAAAGTCAGGATAGGTATATTATTTTCTTCTTGTCCGAATTTTCGAAAACTGAAATTTTGATTAAATTCAGATTAGTTTAGAATTAAATTTCATTTATATCACGATTTCATCATTATTACCGTGTTGTTGTTAAAAATGAAAAAAGGCCTTTGGTCGTATATTGTAATAAAATCAAAACTACATAAGCAAATAAATTTTTATGGAATAGAAATATCTACCATTATGGGCCATTGTTCAGTGTGACTTGTGACATTCATTTCTAAAAAAGACTCCACAGTCTTAGAGTTGAAGGTGAATTTTCCAGTGATATTGGTCGACTGTTTATCCTTCATACCTTTGCACAGCTTCACTTCACTCACAACCGGGCTTACAGGTACCTTAAAAAATATACATACATATATATATATATACAAACAAGCAAAGTAAATAAAGCTGAATGAGTCTTGTATTTCTTGTTCAAGTCTTCATTGCAAAAACTCAAATGTTTGAAACCTGTAAACATTTTGAAAATAAAGATGGCAGAGTCTCTGAAAACAGGTTCATCTTTGAATAATAATTTTTGAAATATATTATTATCTGATTCTTTATTCAGTTATTCCCAAAACATCGAAGATGCAAAGTATAATCTTGAGAAAATTAGCCTCGCTTTGCTTTGCTCTTCGCTAAAAGAACTCTTTTTTTTTTACCCATCCCGCCGTTTCCCGAAGTGGGTAGGCAGAGAGTATGGACTTCCATTCTTTCCTATCCAAACAAACCGCTTTCGCTTCCTCCAAACGCATAACATCCGCATACATGCTATTCTATTCCTTTTAGGTACTCACTTGACCCTCCTCTAAGACAGCACCGATATGATCGGTCCACGTCATTCGAGGTCGGACACGTCTGCGTGCACCCATTCATTCAGATTTATATATCCTTTTAGTCATTCTCTCTTCGTTCATTCTCTCTACATGCCCAAACCACCTTAATTTATTCACTTTCATTCTAGTCACTACGCTAACATCCACTCCACATTCCTTTCTAATATTATCAATATTATCATTCCTCACCTTATAAATCAGTCTCTCTCCGCTTATCTTACGCAGTGATCTCATTTCCACAGCATTTATGCCAATTTCCAGATTTTTCGTTCATGTCCAAGTTTCACTCCCATACATCACGGATGGTATCAGGATTGTATTGTGCATCAACTGTTAGGATTTAAGAGATACGTTCTTATTTCTCATTCTACCAGCCAGTTTCCTTCTCTGAATCTCCTTTTCACACCTTCCATCTCTGCTAAATAGACTACCTAAATACACATACTCATCCACTTGTTCCAAGTTCTCATCATTCACTTTCACACAACATTGCGTTCTTAAAACTTCTCTTTCAAAAACAAGCATCTTTGCTAATGAGTTGTTTTCTTAAGAATGCGACGTTTCAGAGAACGGCCTCAGTTGAACGTTGTTTATTTTGTTACCGTAATTACAAAAAACATTGTCATTATTTTCAAAAACGGCCGTCATCTTTTCAGTGTCAGATGATTGGTGAACGCTTTCATTGATAGCACTGAACTATTACATATTAAAAAGCACCCTCTGTGCTACGAGATTGATATAAATTGTCTTCTCCCATACGATATTCATCCTCCTCTGATGCCTGGTCATCCTCCAAACAAATAACTAACGCAAAATCAAGATAAATCATTTTCACATTCCGACACAATACACAAATTGACGTTTGAAAAAAACGGAGAGAATAATACGGGCACGGAATATTACAAATGTCACCGTAAAAACCGTCGCCGTAATATACGGCCGCTGAAGACGGCCACTCCCTAGGAACTGTATTTAAGAACTCTTTATCTCCGAACACATGTTGATATTCGCATTGTTGACATTCATAGGTACATGATTATTCGATTTTTTTCGAAATATCAGGACACTTTTAAATAGAAGAGCTAAACATATTTGGTTGTAAGAATCCATATTATCCGGGATAAAATAAGTTTTTACGTTAATTGAGAAATGCGCACCGATATGTTTCTGTGAGATCTTTGTATGACTTGACTAGGCTGGGTCTTAATGCTGTTATGATCTTTCGTGCCTTAGCGAAATAAATAATATAACCATTAACAGAATTCCGGAAAATTGAAAGTTTTTACAATCATGAGGTGTGTTGTAATAATCATACATTCTTCTAATGATGAATAAGTATATTTCATAATGTCAACTACTGGTGTCTGTGCAGTTAACTTAAATAAGTAATCATCACAGACTGATAACAAAACATAACTTTATCCCTGAAGATGCAGAACTCTCTCTTTAGTCCCTATTCCAACCAGTGCCTACCTCTTTAATTTGAACATTATTGTTTGTAAAAACTGTGTTCTACCAGTTGATACTTAAAATTATAAAAAGATGTTTTTTTTTTAACTTGTTGTTATCAATGAGAGTAGGTATAATATCTCATTGGTTGTTATAAGAAATTTGTTGTTGAAGATCATCGAAGAAGAAAGAAATTATAGAACCGGCCAGTCTGGAAGCCATCTGTCACCAGCGCATCAGGTAGGTCACACAATAACTTCCTAACACGACGATCTCTTTAAACCACATTTAGAGGCAGAGTCAGCAAGAGCTCTTAATTGCGCTCGAACTTGCGCAATGTTTAGATCTCCTCACACATCGGTACGCCGGCGTATCGCGTCGTTCGTGATGCGGACCTTGCGACTCTCTATAAAAAACGCTTAAAAATAGAAAAAAATAAATGATAATTAATCACTTACGTAATGAAACGAGAAACTGGCATTAATAAAACTGGGATGAAATTTAAAAATATCAAACACAATAAGTATCAAAGATATCGCAAAAATGTTATATTTAATTTTACAAAAGTTGTTCATTTTTACACGGAAGAGGCTAAATCGAAACATGCACCGAACCACAATAAACAGTATTTAAATCTGTTAACATCGGCATTAAACTCATTTAATCAGCGATGCATGTCGATGGGCACACAATATCGTACCTAGATGAGAGATTGACAAACTTCACCGAACAGATTCATTTGGATGGTATTAGGTATGCATATGCAATAATGTGTATGACCAAAAATTTGTCAAAATTGAGTAAATGTTAAATAAAAGCTGGTACATTTTTTTTAAAATTAACATTGTTTTGGTTATAAAATATATTTGGTTGAAAAATCCAAACGGCAGCCCTAAATTATATACCCGTTTCCCGGGGAAGACCGCTTCAAGAGTCTATAAGACCTACCTATCTATACCTACTCAGAAATGTGATGTTCATCCTATGAGGAACTCAAAAGAACTGCTTCAGATAGAGTGGGGAGGAAGAGCGGGGTAAGTTGCTGCCAAACAATCCAAGGATTTTGATCAGGGAAGAAGAAGAGTATGTACTACGTACTAGAAACGGAATCTTCTTCTGTAACACGTGTGTAGGAGGAAATTTCGAAATGTAGGTACCTTCTTTTTCTAATCCCTAAAAATTACCAAGTTGTATTTCCTAGCTTGCTTATAACAAACCTTAAAAACAACAAGATGGAAAGAGACAGGAATAGTTCGAGTAAATAATATGGCCTCGCCTTATTATTATTGCTGTAAAGGGGCACTTGCTTATTATAGTACTAGCTGTAACCCGTGGCTTCGTTCACATCATCACAATATGTTATTTGGTTTCACGCTAACGCAACGCTAACACCTGCATTCCCTGTGTACCAGCATTATCCTAATTCGTCAAATAGTATATAATAAAACCTTTACAGAACCCCTTTAGGGATATTCAAATATCTAAATGTATGTTAAAAGACTTTTTATAGTTACCTACGAGTTATATTTTTTTGTCAACTGAACCGACGGGCTTCCGACCACTTCAAATAAATTTGTTTTGCTACGCAGGGAGCATTTTATCAATCGCGCCAACTATCTACCAACTTACAGTTATGTCAAATGCAAATTCAAATTTAAAGATAGAATCTTTTTTGTCAAAAAGCACTAAAAAGGTTCTAAGGGATATAGGGCTCCATATTATATAAAAATATATATCATTTGGAATTATACATCTCTTCATTTGAACTGTCTTAACAGTCATTGTCCTATTAAAATATTTGAACTTTTTTTTTATTTTACATGTGGAAATTGTAAGCAAATGTAGTATCCAGCTTTTCTTTTATATCAACAATGCAGAATCGTATCAAAATTGATAATTATTATAATAAGTAAACGACTTGAGAATATGACAGGAGTGTGTGATTATTTTAATTGTTTCTTGGTTATGTGTGCAATTTTAAGCCCCTAAATATGTAATATTGCATAATTTTAAACCCCTATATGACAATGGGAAAAATGACACTTTCTTCGTAAGGTAAAAGCCATAAAAAAAACAATGTCCCAATATTTAGGATAGGCTATACCTGTCCTGTTTCGCCTAGACTGTCTGAGAATATTTCTGAATATTGCTTTTTTATAATTTACATTCTAAATTTTACATTTAATATCCTATTAGTACCTATTATATATTTATAATATTTTTGTCACTTAATGATCTGTATTTGAAATAAAAATATGTGTTTCATATACAAATAGTATCAGCCCGCGAACTTTTACCATATATTTCCGACTTGATAAACATTGTCCTGTTAGAATCCCATAACTTTTTTGCTCCAAATGACGTCATGTGAAAGCAAATTGGCATATTTTATAATATGAATAAAAAATCAAATAAGTGATACTTTGTACTTCTTTTAAAAAACACTCACTTCTATCTGCTTTGCTCTGATTTGGACATTATACATGCTACAAACGTTTTTAAATCATTTCAATTGATATTTTTAGTTTGTTGTTATTGTTCTGGACGTAAGTTTGGTTGTCTAGTGTATTTATCTATTACAGTATTAAGGTTTGTTATATATATTATAGTATTCTTTGAATTTCTTTAATTTCGAAATTTGCTAAATCGGTCCAGCCGTTCAGGCGTTATGTGATGACAACGCAAAATAGGTCTCCATTTTTTATAATACCTATAGAAGATTATTTTTATTCCTTTAATATTTTGTTAATAAAATCAACACAATCTTAACGTTGACTATCATTTCTAGATATTATTAATATATTATTTCGGGGCTGAGGTT
The DNA here is from genome assembly GCA_963576905.1 of Mystacides longicornis. NCBI lineage: Eukaryota > Metazoa > Arthropoda > Insecta > Trichoptera > Leptoceridae > Mystacides > Mystacides longicornis. The sequence goes on from OY756435.1 coordinate 22,103,549, forward strand.
TTGGGTATTCCTCCATCATACATTTACCTATCGAATTAGAAAATAATACTGAGAATAATCATTACTTATGTGGAGCATCGGAAGCGAATTTACTAATACAATCAAAGGCGTACCCCACTACACTCAAATATTGGGTAGGTACCTACCTACCTACATCCAGGCGAACTTACATGCGCAATACAGCTAGAGATCAAAATACCATGACTCACTGTCGCCCACTCACTTCTCCTCGAATAAAAAACACTTATCAAGTTTACGTCCTTCAGTGGTTCAAAATTGATTATTTACGATCGATAATAGAATTATTATTTTAGTATTTTTTTATCTCTTTTTATAATATAAAATATTATTTGTGTATGTAAATGTGTATTGATTTCTATAAAAGTGCTTTCTTCTTGTTCTTTCTTCTATCGTGGCAATCCTCTCTCGAGAGAGTGATCTTTAAGTGCTTTATTCATATGTAATAATGATTTGAATCTTTTACATATACACCGACCTCGGTAGCGTAGTTGTACTGGCGTGGACTTCAGATCACGAGGTTCCGGGTTCGATTCCCGGTCGGGTCAGAGTTTTTCTAAGTGTTTTTTACTTGAAATTTCTATCCGGGGTTGGCCTGTCTCAGATTGGACGGGACCGGTTGACTGGAAAAAATTGCCGCAGGCAATAAGTTCCGCCGGCTATACTGACACTTTCGTATAAAAAAGCGTTATAGTATTATTATTTACCCTTTTTTGCTGGTTATGATGATAGGGTGTGATGTCCCTCTTAGAAGAACCCCTTGTTAGTGGACTGTATATAGATAGGTATGTTGACTGAGGTTGAGCACTGAAACACTTCTGCTGGTGGCTTGGTAAGGAGCTGTGTCCTCTACCAGAGTTTAATGTAAAAAGAGAATTCGATACCTACAAGCAGCCGTATTTATAGGCTCCAAAATAATACATTGTAACTATGCGGGTTTGCATTACATCATGGATTGCAAAGATTTCACAAATTTCTGAAATGTCACAGGGGTTGCTAAGCACACGTAGTACCTGTGTATAAAACTATGTAGGTAGCTAGTCGTGAGTATGTATATTGTATACATCACTCTGAACATACATATTAGCTGACACTGTAAATAACATATTATTTTAATTAATATTTTCAAAGAGTTTTTTTTAATTCAATGATAAAATAAAATTCAAAGTAAAAAAAAATAAGATGATACCTAGTTTAGAACCTCTGTCATTCTCGCGAGGCGAAGAAGGTTTAGGTAGGTACCTACATATATTTTCTACCTGCCGATACGGGAAGCTGTGTGTGATCTTCATCTACGTTTAAAAAGAAATATGTTTCATCCAAAATATTATCTGCGCGTATAATCCCTTAAAATAAATTTTTGACAAAACAATGAAACCCGTTTATTTTTATTTTAAAGGAAGTATCTATATATTAATTTACAGCTTTCTAACTTCATTTATCTAAGAGATATGGTTTTTCAAAAAAACTACCACGAACCCTAAATAAATTTTACTTTTAAAATCGAAATAGTAAAATTTGACTCTCTGAAGATTTTATTTTTTTGAAATTTCGATAAAACCAGTTTTAAACTTTTTAGGAGCCACTTAAAATCATCCCTTTTTATATGTGCCCTTTTTCATCCCTTTTAGTAAAATTTTGGAAAAATTTCCAAATATGCTACTATTAATACTATAGGAGAATTCATATGCCAAATCTCAAGTTCGTACCATGTCTAGTTTCCGAGATATTCGCATACTTTGAAAAACATTCAACCCTATTTTCACCCCCTTAGGGGTGGAATTTCCAAAAATTCTTTCTTAGTGGAAGGTTTTGTATTAAAACCTACCTGCTTTCCAAATTTCACTTCTCTACGATTAGCCGTTTGGGCTGTGCGTTGATGAGTGAGTATGTCAGTCATCAGGCACTTTCCTTTATTATTATAGATTTATTATTAACTTAGACTATCTGAGAAGATTTTGAAATTTTCGTTTTGAATTCCAGATGTAGAACATAATATTATGTACATATTCTTAAATTGAATGTCTCAATAGTAATCTAACCTTTTTCAGCTTCAAACTCCATCTGGATGAAAATTATAATAGATTTACTCAAATATGAATTTAAAATTGTATAGATGAGAACCAAATTCACAGTGATTTTTACTAGACGATGCCATAACAGCTTCAAAGAGTTTCTTTTAATTTTGCTTATAAAGTCTCATCCACATCCAAAAGAAAAAGAAACAATGTTACCTACTACAGTGTAGTGGCATCGTGAAGTGGATATTATATAGTGACAGCATGCAGAAATAATAATAGAAAAAAAAAAACCTTGTTATATAATCTACGTAATAATTCAGTTATGTATTTATATACTCTGCGTTGGGTTTTCTTCTTCGCAGTTTTTCGCAAATACAACTGTGGTGATCTTAAATACAAATATTACCATTTCATCAAATATATTTTAAGTTATTAATAAATTTCTAAAATTATACAATCTTCATAGTTCAACACAGATGGCCATCTTTTGAAAACAAAATAATTACTCATGTAAATATTACATGGGATCGGAGTAATGTGGTATGAAAATGTATTAAAAAGATTGAAACTTGATTTGAAATACAAAATAAATGTATTTCAAATGTTAAAATCTTTATTTAACCCTTAACCACCTGACGTCGGTCTCAGAGACTCTGGAGATTTTATTTTCCAAATTATTCAGGTACTGTCCACGTGATGCAACTATGCGTCTCAGTACTTTATCCTTACCCACTTCAGTGTGTGTAGTACCGTTGGCAGCTCCGCACGTGTGGGCGTTGTGGAGTAAAAGGTAATTATATATTACGTGCGGTCTGTGAGACCGGTGTTAGGTTGTTGCGTAATTATTTTGTGGTCCAAATACCTGTTATATCGACATTTAATAGTTTCGAAAAGTTAGAAAAACGTATAACATGTTCGTCCTGTGACCCAAAAAATGAAACGTAAAACAGCATACCTACATGAGTTTCGTTTGCTAGAATCCATAATTGGTATTTAATGCAGTCAAAAAAGTGGTGTAATTGTCACTGTAAATTGTAAATTAGTATTTGCAATTTTGTTGTATTTGTTACTTTATCATATCAAAAATTTGGAAGTGAAAACCCAATATTTGTCACGAAATGCATGCGAACAACATGCACCTCGAAAGAAAAAAAGGGGATAATCAGCTTTTTACAGGAAACAATATGAAGATGGAAGGTTTACTCCTTTACACTGTGATGAATTTGGGTGATGGGCACAGTCTCGTGCCATATGCAAGTGCAGTAGCATAGTCTCTGCCAAATTCATCACAGTGTAAAGGAGTAAACCTTCCATCTTCATATCAAAAATTGTTTTATATAATAGAGTATCTATCGAAATGTTTATAAATAAAAAGAAATATTTCGTTTTAGAAAAATTTTATGCTCATATGAACGATTTTCGAAGTTCCTACTTTTTTACCTAAAATTTTTAGTATTTTTGTTAAATGTTTATTTTCTATATGTAAATTTATATTTTTATAAGATAAAATAACTGTTTTTTGATAAAGGTAGTACGAAAATAAAGATGCGATTTTATTTTTTGTAATATGTTACATTTTAGTATTTAAAAATTGAAAATAAGCGAGCGGTCTGTGAGACCGACGCCGATGTCAGGTGGTTGTGTTACTGAAATACACTAAGGGTTAGGTAATAAAGATTTTTCATGAAAAGTTGAAAATAATTTTCCATTTTGAAGTAGTCTTTTTTTAATTTATGGTCACCGTATTTTAAAATTACTGTAGCCATTGTAATATAAGAGGAATTATGTAGGTACCTGATAAAATCATATTCTTATGTGGATATATTATAATTTAGGAATAATTTTTTAATCATTTTATATTTCTGAAATATAAATAAAGATTAAAATCAAATTCAAATATTTTTATTAAGGAAATAAAAAACATTAAAATAAATACATTCACAATAATAAATTTATGAATTTTTTTTAATATGTTTTTTTACCCCTAAAATTGAGCAGAGCTCGTGCTTTGGGGGATTAAATCTTAAAATCATCCTTGAAAAAGATTTGCAAGTAAAATAATAAACATTTATGAACATTCCATAGGCAAAGCTGACCGGTAAAAAAGTGACCGATAAATTAGATCATTAAGTACAGTGAACTTGACAGAATTTTTGAGAGAAAGAAATAATATTGACAATAATTGAGAATCTTTAAAATGGCATTCAGGATTATAATCAGTGCAATAAAACGTTTGTTTTATCCACACAATCATTTAGAAATATAATAATATGTAAATAATGTTCAAATAAAAAAATTGTATAACTGTTCCACATTTTTTTTTATTAGGCACACGTCCTACATGGTCACAGGAGACTAAGAAACTAAATTCGAAACAAAGAAGGTACAAACACTTTTGAAGATACAGATATTACAGGGGTCATCAACTTTTGGTAGGTGAGCCTTTGATACTAATTTATTGTGGGAATTTATATAATGCTAGTTGGAAAAAAGGGGAGAAAAAAGAGAGAATGTTGAATTTACAATTTTGAAATAATGATAGGTACAAATATTTATGAAGATTATTTATATATAATTTATATTATATAGGTAGATACCCATATAAGAAAAAATATTACAGAGAGAAATTAAGGTGAAGATATTATGTTAAACAATACAAAATTATGAGAAAAAAAAACGCCCCACTAGGGGCCTAGGGAGGCAACGAGAGCTCTCCATTGCGCTCGATCTTGTGCAATGTTTATGACCTTCTCCCACACCATGTCCAGATTCCTCAGCTCTGCTTCGAAGGAGAAATAAAACCACATACCTATTTTTAAATTTAAAATTTGTCTTCTATTCAGTACTCGTGTAATGTCAAATATAGGAGCGAGTTTAGAAATTTAACAAAACACACAAAAATAGCCAAACTTCTAAGCATTGAAAACGTATTTCTATGATGAATTTGGGGATAAATTGGTTCGATTTTGTAATCCTAAATCGTAGGCTGAGCTGGCTCGGCCATGTTCTAAGTATGTTCCCCGAGTACATAGATTATGGAAGCCTATTTTACACACCAAGTGGTACAAGAAGACGTGGCAGACCAAGAGTCACCACTCACCATCAATAGAGCTTACAATGACGAGCTTTGGGATGCTGGCTAAGAATGACCTCCTGAATCTAGCCCAGAATACGGATGCCTTGTGGTGACCAAATGCTCCTACGTGACAATTATTTTTTTCAGGAAGGTGAAGATAAAGAAATTTTTCTACAAAGGATACAATTAAACATCAGTTTTCTGTAAAAATGTAGGACGTGTGGCTAAAAAATTTGTCAAGAAAACCAAACATCTTAATATATATAAATCTCGTGTCACAATGTTTGTCCTCAATGGACTCCTAAACCACTTAACCGATTATAATAAAATTCGCACACCATGTGCAGTTCGATCCAACTTGAGAGATAGGATAGTTTAAATCTCAAATTATAGTCGCAATTTTAATTTATTGCTAATTATTTGTCTGTTATTATTTGACAGTCACAATTATCTGTTAACTCCAAATGATTCTAACAGATGTCGATACCTTTCGACTGGGTTGAGTAAGTAATCAATAGATGGCGCTGCTATGGTAAATCTACGAACGTGTCATATAAGCTACATTTTAACAGCATAATTACCACGTGTTGTTGACGCTATAAATTTAATTAAATTTATTTTGTAGTGAACGAAATACCGTACAATATGCTATAAAATATTTTGAAAAAGTTAGGGATCTGTATGAAAACTAAATTATTTTTAAGTACCTATCTACCCGTGCGAAGCTGGGGCGGACCTCTAGTTTGTTTATAAAAATTTATTCGTAACCTACAGCATATGCAATATGCATCCAATGGTCGCTTTAACTGTAGGTAGTGCTTACTTTACGTGTCGGGGGGTATTTTCTGCCATAGATTCACGCTTTCTAAAATATTATTAGATAAATAAATAGATAGGTAGGTACGTTACAAAATTATTATCAATGATAATACTGATGAAAACCTTATTTGTTTATGGCTTTTGTTGAATTTTATCATTCGTCCCATCGGAGCCCAATCTAGGCCGATTGCCTGTTTACATAGAATCATTTAATTTCATAATTGATGCAAAAAAAACTCACTACAAAATAATTATTTGGATGTTGCTAGCGTTTAGATTCGAATCACCATCGTCCCATCACTTTTACCATCATGGACATGAATGGGACATGTGTTAAGGCTTTTTGGCCGAAAAGCGCTGTTCTTCCTCGCATCACGGTTCCGAAGACGAGGAAGACCCTATCATACCGTGTCCCGCTCGAAGCAGAGCGGAACACGGTATGATAGGGTCAGGTGAGGGATTTGGACATGTTGTGGGAGGAGGTCATAAATATTGCTCGAGGGTTATAGTGAGCACTTGCTCTTATACCCTTAAATGGGTGTAAAGGTAGATTTAAAATATTGATTTTATTCGAATAATATTTTATTTAGCCATTTTCTGACTTGTTTTCTTGTCGATTGCTTTGCAACGATGAATCTGGTTGCATCTAATTATAGCTAAGGTTTATGTTTGCAAAAAAAAAATTCAGCAACTCTTGGGTGATCGGGACTGCAGCACAATGATTGTGTAGGTAGTGATGATGCCCACCAGCGAGAATAAAAATGCAAAGTTTTGTTTGTAACAGTTGCAGACATTTACGTTGAAGTTTCTGCAAGAGATCAGTCCAGAAAACTTTTCCAAATACTCCAACACTCGATCATCTGCAACACAATACATTTTATTATTTTACTAGCTTATACCCGTCTTGCTTTACGTTTTTGATTCCGATTGTCAGGCTTGATCGGTAGGTAATTAAACAGGTTCTCGTCTAGCTTCCCATTGCTTAACAGACCTCTATAACTGACATAAGCACAGAAAAAGAAGAATGACACTTTCACAATTCATAAAAAGAGAGAAGAATAACACTTTTAATGTTTATTAAAAATCAATCAATTCTCCCTTTTACACCCCACTCAGGGGCATAGGGAGGCAACAAGAGCTCTCCATTGCGCTCTATCTTGCGCAATTTTTATGACCTTCTCCCACACCATGTCCATGTCCCTCAGCTCTGCTTCGAAGGAGCGGAACACAGTGTGAGAGGGTCTTCCTCGTCTTCGGGACCCTGATGGGAGGAAGAACGGCGCTCTCCTCGGCCAACTGTCATTCGGCTTCCTTAACACGCCATGTCCCAGCCAAGTCCATCTCTTCCCCACAATGGTAGAGGTGATGTTCGTGATGCGGTGGTACCATCTTACGCCCAGAATTCTCCTTAGGCACTTCATTTCAAAGGCTGAGACTTTTTGTGCCTGGGCCTTGGTCAGGTGCCAGGACTCACACCCATATAAGAGAATGGGCAACACACACGTATCAAACAGTTTATATTTCGTCTCGACACTAAACGCCGACGCTTTCCAAATCTTGGTCATGTTGTTAAAGGCGCCACTTGCCATACCGATACGTATCGGGAGCTCAGCCCCGAGGTCACCAGAGGTGGTAATGGTTGCTCCCAGGTATTTAAATTTATCCACCCGGGAGACCTGGTGACCGTCGATGGTTATCGGTAGCTGTTTATCGGTAGCTGTTTATCGGGGCAGGCATTACTCGCCATGAGCTCCGTCTTACTGGCGTCGACACGAAGGCCGAGGCGCGCTGTTTCGTCGCAGAGTCTTGAAACACTGCGCTGTAATTCCTCCATGCACTGTCATACTGAACAACGCTAGGTCGTCCGCGTACTCCAGATCGCACAGTTCGCCAGTACCATAATTTTATTTTTGTTTTTTATTATATTAACAACTAAAAAAAGTCATAATTCAACATAACAGGTCTGTACCCTTTTCGCTGAATAATGAGAAACAATACCTACAAAATAAAAAAAACAGGCAATGAAACATTGGTAAAAATAATATGAAAAAAAAAAAACAATATTATTATCTTACTCTATAAAAATCTAGCCGTTTTCTTTGTTACCTAACTCCTCCTTTATTACTGGGCGGATTTCGATGAAAAAAATTGGAGATGTCGAGGGTTACCCAAGGATGGTTTAGATGAAAACAGGGGCTTTCTAGCTACTATATTTCGGGTTTAATTTAAGTTTTTAGTTTTTGCGTTTTTTGATCCCATTTCAACTGATAACAACAACGTTCATAAAAAGGGTGATTTTATTTCTAAAGAGCGTACATAAGACCTAAGAATCGTTTGAGTTTTATTTAAAACGTCATAAAATTGTTTGTTCGTTTTCTAAGCAGGTATTATGTTAAGGTTTTTTTTTTATATTGAGAGAAAGATATAGGTAGGTATGTACTATCTGTTGAATACTCAATAAACTGAATGCAATTTAGCTAATAAATAAAAAATAATCATGGGTTCAGAGGAGGGACGAAGTTCGACGGGACATCTAGTGACTTTATAAAAAAGTTACTAAGTAGTTAAAAGTACATTATTATGTCTATGATACAAACAATAATTATTATTATTGGTGCGCGATAGATCTGACAACATGCACCGGCACAGGTAATCACCTGGACATTATTCACTACAGTTGCATACATAGGTACATAATTATCAACACAGTGCACAGTGACACTTAATAATAATACTGTTTATTAAACTAGTAACGTGAGCGCGCACATCGATGAAATGCAATCATCGATATTTCGATTTATGGAAGATGCTTGGACAGAAGTTTTTCGTGTTACTCTTTACTCGCACGGATAACTCGACAACATACACAAAATGACATTACATTATATTAAGAACATAATGGTTCAGACTTATAAGCTAAAAAAATACATAAATAATAATATATACATACACATCAATAACCAAGTGGCACAAATGAAACCTCATGATACCAATAAATATAAAGCTTGTACGAAAATACAAAAAAAAAGAAAAAATATATAACACAAAAAAAATATTCACTTAATTATTATAAAATATACGGCCTCTTTAAACTTGTCATATACTACATTGAATATTATGTTAATTTGTTCAGATGTATAATTAAAAAGTCGAACTGCTTTATTTATCGGAGAATAAGTAATCAGATTAGTTCTTCCAGTTGAACAGTAAAACAAATTGTGATGACGAGATCTCCCATAGCAGTCAGGGATAAACAGTTGACGTATCGCTTGGAAAAACGTTGAATATTATACATTAGGTCGATTTTCGTTTTTTTTATATCATTCGATAGAGTAGACTTTTTTCTATCTACTGACATTTTCAAAAATTCAAATATCTACTTCTAACACTGCATAAAATCGATTTTAATCAATGAAGTCCTCAAAAATTTCACAAAAATACATTCACTTTGGTTGATAGAGGCTCTATTGTTTATACCACAGGTACCTGGCCTCAGCACACCTGCTAATATTAAACGTTGTGTCGTGGGGTTTATTAAAGTTTCATTATATTTCTTGGTAGGATTTCAAATTTAACGCAACTATGGCTGTATAGTGTGGACCAATCAGTATCCCTTACAACATTCCTAAACGTGTCCAGTTTTGCATAGCTAAATTTCCACTTGGAGTCACTAGATTTAACGTCTTTATCCAAGTTATTGTAAAATCTACGTTTACTTGAACATAAAGACATATTTAAATCCAATGCTGGGTGATGATTATCCTCAGCAACTAATGGATATACATGTTTCGTTAATCTTAAAACCCATTAGTGCATAAAGTTGTGTGTCGCGTTTATTTTAATATTTTTTCATTAATTTGCTATAAATGTGTATTAAAATAAAAATCAAAAATGATTTTTTGAAAAAAACTTTTTTTTATAGGTAAATTTTTTGGATCGTCCGATATATCGGACGCCATGCATACAGGACACTTTACTGGGCCATACTTATGTTTACTATCTATATTACATACATTATTTTGATGAAGAAAATGCAAACTTTGGGATTAAAATTTAATTTTTATTAGTCTGATGTAATCAAATTATTGACCAATGAATATTTATTTATGGATTTTGAAAATAATTAGTGAGTATATTGTCAAAATTGTAGACTATGATGGAACAAAATATTTTGGACGAGACCCTATCTATTACCCTAAATTTGATTTTTCTTATCATTTGAAAGAACATCATCTCTTCAAGCAAATTTTATGAATCTAGAAATCCGTAGCTTGAAATCTGTAGACATCAAGTGAACCAAGAGTACTTTGTCCTCAAGAAGTGCGATAATAAGAGGGGCCAGCTTTTGAAAGTTGGGTACTACACGTAGGTCTTCTTACACCATAATTCACTCTTCTCAGTTTCTCGCTGTGTTTTTTTAAAAGACCAGCTGGATATTAGTGCCTTGTTTTTAAATTGACTTAATGGATTTCCTTTTTTTTCTTTACCAACAAATTTTCATCCACTGCTGGATATACGCCTCTTTCCTAATATAATCAGTATACGAGGCAGTTGGACAGTCACTGCTTGTGACTGGACTGGTTGACTAGAAAAAATTGACAACTTTCTATGTAAAAGTGTTTAATTTATTTATTTACTATCATGGAGATTTAGCACCATAAAAGTTAGATGGCTTAACCCAGTTTATGGACCTACAATCCCAACGATTTATAGTTCGTATCTTGTTTGAAGTTAAAATAGCTCAATTTATTAAAATATGCTTCATGTTCATCAGGAAGTGTGTTAAGAATTATCAGGCAGTCCATTAACGGGCCTTCGTAATCATTGTCAGGATTATTATTTTAAAAATATGATAGATATCTTATGCACCATCCACCCGTAAAATGATAATGTATGAACAACTTTTAGGTAACTGAAGTGGTCACTGTGCAATGTGCATGGCGTCCGATATATCGGACAGACAAATATTTTTGGAAAAATTAAACTTATTTACAAAAATTATTCAAAATAATTATACCATTCGAATGAGTGATTTTTTATGGTTTACATTGACAAAAAATAATATTGAAATATTAATGTTGATAAATAGAAAAATAAGCAGGAAGCCTACACTGTCCCATGCAAACAAGATTTGCGATCTTAAATTTTGGAAATTCGACAAATGTCAATAAACCACTGTGTAACTAATAAAAAAACTAGGTTTTTAGCAACTCGATGGTTGTTAGGTAAATAAAAATTGTGTTGTTATGGGATTTTTCACAGATGGCGCCGTTGTTGTTAGGAAGCCCGTTCCATACTCACTTTAATACAGTATTATATTTCATAATATTTTCCATCCATTTTTTTATTTTTAAATAGTTATTCTGTTATCCGGAACGGATAAGAATCCAATAAATCAAACATCGGAAGAATCTGTTCAGCCGATCTCGAGTTAGGTATAAGTCTTCGCACTATGGAACCCGACTTTCATTTATATTAGAGATTCCTCGTTTGTACCTAGTATTTGGGCATTTTTATCTCTGACATTTTGTAATTGTTGTACTTTTTTTTTATTTGTATCGTTTTTTCTATTTACCATTTGTATTGTATTAGCTATTCTCGACACAGGTTTCCGTCTAGTGAGGCGGAATTGTCCATGTTATTCGTACCTAATGTATTTTTGATTATTGTGATTGATGTAAGTAGGTATAATAATAATTTGATTTAAAGTAGATAAATAAACAATAAATTATGAGTACAGATGGATTCTTGGAACGATCTCATCTGGGAGGAGCTGAAAAAAGATTCTGACTGGGAAGAAATGGGAATAAAGATTTATGATTCTGAATGACACAAAAAGGAGAAGACAAGCTTCTATGAAGAGCCTTGTACCTATAAACCAGTTCTTGAAAAGAGAAAAGTATATGTTGGATGGACTAGTTGAGCTTTTTTCACAAAAGATTGTGGAAAACATTAGCAATATTAGGCCAAAGTTAACGAAAGCTTCTTGGCAAAGTTACTCACAAAGATCAGTCGGACTTGCTGTAGGTAATTGATAACCAAATTGGTGCTCTTCGATCTATTGCCACTGCTACTGGAGATAGAGGGCTAAATAGTAAGTAAGTACCTATTATATCGATCCTTTAATGGTCTTTTGATTTAACAGCCCCCCTTTGAACGCCTAAGATCTCGCCTACACTCTTTATTCTATCAGAAATAAATGAAGGTATATAGGACAATGACATAGTATTTTACATTGTAGTAGATAGACACATAGAGTAGTAATACTAAATTCAAGTACCTAATTAAAGTTACATAATATAAATTTAAGTTAGTAAAATCTATTTTACCACGAATATCCGGATTTATTGACAAATTGGCTATCAAATATTTTGTTTTTCTGACGTTCTTTAGCATTATTTCTATTTGATAAGTCAAAAGTATTATTAAACATATTTCTCTGGAAATAGATATAAATGGTCCTAATATCAAAATCCCTGGGAATCCCTGGAAAGAAAATTAAACCACAGATAAAATACAGGAAAAAATATACATCTAATATAAAAAATAATAGGTAGGTATACTTGGCGTAGATTGGCATAGATGGGCCCTATTTCGAAGTGTGTTGGGGGCCCCGAAGGATTGGGTGAAAGTTTTTTTTTATAAAAGAAACGAAAATTGCTCATATGGAATTAAAATGAATGATTATGTCGTTAATTATTATAAGCTATTATTTACGTAGGTATGCTTACTGCTTGCCTCCTAGAAGCTGTGTTAGACAAACTTTTTATTTAACAAAAGATACACTTTTCTCGCTTTTTCGAGAATATAAAATTTATGAAATCATCCATAGCTGAAGAAGATTTCAGTTTTTCGAGATTTTATTAATTAGTTGACAATAATGATAGTGGTATGTTAGATTTTCCTGGCCCATATAATTCTCAGATAATTTAATTTTAATATAATTTATTATCAGTTTAAATTTCGTTGAACTTTTTTCAGTTGCAACCGGTGGCAAAAAAAAAACATAAAAAGTATCCATAAATGACTTGGAAAATTAGACGCATTTTCTGATCTCCAGATTTAAAGCTTGTTTTAAATGCAAATGATACCTAGTGCATAAGAATCAAATGAATTTCCTAACCGTTTTAAGCACATTCTTTCCGTTTACACACTTTTGAGCTCCTGCAGCCAAGGGACTCCGTATCAATGATACGGCAATAGCTACGCCCCTGTATATTTATATAAAAAATACTGTTGGTCTTCCTTTGAAAATAATAGTTTCTTTTGTTTGAGGTTTGTTTAAATCTGGATAGGTATGAGAAATTCATGCCACGAATCACAATAATTAACACTTGGCGGGTCTTAGCTGCCTATAAATCGTATCTTGTCTCTAAAAATCTCCTTCAGTAGTTGTCACCTTCCTAGATATGAGATAGTTGAAAGTAAAATAATAGAGACTTACATTGCTTAATTCACTCAGCGTAAAGTTTAGCAATGCCAGTGCGGCCACGGTAGTAGAAAGGGCAACTCCAAGTATCTGGAAACAAGATTAAAGTAAGTACCTACAGTCCTACATACTTAAATATTTAATGAATAGTCAATCACAAAAATACACGATTATAATAAAAATGTAGATATATACAGATAATATAATTCCGGCAGACTCCCATCATCCGACAGCTCATAAAATGGCGGCATTCAATAGCACGATTCATAGATTATTTTCAATACCATGCACTCAATGAGATTAATTACGACAGAAGTTAAAACAATAAAAACAATTAATAGCCCGTAATAACGGATAGATAGTAAAATAAATAAGAAAATAGAAGATTACAAGGTTTATAAATATTTATTTAATAAGCCAACTAAAGATGATGATAAGATGTGGAGGAGAATGTGATGCTGCATTTACATACATGCTTGCCACGGTTTGGCAAGCCACCACAAAAACACGAACGTGTAAATGGGGTGTTTGCCGTGGCTTGTGTGAGTTTGCCAACGCTTGTCCCCGGTCGGGCGAGTGTCGGTTTTTCGACACAGATCAAATGAATTTGCGGCAAACGTATTAAAATACCGACGCGCACGCCAACGTGTAAATGGCGCCCGAGCGTTTGTGAAGGCTCGGAGTTTGTGGTGGCTTGCCAGGCCATGGCAAGCGTGTTAATGTAGCATTATCTATACATTGACAACAAAAGTGCAGCCATTTTTAAAAAAGTATATAAATAATAAATAATTCAAGCCAGCATATAACACAAATAACTCCATTAAAAAATACATTCTGAACAATAAATCCCAAATTAACATAATTAGACAATAGTGGGGTGTACAAAGTGGAATGCAATAACAAACTGTGAAGCTACATATATTGGTCAATCGTGTAGGAAGATAAGACGAAGAAGAGCAGAGGAGCATATTATAAAAGCGATAAAAAAAATTGGGATCAACTCGGAGACGGCGGACCACAAAAGAGAAACTGGCCATTCATTTGACATTAATAGTTTTAAAGTTTTAACTAAGTGTGACAAAGGGCTAAAATTAGATCCTACCTATATTAGAAAATTTACAAATACTTAACAATAGCAATAATAATTTAGTAAATATTCAAATCGCATGAATAACATCCCCTCTTTTAAAATTACTAATCCCACCCACCACTTGTTCTTTCACTCACCAAAGCCCACCCCCTTCCCCTCTTCCCGTCTTTCTAGTTTTAAGTTTAGTTACTGATGATGGACGAAAATCCGAAAACGTCGTTTTAACATTTATTTTTAATAAAGTGTTGTGTAGATTTTACAAAGTACCTATAACTCATTTTGATATTTAAGTGTTAAATATTATGGAAATCTACAGTGACAATAAATTCGAAAGTTTAATAAAAATGTATTATTTATACTGCTACGTTCATAAAATTCTCAATTATTTAAGCCTTAAGCTTAGTTCACACTGGTCAAGTATTTTAATTAATGTGTCTGACCACTCTTATTTTAGTCGTTTAGATTATAGTCGGCAGCTTGGTTGAATCAATCCCTTTTTGTTCTGATTTTTTTTTTGCACTGGCCACTCGCTCACTCGCCGAAAGTGTGTGAGCCTATAGTTTTTATTGAGTTGATAAGTTGTTGCAACAAATTTTTCACTCGGAATCTTCATACATGGACTGTATCATTTTAGCTATTTTTTCCATATAAATGGTCTATATGGGCTGTCGAAGTCTTTTTTTAAATCTATGCGACTGGTGGAGAATAAAGTTAGTTTTATATTTTTCTTTAAAACGATAATTTTAATAAATTTACTTACATGAATACCGTAATGATTGTTGATTATTTCGATATTGTTCGCCAACGTCTCAAAAACTTTCATAAATTTCGTCGACAACTCTATATCAGCTACTGTATCATAAGTAACGTCTTTCATATTTCCTGTGTCCTTGACGACGATAGTAGATATACAGACATTGGTATACAATATTCTTTTGTCTGTTATTTTGCATGGAGTAAATTTTTGTTCGATTTTAATATTCAAAGTTTCAATTTTCTTTGATGTTATATAGTGAAACAAAAATATTTCAAGCTCTACGAAATTGTTGATCAAGTATATGATTATTAACGCAATATTTGCCTTCGTCCCCATCATGTTCCAATGGACTAGTATCATAACGTTATTTGTTAACAAAGATGAAACAATTAATACGAATCCTACAATTGTAAATAGCCAAGCATTTCTGTAAATAGTCCCGTCAAAAGCACCCAAATGTTTGTCGATCATCATGAAATTCTTCAATACCGTAATCGTCGGTTGCTGATATTTTGTCGCGGACATTACCAAGGACACAATACAAAGTACGAAAGGTGGTAAATGCAGAAGAATACAAATCGACAAATCTATAAATTTTGTCAAAAAATCTTTATTTTCGTACTCCATCACTATGGAAAGTAGAAAAGGAAAAAATGCGTAAGTTATAGCAGCAGCTAGAAGAAATGATATCATTTTCGTTTTTACAGAACTTTTAGTAAAATAATTATTATTCCCCGTAAATTGGAATTTTGTTAAACCAACAAACAATGTTAACATGTTTTTGCATTTCAAATATCTGATTATGTCGAACTCTGTCATATTTCTATTAAACATATAAAACCAATAAACTTGCGACGAATGTGATAAACTTTCATGAAACTAAATCATTTGAATTTAATAATTAATATAAGTGCCTCTCCAAAATTACAAAACAAATGCTTAGTCTAACGCTAATATAATAAATTGCTGAGACACTGTAGAGAGTTATCTAGATAGATCTACTCAGACTATTCTATAGAACCGTTTATTACTTAACTGCAAAACTGTTTTTCTCTAACTAGATCTAGAGATATTATTTTAACTAAACTGATAAAACGCGTAGGTAGGTAAAGTATTCCCCCCCCCCCGTAACAATTTGGTTAAAATGGGATGTATTCTTACAATACTATATAAAATTACTTAAAACATACTTCATATGTGAATTATGTTTTATTACACCGCCATCTCTTGATAAAAGTACAAAGTTCCGCAGTTATAACGGAATCGTTTTGAATTATAAACTTGCTGGCCCTTCGAGCTGTCCCACATCAGAATCAATAATAACAATTATTATATTCTTGCGTTTACTTACACGCTGAATTAAAGTCAGTTTTCAAAGGTAACATAATATTATAACTCCATATACTCGAATCAGCGGAAACAGAAAATATATTCCTGTTAAGTCAGTATGTTTTATAATGTCAAATGCATTTTCTTAGTCAAAAAAAAGATGCAACAACTTCCCTCCTCTGATCTTAGCATTTTATATTAAAACAATGATAGCTAATAATGCTTAACGTGTTCCAAACGCATTCCTGAAACCAAACTGAGTGTCATCTTAATCCTACTCACATTTAACACGTATTCTGGTATGTATTATTTTCAGGAACAATTTCAGAACAAGGCTCATGAGACTAATTAACATAGTAGTTATAATAAATAATTAATAATACTATGAAGGATTAGTTCCGCTACTATTAGAGTCAGATCTTTCTATCTAAAGTTTGAGCAGCTCTTCAAACAAACTGCCATTTACACGTCTAGACTCAAATTAGACCGCTCTAGTTAGATCGCCGAAAAAAATACAGTGTATTGGTGCCTTTATTTAATAAGTATCTGAACACGTAATCAATTTGGTGAAACAACATTCATTAATACATACTGTCATGCTCATCAATTACGACGTGTCTGATAGGATTAATAATTGATGAATACCGTTTGTTTGTTTTTGGAATATTTTATTAATTTTATTGCCATGACAAAACAGGTCTTGAATGTGTCAACTTCTTCTTAGTCCATAGAGAATGACATTGGAGCGAGTCTGATGTCATCAGGTAGTTGGTTCCATAAGCTGGCCGCCTGTGCAGTGAAAAATGAAGAACAACGTGTTGGGATTTGCAGGACGTGCAGCAGACCGCAGAGGAAGGCCATGAGATGCTAATGGAGTGAATAGAGACCTCAGATAGTTAGGAGCGTTAGGGTTAGAGAGTACCGAGAAAAGTAATTCTCGTCGAGAAATGTAAGTCTCGTCGTTGTGACATAGTTAGACATTTAAGTTCCGTTCTGAACTGAGATACTCTGTCAAATTTTCTGAGGCCAAAGATGAAACGAATACAGACATTCTGACATTCTGAATACAGACGTTCCAACATTAGTAGTTGCTCTTGGGTAATATCCAAGTAAACAACGTCGGCATAGTCCAATATTGGATGTAAGAAAGATTGACATGTAAGAATTTTAGTGGAAATGGGTGGGTTTGATGCTTCCTCAAAACGTGAAATTGATAGAAGAGTTTGCGGCTGACTTCACTGATCTGTGGGTGCCAAGCAAGGTGTTTATCCAACACGATGCCGAGATTTTTCACTTGGGAACTTAGTTTGATAAGCATGATCGAGGTCAATGGGAGGAATTAGCCACCGAAAGAGGGCCTTCCATGTCAAACGAACCTTTTTGCCAAAATTCAGGCAAAAATAAAACTCCGAAGGTCCGAGACTGGCCCAATTTCGATGCGACCTCACGCTTCGAACAGGTACCAAAAAGGGTGCCGAAATTTCGGCTATCAGATATAGTGTGTATAGACAAATGAAATAGGTTCCTGATGGTGTACAGACTACAGGGGATGAAAGCTATCTTTCAACTATCTAACTGTTGACTCTAAATACCTAAACGTACTTCCGGCAGAGACTCAAAATAGGACAGGATTTTACTACGCGAAAATTATGCCACGACTAGCTGCAGTCAAAACGATCCTGCCTATTAACAATTTTAATGTCTATCTCGCGTGCATTTAATTATTATCGATCTCAATATCAAAATAAACAATCAATTACTTTATAGACGAACAAATCAACCTTCTAGTCAAATTACGTACGGGCTGTCATTAAACCGCAAGTCCTTCCTCATTGGAATTCCAAATCGCTCAACTGCTTCGGTCTTAGCGCGCGACCTTTTCGCCAGTGAACCTCATGAACTGAGCTGAAAAGCGTCCAAATCAGCAACAGCCCATTCTCATAGACAGTCATGTGGGGAAGGTCTTCAGCTTGCGCCAACAGCCCTCCTACACATACCGGTTTTATAACATTACGTTTATCACGGCGGCGAAAACTAAAATACAAACTCTATCTGTGCGTGGACAGACGCGAACTTTTAGTAAACTCATTCATAGCTCGACTGAATAAAATTACTCTCACGGGGAACAAACACACCAATGTACCTACTTTTACAAATGAAAATTCTACACTAAGCTTACTAGAAGGTTCTAAATATGAAATTCCTAACCGGATTCAAAAATAAACATTAAAGATAGGTCACACCACTGGTATCGGAAAATGGGGGTAACCCGCGAATGACTGATAACAATTCGCGACGTGTGCTTGACATGTGACGTGTGAAAACAATACAGGGAGGCACATGCTGCAATACAATAAGCCCAATGGCACACAGAGATCACAAATATTCAAAACAATGCCGTAACGCATCGGCCATATATCTCTCAGCTAAAACCAATCGAGCAACTTGCTCATAAGCATGCTTGGCGGGGCAACCAAGCAACAAATAAAATACCACACAAGAAAACATCTCTATGTGTCCATACAAATTCTAATATCAAAAAAATCTGGTCACTCACCCAAAATTCAGCATACCTTCAAAATATTTTTTTTTTTTTTCAAAATAAAAGCACAAAGCACCAATGAAAATAAAACACGTCACATTCATAGTTGGAAGTTAAATTATCACGGGGGCTGTCCAATCTAACGACCACCACGCATCCTCCCTCTATGGTCAGCCCAGTCAAACAATAAATAATATATTATAATAATAATTAAACAGAAGGCTTAATCCAAAACCGAAGATTCTAAGTTTTATCAAACGCGAATTTATCAAATGTGATATTTTAACCTCCAAAGATATACATCAATCAGGTCGCACGCAAATCCCGTATTAATAACAACACACTCGGACACACCCCGGTAGGTACATAATATGTACAATTGAAATATGCGAAGGATATTAAAAATTACTCAAACACTTCAACACAAAATTTAAGAACGTCTCCCATCGGAGCGTGGATCTAGACTAAACTTCAAAAAAACTATTTGTCCTATCGAGGGCCAAATATAAGTACTATCTCAAAACAAAGAAGCCTTGCCTTCTCTACTAATCCCTTTAAACAACATTTTTTCTAAAAAATGGTTTCCCCGTACATCCATTCAATATGTAAAAATACCAAACCTTCTAATCTGTCATAAGCAAAGAAGCAACTGGTTTTCAAACTCTTTACCATCGCGTTCCCAAATTTTCAAATAATGACTTAACAATATTTTGAATAACACATCTGAATAAATCCCTCACATCAAGTTTAACTTCAGATCCATTCAGACGCAAAGTAAGGAAAGTGGCTTTTGGAAAGTAAACGTGAACTGCCAATTAAAATTGCTTCTGTTTTACTAGGATTAAGCATCAGTCCATTCTGTTGAGCCCATTGTGATAAGCGATGCAGCTCAGAATTCATGTGATAAATAGCACTCGCTGCCTGTTAATAGTTAAAATGAGAATACATTTGTAAATCAACAGCATAAAGGTGATTTGGGATATTAAGACAGTGAAACACTGGGTTGATGAACACCGAAAAGAGAAGTGGGGAAAGAATTCCACCCTGAGGGACTCCCGCCCTTAGTGGTAACCAATCCGAAGCACTGCATTTAAACTTAACAACTGTGTTGATATGGAAAATGTTGGGTTATTCCTTCTGTTAAGAGTTCCGGAAGGTCCAAAATTTCAATTGCAGATTGAAACTGTCTAGCCAAAATCATAATGTGAATTTGTCATTTTTTTTTAATCCAAAAGTTTTGTAGCCCCTCTTATCCCGGAGATTTCCAATTTTGTAATTTTTTAATGCAGTTTTAACGTCAGTAAAATTTATATCAAAATTTTGCATTTCTGGATATTCCTAATTAATTTCTTCTAACCAATCACTTTTGAAATTAGAATCTTCCAGATTTGTATAACATTTTTTTCACTAATCGAGAAGAAATGGTTCTGTTTTTTCCTTTGAACCCTTTCTTTAAATCCTCTTATCCGTTTTAGCTAACGCCAAGACTCGTTGTTTAAAAAAAGTCAAATTTTTCTATTATGTTTAAATTAAAATTATCAATTGAATATACCGAGTGACTGGTAATTCGATACATTCCTTGAAAGGGGTTATACATAATTAATATTGATTATTTTCCAAAATTTATTTAATCGTAATGGAGACAAGAATGGGCCGTCTTGAGACCAAGGAAAGAAACTCCACTCTCCTGATTCACGGCCTACAACAGGACCAGGGTAATAATCTGGTAGAGAGTATCAAGGAATTCCTTAGGAAGGAAATAGGAATCAACTTGCCTATGATAATCCATGCTCACCAACTAGGTCGACAAATAAGACCAGGCCTGTTGTGGTGGATTTCAGCTGCCCAGAAGCTCGAAGTTGTTAAGTGTTCCGCAAGGTCCGCAAAAAATTGAAGGGATCGACGTTCTTCATAATGGAGTTCCTAACTAAAAACAAGCAACTGTTGTTGGAGGCGAGAAAGCTGGTTGGTGGCGATGTGTGGGCGTACAATGGACGGATTTGGTGAGAATCAAGGACAAGTGTCGTGGCTATTCATTTTATTGAAAAATTGTAGTTTTTATAAACTTAAATACTGTTTTATCTTAGTCTAATATTAGTAGTTGCATCTTTTACTTAATTAGGGATCGAAGTCTTCCAAATTCTATATGGAGAAATGATTCAATCACTTCTCACTTCTCTAAAGTTAGATTGTTGTTTTATTGGGAAGCTTTTGAATAGAGCCATGAAACATTGACTAAAAATAGGATACGAAGGATTTTGTATTAGATAAATTAGTCGCCCGAGTTCATCTGGGGAAAGTTCGGGTTGTATCGTCGACGGGCGTGTAGGGGCGCGTTCTCGTGCGAAATCCTTTAGATAGCCATGTTCTCAGTTAGTGATTTTTATTCATTGATTATTTTGAACATTTTATATGATATAATTTTATGTGCTTCTGGGTGGTGAAATCTATTTGTGGTAAATTCCTTTTAGATTCAAGCATAAATTTAAAATGTGAATGAATAAAAAACACTTTGTTTATTCATTTACATTTTATAATGGAGTTCCACAAGGTCTCACGAGAGTGTTTCGAAAATTTGTCATAAATGTGTATGGGTGATGTCATTTTGTCAAAGACGTGTGTAATCTACTCGTAGTAAAAAAATTTTGTAAATGATATAAAAAGTAGTCTGTTTGTTGTCAAATTGTGAAAACCTGTTCCTGAAGCAAGACTTTGTGCGTGAAGGTGAAATCAGTGACAGGGACATTTATTACGGTACTTTATTTCTGTTTTGATTTTTGCTCTGTTTTATCATGAAAACATTTTGTTACAACTGACAGCTCCGATCCACCAATTAGAAGCTGTCAACAGGCTGTACTTTGATGACATGCGCAGTGTATATGTTTAACTTGGAAAGTGATTATACCGACTGCTAAACGGATTGCATAACTCCAGGAGTAATCTTATTTTGACTAATTCACTGTGTAAACTGCTAACCCTATTTGCTAGTATACAAACAAATTAACATTAATCATTATGAACTGCAGCCAGTGCAAAGGAGCACTTAGCCCATACAAGGCAGCCAAATGCTCTCGCTGTCGCGGGAATTTTCATCATGCTTGTGTTGGAACTTCGATTGAAATGTTTAAAAAGATGACAGACATGAAACGAGCTAACTGGAAGTGCAATGTATGCGTGAAAGAGAACCCCAGATCCATTATAGACCAGCAAAGACCCCAACATTACCTAGAATATATAGAACATCTCAAATAATAAATAAATGACATCAAAATAGTAAAAAGCCGCTTTTTAGCCGCTATATGACTGTATCAGCAAACTTTTCATAAATAACATCATCTATTGCTGGCTGCCCGGCTGCACTGGTATTTGCGAGTGCACGTATTACATGTTTTTCCAGTTGCACTTCCTCAGCAGATGTCGCCAACTTGAATCTTGGATCTCTCTTTTTGCACTTCGGGCATTTCCAGTTGGCTTTGATAATGTCTGACAGGTTTTTGTATTTTTCTATAGTAGTCATTGCACAGGTACAGTGGAAACTTTCTAGGCATCTAGAGCACCTGACTGACTTTGCACTACTCACAGTTCCATCACACTGGCCGTACCGCATTCTCTCAGATCTAAGGTCTTCAATATCAACGGAATAACACCTGTATCTATTCGTCTTGTATGTCGTGGTTTTTGACTAAATTAGGCGCAATTTTCACAAAATTTGTAGTTATAGAATTATTACATACTTACTTAATCCACGTTCGCTCCCAGTGTAGAGCATGTGGACGCCACGAAGTTCCTCCAAGCCTCTCTATCTTGCACCAGTTGCACAGCTTTATCCCAGCATCTTGTAGAACCACAGTGAATGCCCGCTTAACTGTTAATTTCGGCCTTCCCCGCCTTCTTGTCCCATCCGGATTGTAGAAAAGACTTGCATATTCAAGTCTCTCGGGGGACATGCGGAGAACATGGCCAAGCAAACTCAATCTGCGATTCTGGATTACTGAGGTGATTGGCTTTTGTGCTGTTCTGGCGCGTACGGTCTCATTTGAGACATAGTGTGAAACGAAGAATCTGCCCTCCCTCATGACGATGCGTAGCATCTCTTCAAACCTTTGGCACTCTCCTTACTCGAACTTGGATTACGCCAGCTGGAACAGGCTCGTACAAGTCGCCTACCTTTAATTAGTGACTGCAAGATGGACAGCGCCGACATGCTCAGTGAGAACAATGCTCAATAATATCTCAGGGTCTTTTTGGATCCGAAGAAGTTGCCTGATCAAGAAAAGAGTCCTATTCACTTCTGAAACTGATTAAGTATCGAACGATGACAGATTAAAGACACTTTCACTGAACACAATTTTATTGCTTGAAAGAACTTAAAGTACTTATAATAGTCAAATTATTTTCTTTAATTGTTATTTGTATTACACTTAAACAGGGGAAACGTCCTTAAATATGATTCTACGTGTAATTGATTATACAAGCCAATTCAAACACCAATTTAAAGTTATTCTTTATAACACTATGCCGACTTTTATTCAACTTTATTTTGTAACAATTTTTAACTAGTCTTTTGACAATGCACAGCGATTCAGATACTTTGAACAAAATAATGAACTTTTGAAGAAGATTCTGGAAAGGTTTAATCACTTTCTAGTATATGTTTTAAATTTTTAAATTAACGGACGAAGCGCGTCCTAAGAGAGAAAATTTGCTACATCCTTATTGTACCGAGGATGTTTCCAGAATGGCGGGCGATTTATTTCGCTTCTGTGGGAAGCCGGTGCACAATAAAATATAGAATTGGCGGAGTCATTGTGTGTGTCGCTCCCTGATTGGTTGAAAATTAAATTCACAGTTGGACTATTCCATTATTCTTTCTTCCCCCTACAACAGGTGGATGATGCAATAACTTGACATATTAACACACGGGACCCCTCAAAACCAAACATGAATTCTCCCTTTATTTGAAACGTTACAAGTGGTACCACCTTATCCCCAAAATCCGACGCCAAAATCTGTTTTCAACATTATTATATTATCGAATTATAGTTATTGCACAAATACAATATCACAGTTGAACTTTAGCAAGTGATTTTTTTTTTTTTGATAAACATACTAGCGGTTACGACGCCAGCTTTCGCACAGTTTCGTGCGGAAGCTGTGGGTTCGATCCCAGGTGCCGACCATCTTCCTCTTTCACGACACAAGCTTTAAGTAGATTACTGTGAAAGATTACACATCCTTAAATTTATCAAATCCTGTTTCACCACCGATAATTGGGGTACAAGATCGAGTTGATGCATAGGTCACATTAAAAGTTTCCGGAACTGACCACTTACATAAACAATATTTAAAAAATAATTACAACATTTGAAAATGGAACTCTTTGGCTGTAGAATGCAGTTTGTCAATCTGACTGTCAATTTTTTTAACACTGTGACGCCATTTTAGAAATTCAGTGACTTCATTGATATGGATTTAATGTGAGAAAATTTTCTTAGTATGATGTAATTTGACAGCTCAGCAAAGCTTCGCACAGTTTCAAACTGCTTTTGCCTATGAAGTACCATGCATGACGACTATTTATAGTTGGTTTTGAGAATTCAAGCGGTATCGCGTCAACCTCAATGACAAATTTCGTGATGGTCGCCCGTCCACCGATGTGAACAACAAGAACATCGATGCTGTATTCTGTATGATTGAAACAGACAGGCATGTGACCTACCATGAGATTCGGGCATCCTTAGACATAGGCATGAGTCAAATATAATTAATCAATCCTACACAAACATTTGGATGTGAAAAAGCTGTGCTCGCGCTGGATCCCACATAAATTGACTGACGCTTAAAAAGCGGACCGCGTTACTTGGTGTTATTATATTATGCTTACTAGATACAACGAAGCCGCTTCAAATTTGGTGTGGGACATAGCAACAGGTGACGAAACAAGGATTTATTGCTATGATGCCAAAACAAAGCAGCAATCAAGCGTATGGGTCTTTGAAAGTGAGCCGAAACCAACGAAAGTGGCGCGCGTGAAAAGTGCCTCTAAGCGGACGATTGCTTATTTTTTAAAAAAAAAACTGGATACATGGCTACTGTTGCTTTAGAGAATCATCGTATCGTGAAAAGTGAATGGTACACGACCGTTTTCTTGCCGAAAATTATCGACAAACTCCGTAAAAATAACCGTAAACGCCGTATCATCTTAATCCGCGACAATGCCAGTTCCCACACGGCCAGACCGATAAACGAATTTTTAAAGGCGAATCGTAGAACTTGTGAGCTATCCTGCATAATTAAAAACCAATTACGCGGTCAACGATTTTCATCACCAGAAGAAGCTGTGCAAGAGTATGAAAACGAAAAAATAACAACTAATGACTCTAATAATTCATTACTAAATGTTCGATTTTTAAATGGAACAAACCACTACGGGCTTACGACCGTCCTCTACTGTTATTTCGAAGGCTGGCTTAGTGTGATCACTTTACGTCAACAACGCTCGCCATTGGGTGGTAATGTTTGTCTCCGAAACTCCTATCATGAGAATTCTCAACATGTTCAACATGTCGAAAAATCTCATGTATGCAACAAGTAGAAATTTAATAATAAATGAAATATAGAGATAAAAGTTGGAAATTATTGACAACACGAGAGCAACCAAATTTCAAGACTGCGACTGCTGTCATGTATTTGGCGCCAGCAATGCCAGCATATGACTATATCCAACTTTTTTACTGTCTCATATTTTTTTTTTTATTTTATTCAATCAAATTCTTACAATAATTATAATTTACATTATCTACATAATATTTGAGAAATGTTTTTTTATTTGCCTTTGACAATACTTTAACCGTATATGTGAACATCACGCTCAAAATACAAATGCTAAGATAGATATTAATATGCCCAGAGAAGTATAAAATGCTGGAGAAGGTTCTTAAATACAATTTGCTGCATTAACTTTAATATATTTAGAGCTATTTAAAAAAACTATATTTTTTAGGATCTTCATACAAATTTCTCAAAAAGACTTTTGGAAACAAAATTACTCATGTAAACGTTGAATGGGATCTTGGTATTACGGTATGAAAATGTAATAAAATAATTGTAGATTGATTTGTTATACATATAAATGTTATTAAAAGCTTATTATTCTCAATAAATAAAGATTTAATGAAAAAATTTGCAGTTTGGTTTTGAAGTTTGACAGATATAAAAATCACCCTCTATGGGTGGGTTGGCCAATTAATATCAAAGCAGGCAATGTATGTAGCTAAGATTCAAACCACAGAGCTCTCTCTATGAAAACTTGCAAAAAACTTGCAAATTATGTCGGTAGGTTCGTATAATATTTTTTTTATTATTATAGACCTCCAAAAAAAATAAAATATTATACGAACCTACCGACATAATCAGTATATTTATATTATCTGTGGACATAATTTGCAAGTTTTCATAGAGAGAGCTCTGTGGTTTGAATAGGTTCGTATAATATTATGAGGTCGGTAAAACAAAAATTGTAAAAGTGTCATTCTTCTTTTTCTGTGCTTATGTCAGTTAAAGAGGAATGTTAAGCAATGGGATGCTAGACTAGAATCTGTTTAATTACCTACCGATCAAGCCTGACAATCGGAATCAAAAACGTGAAGCAATACGGGTATAAGCTAGTATTCATATATTATTAACAATTTCTTCCTCTCTCATAAAACTCTAGAGAGTTTGTGTAGAGAGAGGTTGCGCCTTGGTATTCATGAAGATATAATTAAAATAATAAAGAACACAACAAAAACACAGACGAGGACCACAATACAAAACAACAATCACATTCCCTTTACATGTGTCTCCAACATACCCAACCAGAGGACCCGACCAACTCCCGCTTAAACAAAACAGAAACAAAAAACACAAAAAAAAAAAGAATCGACAACAAAAATGCATTCACGTCTTCCCTCATTCATTCATTATAAATATATTTTTCTTTGTAATAGGGGGAAGTCCTACAGTACCGGCCGGCATCTAGTACCGGCCTGTTGAAATTCTCGAAATTCTACAACTGGTAGGGTTAAGACGGTTAAAATAATTCAAGTAATACGTTCTCACAAGCATGAGCCTCGCTCAGCGGCGACATGTGTCGAGAAGCTTCCTGACAGTGCCAAGATTTGTGTTAAATGTACTGGACTTGCGGCACACGAGTAAAATTCTGTGGGTGATTGCTATAGTTTTTAGGAGGATTTCTAAAGAAGTCAAACTTGATATGTATCGATTGTTTATATAGCTGTTCATATTCAATCTTTATCCGCACAGTTTTACCCTGTGTCGAAATAATATTTTACTCCGTTCCCTGCAGTACCAGCCACAAAATTGTCCCCCAGTACCGGCCACTATTTTTCACTAACATTAGTGTAATTAATTCTGTAGCCCTAGTATAAGTTTTCGATGATCGAATATGGAAACGATCATCGAAAGAGTTTCGAAAATTTCCCATACAAAAATGATCGAACGATTCGATCGTTTGTTTTTGGAACACTATTTGCACGTTTATAAACGCTTATTAGCGTTCAAGCGTGCAAAAAGCTTTCGATAAAACTCGCACTAGCCCCACTGTTCATAAATACACCAATATGCTAAGCATAAAATGGGCACATGGGATCCTGAAAATATGCGAAATGCCGTGAAAAAGGTACTGAGTAATAAATATGGTATGGGGGGAGGGATCTGCGGCGGGCTTGATTTGTGTGGGATCGGCTTTTTGGTTTGATTGCTTCGATCGAACTAGAGGGCTGGTTTTGTGCGGGTTGGGTTTGCTGCGGATTTGTCTCCTCCGGGCTGGCTTGCGGTGTGCTGGGGGCCTTAAAGGGAGAATGTATGTATTATAGGTGCACCCCAATTTCGGTCAATGTCATGTAAAACACAACGTACGTACAAAGTTATATTGGGATATACCAATACAAACTGACCGAACGATTAACGCAAATCGTCCGGACATTGTATTGGTTGATCGTAGGAACGGGATAACGTATCTCGTGGATATCACTATACCGTATGAGGAAAATTTGAAAAAGCCGAGCAAGACAAGATAATTTTATTAAATATCTTGATCTTGGTCACGAAATCATATGTGGCATACACCAGCCACCAACATAATACCTTTAGTGATATCGACGAATGGAGTTATTCCTAAGTCTCTTAAAGACAATTTAGGGAAACTTGGGATATTTTGTGGTCTCAGATATGCCATTCAAAAGGCAGTTCTGTTGTCCTCATGTAGGATGTTAAGAAGGTTCCTTTCTCTGTAGTTCGAAGATCTCTCATGATTACATTACATCGTGATGTATCATGAGAGATAATAGGTACCGATATTTTTATATTTAGTATATATCTAGCATTGTATTTAATTTAAATTAAATTTTTATTATTTTTTATACAATCATGTATGCTTATTATGATATATCGTGATTAAATAAAAAAATAAATGTTTTGAAATAATAATAATACTAAGATAATTTTTGAGTGCCGTTAAGTGACAGCTAAGACCACCTCAAGAGCGATCTTCTTATAATAGAGAGCAATATCACTGGCAAAAACACAACAGAAACAAGTTATGCGTATGTAGGTGATCCGTATCCGCATGTGTTTCATTAAATCTTTTTGATTATACAATCATTTTTTTTTCGCAAATCTTGAATTCGTTTGGTTTTTCACTACTATGAATTCGCATGTGTCTCGTTAAGTAACACGATCCCTTGAACTCTTTATCTTGCATTCGTAGGGTTCTCTTCGCTATGAACTCGCATATGTGTCGCTAAATGACTCGATATCTTGAACTTTTTATTACAAATCTTGCATTCGTATGGTTTCTCTCCGCTATGAATTCGCAAGTGTACCGTCAAATCACAAGATCGCTTGAACTTTTTATTACAAATCTTGCATTCATATGGTTTTTTCCGCTATGAACTCGCATATGTGACGTTAAATGACTCGATCTGTTGAACTTTTTATTACAAATCGTGCATTCGTATGGTTTTTCTCCGCTATGAATTCGCATGTGTACCGTTAACTCACAAGATCGCTTGAACTTTTTATTACAAATCTTGCATTCATATGGTTTTTTCCGCTATGAATTCGCACGTGTCTCGATGTTTTGAACTTTTTATTACAAATCTTGCATTCGTATGGTTTCTCTCCGCTATGAACTCGCATATGTTGTGTCGTTAAATGACTCGATGTCTTGAACTTTTTATTACAAATCTTGCATTCGTATGGTTTCTCTTCGCTATGAACTCGCATATTATGTTGTGTCATTTAATGACTCGATGTCTTGAACTTTTTATTACAAATCTTGCATTCGTATGGTTTCTCTTCGCTATGAACTCGCATATGTTGTGTCGTTAAATGACTCGATGTCTTGAACTTTTTATTGCAAATCTTTCATTCGTATGGTTTTTCTCCGCTATGAATTCGCATGTGTATCGTTAATTGATATGATCGCTTGAACTTTTTATTGCAAATCTTGCATTCGTGTGCTTTTTCTCCACTATGAATTCGCATGTGTACCGCTAAATGACCCGATTTTTTTAACTTTTTATTGCAAATATTGCAAGCTATGCGCTTATGTACATTCTTTAAAAATGATTCTATCTCATTTTCATCTAAATCGCAAATTATTATATCATTTTCAAATTGTTTGGATATTAATATATCATTGTTCTTGTTAATAATTGTTCATGATTGATTATTTAGAATAAAATATATTTATAAAACGTCACTCCACGACACTTGGACGCACTTCTGTCAGATCGGGATACCCCAATAATGTGGAGTGAGCCTCTCGTGATGCCGCATCCACACTCCACGAGCCCACACGAGCCTACGCGAGCAGTGTTGCCAACGGATATTGACCGATGTCGCCGATTTTAAAAAAAAAAGTAGCCCAAAGTCGCCGAACTGAAAATTTGGTAGCCCAAAAGTCGCCCAACTAAAAATTTGGTATCCGGAAACATGAAATTTTGTTAAAAAAAAAGTTCATTCCGAAAATTTTGGTATCCGGAAAGATTATAATATGTAGCTAAAACAAAGGACATTCCGAAAATTTTGGTATCCGCAAACATGAAATTTTGCTAAAAAAAAAAACATTTCGAAAATTTTGGTAGTCCGGAGAGGTGAAAGTTCACCAAAAAAATGTCATTTTGTATCCGGAGAGGTGACAAATCGCTAAAAGGGAAGTAGCCCAATTGGCGACCAGTCGCCATTTAGATTTTTTCATCGTCAATTCTCATTCCGAGTAGCCCAAATGGCGATGAATCGCCCACGTTGGCAACACTGTACGCGAGCACGAGAGTGTGGACGGTGCGCTCGCCTAGGCTCGTGTCGGCTCGCCTAGGCTCCGTTTTATGTCGGTAAAACGACACGAGCCAAAGGAGACGAGAGGGTGAGGCTCGTGCACCGTCCACATTCTCGCCTCGTTCAGTTTCTTGTTAACTGCTGTGGGTTGAGGACCTAGGTATATTCTTTTCTAAATATAATGACGGACTAGAGTAATGAGTTGTGCTGCAGATTCATGGAGCTGTATCAGACGGAACCCATAATTTGGGATTCGAAAAATTATGACCATAAGGATAAGAATAAAATGAATGACGCGTGGGAGCGCATTTCTAAGCAACATGACTTACCCGTACAGTAGGGCTGCCATACGTCCCGGTAGACCGGGACATGTCCCGGTTTTGAGGCTTGTTTCCCCGTGTCCCGGTCCATCAGTCATTTTGTCCCGGTCGATTTAAAATTTATGCGCATATTAAAAAAAAAAATCGATAATATTGTACATATACATTATATGGACAGATAAGTGCAATTCGCTTTCTATTGACACCGTGACAAGTATAATTCAATGTGTTTTAAATTATGAAATGTCACGCATTGAATTCTATAATTACTTACATAAAAGGGGAAAAAGAACTGCTCCAAAAAACGAAAACATCGTAGAAGTGTGAATGCGCAAAGAAGAGCGATGATAAAGAAGCCACCGAAGTCGGGAAAGGGGAGAGTAAAGGCAAGCTAAGAAAGGAATGTAAGGTTCTATTTGGTTTTTTTAAATAATTGAATCGCCCATTCATTAATATTAGATATATTATTTTAGATTTGATAAAGACGCATCCACAAAAGAAAACATCAAATATTTCCAGTCGAACTGAGTGTTCCAAAATATTCACCATAAATCACGTTTTGCTCTTTGAATACCTATTATCAATCTCTACTTTAACATTTTTTTTTAAAATATTGTGCATTTTTTATAATAAAGGTATTATTATTGCCGATAAAAGTTTTTATTGTTGTTTTTTTTTGGGGGGGGGGGGGGGGGGGTCCCGGTCGGCAGTCCGACAATTATGGCAGCCCTACCGTACAGGCATTAAAAGCAAAACATATCTCATTGATGGCTAGCTTTAGAAAAAAGGCGTCCATTAAATCCGGTGCCGGGACTGACGAGGTTTATTTATTTATTTATTTTATAATTTTATTAAATTATAAAATAAATAAATAAATAGACCCATATGGTTTTTATTTGACCTTATGGAAAGGTTTTTGGGCGGCGTAAATGAATGTTTGACTATTTAGAAAAAGAATATTGATTATAAATTCGTACATCGTTCTATTGCGGTGTATGGACGTCATCCACCACCTTCTCCGTTTTGACTTTCTTTTTTTATTTAGTTGATATTATACATTTTTTTGTTTTTGTTATTATTGTATGCTTACTGTGTGTTCATAACTTCTTTCTTATAATTTTATATCATTGTTATTCAGAATGATTAACCCAAGCGTCCTGTAAATATAATAAATAGACGGGAGATATTGTAAAATAAATAAATAAAATAAATAGACGCAAGACATTATAATATTGGTGGGCACATAAAGTAGCTAACGCAGTTACTCCAATCACATCCATCTTGTAGTAAGACTAGCGGACAACTGAATAAATCGAGAGTGTGGATGACTGGCACTCGTGCAGTCTAGGCGGTCTATGAGATTCGTGCAGCCGTTTTATAAAAAAATGTCAAATCATAACTATTTTGAGCGAGCCTCTTGGACGCACTTCTGTCAGGTGGGATACGGTAGTAATTATTTACGGCAGCATGTTGACCACGAAGTTATGTATGTAGGCCTGCGCAAGCGACCTGTACAATACCGGAGCGTGTGTGGGGGTAGACCTGTGCAGTTTTTTAGACCTGCGCAGGCGACCGGAGAAGAATCGAAAATCAATTCTTTCACAGGTTCACCGTACGGTCACCGGAACTGTGAAAATATTATTGTTAATACTTTTTAATAATAAATTTTAAATAATAATATTTTTATATTTAGTATAGGTTTGATTTGATTTTGTTATTATATTTATACAATAATGTATATACTTCATATCCAGGGCCGTCGCGTGGATTTTAGGCGCCCAAGGCGATCCATTAATCAGCGCCCCCCCCCCCCCCCTCCATAACTTGAAATTTTGTTTATTCCAGTTTTGGTTCGGATGATACCCTAGCTCCGTGGTCGTCATCTGCGGCCCGAGCGACTACCAAAATCGATTTTTCATAAAAGTAAATTAAATGGAAAACGAGGGTTATTTTTTCAATTTACCTACGAGGAGATTTGAAAGTATTCTCGGTATGGATATGAAAGAGAAGGCAGAAAAATCTGAAATAATTCTACCATTTTATATACCTAGACTTTTTCAACTCCAATGTGCTTTTTCAAACGCCAATTTATATAGGTATCTTCAACAGCCTTCCAAAATAATTTTTAACCTTGAACTCTCCATCGTCGGAAACAGTGTTGCAGTGTCCGGGTTTCGCGACGTGTATCCGAGCGAAACAAAAAATGTCCAGGTCGTAACTTTATTTTATGTCATTTTTTAGCGAACTATCACCTTTCCGGATACCAAATTTTCAGAATGACCTTTTTATGTATGTGTCCGGGTTAAATATTTTACAAAGGTGGCAATACCGGTCAGAAAATAGCATTCCACTGCCGTTTATTTTCTCAGTTTCGGGAACAAAAATGGTCGTTAGGTACCTAACCTACCAATGCTAGGCCTTAAAGTAGTTCATTTATTTTTTGGAAACCACACTATTGACTCGCCTTCGCAATGCGCCGAATGCGCGCCAAGTGAATCGGCGCGTTATCATCGAGGGGTAAGACATTGGCGGTTCATTTTCTTTCTACTAAACCATGCATAGTGATGGTAATGATAATAACAAAATCAGTTTTAGTTCCCAGTGGTAATAATGTGGTGAACAAAACACTTTTAGAATTTTCACAACAGATCTCCATACTCTCTATAGAAAACTTAATTCGCGTTTGTTTCTCCGGTAGTGTGAGGATTCGAGGTATCCTTCTTTCACCGGACTTTTACGAGGTCCAAAAACGTCACGAACTATTCAGTGTTTTGATATCCACGGATAACTTGATGATCTCTATACTTACGAACATATTAGAGTATAATAAACTCGCCTTTATTCATATTTCCTTCCGCGGAGGATAAAACAGAACTACCTGATTGAAGATCACCTTCAATGCATATTTATTTTTAACATTTAAAAATTCTCTCCCTGGATTGAAATCCATGATTTTAGTTCGTTAAGACGGTCCTTACAAACGCGTCGTCGTTTTTCGTTACTTCCTGATGTTGAGGGGTGTGGTGAACGGGAATTGTCTTCGATTGACTTTTCTTCATTTTTCAAAATTGAAACCATTTGTAGAATTTGTTTTTCTTTAGGGCAAAGCGTCCTCCTCTTTTCGAAGGGGGGTAGGGGGGGGGGCTAAATATTTTTCAAACTTTCACATAAAGTGATGTAAAATGAAAATATCATTTTTTTTTAATATTTTCAATCAATACGGTGGAGGTGGAAGGCAGGGCCGGATCTTCCATAGGTGCAAATGGAGCATAAAACCAGGGCGCAAACCACCAAAGGCGCAAATTTATCGAAAATAAAAATTTTTTTTTTTTTTTTTTAATAAAAATGAATCTGTGCTCACTCAAAGTGAACACAAATACACTCCTTGACTCTTTCACAGTGATTTACTGAAAGCTTGTGTCGTGAAAGAGGAAGATGGTCGGCACCTGGGATCGAACCACGACGTCCGCAGTACGAAAGCCGGCGTTGTAACCGCTGGGTCACCAACCACTTCTTATACAATTTAAAATTCGCGCTGTACTTCATAATAAAGTCCAGTTAGCGAGAGTATTCGTTGAGACATAGGGTGACAATAGAGTGAGGTTGAAAAATAAATGGTCTACTTTTTATTAATTTCTTTAATATTCTTTTGCAAATATTATTATCTGTCATAGTATAAGTACGTACCTACTTCTTCTGCGAATATTGATAATTAAAACAAAAGCCACGATTTGGTTGATTTTCATTATCATAAAGTTAATTATAATATTATTTTATTATTAATTGTAAAATATAAATGACAATAAACATCAATGTTTAATTGATATGTACCTAATATTGTATACTATATCACGTTTAAAAAAAAAACACATGTACTTATTCATGCCGTGGGGCTGTCGGCTTAGAATAGCACCTCTGTTCTTTTTGCTGGTTTTTCGAGCATCCTGTAAGAGGCAGGTAATCGAAAAATCAGATCGGGGTCGTGGGGTTGACCACCTCACACCCTGTTGAGGACTTCCTGTTGAGAAAGTCCATGCAAGGAGCAAGAGGTATACCGATAACACAGAGATATGGTCTAATGGGCGAACTGTGCGATCTGGAGTACGCGGACGACCTAGCGTTGTTCAGTACGACAGTGGAGGAATTACAGCGCAGTGTTTCAAGACTCTGCGACGAAACAGCACACCTCGGCCTTCGAGTCAATGCCAGTAAAACGGAGCTCATGGCGAATAATGCCTGCCCCGATAAACAGCTACCGATAACCATCGATGGTCACCAGGTCTCCCGGGTGGATAAATTTAAGTACCTGGGAGCAACCATTACCACCACTGGTGACCTCGGGGCTGAGCTCCCGATACGTATCGGTATGGCAAGTGGCGCCTTCAACAACATGACCAAGATATGGAAGGCGTCGGCGTTTAGTGTCGAGACGAAATGTAAACTGTTTGATGCGTGTGTGCTGCCCATTTTCCTGTATGGGTGTGAGTCCTGGCACCTGACTTTGGCCCAGGCACAAAAAGTATCTGCATTCGAAACGAAGTGCCTCAGGAGAATTTTGGGTATAAGATGGTACCACCGCATCACGAACGACGCTATACGCCGGCGCACCCAGCGTGAGCCCATCACCTCTACTATTATGTGGAGGAGATGGACTTGGCTGGGACATGTGTTAAGGATGCCGAATGACAGTTGGCCGAGGAGAGCGCTGTTCTTCCTCCCATCAGGGTCCCGAGGACGAGGAAGACCCACTCATAATGTGTTCCGCTCCTTCGAAGCAGAGCTGAGGAATCTGGACATGGTGTGAGAGGAGGTCATTAACGTTGCGCAAGATCGAGCGCAATGGAGAGCTCTTGTTGCCTCCCTATGCCCCTAAGTGGGGTCTTAAGGAAGTTTGGATTTGGATTGGTACTTATTCATAATTTAACATATTTTGTCGTCTTACATCAATGCAATCTTGCAAAATCAACAGAATTAAGTACCTACTCATTTTTCTGTATTTTTTTTTCTTAATTTATTATTGTTGAGTTTTTCCTGTTTGCCTCCATACAAATCATTTTTTTATATAATAGTATGGCATGATTTATGTAGTATGCGCTGTCACCACTGAAGGCGCCATAGCGCTAGCGTAGCCCTTTGAGGGAAGTATTTGGTTGGATCACAGACAGTAGTAATAGTATTTTAATTACCTACCTACTTATACACACAGTGTTTATTTGTGTGTGTGTCATGCAATGGAAGTTATAAACCACATAGATTTTAGGTTAAGTTTTTGTAATTCATAACAAACTGTCAAGTGTTGCTATTGTTGTTTTTTATTTTATTGTTTTTTTGTTGTAGCTTTTTTGTATGTTAAAAAAATAATTATCCAATGTAAAAGGCTTTAAAGCTGTGAATCTTTGAAATAAATAAATAAATTACAAAATATCAAAAAAATAAATATATCTTAATTAATAAAAAACATGATTTGGTTCATTTTTAATGCGGAAACTAGCAAAACGGCAATTCTTAAATATAAACAGTAAAAACGGTACGGTCTGATTGATTTTCATCGTAAAATTTAATAACAATAATAATTCTGAAATATTTAAAATAAATAATGAAAACAAAAAAGCATGATTTAGCACGGATGGTCACAGCAAAAAAATTGAAAACAAACAACGATACTCTCCCTTTCACGGCTCAACGCGTACTGTACCCCTATTCTGTAGCAAGTGTAGGGTAGTCACTTGAAAAAAGTGACTATTAGGCCATACATTTTGTATGAAAAACGTCTATACGTATCGAATGCGAGAATCGCATATAGACGTTTTTCATACAAAATGTATCGCCTAATAGTCACTTTTTTCAAGTGACTACCCTACACTTGCTACTGAATAGGGGTCCTGATCCGTCCACCAGTGTTGCCAACGGATTTTGAGAGTCGCCCAACTGCAAATTTGGTATTCAGGTCATTCCGAAAATTTTGGTATCCGGAGAGGTGAAACTTCACCAAAAAAGGTCATTTAGTATCCGGTAAGGTGAAAATTCGGTAAAAGGGAAGTAGCCCAAATGGCGACCGGTCGCCATTTAGATTTTTTCGTCGCCAATTCTCGTTCCGAGTAGCCCAAATGGCGATAAATCGCCCACGTTGGCAACACTGCCGTCCACTAACCAATCCAAGAACCTAAATTTTACCAATGCACACGCACGGTTGCGTCTTATGCCTGCCACACACGCTCCGGTATACCTGTGCAGGCGGCCTGCGCAGGTGTACCTGCCAACGCCCACACACCCTCCGGTATACCTGCACAGGCGACCGGAATGTGAGTTTTTAAAACGCACGGTTGATCGAACTCTTTATGCAAACCTAAAAAACTAAAACTTTTTATTATGCAATTAAATGCATTACGATGGCTTTTAGTATGTCATTGTGGTTGTTTAGATTATTTGATTGCTTCAACTTTTTATTACAAATATTACATTTGGTTGGCTTTTCTCAGCTATGGATTTGCATGTGAGTCTTGAATTAAATATCTCGATTATTTAAATTTGGTTTTCTACACATCATAACCGCATTGATGCCGTTCTCGGAAATTCTTTATTTATATTACCTATTATAAATAATAAACAAATTTACCAGTAATAAATAATAAACAATTTTGTAACTGTGTATTTCAATTCTATAAAAAAAGGAAAAATTTGACTCAACGATTTTGTATCGTGGTCACCCTGTACTCAATACAAAGATGCAGTTCTTGTTACGGTTTGAAATTGTCTTATACCAAGATTTAAAATAAACCGAAGGGACCCGAACGAAGCCGAGCGCCTTTTAGATTTCTTCAGCGAGACGCATGTGACAGAAGTGCGTCCAAAGTGCAGTGGAGTGGCGTTTTATAATTAATGTTTATTGTAATAAGCAATCATGAACAATATATTAATATCCAAACAGTGTGAAAATTATATAATAATTTACGATTTAGATGAAAATGAAATAGAATCATTTTTAAAGAATGTACATAAGCGCATAGCTTGCAATATTTGCAATAAAAAGTTAAAAAAATCGGGTCATTTAGCGGTACACATGCGAATTCATAGTGGAGAAAAATCACACGAATGCAAGATTTGCAATTTACATGTTTTTCCGAGGGCCGGGCAGTTTTTATCATCTGTTTTATGTTTTGGATTTCCGCATTGAGTACATCCCTTATTGCTAGTGGTTGGTCTTGGATTTTTCCCATCGAACTTGTTAATGTTTCTGTCCTTTTTAAATGGCACTATAGCATGCACCTCCTGATAGTTTTTTTTCCGTATTCTTCCAATTGTCGAGTTACGAGTTCTAACGTGTTAGCTTCAGATATTATTTTATCTAGAGTGACATCATCTCCAATAGTGAGAATTTTCTTTCGCAAATCGACTGATAGACATTTCTCCGTTATTTGATCTATCAAAAATGATCCTCGGGTTTATTGAATCGACATTTTTACGCTTGTTTCCTTAGTCTTAATAAGAATTTATCGTAGTTTTCACCGTCGTCTTGTTTTAGGAGGCGAAATACGTGTCTTTCATAGACTTTGCTCTGCTTTGGGGTAAAGTATTCGTCTAACTTCTGGATAGCTATCTGAAAAACGTCATTATTGTCATCAGGTTCGGCGTTAGCACCCGGTAAATTATAGAATATATCTTGAAGACCCGATCCCCCCAGTAGCAAGAGTGTTGCTCTTTTCTTAACCGGTGTAGTAGTCTCAGCTGCCTCCAAGTAAATTTGTAAGGACCGTTTCCATTTTTCCCAGAGCTGACCAAGTGAAGCGGTTTCACTATCAAGGTCAAGCCTTTCCAAGGTTGGTAAATTATACGTTATGATGGGTGACCTGAAATTATAACAGTCATTTGTTTCCAGCGTTGTACGTAACGGGGACACATTGTACCAATAATTTTCCAATTTAATGGAGAGCACTTAAGTACCCACAAATTCCAATTTAATGGAGGCACCTTGTACCACAATTTTCCATTTTAATGGAGAGCACTTAAGTACCCATAAATTCCAATTTAATGGAGGCACCTTGTACCACAATTTTCCAATTTAATGGAGAGCACTTAAGTATCAACAATCCCAATATATGGATTACCATACCCAAGTACCCACAATTTCCAATTTAATGGAGAGCACTTAAGTACCCACAAAT
Source organism: Mystacides longicornis (assembly GCA_963576905.1). Classification (NCBI taxonomy): domain Eukaryota; kingdom Metazoa; phylum Arthropoda; class Insecta; order Trichoptera; family Leptoceridae; genus Mystacides; species Mystacides longicornis. Next base: position 22,142,452 of record OY756435.1, read on the forward strand.
TCCAATTTAATGGAGGCACCTTGTACCACAATTTCCCAATTTAATGGAGAGCACTTAAGTACCAACAATCCCAATCTATGGATTGCCATACCCAAGTACCCACAATTTCCAATTTAATGGAGAGCACTTAAGTACCCACAATCCCAACTTCTGGATTGCCATAACCAAGTACCCACAATTTCTAATTTAATGGAGGCACATTGTACCACAATTTTCCAATTTGGAATGCCATACATAAGTACCAACATAAATAAATAATTAAAACTTTACTGGATTATTTAATACAATGCCTCTAACAATATTTATATCTTGTCTGTCAGAGCCAAAAATGACCGTATTTTCATTGATTAATACAGCCTTTATAATTTATCCTATTTTTTTTGTATATATTTAACGGTGTGTCAGCGTGAAATAATAATTTACTTACTACCACATTTCATCAAAATATTTAATTAAAGGGTCATTAAAGGTTTTTTTTCCGGTTTCCGGTGCAAACTGTCAAAACGCAAAAATACAATTTCAGAATATTAATTTAGTGAAAATAAGTTTAAAGTGTCTAATATCAAGCAACACAAGCATAATTATCACTTATTTCACCTGGGATTATTATAAGATCGACTGCCTGGCGCAATTTTTCCCTCAATCTGGTAAATATAACGCATGCCGTACTTACTCGCTTACTGTCAATACCTACATAATGTTACATTCTAACGAAAACACATTTGAATACCCTCTCTTCAAACGCAATCGTTGTACACAACGTTCTGAAATGATAGAACACTGTGAACCACCGTCTATCATAGCTCTAAGAGTATGATAGTTTCCGTAACTATCCTGCACATGAATTTTGGCTGTAGCTAATAAAACTACATTGATACCCCGCGGTACCCCTACACATGATGCACAAGAAATTTCATCATTATTTTTGTTATTATCCGAATCTAATAACTGCCCCTTATCAAAGTGTAGTAGAGTGTGGTGTTTTCCGCCACACGACCCACACTCTCGCTTTGATTGACAATTCTGAACTCTATGCCGGCCCATGCAATTCCAACATAAATTTGATGAGCGAACTATCTTCCTTCTGTATATCAAGTCAGCATCTTTAAATTTGCTACACTCGTAAAGATTATGACTATGCTCTTTGCAGCAAAGACACGTCCCCCTTTTAGATTGTTCAACCGTATGACATTGTGTATTATTTCGTATGTTTTCCCGTTTATTCTGATAAGCTGCTTTGCATACATCTTGTGCTCTACATTCCCCTTCTAAAAATTCCAATAATTCGACAAACGTTGGTATTTCGTTACCCGAGTATTGCAGTTCAAATCTGCCCCTTAATTCTGGAGTTATTTTCTTCAAACAAATGCAAATGAGTAAAAACGACCATGAATCTACGTCAAAATTAAGAGTATCCAAAGCTAGTGTATTCTCTCCTAAGATATTTATGAATTCACGTAATCGAATCTTTCCACTCACAAGTGAAGGAATATTCAAAATCATTTCAATATGTCTCTCAGCTATAAGCCGAGGGTTGTAATATCTCTTATGCAGCAAATTAATAGCAGTCTCGTAATTAGAATCAGAAACCGGTAAATGTTTAATCAGTTGAAATGCGTCTCCCTTTAGACAACTTATCAAATAATGTAATTTTTGAACTTTAGGTAAAACATTGTCGTTGTGAATTAAACTGTCAAAAATATTTCTAAAGTTTTGATATTCCGTTATATTCCCGCTGAATATTGGCAAGTTTATTTTAGGTATAACAAACTGTGAAGTTGAACTTTGACCCGTATTTTTGATAATTTCACGCTTATCATCCTTTTTTAAATCTAAATAACCGTAATTCCATTTTTTAATCTTGTATAAAATCGATTCATATTTATCGTACTCGGTAAGATGTTGTTCTAAATCGACCTTGATTGTTTTTGACGTTTCGACTAAAACGTAATATTTCACAAAATCATCCCACAATTTATCAAGATCTTTAACCCGAATCATAAAGTCTTCTATAAGTTCTTCATTTCCCTTAGCATGATTACCCAAATCAAATAAAATATCTAAAGAATGTTTCACCAACCTGTATCTTGTTTCCGTCATTTTGACACTTCGATGTAAACAAACAAGAATGTAAGCAAAGGTATTTCAAAATGGCTACCCCTACCAGCAACAGCTGTTCCGTGTAGTGAATGAATGCGTTAACACTTGACAGTGTCGCCAACCGTAATTACAATAATCTATGGTGCAGTGGTACCAATATCCCGCTAACCTTAAAATTGTGTCTACCCGCGTAGATACCAATTGCAAATGTCACAACCGTATGATTCCCATACACTGAACATATATCGAAAATGGATTCTGGAACAAGGATTATCCGGTTCGATGGAACAAATGTTCGCTTCACACGTTGCCGAAGCCCTTTCAGCTAACGTGATCAGCGGGAAAGTGAATAGTGGACTGTGAAATGGATGGCAATGCACTTACCCCAAATCCAATGTTCTTCGTATATGTATGATGGAATCCCTTGTTTACTGGCAGCACTGCACTTTGCTAGATTAATATTAAATAAATGTGGATGCACAAAATATAAATATAATTGATAACGATTTGATATGTCCCGATGTGTACGACTTCCGAATTTAGAGCGGTTTATTCCGTGTGCGGTGTTCCCGAGATGCGGTGAGTACGACGACCTGAAGTGCACTGCTTTAGGAAGGGCCCAAAAAGGAACAGGTGACAATACATGCCCTGCAGTGCGAATCACTGATTGTGACATTTGACCCATGTACCTATACATAATTATGTAGGTACCTATATAATACAACATGGTCAATTAATAATATTGAACAAGGGGTATATGACAAATTTAATACAATAAGATACGCAAATAGTTTAGCAGCATCCCAGACACCATGACTTGTAAATATTGTCAATTGGAGATTGAAACAGGCTCGTCTGAAAAGCTGTTATCATGTCGCACCTGTCGAAATGTTGTTCACAAGAAGTGCGTTGTTTTTCATAATGGTGGACGCAAGATTGTCACAGGTGATTGGTGTTGTGAAGAGTGTCCCGACAATGTCCAGGGGAAGGTTCTTTCTCCATATCAAGCATATGATAACCGGCCTGTCACTAGAGCTACGGCAACTAAGAGAACGAACGTCAGCCATGACAGCGGTGTAAGTACATCCGCCTACACTGACAGCGCCGACAGTGTTGACAACCACGCAGTGCGAATCCCGCATCCCATAGACAAAGAAATCGCGCATAAACAATCAAACATTGAGAATGATTTTTCATCGTGTCCAGGGTAGTGAGTACGTAACTTTTGAATAGCACGACTAACCACACTTCAATCTAACTACTCATAACCACGACTTAACTACATTAGTAGTTAGCGCGAGTACGTAACTCGATAACGCAATGTAGTTAAGTTTTATGCCGGAAATAGTAAGGTTTGCCAATATCTAACACAAAAAAATGATTTTTTCATTGTATTTTTGAAAGCTCACCGCGATTTGCCGATAATTTGGAACATCGCTCGGAAGAAAGAGTAGTGGACGAATATTTTACACACTGCCGAATATTTTAATGTCGCGCGGAGAGAGAAAAAAGCTTTTGGCGGCCATTATTCTTTGACATTTTTCATCAAATATATAGAAAAACAATTATGATTTGTGGAATTTTAATCATTTTGAGCAGTAAATACACTTGGTAATTTCTGATACTACGCGAATACTCTTTTATTTTCTCTATAGATTTTTTTGTTAATTATTATTTTTGTATGTCTTTATTGTTTGTAAAATATTTGCGTGCGAGAAATAAAGAAAGATTTTATTTTTATTTATTTAAAATTAATTTTAATTTTATTTAAGTAATTTCAAATAATTTTTTTTTGCATATTGCTGGATTGTAGAAAGTGTCGGTAAATAGTTGAGTAATTGAATCATCGTTTCATTTCATTGTTTGTGTAACTGCTTGCTTGTCATATAAACGTATCATTGGATGAGTGCTGTGAAAAGATTGACTGAACCATAAATTTTGATTATTTTTTTTTCATAAACAATATTAGAGGCAAAAATTGCGTTCAGATGTAAAGACAAAATTTTGTTACACAGTAAATTTTCAAATAAAAAGTTATCTACTGGTGAGAGGCATTTTTGATACAATAGTGAAAAATTTCTAGTAATAGTTAAACTAGTAGATTCTGTAATTGGTATGGTTAGTATAAAGAAATTTGGTTCTCACAGTCGTGAAATTTCATGCAGAGTTTTCACATAAAATCTTGTTTTGTTAAAGGTATAAAAAGTTTTAGATTCACTGAAGTTCCTCAATAAATATTTCGTCAGTCGGCCGATAGAATATTATTATTCTTTGTAGGTATACTTGTGTAAGCTCCGTGCTTTGGGTAGGTATATGCTTAGTGCAGACTTCGGAAATATGGACTCGAGTTTTTTTGCTGATTAAATTAAATACGTATTAAATTTCGAGTTAACCGAGATAGTTAAAAGTAAATTTTGGTATGCACTTTTCTCTTGTTTATATAATTCCATGCCGAGTTTCTATTTGAATAATAATTGGAGAAAGTTTTAATTTTTATGACATAGTTTTTTTAATTTTTTTATTTAACAAATAACAATACATAATAAACAATAAGATACATAATACACACAAAATAAAGAAATATACAACTATACATAAGTGAAATGGGCCCTATTAAGCCATTTAAACGGCTTCTCAATAGGACCCATTCACCCCACCGTCCGTCTACATAACTAATAGACACATAATCAATCAATCAATCAATCAAAAACATTTCCACCATCAATCCCTCATCTTTCCATTCTGTCAAATACATTGATTCAAACACATGCACACTCTTCTCTAATTTGCAATACATTGGTGCACTCAGAATCTATTTCAACATTATTTGACCAACTATATATACATACCTTTATTACTTCTCAGCCATACTTACCTGAAACTATACGTACATACTTTTATTATTTATCAGCCATACTTTCAACACTTTTCTCAGTCCATTCATACTCTTGCACTTTTTGATGCTCCTTGGCAGTAAATTATAGAGTTTGGGCACGGTGCACTTTCGAGTGCGGTCACCATATTTATTCTGTGTCCTCGGAACCACCAATCCCTCATTCTCAATCAATCTAGTGTTGTGTGCGTCTGCCAGTCTCTCCTTGAATCTGACATCGGAAAAATTGTGTACTCCCAGTTTGAAACTTAACAATCCTCTTACTGTGAGCAGTTTTAATTCGCCAAAGTATTTTGTCATGTCAAAATGAGTGTTTGGCGCTGAAACATAGTTTGAGTTACATCAGTTTTACTAAAGAATTCTGCTTACTCTGCACTCGCTTTAAGTTTGTCTTAGTGGTATTACCCCACGCCGACAACCCATACCCGTTCGTACGATTCGATACCTGACAGGGAAATTCCGATAGGCACAAAGGTTACGATGTTAGATTAAATTATGTAGTTCACAGAGAATCCGTTATGTTACAGTTAAATATATTTCGTCTTGTCCATTTGCCGTGAGGTTGTCGGCGAAGAATAGCACCTCTGCTCTTTTTGCTGATTTGTCGAACATCCTGTAAGAGGCAGGAAATCGAAAAATCAGATCGGGACCGTGAGGTTGACCACTACACGTCCTTAAATCTCAACTGGTCAGAAAAGGCACAGTGAGCCTCGGACGCCTTCAAGCGCAATGGAGAGCTCTTAATGCCTCCCTATGCTCCCGAGTGGGGCTTAGACCCCCGCATTGCTGGTTGGTTTGGGGGTAGTTCGCGGCGGGATTGATTTGTCCTGGGCCGGCTTTTTGGTTTGATTGTTTCGATCGAGCTAGGAGGTCGGTTTCGTGCGGGTCGGGTTTGCTGCGGATTGGTCTCCACCGAGTTGGCTTGCGGTGTGCGGGGTGCCTTAAAGGGAGAACGTAACGTGTCAACGTGTCCATTAAATAGTTTTGCGTATGAGGTTCCCCATAGAATAGCGTTCTGAAATAAAAAGTTTTAGAGTCAGTAATAATACAGTGAAAAATACTTCAGTTTTTAATATTAATGACATATTGAATAAAGAACTCCTAAGTTAAGATTAGAGTCAGGCCATCAAAATTGCAGTATTTTATTATCGGCGTGTATTCTGTAAATTCTAGTTGCGTCTTGTAGTTGTAATTGGGTTTTGAAGAATTTTTGTTGTTGTTGTGAAAGAAACTTAAATTGTCGTATATTTTTTTTTGTTAGTTCCCGAATTCGTAATTGTTATAAACCCGATCACCTTTAGAATTTCTTATTAGAGTTATTATACTGGATGGGTTTTCTTCTTCTTCATTAACTGCGAGCTCCACTGTTTGATTCAACTGATTGTTTCACTTTCTGTGGATACTTGTAAATTTCGATTGAGTGAGCAAATTATTAGAGTAGGTATGACCAGGAACCACTCATAAGAGAGTAGGCGATGTGCATAGACTTAGATAAACCTTACGGTAAATTGCGAGTCACTTGCTCAACCTTTAAAAGAATTATTTTTTTGGAATTGCGATAGGTACTCTGTGACGTCACCTTCCGTGACTATCTGTTGAGAGTTTATGAGGGCAGTATTGACGACATTCTTCGGAAATTGCTGTCCAACGGGCCACATTATATTTCTGACTTGTTGTTTCAGGAAATATGATGATGGAACAAACCGTTTTTTTATTATAACCGGAATGAAGCAACCTCCACGTTTAATTTTTTTTTGTTTATGGTTTTTAATAGTTTCGCATCATTTAAACATAGGATCATGACATAGTAATGTATGGGTAGGAGAACTAAGATTATCAGTTTCAAACCGCATCGTTAGCAATTTACAGTATAATAAAGAAGTTAAGTTTGAAGGATTAAAAAGTGTAAATTTGTAATTAACAACCTTCATGATTCTCACCTGAAATCATGGTTAAGGAAATCGTCTGTGCTTTCAGGAAGACTTCTGATCGCTACGTGGAATCTAATGGCCATGAATGATGTGATCGTCTAGTTAACTATAAATTTACGGACCCAACGCATTGTGTACCTACAAACCTATTTACCTATTAATAATGAATAGAGTTTAAGTGAATTTGAAATAATATTAATGACATCGAAACGTTTTTCTAACAATTAAGCGACGAGATAGAGCGGTCAAAACATGTTTACAGCCCTTTTTGATGTTAACCCATTAAGTCCGAAAACTATTTATAAATATTTTTGTATTTTTTTATTCTAGTATGTGTAACTATGTCATAAAAAATACTCAAAAAATTCTCGGGGTAATGGGAGGTTCAGGGGGTGGTGTGACGTATACGTCACACTCGGACTTAACGGTATATTTTAATTCTCTTACCACAGTACTTCTCGTACTAGGCTAGAAGGTATAAAATTAATCTTAACTTTTTTTTAATACGCGAGAAGCTAGCGAAACTATAAAAATAAAGGATATTTATTATTTTTTAGTTATAATTATCAAATATTTGACAAAAATTACAACGTAATAATAAAAAAAAATATCTTACAACCTTCCTAGCCCCTATCAACCAGCATCTTTTTCTCCAGCTTTGCGATAGGTTTATCCATGTATTTGACGAATTAGAATGAATAATTTGAAATCTTATAAAAATATGTATGTGATATTAGGCAAAATTATTCCAAATTCATGTCTACTTCACGTGTTTGTGATCCACAATAGATCAAATTTGCGCTCTGATAATTGCTATTTTTTTTAAGTTATTTCGATTTCTGAGGATAATTTACCGCATTTGTCTTCAACAACGCAATTCTCATCAGTCAAAATATTGAAAAATCTAGAAGAACCAAGAATATAACGGTAACTTCACCTTCAATATCACTTTTTGTATTGTTTGCTCTAACATGAAACGCTTCTTTGAGTGTACATTCTATATTTTAGTCTTAAAATTATTGTTAAAAATCACAAAAAATCTAAACATTAACTATACTTCTTATTTAAATCGAATATAAATTTGAATTTGAAGACATATCATATCAAAAATATGACACAAATATTTGTATGGAAGTCTAGCTATATAGAATATAATGATACCGTTAAAGCCGAGTGTGATGTATACGTCACAGCGACTTTTGAGACGAATAACTAAAAAAGTATTCGTATTCACTGAAAATTGTTTCTTTTTGTAATTACTCTATTGTATGTTGAGTAAATTTCAGAAATAAAAGTATTGATAAAACAGTTGATTGAAAAAATATACAACATAAATCATTGGATGGACGACACTCGTTTGGTAACATTTTTTGAGACACCATATCTATAAAAATACGTCACTATCCCGGATGATTACATATGCATACTAATATGCATTGTTTTGGCATTAAAAACGTGATTTTGGTTACTCATAAATAAACAGTTGGAGTGAGGGGAGACTGTTAGAATACCTATTACAGCTGTGACTTTAACGTCACACTCGGCTTTAATGGGTTTTAAGGAAAATCTTCAACCATCGTCAGTGATTGGAGCACTTACCTTCATATCCGTCTGTGGAATGACAAAGAACAACAGAATAAGCAAAATCATAAATTTATATTCACAAAGGACTGTATATAATTTTATCCTGAAAATGAAACATTAGCTTCCATTCAGAAAATGTCTGTATCGTGAACCAAAATAATAATCACACGGATTAATTAAGGTTATTTATCTAGTAAATAATATGTTAAGGAAGAACTCGATTGGCTCATTCACGACAAAGATCAAAATGGAATGGAAAAATACAATCAACCCTATCCTACCATGATATCATAAACTCTTTATAAAACTTTACCACCCTCTTCCCCCCCAGAAATAAAGATAGAACCATTCCGGGCTTACGACCGTCTTCTACTATGGTTTCGAAGGCTGGCTTACGCGCCTACGTAAACTACGTTCGCCATTACACATTGTAGTGAATGATTCTTCTTGATAAAACACATAGCCCTCCCCAAACTAAGCAAATAAATTAAAAGTAAATAATAAAATAAAGTAAGACTTATCAATGATCCAGGTCAGCTGTTTCTCTCTTGAAACCACTGACTCTATATTTGAAAAAAAATCTAATTCAAATTGGTCCCCAGATAACACACAATTATGAGAAAATATTTAAGTAAAAAAAATGCAACACTGAATTTAAATTTATGTTTGAATCTAAAAGGAATTAACTACAAATAGATTTCATCACCCAGGAGCACACAAAATTAAATCATATAAAATAATTAATGAATAAAAAACCACTAACTATACAATAAAATTATGCCGGATATCTCTGAGTTTCTGAACGCCGGGGGAACGAATTCGAAGATGCTAGTTAACCAATGGCTGATGCGGGTTGGAATTGACGAATCGGAGAGTGCGCTAATGCAAATTTTAAGATAGGGACTTCTGAATTGGAAGACGTGTTGAGGAGTAGTTATTACTTTTGTTTTTTGCAGTTACGAATGGTTAAATTGGTGATGGATGATGCTTGTGAAATGTGCTGAAAAGACTTTATGAATGTACATATGTGGGTTCTATTTTGTGTGCGTGCTTATTCTGTATTTGCGATTTTTTAATGAAAGTTGTAAACTTCATATATGGTTGATGGATGCATGTTTTTTTGTAAAATGCATATGTTATTTTTTTGTATTTTTTGGGAATAAAATAAATAAATAAATAAACAGAACAACTGAACACATGGCTAACCAAAGGACTTCGTACGAGAACGCGAACCCTACACTTCCTGCCGGCGATACAACCCGAACTGTCGAGACACCTAATTTATCAAATACAAAATCCATCGTAGGTATCGCGTCCCAATAAAACAACAATCTAAATTAAGAGAAACGAGAGGTGATTGAATCATTTCATAATTTGGAAGACTTCGATCCCTAATTAAGTAAAAGATGCGACTACTAATATTAAATAATAAATAAAATAAATAAATAAATAAAGCTTTATTGTGTAATAAAAAAACAATTTTTATAAAAACATTTAATGATTCAAAGGGCGGACTTATCCCGAAGGATCTCTTCCAGCCAACCCAAATTACAAACATGAAATATAAGAACAAGATACACGAAAAGAAAAAAAGAGATCACACAATTAAGAGACTAAATAAAGATATGAAATTTAAAAAGGGTAAAATTCATTTAAAACCAAATAAAATAAAACATACAAAATAAATCCTAAATAAATTCAATTAATCAAAATACCTTCAATTAACTAAAATAAATACAATAAATTAATAATTAAAATAAATCCAATAAATTAAACATTAAAATAAATCCAACAAATTAAAAATTAAAATAAATTCAATAAATTAAAACACATTCAGTAAATTAAAATATACTCAATAGGTAGGTACACCAAAATAAATTAAGTAACTCAAAAATAAATTTAAAAGATTAATAAATATAAACTCGGGAACTAGGGAAGGTGGGAGGGGGATCCTCTTTAAATTTGGACTAGGGCATTATATTCCCGTCAGTGATTTTTTAAAGGTGTAAATAGTCTGCGAGCCTCTTATGGAGAGGGGAAGCTGGATCCACAACCTTGCGGCACGAACGGTGAAGGACTCAGAATAGAATTTTGAGCGATGGGATGGGATGAGCAGCAAATTATTTTGATCAGAACGCAAAGAACGTTGGTGCGAACTGAGAAAGGTGAATCTCTGTTTGAGGTAGTTAGGGGAGGACGGGTTATGAAGTACAATTTTATACAGCAAACAGAGAGTATGCAGGTCTCTTCTCTCTCGCATGGTTTTCCATTGAAGTTGATGTCTGTACTCAGAAATGTGATCATATTTTCGTAGAGAGAAGATGTACCGTATGCACATGTTTTGAAGACGTTCCAATCAGGACTCGACCTCCACTGCCATATCTAGATAGCAAATATCGGCGTAGTCAAATAGTGGGTGGAGCAAGGACTGAACTAATAGCTTTTTGATGTCAGGGCTGAGGGAATTTTGAGTGCATGAAGTGATGAAAATACCTTTCTACTAAGCTCATCCACCTGTTTTCTCCATGAAAGTTTACAATCAATGTAAATCCCCAGGTCCTTAACATCATTAGAAAAAGGAATTACCTGATTGTTCAAGAAAAGACATGGCAAGGAATTAAGGTTCAACGAAGCAAGGAGTCTTGGGCTTCCAATAACGATGGCCTGTGACTTAACAGGATTTATAAGGAGTCCGTTCCGTTCACACCACGAGGCTATGTACTGAAGATTTTCATTCATGAGAGCAAAAGACTCGACGACATCCTGTGGGCTGAAATGAGTATAAATCTGCAAGTCATCGGCATATAGGTGAAAGGGCCCTCGAATGTTTTGAGAAATCCAATCCAAACCAAACTCCCTTTAGACCCCACTTAGGGGCATAGGGAGGCAACAAGAGCTCTCCATTGCGCTCGATCCTGCGCAACGTTAATGACCTCCTCCCACACCATGTCCAGATTCCTCAGCTCTGCCTCGAAGGAGCGGAACACAGTATGAGAGGGTCTTCCTCGTCTCCGGGACCCTGATGGGAGGAAAAACAGCGCTCTCCTCGGCCAACTGTCATTCGGCATCCTTAACACATGTCCCAGCCAAGTCCATCTCCTCCACATAATAGTAGAGGTGATGGGCTCACGCTGGGTGCGTCGGCGTATAGCGTCGTTCGTGATGCGGTGGTACCATCTTATACCCAAAATTCTCCTGAGGCACTTCGTTTCGAATGCAGATACTTTTTGTGCCTGGGCCAGAGTCAGGTGCCAGGACTCACACCCATACAGGAGAATGGGCAACACACACGCATCAAACAGTTTACATTTCGTCTCGACACTAAACGCCGACGCCTTCCATATCTTGGTCATGTTGTTGAAGGCGCCACTTGCCATACCGATACGTATCGGGAGCTCAGCCCCGAGGTCACCAGTGGTGGTAATGGTTGCTCCCAGGTACTTAAATTTATCCACCCGGGAGACCTGGTGACCATCGATGGTTATCGGTAGCTGTTTATCGGGGCAGGCATTATTTGCCATGAGCTCCGTTTTACTGGCATTGACTCGAAGGCCGAGGCGTACTGTTTCGTCGCAGAGTCTTGAAACACTGCGCTGTAATTCCTCCACTGTCGTACTGAACAACGCTAGGTCGTCCGCGTACTCCAGATCGCACAGATCGCCCATTAGACCATCTCTCTGTGTTATCGGTATACCTCTTGCTCCTTGCATGGACTTTCTCAACAGGAAGTCCATGACAATTATGAATATAAAAGGAGCCAGTACGCAGCCCTGTCTGACTCCCGTGGTGATCCTAAAAGCTTCAGTAGGACCACCTGGCGTTTTCACGCTACACTCGGAGTCTTCGTACAGGGACTGCACCATTTTAACTATCTTCGGAGGTATACCGTACAGAGCTAAAATTTTCCATATCGATGGTCTATGTGGGCTGTCGAAGGCCTTTTCAAAATCTATAAAGCAACAAGCGACTGGAGAGTTAAACTCCTTGCACTGCTGAAAGATGCACCTGGCACAGAAAATTGGGTCCGTGCAGGACCTTCCAGGTACAAAGCCGCATTGTTGCTCTCTCAGGACAGCCATGACAGGCCCCCGAATGCGGTGTAGTAATATCTGAGATAATACCTTACCGGGAACAATAATTCCACGGTAGTTTCCGCATTCAAGGGGGTCCCCCTTTTTAAATATTGCGACGATGGATCCATTCCGCCAATCTTTTGGGCACCTCTCCTCTTCCCACGCCATTTTAAATATATCTAATAGTGGTTGGCCAAGGGTGTCTATGCCTTGTTTGAGGAGCTCTGCGTGAATTCCATCGTCTCCTGGCGCTTTATTGTTCTTAAGTCTCATCACGGCCAGCACCATCTCACTGTATGTCGGCGGGTCCTCACATATCCCAGTTGCCTGAGGTATATTCAGACCAGCCAACTCCTCCTCAAAGTTGTAAGGTGAGGAGGGCTCGGGACGGTTTAATATTGACTCAAAGTACTCCCTCCATCTCCCTTTAATCAGTCCGGGGGCAGTGACAGTGGCTCCACGAGAATCTCGTATTGCCGTCACGGGTCTTTTTTGACCCCTGCCCCCCGACCTCCCGGGTGATTTCGAAAAGTGTCCTTGAGTCATTTCCGAGTGCAGCAGACTGCGCTCGCCGTATCTGAGAGTCCAGGTGTCTTCTCTTATCTGTTCGTACAGAGTGCTTCACCTTGCGGCTCAGCTCTCTGTACTCAGACACCAAAGCAGCCAGTTTTTGAGGGTCTTTTTCGCTGTCTCTGAGGGTCTTAGCCTTCTGGCGATCTTCGATAAGGCTCCAGGACCCATCGGACATCCATATTGGCCTCTTTTTGCTCTTATAGCCGACAGAAGAACGTGCGGATTCCATAACGGCGTCACGGAAGCTATTCCAAGCTGTCTCAATCGGAACAGCTCCGTGTGAATCCTGCAAGGGGGCAAACCTGGTACGTAACTCAGCCTCGTACGAATGACGACACTGAGCACTCTCTAACCTGCGTATATCCAGCGGGCGAGAGGCAGACGGCCCCTGCTGGAAATGGGTAAATCTGAATCTCAACGAACCCACAAGGAGTTCGTGATCAGTATCCATGTCTGCCCCTCGGTAGGTGCGGACATCACGCAGGTCAGTTCGGTTGCTGGCCCTTACCAGAAGATGGTCAATCTGGTTTTTTGTTCTCCTGTCAGGCGAGGTCCAAGTATATTTATGGATATCCTTGTGGGGGAACAAAGTTCCCCCTATTAAGAGTCCATGGAGTGTGGCGAAACCAATCAGACGGCTTCCATTATCATTTATCACTCCCATGCCATGCCTACCCATGACGCCTGGTCCATACTGGGGGTCACTGCCAACCTTGGCATTAAAGTCCCCCAGAACTATTAGGCGATGGCGCCTCGGAACATGGGACACAACTGCATCCAGACTGTCATAGAAACAGTCCTTAGCAGCCGCGTCCCCATCCTCAGTGGGAGCATAGCATAGAAGGACCGTCAGTGTTTCGCCACTCATCTTAAAGGACGCACTCATCAGGCGGTCAGAAACAGGTTCCCAACCAAGAAGGCGAGAGAAGGCATATTTACTTAAAAGTAGAGCGACGCCACGCATCCGTGCAGTCCGGTGGCCAGAGTGAAGCATGACATAATTGCCAGCGTCACCCTGCCCCGAGCCTGGGATGCGTGCCTCACTCAGCCCCAGGATATCCAGTCCATATTCTCCCGCCAACTTGGCAGCAACAAGAAAGTTTTGAGAAATAGAACCTATAAATAATGAAAAGAGAAGCGGAGATAGTATGCGTCCCTGTGGAACCCCTACGGCAAGCTGGACCCAATCAGAACCGGCACCATCGCAGATTACGATCTGCTTTCTCATGAACAAATACGAAGCAAACCAGTCCACGACTCTATCCGACAAATTCAAAGCACTTAAACGCGAAAGCAACAAATCAAAATCATCACAGTCGAATGCACTACTAAAATCTAGCAAAACCAAAATTGTCAACTGCGTATCATCCATTGCTTCACAAATATCGTCGGTGATCTTTATAAGCGCGGTGGTGGTACTGTGCCCCCTTCTGAATCCTGACTGAAGAGGATTATACAAATTGTGAGCAACAATAAAGGAGTTTAATTGTTGCAAAACTAGTTTTTCTGTTACTTTAGAAAGCAGTGGAAGCACCGATATGGGGCGAAAGTCACTGGATGAGGCAGGTGCCACCTTTTTCGGCAAGAGAATAACCTTCGCTTCCTTCCACGCGGAAGGGAACTCTGAAGAAGACAATGAAGCATTAATGATGAATGTTATAACAGGAAGCACAGAAGACATAATGGGCCCCAACATTCTAGAACTTATGCCGTCACAACCCACAGCGGTGGATTTGATGTCTCGAAAAGCTCTAGAAACATCACTGATAGACACCTCAGAGAACACGAACGACTCCGCGCCAACAGGCCTTGAAGCCTCTATATCCGCACAGGTGGACAATTTAATACCGTCAGTCAACACAGCAGGAACGGCAGCAAAATGCTGGTTTAGGATATTGAGGTCAATCTGAACTGCGTCGTCTGCGTCGGCAGGTTTGCCCACCCCCTGTTGCCTGAGGAACCTCCAAGTCCGCTTAACATTGCTTAGATCAATGTTTTGGGAAAAGTAATCCTGCTTGGAACGCCTACACGCCCTGGAGCAACGGTTCCTTAAAAAAACATACTTTTCCTGGTCGCGAGGGAGGCCAGTCTGTCTTGCCTTAACCTTAGCCCGATTTCTTCGCTTCATCAGACAGCGTATATCCTCCGTCAGCCAGGGCGCCGGTGCCCGTCTCACAGTCCGTGTTTGTACAGGTGCATGCTTGTCATAAAGATCAGTGATAGATGTATTGAAGCAGGTGACCATTTGATTTACGTCACTCGACAAATAGACCGCACCCCAGTCAATGCCATCAGCCTCTACCCGCAACTGATCCACATCAATCAAATCAAATCTACGAAACGATTTTATTTTTGGTTTGAGTTTAGGCGATTTAAGTTTATATGTCAAATAGATGAGATCGTGGGCAGAAAATTGGTCAGCATTTAACTGACCATGGCTGACAGCAAGTGAAGGCTCCGAGGTGATTATTAAATCCAAGAGAGTAAAGGAGTTAAGGTAAGGAGTGTAGTGGGTAGGTCCCAAAGGCAGAGTGCAAAGATTAGATGCATCAAGGATACTCATCAGCCTGTCACTCCTTGAGTCACCCCTGTTAAGGCATGTATTAAAGTCACCAAATATAATGTGGTGATGATAGTTAGGCAGTAAAAGCTCAATCATACCCTGAAATTCATCGAAATAGTTGGAATTAGGGGGACTATAAACTACGCCAAGCAAAACTTTATTGTGTGAGAAGCTGACCTCAATGAACAGACACTCCAGCTGACTCCCACTCCGAGTTCTGTAAATGACTTTGTGGGACAAGTCTTCCCTGAGATACATTGCCACACCGCCACCAGTGCGTCCAACCCTATCACACCGTATCAATCTGTAGCCCGGCAGCGAATAAAGTGCTGATGGGAGTGATGACTTAAGCCATGTCTCACCAATCAGCAGCGCGTGCATGGGAACAGACGAAAACGAGGCCAAGAGATCATCGTAGTGGGCTGGTATGCTCTGGGCATTTATGTGGCAAACGTTAAGTAAAGACCTCGACGAACCAAATGCGGCACCAAGAAGCTCACAGAACGAAGGCTGAGAGTATGAAGAGGAATCACCGACTGACAGAATAGAGTCTGAGTAAATAGAGGCGTTGAGTGGCTGGGGAGGGGTAAAATTAGGGAGGGAGTGTAATGCATTATTTCTCTCTGCAGAGTCATCCATAATTAATCACACAAAGGCACAAGAAAATACACACACAAATCCAAAAAGTCAAACAATAATAGTAAAATGTTGCTCAAAAATTGACACAGGCAAAATAAATAAAACAAATCAACAAGCATAAAGCAAAAAAAAAAAAAAACGATCGTAATAATAATTAATTGTAAAATAAAAAAATAAAAATTGCATTACAATGATAAAAAAGAACAATATAGACAGTAATAAAAGTAAATACACAATTATTACAAAAATAAATAAATAAATTTAAAAAAATAAATAAATAAACAGTCTTATAAAATTTATAAAAAGATAAAAACTTTAAAAACATTTAGAGCAAAATCAGGAGAGCTCGGAAAAGTTAGTCTAGTTGTCCAGGTGGCGGACCCCACCCCCCACCAGGCCGGCCAGAGCGCCGTATCCGGCACACAGACCGGGACAGAGGTTTCATTAGCCTTGACAAAAACCCTCCCACGGCTCACCCAAACGAATTTCAGCTTGCGCTCTTTGGCAAATCTGCGCGCTCTAGCAAACAGACCCCTAACGAAAGGATAGAGGTGCTCCTGAACGTATACCGGTGAAGAATCACCCCCCACTCCGTGGTGCTCAGTCCTGAGCCTGCCCTTGGACGCGTTCTATCTGTTAAAAGCGCGAACCTGAGTTAAGATTTCATCTCTCAACTTAGGATCACGCAGACTCACTACAACGTTTCTAGGCCGTGCGTCCTTACCATTGGAAGGGGGCCCAACTCGGCGACAAGAAGTAACAGAGTTTGGAGGTAAGTTTATGTTAATTGATCCACATATCGAACTCACCAAAGAGGCAAGATTTTCATCACGTCTCTCTGGCACCATGTGAATCTCCAGGCTATTGGTCCTAAGCGCCTGCTCGATGGTGTTAACCTGTCCACTCAGATTGTTATTTAATTCCTTCAACTTCGTGTTTTCCCGAATTAAGGAATTGATGGAGGTACGGGTGGTGGCGCACGTATTTTTCAATATTTCGAATTCCCCCGCCAAAAATTCGACCGAGGACTTCAACTTGTCAACCTCCCTGAGACGCTCGCGGATCCTCGCCATCTCATCAGCCACAGTTTGCTTGACAATCGACTCGAATCGTCTGACCAATTCATTGGTCAGCTCTTCGAATCTTAAATCAATATATGCAGCAAGTTCACCAACTGGCTGTTCAGTTGGCAGATTGCTGGGACCACTATTTGAAGGCGCGCCACGCGATCTAGTAAGAGGGGGAGTACCGGTCGACCTGGGATCACGCGCACTGCATGAGGCACACTTCCAACTTGTCCGAGAAACATCAGACATACTCTTAAATGCCGACATTGTTGTACCTATACACGAAAAGTGAAAAGACCTCAACAGCGCACGCATTTCACCGATTTGGTAGGACTCAAGACATTACGACATTGCTTACAGTAGCTCGTGCGTTTGACATTGACAGTTCTCAAAAACAAAATTGACTCGAGTAGGAAGCCGGATGCATGAATTTCAGTGTGCTATGTTATGGATGTGTTATGTGTTGTAGGTTGTAGATTTGTTCGAGAGCCGGAGCAGTGTTTAAGATGTAGGCAATCTATGCCCTCCAAAGTGTTGATAATTTCATCTGATGCAAGTATCGGATGTGTTCACAAGCGGCACAAACCCAGTACTGTATGGGCGTTTAGGTTCGACAATTATTCAAAGCCCTCACACAATCAGTAGGGTTGTAGTTAGATATGTAAGTGTTCTCTCAGAAATAATGCAAACAGTTCAATAATGATAAAGACAGCAGGGTAGGTGTATGTTTTAGTGTGCGTTAGAGAAACACTACCAAATGTTAAACTTTACCATTCTCCTTCTCACTCACCCACAATGCACTTCAACTGCGCGCGAGTGAGACACAGTGCTGTCACAAATCGCAATGTCATGTACTGATGATTAAATGGTGTTTATTTGCACGATTCGACCGACCATTCAAAGAAAAACGATGTGACGGCGTCAAAGATCACTTTGATTAACTTTATTATTAGTTTTGTTCACTTGTTTCACTTCTTAAATGCAATTTTCAAATTTTTTAAATTCACAGCGTATAATTTGCCTGTCACTTTCAGTGTTGCCACCAATGAATTGACTAATTGAATATTAGACTAAGATAAAATAGTATTTAGGTTTATAAAATAAACTACAATTTTTCAATATGGCCACGACACTAGGTATATTTTATGAAACTAATGTCAATGATTGTAATCGATTTTATTGGAAATCAAGGATATTTTTAAAATTATATAGGTAAAATATAATTATTCTCAATATTAACCTCCTAAGGCCCCGGGTACTATAAAAAGTACTAAATCAACATAGTCATTCAGACCCAATATAAAATTTTGCTGCCTGAAATAAACGCCCATCGTACTTCTTAAAGTACCAATTACATTATTGGTTCTAGCATATTTAAATTTCCCTCCTAAAACTTAAATTCAGCATAGAATGATGGATTATACTTCTCATATGCCGGCAATACTCACTTTAATAAAAAAATGTATAAATCTGAATATCATCTGTCAGTTGAAAGTCAGCGATCATGGAGTCGGGGCGCGTGTCATGTGAGTAATCTGTCATTATCTTTAAAATCCTACGTTTTGTTTACAAAAGTAATGATTTTATGGGGTTCAGATTGGTTGAATCTGATCCATAAGATGAGATGAGATTGAGATGAAGAAGGAGTGCTGATTTCTTTTCTCTGGTAGAATGATAGTGGGAAAAATGATCTTTATCAGAAGATAAGGAACTCTCTTATGAGTTTGGTAGGATTAAGAATATCTGGAGTACTCACCAGCTTTCACTATTTCTTTATGAACAAGTCTAAATAGTTAAGAAGGAATTCGACTCACTACCGAAATGAAACTCAATTTTATATTATAAAAAACACAAGCACTATATTAGTGAATTCAAATAAAGTTATCACAGAAAAAATATTTTAACTTAAAAACTAATTACAATATTATGCACTGTAGGTTCTGAAGGAAAGAGTGAAAAAATTGCGCAGTGAAAAAGTATATATAGGTAAATTATTCACACAAAATAATTTGTCCAAAAAGGTGATGTATTCTCCCTCTGGTGCGAAATAATCTAAGTTAGTTAATTTGGTAAAACGGTGGTGAATCTACGTTGTTGATAAGTACGAGTTGTATTCGGCGTATTCCGCTAGATGGCTCTTTATCTTCTTATAGGTGGCGCTATACATTCGTGGCATCAGAATTGTGTGGTATAAATTCAATACTATATAACCGCTATTGTATTGGACACATCACTCCAGCATCGAATCATATTTTATTAATGAGCATCTGTATGAACTGTGACCCATATTTATACCTTTGTCCTACGCCGAAGAAATCTTTGTTTGATGGCTGAGTAGTTACTCACGACATGTACTATACTATTATAGGAGGACAAGGCACACATACACTCACATTTTTAATAAATATGTATTCACTCACACATACACAAAATCACTGTCATACCAATATTTGACTATCGCTGAGTGTACACTTCACAATATCGATGTGTTGTGGTACATGATTAATTATCAGCACTGTTGAAATGATATTGAGTTTTCCTTGCTGTTTTGAATGTTTTTCCATTTTTTCTTTTACTAGTATGTAGTTATTAATGTTCTCTAAATGTATCAATTGGAATATATGTAAAATCTTGGGAAATAAGGTCAAGATTAATTAATGTACTAGGTAAGAGTACATTTTAGAGGGATTTATTACCATTGCTAATCATTTTTAGGTACATAAACATATTCGTATGGGGATTATTTTTATACTAGTTTGTGGGTAATTAAGTCTTACATAAGTTGGTGAAAACCACAAGTTGATACATACAAGGTAACTGGAGATATTCAAGTTATCATATCTAGGAAAACGTGAAAACCTACATATCTATAAGCATAAGACACATCTGATGTAAGTATACATCGCTCTGGAGACGAACCGTCTGCTTGACATAAGAGAAGCGTTTGATGTCAAATCGAACAGGAATAATCAACTTGGTTAATTAGTCCAGATTTTATTGGAATTAATTTTTGTATTAAAAATGATCAAATTACTAAGTATATGTAGAAATATTAGATTTTTATACTGTGTTTAGGTTGCTTTTCCTAATACATATTAGAGTCATTGCCTTTAGAATCTTTTGAACTAATTATAAACACTTTTAATGGGTTAATTATTGATTTATATTTTTTGATTATAATAATGTATAGGATAGTATGTACTACTAAGAGTATCATACACTACGTGCAGAGAGATGCCTAAATGCCAATTGATAAATGTAACATTTGTAAAAGTACTAAAACTTTTGGAATGGCCAGGGTTTTTGAATTGACAAAGCCTGGCGAATTATGACCAAAACCTGTGGCTGCGTCCGAGAGCCTCGGCTTCAAACATCAATTAGATGGGAGCTGGTGAGATTCACGTAAAAGGGAACTTATGTACTTTTGGTACTTTATTTGAAATATCATGCCAGCCAGACATGTCCCGCACCTCTCTGTTCGTTAGTTTTCATTGCCTGATAAACATGTATGCTTTAATTATTATTTGATCAATATAAATTATGTATTTCAAAAGATATAATGAAAAATGTCACAAATTGATAGTGAAAAATGTTGACCATTTTTCCTAAAATAGAGACCGTTGATTGGTTAATTTAAACCAGCCTTCTGATTGGTTTTCTTTGTTCTCAATTTTTATATAAATAAAATCGCAAAATGTACGGCGAGTTGAGTCGACTACTGGAATCTACTTGAGATACTCCACTATTCACTGGGACCACTTCTAGAAGACCAACTCGCCGGACGTCTGCCTTCAAGATTGAAAGCTGGTTTCATTTCTACAACCTCTCACAACCCCTGGTGATCGGAGCTTCAACAATGATGGAACCGCTGCTGTCTCCCGATCTATCGACATCTGGTGCGTAAGCGTGTCGGTGATACTGAGGGCCTTCGTAGCTGCATGAGCTACCGGTTGGACCCTGCCCAGCTGACACATGCTAGCTTACAGCTATAATTTTTTAGGAATATTGTGAATAATAATACCAGTTTATGTTATAAATTCATAGTTTTCTTCATTAGTGGCTGTAATTTTTAGCCTCAAATTATTAGGTGCTTTAAAAAGGACCTCTGGTCTATCCTCTTCAAGAAAGTTTATTTATTTGGTACTGTTAGTAGGACTTTGGGTTTGAGCTATGATTATAATAAATAAATATTTTTGATAAATGTTTATGTTTTTGTTTCATTTTTACTAAACGAAAAAGAAATACTGATTATTTTAGACAGAGATGTTGTTTAGATTCCTAAAAACGGAATTTGGTGGAATGCTAGTCGAAGAAAACGCGTTTAATGCAGATATCACGGAATAAGTATCGATAGAATCAGAGGACATATAACGAAAAAGAGGACGATTTACGGTTGTTCCCATGCCCTCAAAAATTTACGAGAGCCCATGGAGCACACCATGATATGCTTGAAATGGATTTTGTGTAAAAAATAAGTGTAGGAAGGAAGGCTGAAAAATGAAAACATGCGTCAAATATTCAAGATGAAATCTGTTCCCGTGCCTCACAAAAAACAGAAACCGTGTTTTCCTTTTTATTATAACAAATTTGATCCAAATAAGAATGATTTTGAATGTTATTTTGAAACCCTAATTCCTTTCCTAAGGTAAAATAATATGACGAACTTACAGCATACAGACCCAAAGTCCTTTTTATAGGTAAAAACATTTTGGATTTTTTTCTTCACTAAAGTCTTACTTTAGTGCTCAGAATATCCCTTATGAATTAATAAAATGCTTGCTTAACTATAAATCTAAAAAAAGATGGGTTGTTTGTCTGGGTCTGAACGCATTTATTTATTAAGTACTATTTAAAGTATTCTGGGTCTTTATTACTTCTTTCATTTCACAATTTGTTTTACTGTTCAACTGGAAGAACTAATCTGATTACTTATTCTCCAATAAATAAAGCAGTTCGACTTTTTAATTATATATCCGAACAAATTGACATATTTAATGTAGTATATAACAAGTTTAAAGAGGCCGTATATTTTGTAATTAAGTGAATATTTTTTATTTTATTTTACATTTTTTTTTTTTTTTTGTATTTGTGTACAAGCTTTATATCTATTGGTATCATGAGGTTTCATTTGTGCCACTTGGTTATTGATGTGTATGTATATATTAGTATTTATGTATTTTTTAGCTTATAAGTCTAAACCATTATGTTCTTAATATAATGTAATTTTATTTTGTATATGTTGTCGAGTTACCCGTGCGAGTAAAGAGTAACACGAGAAATTTCTGTCCAAGCATCTTCCATAAATCGAAATATCGATGATTGGATTTCATCGATGTGCGCGCTCACATTACTAGTTTAATAAACAGTATTATTATTAAGTGTCACTGCACACTGTGTTGATAATTATGTACCTATGTATGCAACTGTAGTGAATACTGTCCAGGTGACTACCTGTGCCAGTGCATGTTGTCAGATGTATCGCGCGCCAATAATAACAATTATTGTTTGTATCATAGACATAATAATGTACTTTTAACTACATACTTAGTAACTTTTTATAATGTCATAATAGTGTTGTTTTTTTCATATTATTTTTACCAATGTTTCATTGCCTGTATTTTTTTTTCATATACCTATATATTATTTTGTATTGTTGCTCATTATTCAGCGAAAAGGGTGCAAACCTGTTATGCTGAATTATAACTTTTTTTTAGTTGTTAATAAAATAAAATAAAAAATAAGCCTGGGCCTTAGGAGGTTAAACCACTTTGTACAAAAAGAAGAAACATTGCCCGACATAAAATGGGAAACAAAAATAATATCATGATTGTGATGAAAAAAAAACGTTTATTTTTATCCATGCAACACTAAAATTTTGATCCATAGAAAAAATAGTTATAATTTGACATTTATAAAACGACTGCTCTAATCTCACGAAAGAGGTTCACTCATACATTATTGGGGTATCCAAATCCAACAGAAGTGCGTCCGAGTGCCGAGAAGTGTTGTTTTATTCCTTTTTATTGTAATAAGCAATCATGAACAATATATTACTATCCAAACAGTTTGAAAATGATATAATAATTTACGATTTAGAGGAAAATGAGATAGAATCATTTTTAAAAAATGTACATAAGCGCATAAAGTGCAATATTTGCAATAAAAAGTTCAAGATATCGGGTTGTTTAGTGATACACATGCGAATTCATAGCGGAGAAAAACCATACGAATGCAAGATTTGTAATAAAAAGTTCACGCAATCGTGTAACTTAACAACACACATGCGAAATCATAGCGGAGAAAAACCATACGAATGCAAGATTTGTAATAAAAATTTCAAGCGATCAAGCGAGTTAACGGTGCACATGCGAATTCATAGCGGAGAAAAACCATACGAATGCAAGATTTGTAATAAAAAGTTCACGCAATCGTGTAACTTAACAACACACATGCGAAATCATAGCGGAGAAAAAGCATACGAATGCAAGATTTGTAATAAAAAGTTCAAGCATTCGGGTGTGTTAACGGTGCACAAGCGAATTCATACTGGAGAAAAACCAGACGAATGCAAGATTTGTAATAAAAAGTTCAATAAATCGAGTGATTTAACGAGACACATGCGAATTCATAGCGGAGAAAAACCATACGAATGCAAGATATGTAATAAAACGTTCAAGGAATTGGGTCATTTAAAAAAACACATGCGACTTCATAGCGGAGAAAAACCATACGAATGCAAGATATGTAATAAAAAGTTCACGCAATCGTGGACTTTAACTACACACATGCGAATTCATAGCGGAGAAAAACCATACGAATGCAAAATTTGCAATAAAAAGTTCAATAAATCGAGTGATTTAACGACACACATGCGAATTCATAGCGGAGAAAAACCATACGAATGCAAGATTTGTTATAAAAAGTTCAATCAATCGTTTACTTTATCGACACACATGCGAATTCATAGCGGAGAAAAACCATACGAATGCAAAATTTGTAATAAAAAGTTCACGCAATCGTGTAACTTAACAACACACATGCGAAATCATAGCGGAGAAAAAGCATACGAATGCAAGATTTGTAATAAAAAGTTCAAGCATTCGGATGTGTTAACGGTGCACAAGCGAATTCATACTGGAGAAAAACCAGACGAATGCAAGATTTGTAATAAAAAGTTCAATAAATCGAGTGATTTAACGAGACACATGCGACTTCATAGCGGAGAAAAACCATACGAATGCAAGATATGTAATAAAAAGTTCACGCATTCGTGGACTTTAACTACACACATGCGAATTCATAGCGGAGAAAAACCATACGAATGCAAGATTTGTTATAAAAAGTTCAATCAATCATGTAATTTATCGAGACACATGCGAATTCATAGCGGAGAAAAACCATACGAATACAAGATATGTAATAAAAAGTTCAAGAAATCGAGTGACTCATAGGTACACATGCGAATTCTTAGCGGAGTAAAACCATACGAATGCAAGATTTGTAATAAAAAGTTCAAGAAATCGAGTGACTAAAAGGTACACATGCGAACTCATAGCGGAGAAAAACCATACGAATGCAAGATATGTAATAAAAATTTCAATGGATCGAGTGATTTAACGAGACACATGCGAATTCATAGCGGAGAGAAACCATACGAATGCAAGATTTGTAATAAAAAGTTCAATCAATCCTGTATTTTAACTACACACATGCGAATTCATAGCGGAGAAAAACCATACGAATGCAAAATTTGCAATAAAAAGTTAAATAAATCGAGTGATTTAACGACACACATGCGAATTCATAGCGGAGAAAAACCATACGAATGCAAGATTTGTTATAAAAAGTTCAATCAATCGTTTACTTTATCGAGACACATGCGAATTCATAGCGGAGAAAAACCATACGAATGCAAAATTTGTAATAAAAAGTTCACGCAATCGTGTAACTTAACAACACACATGCGAAATCATAGCGGAGAAAAAGCATACGAATGCAAGATTTGTAATAAAAAGTTCAAGCATTCGGATGTGTTAACGGTGCACAAGCGAATTCATACTGGAGAAAAACCAGACGAATGCAAGATTTGTAATAAAAAGTTCAATAAATCGAGTGATTTAACGAGACACATGCGACTTCATAGCGGAGAAAAACCATACGAATGCAAGATATGTAATAAAAAGTTCACGCAATCGTGGACTTTAACTACACACATGCGAATTCATAGCGGAGAAAAACCATACGAATGCAAGATTTGTTATAAAAAGTTCAATCAATCGTGTAATTTATCGAGACACATGCGAATTCATAGCGGAGAAAAACCATACGAATACAAGATATGTAATAAAAAGTTCAAGAAATCGAGTGACTCATAGGTACACATGCGAATTCTTAGCGGAGTAAAACCATACGAATGCAAGATTTGTAATAAAAAGTTCAAGAAATCGAGTGACTAAAAGGTACACATGCGAACTCATAGCGGAGAAAAACCATACGAATGCAAGATATGTAATAAAAATTTCAATGGATCGAGTGATTTAACGAGACACATGCGAATTCATAGCGGAGAGAAACCATACGAATGCAAGATTTGTTATAAAAAGTTCAATCAATCGTGTAATTTATCGAGACACATGCGAATTCATAGCGGAGAAAAACCATACGAATACAAGATATGTAATAAAAAGTTCAAGAAATCGAGTGACTCATAGGTACACATGCGAATTCTTAGCGGAGTAAAACCATACGAATGCAAGATTTGTAATAAAAAGTTCAAGAAATCGAGTGACTAAAAGGTACACATGCGAACTCATAGCGGAGAAAAACCATACGAATGCAAGATATGTAATAAAAATTTCAATGGATCGAGTGATTTAACGAGACACATGCGAATTCATAGCGGAGAGAAACCATACGAATGCAAGATTTGTAATAAAAAGTTCAATCAATCCTGTATTTTAACTACACACATGCGAATTCATAGCGGAGAAAAACCATACGAATGCAAAATTTGCAATAAAAAGTTCAATAAATCGAGTGATTTAACGACACACATGCGAATTCATAGCGGAGAAAAACCATACGAATGCAAGATTTGTTATAAAAAGTTCAATCAATCGTTTACTTTATCGAGACACATGCGAATTCATAGCGGAGAAAAACCATACGAATGCAAAATTTGTAATAAAAAGTTCACGCAATCGTGTAACTTAACAACACACATGCGAAATCATAGCGGAGAAAAAGCATACGAATGCAAGATTTGTAATAAAAAGTTCAAGCATTCGGATGTGTTAACGGTGCACAAGCGAATTCATACTGGAGAAAAACCAGACGAATGCAAGATTTGTAATAAAAAGTTCAATAAATCGAGTGATTTAACGAGACACATGCGACTTCATAGCGGAGAAAAACCATACGAATGCAAGATATGTAATAAAAAGTTCACGCAATCGTGGACTTTAACTACACACATGCGAATTCATAGCGGAGAAAAACCATACGAATGCAAGATTTGTTATAAAAAGTTCAATCAATCGTGTAATTTATCGAGACACATGCGAATTCATAGCGGAGAAAAACCATACGAATACAAGATATGTAATAAAAAGTTCAAGAAATCGAGTGACTCATAGGTACACATGCGAATTCTTAGCGGAGTAAAACCATACGAATGCAAGATTTGTAATAAAAAGTTCAAGAAATCGAGTGACTAAAAGGGACACATGCGAACTCATAGCGGAGAAAAACCATACGAATGCAAGATATGTAATAAAAATTTCAATGGATCGAGTGATTTAACGAGACACATGCGAATTCATAGCGGAGAGAAACCATACGAATGCAAGATTTGTAATAAAAAGTTCAATCAATCCTGTATTTTAACTACACACATGCGAATTCATAGCGGAGAAAAACCATACGAATGCACAATTTGCAATAAAAAGTTCAATAATTCGAGTGATTTAACGACACACATGCGAATTCATAGCGGAGAAAAACCATAAGAATGCAAGATTTGTAATAAAAATTTCAAGCGATCGGGTGATTTGACGGTACACATGCGAATTCATAGCGGAGAAAAACCATACGGATGCAAGATTTGTAATAAAAAGTTCAAGCGATCAGTCGAGTTAATGATATGTACCCATGCGAATTCATCCAAACCAATCCAAACTCCCATAAGGCCCCACATAGGGCATAGGGAGGCAACAAGAGCTCTCCATTGCGGTTGATCTTGCGCAACGTTTATGACCTCCTCCCACACCATCTCCAGATTCCTCAGCTCTGCTTCGAAGGAGCGGGACACAGTATGAGAGGGTCTTCCTCGTCTTCGGGACCCTGATGGGAGGAAGAACAGCGCTCTCCTCGGCCAACTGTCATTCGGCATCCTTAACACATGTCCCAGCCATGTCCATCTTCTCCACATAATGTTAGAAGTGATGGGCTCACGCTTGCTGCGCCGACGTATAGCGTCGTTCGTGATGCGGTGGTACTATAATATACCGAATCGTTTCGAATGCTGACACTTTTTGTGCATGGGCTTTGGTCAGGTGCCAGGAATGCGAATTCATAGCGGAGAAAAACCATACAAATTCAAGATTTGCAAAAAAATGAATGAATAATCAAGAGATATAATGATACACATGCGGATACGGATCACCTACATACGCATATCTTGTTGCTGTTGTGTTTTTGCTCTCTATAATTAGAAGTATTTTCAAAGTAATTAAGAAGTTTCTGTGAGTTGTTAATAACAATATAAGGCCTTATCTCTCAATAAACGTTGGCAGCATCAGTGAATCGCTAATTGTGCATTTGTTTAACAAAAAAAAAATTTACTTGCTAAAGTTCAACTGTCATATTGTATTTGTGCAACAACAATAATTCTATAACAACAAATTTTGTCAAAATTGCGCCAAATTTAGTCAAAAACCATTACATACAAGACATTAATAATATAGATACAGGTGTTATTCCGTTGATATTGAAGACCGTAGATCTGAGAGAATGCGGTGCGGCCAGTGTGATAGAACTGTGAGTAGTGCAAAGTCAGTCAGGTGCTCTAGATGCCTAGAAAGTTTCCACTATACCTGTTGTAGCATGTGAAAAGAGTGAGCATTATTTCATCTCTAAAGGTCTTGATAATTTCGTGATAAATTGTATTAGTTCCAAAGTAATCGCAAAAATAATATATAAAATTAGGACAGACAGTTTCGCGGAACTATAATATTCTTTAATTATTGTGTCCAAGGTCAAAATCTCTGTGTGCCGTTTGTTGTTCGGCGGCCGGATGTTTCCCCTCTCTCTTACCACTTCGTTTTACTTCCCCTCTGCACCTCAACCACAGGGTCGATGGCTTGCAGTACGATTTATTCTATTCCCAGCCTTCTGCTAGAGAGTGCGTATTTTTCTTCCCTCGACACATCTTGCGTGTGTCGAGGGAGAGTTTTATAATAAATAAAGAAATGAATAATAATGTAAAGATAAATTAAATAAAACAAACATTTGCGCATCAGTTGAATTGAGTATTGTGGTAATACACTAATTCGTCTACAGAGTGGAGACTTTGTTTCTTCATCTCAGTATGTAAGAAAGAGTAAAATAAATGCAACAATTATTTAGAATAAATAGAACAGAACTTACTAGATAAAGTGTTGTATAATATTTGGTGAACCTGAACGAACCCATATTTAATGATAGTGTAAATTGTGTTTTGTACCGAACTATGTGACTACTAAATTCTTTGATACTTGCAATAAACAGTGAAACTCGCTTATGGACTTTAATTTAATAATCTTTCAAATCACGGACTACACGATTCCCTGAAGGTGAGAGTATGCTCTACAAATAGCTGAGGCAATTGTAATGACAACTTTGAAGGTCTCGAAAGTTGAACCATCTCCTCTTCATCTCCATCTGGACCACCTGAGAATGGGTAAGATCTATATATCCTTACATCGAGAGAGAGAATCCAGCAAGACGTTTACCCTGAGAGATTGGAGGAGGAAAACTTATTACACTGTTATCGTAGCCATTCATTTTATTGAAATATTGTAGTTTATTTTATAAACATAAATACTATTTTATGTTAGTCTAATATTCATAGTGATATCTTTTACTTAATTAGGGATCGAAGTCTTCCAATTATACATGGAGAAATGATTCAAACACTTCACATATAATCTTGATTGTTTGGAACGCTTTTGGATAGAGTCATGAAACATTGACTGAAAATGGGATACGAAGGATTTTGTATTAGATAAATTATGCGCCTGAGTTCATCTCGAGACAGTTCGGGTTGTATCGTTGACGGGAGTGTAGAGGCTCGTTGTCGTGCGAAATCCTTTAGGTAGCCCTGTTTTCATTAGTGGTTTATTTCATTGATTATTTTGGACATTTTATATGATATAATTTTGTGTGCTTCTGGGTGGTGAAATCTTTTTGTAGTAAATTCCTTTTAGATTCAAGCATAAATTTAAATTCATTGTTGCATTTTAACTTCAATATTATCTCATAATTATGTGTTATCTGGGAACCAATATGAATTAGAATCTTTTAAAACATAGAGTCAGTGTATTCAAGAAAGAAATAGCAGCTCTGGATCATTGATAAGTCTTACTTGATTTTATTAGTTATTTTAATTTGTTTGCGTAGTTTGGGGAGGGATTTGTGTATTATCAAGAAGAACCATTCACTGCAATGTGTATTGGCGAACGTAGTTAACGTAAAGCGCTCATAAGCCAGCCTTCAAAACCATAGTAGAAGACGGTCGTAAGCCCGTAATGGTTCTATCTTGATTTCTGGGGGGGGGGGGGTATAGTTTTATAAAGAAGGGTTTATGATATCATGGTAGGATAGGATTGTTTTATGTTTTCATTGATGGGTGAATGCTGCTGCTGTATAATGTTATTTTTATTACCGAAACTGTCGTTTATCTGTGTGACTTTCTTGTTTGTTTGCTTTTTTGTGTGTATAGCGTCTGTTGGTAAATTCTTTTTCTGTATATTGTCTTCTGGCTTCTTATTGATTTATGTACCTATAATTATTAATATTTGTTTATCTGACTTTTGATTATATCTTATGTTTTTGTTACCACTTGATTGAATGTTTTTCATTCTTTAGACTTTTGATTATATCTTATGTGTTTGTTACCACTTGATTGAATGTTTTTCATTCTTTATTCAATATTTTATGTTTTAATGTTTTTCATTAGTTTATTTAATTGCCAACCTCGATACAGGCTATGCCTAGTGAGGTGGCAAAACAAAACCACTTTTGTATATTCTTTGTACGCTTTTATTTTGTTTCATTGTAAATGTTATAAAAATGAATAAACTTATTATTATTATTCTATTTTGTTCTGTGTCGTGAATGAGCCGACTCGTGTTTTTCTTTTACACTTTATTTACTAGACAATAACCTTAAATAAATCGTGTGATCGTTATTTTTGTTCACGATACAGACATTTTCCGAATGGAAGCAAATGTTTAATTTTCAGGTTGCAATTATGTACATTGTACAGTCCTTTGTGATTATAAATTTATGATTTTACTTATTTTGTCGTTCTGTCATTTCACAGGTGGATACGAAGGTGAGTGCTTTAATCACTAACGTTGGTTGAAGATTTCTCTTAACATCACAAAGGGCTGTAAATTTGTTTTGACTTCCCTGTCTCGTCGTTTGTTAGAAAAACGTTTCAATGTAATTATTTTAAATTCGCTTAAACTCTAATCATTATTGATAGGTAAATATGTTTATAGGTACACAACGTGTTGGGTCCATAAATTGACGATCACACTTCTTAGTTTTAGGTTTCTAGACGATCACGTCAACATGGCCATTATATTTCTTCGTAGCGATCAGAATTCTTCCTGAAAGCGCAAAAGATTCCCTTCAATCCGTAATTTCAGGTAAAACTCCTTCGTTTAGGTTCATAGATATTTGTCTTAGAGTCATCTACCCTTTATATAGGTAGGTACATTGTTGCATCCTTTCAGGTGGCTCGGTTTACGCGGTTTTGTTAAACGTTGATTTAGCCAGATTAGGTGTAGTTTCAAAGTTAGGTAGATTAGTGTAGCAAGAAATCTAGTTGTGCAATGACTACTATAGAAAAATACAAAAACCTGTCAGACATTATCAAAGCCGACTGGAAATTCCCGGAGTGCAAAAAGAGAGATCCAAGATCCATGTTGGCGACATCTGCTGGGGAAGAGGAGGAAGTGCAACTGGAAAATAAAGCAATACGTGCTCTCGCAAATACCAGGGCAGCCGAGCAGCCAGCAAGAGATGATGTTATTTATGAAAAATTTGCTGATAGAGCGGCTAAAAAGTGTCTTTTACTGTTTTGATGTTATGTATTTATTATTTGATTGTTGTAGGTAATGTTGGGGTCTTCGCTGGTCTATAATAATTTGTTTCTTTATTTATTGATTTATATGTATTGTCATGACTTAAAAATTGTAAAAATAAGAAAAAATAAATAAATAAAAGGTTAGATCGCTGAGGAACTTAAAATCATTAAGAGAGAGGCTACCTCGAACATGGATGACATTAAGAGATCACTAAACTTCTAATCAAACGAATATGATCCCATAAAAAGTAAAATGACAATGTTAGATACAGCGGTAAACAGACAAAGTTCATTGGAGACTGAAGTTAGATCGTCTTCCTTGGCCTTGTGGCCTGTAATTCAAGAGGTGGTGTTGGCCTCCTGTGAGGTCGATTCCCAGCTAATCTTCCATCTTTTTGGCGGTCTGCCCGGGAGGCGTCTTCCATGGGGTTGGCCGTGCAATGCCATATGAGGGAGTCTGGTTGAGTCCATTCTGAAAGAATAAGATGTATTACAGCGAGCATCTCACTCCAAAGAACAAATTCCTATATCGAATCACAAGAGTAGTGTTGTGTAGTTCGCGAACGAACTAGTTCGAAAGAGCGCTCCCACAGGTGAACTACTCGAACTAGTTCCCTCATTCCCCGTTCCATAGTTCATTAGTTCGTGACGTGACCGAATGAGCGAGAGTGTGTCGTTCGTTACGAACTATGCAGTCTATTACCGCCGGTCGCTCACTGCACACGCGCGTCTCGTTCTTCGGCTCTTTCGACCTAGTTCGTTCGCGAACTGCACAAGACTACTGCGAACGCGTTTTCTCGGCGACAGGTCAAATCCTCAATGAACGCAGAACACTGTTGTCATCGAATAAAATGTCCAAATTAATATTCTTGCATAGTAATATGTAATTTTTATTGTATTTCATTTTTTTATACATAAATAAATAAAACTTTAAGAAAGGTATTTTAATCACTACTACTATTCATTCGGAGGTTTTTGCTGTTTTTAGAGTACACAATTTGTAAGTAAAAGTACAGCATTCCATAGTCTTATCACATGCAGCCAGAGCAGTATCAAAACGAGCGAACGATCTGCCTTTCACTGATCAGCAGGCTTACTCTCGACACTCGATTCGAACCCAATTCCAATTTCAATCACAATCTCGATTCCAATTTCAAAACGGTACTCTTGAACCAAATTCCGTGCGATTGGAATCGGATTTGAGATTGGCGTTCCAAGCCGTGAAAACGTTTTCGTTTCAAGTTTGTTATTGCAATATTAAAATATTTTCGCTGTAAATTGGGAATTGATAATTGTTGTTATGTCGCGTTATTCTCAAAGAAACTGTAAGGAAGTAAATCTGACATCCGCGAGTGGTATACTTTTTTTTAAACATAAAATAAGTCGAATTTGATTTAATAATAACTGTCCTACTTAACAAATATAATAATTTGACGTTGCTATAATATTTAAGGATTTTTTTTTCTTTAAATGGAAACACTCGTATACATATATTTCAAATAAACATTTTGACGTTTCTGTACGAGTATTGTATTGTTTGTTTACTTATATTTTATTATAATTATTAAAGTGCTAGTATTATTTTATTTGCTGATTTATCAAAATAAATCGTGAATATTTTTTGAATTTGTTGAAAGAACGAGAGTGTCTCACATGAATGGAAGAAAAACGGGTGGAAGCAGAACGCTTAAAAGCAATAATTATCGTTTAAAGAAGCTGCAGAAAAATTGGGGCAGCGCACTGTGGACAATAACCGGGTCTGGCTCTACTAAAATCTATAACTCTTTTATTTGTAAAGATATTTTTTTCAAATTTTTTACTCTCAAAGTAGAATGTTTGTTTATTATGCTGATATGAAAATAAATAAGTTTTTATGTACAGTTATTTTATTAAAAATATTTGAAAACTGACTTTTGTAAATAAAAATCATACTCACTTAATAGTATATTTATTGACCTTTAATTCGATTATAGAGTACGCAAAAGTAGTTTTGTACATAACAGATAGATAAAATGAACTAAAAATTAAAATAAAAATGATCTATACAGGGTGTATAATATAACAAATCAAAGATACTTTACTTGAAGAATCACAACTAAACAAGTATATTTTGTTCCATTTCAAATTCAAATATCTTATCTATTGCTAACAATTAATGGTAAATGTAACATATTTTTGGAAACCTTATTTTATATAGATAAATTTCAGTCCTAAAATTTTTTGGCATTCTATTTGTTGTAAGTTTTTTCTTAATAATACTGTAAAATTATTTAAAAAAAATCTCTTCCATAAGTTTGTCGAAGATTTTCACTTTTACCGACGTCTTCCGACGCTTTGAAATTTATGTTAAATTTTAGCCTAGATATATATCCTTAACATATCAAAAAACAAGCTGCTCGCTTTTGCTCTTTTAGAAGTTATGAATGATAAAAGTACACCCAGTAATAGTAGAGTGCCAAAGAAAATCATATTGCGAAAACCAGGGCTGGCCATCACAAAACTTATTTTTATGGTTAAGCGTTGAACCATGTAAACAATTAATACATTAAATAAAATTAAAATAAGATATATTGTTTCGATTTTATTCACAATAACTATTTTAAAGCATGTATTTTTGATGGACATATAAATTTGCGTGTGCGTATTAGATTTCGTAGCCTTCAGGATCAAAAACGAACTATAGTAGATACAGAGTACCTACTTCATCAAATTCCATTTTTTAAGTAACCTACCTATGGTTTCCCAGAAGTATCATGTTATTATAGGATCTGGAGTATGAAGAAGACTATAAAATAAACCTATCTTCTAATAGCATAAAGAAAGCAATTGTGGAAAAATATTATTATTATTATTATTTTAATTGTATAAGGGTTAAAGGGTATTAATACCTATTATTTTCACCATATTTAACATTGTAGTTTTTCAATAATATTAAAATTAATTGTTTGAAATGTTTATCACGTTACACCCTGAATAGAACATTCTTTTTTATTTTTTTAGATTATTTTATCAATTTTAATATATGGTTATTATTTTTACTTAATTTAAAATCAAATTAAAGTTCAGTAAATATATTTTTAAGTGAGTATGATTATTATTTACAAAAAACAATTTTCATATATTTTAATAAAATTAACTGTACGCAAAAAATGAAAAATATGTATACCATCAAAATAAATAAATATTTTGCTATAATCATGCAAAATTCGAAAACGATATCTTAAAAAATAAAAGAGTTATAGATTTTAGTAAAGCCAGCACCGGTTTTCGCAATAGGGTTATTTACGACACTCTACTGGTACCGAGTATACTTTTTTATTCATAACTTCTAAATGAGCAAAAACGAGCAGCCAATTTTTTGATATGTTAAGGAAATATACCTAGGCTATAATGTAACATAAATTTCGGCGCGTCGGGAGACGTCGGTAAAAGTGAAAACCTTCGACAAACTCATGGAATTGATATTTTTTTATGATTTACAATATTATTAAGAAAAAATTTTTATTAAATAAAATACCAAAATTTTTTTGGGTAAGCATTTATCTATATAAAATAAGGTTTTCAAAAATATATAACACATACTATTAGTTGTAAGCAATAGATAAGATATTTGAATTTGAAATGTAACAAAATATACTTGTTTAGTTGTGATACTACACGTAAATTATCTTTGATTCGTTATATTATATACATTTAAATGTTAAAAATGTAGAAATTTGATATCATTATAATAGTTAACATTTTTTTTATCAAATGCAATTAAAAAAAAGTGGAAAATGTGTACCTAAAAAACCATTAAATATTTTCGACTGTTCTACCATATTCCACAGTGCAGCGTGCCGAATTTTAATCGAAACTATTGCTGCCATTCGTTCAGGATCTGCTGAAGCGGCAGCAGCCTCGAGAGAGATTGCAAAGGCAATATAGACACAGAAAATAATTTTTTTATTTTGTATATTGTATTTTTTATAATTTAATTATCTAGTATAAAATAATAGTTAATAAAATTATTATGTATCACATTATATTACAATTTTGTTATTTTTACAAACCTTGACAATTTACATACATAATCCTACTATTATATACATGAAACGTGTAATAGAATTTACAATACAGAAGCTTTTGATAATAAAATGGTTATTTCTTAAGCTCTCTTAAATTATTCATATTCGCCTATGATGTGAATTCCACAGCTGATGAACTCATGTCTGGCTTCAGTCGTGAGCTGCAGAAAGAATTGTTGGTGCTGTGGGTATGGTTATACGAGATTATCATTTTCATATCTTCCAATGGTAATGATGTCGAGTTGCATGTTTTGCACTGAGATATCACTTCGTCTTCAAGGTTTTGTCATATGAGGTTCCAAAATCCCGCACAACTCTTCAAACATCTCTTTTGATATTCGCTATAATTTGCTATACATAAATTCCCCACTACTCATGCTAAACGCATTTTGTGAATATCTTGCTATTCTACGCAAGTTATTTCGTTGACGCATATCAACTTGATGCGCGTTTTCCAAAATGTTTAAAAATAATGCAAGACGAGCCATTTTTTAAGTAATATAATCAAAATACGTCTTCTCGATTTCAAAAAAGTTACTTTCTTGCGATCTTGTAAATAATGACAGTTAGACGATTCCAACACAATCCCGTGGAATCGAGTAGTTGTCAAAACGACGTCAAGAGTACCAATTTTCAAATTTTACACGATTTCACATGTTCTTCAAATCACCACTCGATTTGAATCCAATCGTGCGCTAGCGTCGCATTTCAAGAGTACCATTTTGGGATTTTACGATTTTAGGATTGGAATCGAGTTTCAAGAGTAACCATGCTGAACTGGGAGCTGACGAACTAGAAGAGCGAACTAGTTCGTTTAGGGGCAGAGAACTAAACCGATCGATCTCAGTCGCGAACTACTATGCCCAAGACTACACAAGAGATAGGGCCAGAAATGAGCTACCGCTTTGTGTGGATAAAAAATGGAAATATATACAGTAGGGAGAGACCAGAGCCATACGAATTCAATCTGAGAGGGACGTGAAAAGGCTCACAACTGTGAAAATGCAGAGCCAACTCAATAGTTCATATTAATAATATATTAAGTATTAAAAGTGTAGAAGTAGTGCAGATCTGTGGGCAGAGAATCATTTCATGGGCTGCGGGTTCAACTTATGTTTTGTTTCTGTATTGTTTTTTTTTGTTG
Organism: Mystacides longicornis; assembly: GCA_963576905.1. NCBI lineage: Eukaryota > Metazoa > Arthropoda > Insecta > Trichoptera > Leptoceridae > Mystacides > Mystacides longicornis. The sequence goes on from OY756435.1 coordinate 22,179,439, forward strand.
ACGTATTACAGCAAATATTACTGCATTGGTGTTGTTATTAGGTGTTTGAGGGTCTGTGTCGGGGTCTGCACTGTAATGGGGGGTCTACCCTGTGTTGGGAGGCTTGGAGAGAGATGCTTGCTTTTTTCCGGTATGAATCTCATCTTGACACTAACTGTGAATTTATTGATTTTGTGGCGAGAATACTTATAGCAACATTCATCACTCAAATCAGGATTATTGAGGGTTTGCTCACGACATCGCGCAGAACGCACGTCGTCGGTCTGTTCGCTGTGTTATTGACGAATTATTATTTATATTTACTGTGTTTAATTTGGTGAGTTCGTTCCATTTTCATTTAGATATTATTGTTTGAATTGTTTTTTGTTTTGATATTTTGTTCTTAGGGACATAACGATGGGGAGCTGACAATACCTGCTAAGTCCACTTTAGCAAATTTTTCAGGAGAGACAAAAAACTTCCTGGAATACGCATTTCTCAACTTTTCGAAAATGTAATGATCCAAATATTCTTAAATTAGTGTACTTGAACATCTGAATATGCTATTTTGTAATAAATATTACTGTAAATACTAAATACTGCACATAGCTGATATTGTTTTCTGAAAAATGGTCACTTAGCAGCTATTGTTATTAATAATCCTATATAAAACTTCAATTTTCTATCAATTCAACTCTCTTAAATCACATTACTTTTTAAATACATAGATTTTATGCATAAAAGCAGAATTAAAAAATGCATTTGTCATTACATTATTCAATGAGTTGCACAATCATTTGAATTTAAATCTAAAGGAAGGTTTTTTTTGCAATATAATAGTGCTCCGGGTAATCGATCAAGCTGGACACAATTGTAGACCTTGTGACAAGAGTCAGTTTCTTTAATCCTAACACTTACTTCGAACGAGTTGTCTTTATATTACAAGATCTGATATTTATAATACAAAAATAACACTTCGAGCAATGGCAAATTTAAGTCAAAGAGACTTTTTCAGAGAGTCCTTTAGCACATTGAAAACCATTACATTAACCAGTAAATATGTTTGGGAAATCCTGAAATTTGCTTCTATATTTAAAATATCCCATTTTATTTTGATTTTTTTAAAAAGAATACATAATATACACGTGCATAAGACACGACAAGGCGAAGAAGAATTCTGTCACAACTATAGGTATAGGCAATATGAGAAACGCTCAAAGAGTTAGGTCAACAAATTACAGTTTGCTAAAAGACTCCAAAAGTGAACTGTGTATAAGTGCCTATTAAATATATTCAATAACCTAACTAAGGAAGTGAGATAGTTTATTGCATGATCTCACATTTCTGATGAAGATACGAGGGTAGGTATTTCGTTGGAACGTCCTCTTACTCCGTTGACCACATGCTGAATAACAGAAACTCATTACTTCATCTTGTTCAAAACTTATATGTGACTTTCGTTTACCTTTTTTATGGCACCTGCGATTGTACCCACGACCTCTAATACGGCACAGTAAGAAAGTTGGCCCCGGAAGCTCTAGGCTACCAATCGTTTCAGTTAGTTTAAATGAAGTTGAATATTGTTTTATACAAATATATTTCTGTCAAGAATTATTGTTTCTTGTTTTATATTCTTCTTTCGTAATAATAAATTCAAAATAATTATCAGTATTTTTTCAGTGAAAATATTTTCATACGGTATTCATGAAATACGTCAATGAACTTTTATCAAAGACAGTTTTTTTATGTTTTCCTTGTAAACATCGATATTCAATATATCCAATTCCTTTATTATAGTGACCTGATGCTTCATTTAATGCCTAAAATTAAATTAATGAAAAATGAGCGCCCTTTTTCCCTATATATTTGCAAGGAAAACTGACAGATAGCAGGTATTGTCATGCTTTTTATTAGCTGCCCATATGGCAGCTATTGTTTTTATTAAAAAACACTAGGTTATAATCATTTTTTCACTTATCTGATAATGTCAGAATGTGCGGAATTCGATTTAGAATCGAATGGAACCAAAAAACGCATTTCCCAAAAATTGTCAGATAGCAGGTATTGTCAGCTCACCGTCGATAAGTTCCTTTATGTTTTTGTTTTTTTCCTTTTCGTTTATTTTTATTTAAAATATATCGAGAACTTTGAACTAAAGATGGAGTTTGCGGGTGGGGGGGGGGTCCGAACCCCCCCACCGCTCATGTCGGTAAGCGGGGAGCAGACGATGACATAGCGGTACCAGTGACAAAAAGAATTAATAATGGCGTTAGCATTAAAGACTCCAGTGGCGGAGAGTACAAAATCAGATATAATACCACTTTTTAGCTCCTTTTGTTGTTCATGTACAAAAACAGACAGAGAATGGTTTTGCTAGCATGGATTCAATTTCATTCGGGTCCTTTATATATAGAAGAAAATGTGAAAACATTTCTAGAATTAAATCTGTGGGAAGACAAAAGGTTGCTGTAGAATTTAATACCGTAGACGCGGCTAATAGTTTTCTCGAAGATGAAAGTTTGAGTAAGTCTGGCTATATTTCGTTCATACCAAAGTATCTTTCGTCCCGAATGGGGGTATTGAGAAACATTCCAGTTGACATGTCAGAAGAGGATTTGCTCCAACACATCTCGACACCCAGAGGATTTGGTAAAATTATTAAACTGCGTAGACTAACTTTCAGAAAATGATAAAACAGTCTGTAAGCCGTCTAGATCAATTGTAATGACTATTGAAGGACAAGAATTGCCATCTTATGTTTACCTATTTTTCAATCGTATACCCGTGGAGACATATGTTCTCCCGACAGTGCAGTGTTACCGATGCTGTAAATTTGGCCATACTAAACTGCAGTGTAGAGGTAAAGAAGTTTGTTATAGATGCGGTGGCAACCATACTGGAGAAAAGTGTACAGTCGAGGAAGATCAGGTTTCATGTGTAAACTGTGGTGGTCGGCACTCTGCAGTGAGCTTTGTTTGCCTAGAATTAGCCAGACAAAAAAATATTAAAAAAGTGATGGCGGAAAACTCTATATCATATTATGAAGCAAGCTTAAGATTCCCAAGAAGTAAACCAGCATATTCGGCAGTAGCTGCACAGAATTTTAATCGAAGGCCAATGCAAGACGGTCCACCTCCGCGGTCCCCTACTCGGTCTATCCCGAGAGCGCCCCCTCGAAGATCAGAAAATTTTGCAAGTAAAACCAGTCCTCGAAAGAAAGTTATCCAACTTCCATCAATAACGAAAGAAAACAGTCAAAAAAAGTTCCTTTCTAAAATCGTTGATGAGTTAAAATTAATATTAGTAGCACCAAATGGCAATTACCCCCAACCGGAAGACGGCTGTTTTTTTAAAGCAAATAACCTGATTGTAGAGGCTATCACCGCGATAACCAATCTCGAAAACCATCTAACGGCCGGTAACTTTGTATCCTCTCCAACATCGGATAGATTAATAATATCACAACTTGAAAATATTCGCGCCGACAGGCAACTTGTTAATAATATAACTGATTGTTTATCATCCCAGAAAAAACTTGCGTTTAACGAAGACTCTGAATAATAACACTGTCTCTTAACATCGAACATGTTTATTTTTTTCACACTAATTTTTATACACTTAAATATTATTTTAATTATCAATGATGGTAAATAACTCAATCAAAATTCTACAATATAACTGCAGAAGCGCTATATGTAATTAACAAGATATTTTGAAAATCTCTTTGGATTATAACGTATCGATAATGGCCCAGCAGGAAACCTGGCTTAGGCAAGACAGGGCATTCTGCATAGAGGGGTTTGCATGCTTGAGAGATGATCGGCCTGCAGGCTATGGAGGGGCAGCACTACTCATTAAGAATGACCTTCCCTTTTCCAGTATTTCTATTAAGCCACCACAATGTCCATTCGAAATCGTTGGCGCTAGGATCTTCAATACCACATTTCTCTCTATATATATTTCCCCAAACATTACACAAGAGTCTATCTCATACTTAAAAAAAGTTCTAGAAAAGTCTCCGAAACCATTAGTACTTCTTGGGGACCTGAACCTGCATCACCACATGTGGGGTTGCCAGAATACGGGTGCTCCGGGCAGGAAAATGGTGGAATATCAGAATGATTTTGATCTTTGTGTGTTGAATGATGGCTCTCCCACACGAATCCCAGTCCCTGTAACCGACAAGGCTACGACCAATATGGATGATTGACTCAGGGCAGCAGCTGGTCCAATAGAGAGGCTCCAGATCACCAGGGAAATGAGAGGGTAGAAATTAACTTCCTTACGACTGCGCCTTTATTTATACTAAATCTCAAAAACAGAAAACCAATCAAAATCATTGTTTATTTTGACCAATCACAGGCCTCCATTTTCTAAAAATTCACCAAAAATTTTCACTATGAAATTTGGACATTTAGTTAAATATCTTACAAACTATACAAGATACAATGTCATCAGTATATAACAATCAAATATCTATAACTAGGGCATATGAACATTAAGCATTTTATCGATGAGATGTTGCAGGTATTCGTGATAATTGATTAAGAACACCAAAAGTTCAACGTTCAATATTTATATAAAAGGTACAAAAATCGACCCCAATAGGAAACGGATCGGACGACTGCAACACAATTTTATTAATTCCGTCCAGGAATCGACCACTCAATAACCTTGAGTGCCAACACAAAATTTTTAATAAAAAAGTGGCATCTCGAAATTGATTATTTCGATGTAAATTTACATATAATATATTCTTATTGAACAATCAAACAGAGCTATACAATTTGTTTATCAATTAAATCAAGTTTTACATACATGATCTTACAATAGTTTCTCTATTCTGGTCATTTTGGATTATTTAATACATTTTATTATTTATTTAGGAAAAACAGAGTTACAGTGATAGTTTAACCTAGTTTATAACCACTAAAGTACATTATTTACAAATTACAATAAAAATAATATTACAATATTTTGAACATATTTCACCAGTTGGCAATCACTGTCTCAGATCCAAGAAACTACGCAGTTTTTAATTAATTGCGCATTGATTTTATTCCACAAACTACGCAGTATTTAATTCTAATAGGTAAATTCAATTTACTTCCTAAAATACGTGTATTTATGTTTTAAACTATTAATAATGACTAAATAGATCGAAATTTGCCACGAAAGCATGAAATTTATTATTTTACAATTAGATAATCGGTCAAAAATGATATTCAATCTAATAACGTAGATACAAGGCGTGTAGGCCCCCAAAACACCCCTTTTAATATCAAAACTAATCAATTATATCGTAATCTTCAAAGTGGTTCGATAAAACATCATTTTTATGCTCCAAAATATTAATAAAACAATATTATTTAATTTTTAATTAAGGATTCATGGGTCAACCTTCCGAAAAATACATGCTCGCACTGCAGTGCCTATAAAATTCGATATCAAAGGTCAATAAAAAATCGTGAGATGCGCACACCGCGTTGTCTATAATATTTGATATCAAAAATCAGGGTATATGAATTCGATTAACGCTAACGCGATACATCGCTAATAGTATAAATACCAGTTCTGATTCATTAGCGTAATTCTAATTTTATAAATATAAGGCACATGTCATTGCGTTCGGTCAATCATCTTCGTTCACATTAACAAAAAAAAATCTATTGTTACCTACCTGTAGACTGTGTGTCTAACAATGCACACAAAAAAATCGAAGATTCTTTTATTATATAGGTACCTACATACAGAGCAAACGAATGCGCTGATAGACATATTGCTGCACTGATGTGAAATAATAATAATTAAAATACGAACATCAAAAGGCGTTTTTTACAGTCCCTAATCAGCAGATAAGCATCCTGTAATGTTCTTCTTTTAAGGTTCTTCTTTAGTTAAATAAAACGTTCTTTTATTACAATTAAAATACACTTATATTATTAGAACTTGGAATATAAAAAAGGCAGCGAGACTCTTAGCTAAATTACGGAGACAATCAAATATAATGTTCACTCTAGATCGGTGTGTCGCGAAGTGTCCCGGCCGCGGGGCGCTCTGTCGAAGTTCGTTGACAACATTCATTACACTCTCCCGCACTTAATTAAAATTTACCCTATTCTAACATTTAATACATAACAATTTAATTGTAGTCTCGTGCCCGGAGATGAGTCTATACAATAAATTAAAATCAATATATGACAGATAAATATTTAGATAATGTCGAATGTACGATCCTAAGTAGATCCTGTCGTCACACCTCGAGGTCTCAGAGTCCTCAGCCAGTCTGCTCGGTCTCTGAAACAAGGAGAAGAATCCTCGATTAGCCCAGACCCCCTCGGCTCACTTACCTCGAGCAATAACTGCTTCTTCCAAGCATGGTTATCAGAGACAGGTTCTACGTCATCACAGAATCGAACTGCTTTCCTCATGATGTGATCTACACTGCGCTTCCAAACTAGGTCAGTCCCTTTTACCAAGCAGTAATATGTTTTTGTTCCCATACGGTCTTTTATTGTGGCAGGAATCCATTTTCCTCCGTATTGTCTGCTGAAATTTTTTATCAAAACTTTATCACCTATGTTAAATATTTCCCTTTTTCTCCCTGACTTATAAAAAACTTGCTCATCCTGTGATTTTTTCATTGAACTCAGTGTATCTGAAGAAATTTTCAAAGAATTTTCTTCATTTCTACTTGGGCCTACTAAATCCAATTTTGATTTAATTAATCTCCCTAACATTAATTTACTAGGTTCAACACCAGTTGAACAATGAGGTGTATTTCTATAATTAACTAAAAATTCCGACAAATCATCTGTAAAATTACTATGCAGTTTACCGTTACTCATTGATTTTTTAAGAAAATTTTTGCATAGCTTCACAACAATTTCTGCCTGCCCATTACTTTGTGCATGGCAAACCCCCGATGTAAGATGTTTAATACCATTCTTTTTACAAAACAAACCAAATGCTTCAGACATGAATGCTGAACCGTTATCTGTTACTATTGTAGATACTAAACCAAATCTAGAAAACAATTGTTTTAATTCATAAACAGTATTGGATGTGTCGATATTCTTTACTGGAATACATTCTACCCATTTTGACGTTGAATCAATAACTACTAAAAAATATTTTCTATCAACAGGCCCAAAAAAATCTAAGTGTATACGACTCCAAACCCGTTCATCTATTGGCCACGGAACAGGAACTGTTCTCGGTGGCGATTGAGCCCATTTTGCACATTTATGACAATTTTTAACCAAAATTTCAATGTCTTTATTGAAACCAAACCAGAAATAATAATTTTTACCCAGTGTCTTTGATTAAAAAATGCCCATATGAGATTCATGCAATAATTCTAAAACTTTGCCTTGCAATTTACTTGGCACAACTAACCTATTATTAAAATATAAACACTTTTTATATATACTAATATTGTCTCTAACATTAAACCATTTCAATAAATCTCCCGATAATCTACCTTTTTCTGGCCATTCCTCATTCTCAACCCACCTATATACCGTTGATAATACTTCATCCCTCTCTGTTTCTTTACAAAAAACTGTTTCATTTAAATCTTTAGAGCATTCAACAAAATTAACCTCAAAATCTTTATTGTCATCTAACAACACAAAGTCCAACTCATCTTCATCCACAGGCGAACTCACACTTTCATCTTTCTTCATACTTGGTAATCTAGTTAAAAAATCTGCTTTATTTTCTTCATATTTTACATGCTGTATGTTACAATTAAATGACGAAAGAATGAGAGCGTACCTTTGTAACCTAGCTGTAGCAATGGTTGGAATTGATTTATTCTCACTCAATATATGCACTAAAGCTTTATTATCACAACACAATGTGAATTTACGTCCATACAAATATTGAAAATATCGTTTCAAACCAAAAACAATAGCAACAGCTTCTTTATCTAAAATAGAATATTTTAACTGTGTTTGACTTAAGGATTTACTCGCGTATGACACAATACGCTCTGGTTCTCCTGGTTGCCACTGTACCAGGATAGCGCTAATTGCGCTGTGACTCGAATCCGTATACAATTTTAAATTTTTCGTTTCATCAAAGTGTACCAAAACTGGATGTTGAATTAATAATTGTTTACATTTATTAAAAGCTTGTTCATGTCGATCATTCCACATAAATTTATTATTTTTTCTTGTTAACTCGAATAATGGTTGTAGAATTTCTGAGATATTTTCTATAAACCCGCGGTAATAATTAATCATCCCCAAAAATGACTTAACCTCTGTAACATTGCGTGGACTACTTAAATTTAAAATTGCATCTATTTTTGTCTGTAACGGAGTATAACCCTCTTCAGTAATTTTATACCCCAAATACTCAACCTGATTTCTACCGAAGTAACACTTCTCTTTATTTAACGTCAAACCAAATTCTTTTAATTTCTTTAAAACCTCCCTCACATTCTTGTCATGTTCTAATTTAGTTTTACCAAAAACCAAAATGTCATCAAAATAGGTAACACACCCTTTTAAACCCAGACAAACTGAATTTACTACATTGCTAAATATACTCGGCGATGATGTCAAACCATAAGGAAGCACCTTATATCTAAATAAACCAATATGCGTAGATATAACACACAAATCTTTCGATTCGTCGTCTAATAGAACTTGACCAAATGCATTTTTTAAATCTAACTTAGAAAAAAATTTACCTCCACTTAAGGAAGCTAACAAATCTTCAACTTTTGAAATTGGGAAACCGATTTCTTCCAAAACCGGATTCAATGTTTTTTTAAAATCTGCGCATATACGAACTGAACCATTTTGTTTTTTAATTACTACTATAGGACTTGCATTCTTACTATAATTAACCTGTTCAATCATACCTTGTTCTTGCATACTTTTCAACTCATCTTCCACCTGTTGTCTCAAACTATACGGCACAGGCCGTGGATTTATAAAAACTGGCACATAACCTTCTTTCACTCGAATATTAGCCTTGAATCCGTTGAAACATCCAATTTTATTCTGAAATATAGATGGAAATTCATGAGCAAAATCAACTTCACTTTCATCTGGGACTGAACGAACCTGATTTACTGTAAACCTAACCTCAAAAAGTTTCATAAAATTTCGACCTAACAAAATTTCGTTCCCACTATCTGTAATGATAAATTCACACCTCTTTATTTTATTATTTAATTCTACCATTAAATGAACACTGCCCTTAATGCATAATTCCGACCCATCAAATGTTTTTAAAGTATATGTACTTGGTTTCAACACAATTTCCTACTACAAATATCCACAAAAATTTTATATGGCAAAATATTCAAATGTGAACCTGAGTCTAAAATGGCTTTTAAATTCTGGTTGTTTAGTTTAATATCAAATTTTATAAAATCTTCTTCACAAGCGTGAACATCTATATTCGCTACCAACATATTCACCCGTTTGCAAAAATATTCTACATGTCCCTGTTTTTTACATTTCTTACAAATTGCATTTTTAAAACGACATGTATTTTTATAATGCGGAACTCCACATGCGTAACATTCTACCTGTGATCTATTGTACTTATGGGTTATATTATCATTTTGACCTACAAAGGCCTGATTCCTAAAACTCGAATTTGTCGTTGAATTTGATGACGTAGAAAATTTCCTTTTTTGATTACTATATTTATTATAATTATTATCTGACTCCCTTGAACTATTCGAAGAATATGAATTCTTTCGATGTCTGTACCCCTTATGATCACTCGTTGAAGCATGATTTCTAAAACACTCTTTTTCAGTTTCATACTGAAAAAGAGTGTTTTACTAGATATGTATTCTAGCTGCATAGCTATTTGTAGACAATCTTGTATAGTAACTTTCTCATTTAAACCCTCGGTGAATAATTTTTGTTTGATCATTTTGTCTGATACCCCAGTAATAAACACATCACGTAGATAACTCTCCAAAATTACTTTTAAATTGACAAGGAATGCATAATATTTTTAATCTCAATAAAATTTTTTTGACTGATTCACCCTTTAACTGTTTAGCACGTAGAAAAATATCCCTTGACTCAAAAATATTCTCCACTGGTTTACAATGTTTTTCCAGTGTCGATAAAATACTATCGTATGTTAAAGTCTCAAGCGTTTCTGGGAAGCTGAGATCAAGCACCATGGATTTGGTTTCGTCACTAAGATGACACCACAAGAAAGCACGCTTTCTTTCTTTTGAAACTTGTAGTTCATCATTTAAAACCATGATGGCTTCCATGCTCGATTTAAATAAGCCGAAGTCATGGTCATGAGCAACCGAGAATGGCTCTATGGAACCGACTGAAACTTGAGTCCGAAAACCCGCTCCAGCCTGAGCCACAAAACCACTCCCTTCAAGGACCTTCTGCTCAGAACCGCCCATATCGAGTGAGAACCCTCAAACCCCGAAGCAAAAACAACAAGATCTACTTATCTTTATTGGACTGCTCTGGGACGCTGCTCGGCTGGTCTACCCTGGTCTGGTCTGCTCTGGTCCGGTCTGCAAATTGTGGTCTTCGTAGAATATGCCCTGTTGTCTCGTTGTCGTAGAATTGTAACTGCTCGTTGCCTTCGTAGACTGCGCTTCGCTCCTTCGTAGAAATATTCGATCTTCCTCGTAGACTAAAATGTTTAAAAAAAAGAATGTAGAAATCGTTAAAACCGTTTGATCGTAGATATGTTCTTCCAAGAAAAAAATTCTTCCTCTTCTTTTCTTCTCTAGTCCGTGACAATACTATTTTTTTTCAGCAATTGTCACCAAAAATTTCGACGAGAAAAAAAATTGATGTAGGTATTTCTTCGTTATTTTTATCCTGTAAAATTGTCTTCAACGTCGTAGAATTGTTCAATATTATCGTAGAAATGTTAAATATGTCTTCTATCTTCTCCTCACAAATTTTCTTTCGATCATGTAGCAAAACTCTAAAATCACACAAAATAAACTCGTAGAACTCGTAGAGTTGTATACCGACTGCGCCAATTGTAATGTTCTTGTTTAAGATTCTTCTTTAGTTAAATAAAACGTTCTTTTATTACAATTAAAATACACTTATATTATTAGAAATTGGAATATAAAAAAGGCAGCGAGACTCTTAGCTAAATTACGGAGACAATCAAATATAATGTTCACTCTAGATCGGTGTGTCGCGAAGTGTCCCGGCCGCGGGGCGCTCTGTCGAAGTTCGTTGACAACATTCATTACACATCCCTAACTTATCAATCACCAGTTGTGATGTAGCTTCTTTATTTCAATGGAATACGTTGGATGAAGTGGGTGGTAGCGATCATTTTCCAATTCTATTGGAATGGAGCTCTCCCGAAATCAGGAGGGTTAAGCAAATTTCTAGAACAAATCCAGTTACGGGGAACAAAAAGAACATAAATAGGAAAGTATTAAAGAATGCCCTTTGGGGAGATTTCAATGACTATTGTAAGGAATCTTGTGGTTCCCTCCCTCAACCAACAAACAATAATATTATAAATGAGTGTTCTGATTCTTTGAATAAAATGTTACATAAAATTTCCGATTTCCAAAATAAAACTTCTTTTAAAAAGGCCCAACAACCGTTTGTTCCGTGGTGGGATGATGACTGTGATAAAATGACACGGGACCGCAGAGAATTGCTTAAAAAATATAAATCTTACTCAGATTTTGAAAATTTTATCGCTTTAAAAAATGCCCAGGCCCAAGCTAAAAGACTTTTCAGAGCTAAAAAAAAGGCTGGTTGGATAGCTTTTTGCACTTCATTGTCCCCTCAAACTCCAATCAGTACTGTATGGTCTAACATACGAAAATTCAGAGGCACTTTTAAAAGCAGGAAAACAAACCAAATTTCTGAATTCCCTTTCTCTGTCTTCATTAACAAGCTGGCTCCCCCTTATGTCCCGAACATGGAAGAGATAAATTCTATAGATAACTCACATTTGCTAAGGGTTACAGCAGATCCGGATGTCTCCGGGTCTGCCCAGGAAGATGATGGAAACTCTTTCTTGGTCTCGCAGTTCTCTTTGGATGAGCTCAGCTCGGTCCTGAGATCTGTTAAGGACTCAGCTCCTGGACTTGATGAAATCTCATACAGTATTCTTTACAAAAGTGTTAGTTCAACAATCACCTATATTTTAAAGTTAATGAACACTTGCTTTGACAGTTGTATAGTACCAGATTCATGGAAAAGCCAAGCGATCATCCCATACCTAAAAATAAAAGTAGTATCCCCGAAGACATATCTTTCAGGCCGATCGCTCTGTCAAGCGTTTTGCTTAAAGTACTAGAACATATGATCAAAAGATGTCTAGATTGGTTTGCAGAGAAAAATCAGAGTTTTTCTCCTCTAATGTTTGGGTTTACGAAGGGAAAATCCACTATGGAAAGCGTCGCTCACCTCGTTACTGATGTTTTGACAGCCTTTTCTAAATCTAAACATGTGGTGGGGGTCAGTTTGGATATCTCTGGGGCTTATGATAACGTTTTGCTTCCGGTTTTGGGCGATAAACTCAGAAAATTAGGCATACCTTCCAAAATTGTGTCCTTTCTACATTTTTTATTAAGTGAAAGGAAAATTCTCGTGGAAGGCCCAGGTGGCACTAACCACAACCGAATTGTCTATAGGGGACTCCCACAGGGATCCGTCATAAGCCCTTTATTATTTAATATATACATGACGTTTTTGAAGACTTATCAACGGGTATCAAACTGCTTAATTATGCCGATGATTTTTTCATATACTGCGTAGGCAATAACATAAAAAAAACACAAGACACGATGAACTCCACCTTAAAATATTTGCCGACAAACTAGGCTCTTTGGGACTCACATTTAATCCTTCCAAATGCAAAACAATTATATTTTCCAAAGCAAGAAATCCAAAGACCTGTAACATACTTATAAATGATAGTCCACTACCTCAGACACAAGAGATAAAATTTTTGGGTGTTATTCTGGACACTAAATTGACGTGGAATGCTGCCACTTGCTTCATTGCCAATAGATGCCAAGCAGGACTCAATACGATGAGAGCGGTCTCAAGGGTCTGGTGGGGTTCGCATCCGAAGATCTTAAAACTAATGTATAACTCCCTTATGCGATCACAATTAGACTATTGCGGCTTCCTTATGTCACCCTTATCTAAAAGCAATTGTAAAAAATTGGATAGAGTCCAATATGAGGCCCTCAGAATTGTCCTAGGAGCTATGAAGTCATCGCCAGTGGAAGCATTACAAGTAGAAGCAGCAGAGCCGCCGTTGGATCTCAGAAGGCAATTCTTAGCAGATAAATTTTTCATAAGGAGCTGCGTTTTGAGTGATAACCCCATAATCAGCAAAATACGTGACATCCACGACATTGTAAAAAAGAACCGTAGATTTTGGGAAAAAAACCAATACCAAACTTGGTGTCCAGCTACGAATCCTTAAACTCATACGCCAAAGACATTAAAAGATATGCAACACTCCCTATTTATACGGTCGCTTATCCCTCACTAACTTATCGCCCCAAGGTTATTAAATTTTTTCCCTCAAAACATGTATCCAATGCATCCATAAAGTTTAATGAAATGATGAACAAAGAATGGAACGAAAACATTCGTTTATTTACTGATGGATCCAAGGATAAAAATGCGATCTCAACGGGAGCAGCAGTATTCAATCAATGTGATGGACACAAAAAACGCTTTGCGCTACCGAAGGAATTATCAATATTCTCTGCTGAATCCGTTGCGGTCCTGGTGTAACGTGTAAAAATTAGTATTCCATTATTAATAAAAAAAAAAAAAATAAATAAGAGTAATGATTCGAACAATATTTTGATTAGCCATAAAAGTTGAATAAAAGACTAAAGTTTCGACCAATCAGGCGTTAACACGCAGATTGGATTTTGACAGTTGGCTGAATGACCGTTGGTTCCTCCGCGCCAAAAAAGCACGGCGTCACTTCAGAAATCGGTTCCCCGGGACAGGGCGACCTTTCGTCGGCTCCATGACGCCATTATCATAATAGTTAATAAAGATTGAAAAAACCAGTGAATAACCATTAAATTAACATGGCAATCAATAAGTAAGTATAGTCCGTAATCTAAAAGTATATCAAAGTTCGGTTGAATTGATTGAACATTCATCAAATAAACTGAGAATTACTTGCCATCCGAATTGTACACGTGTTTGAAAAACTTGTTTGTTATGTTCTTGAGAATAATCTAGCAAATCTCGTGTTAAAAACATTTTATTGTTGTTGCTTTGAAAATATTCTATCAAATAAACTTTTCTAAAAGTGAATCTTCTGGTGTTTCTTTCATAAACTAAAGTACCTGTGTGTAGTGAATCTTTTGGTTGTCTTACATAAACTAAATATACCTGTGTGTGGTGAGGCTCCAAGGAACCGTGGCTTACCAGCAATTCTATCTTCCCATCGAACCCTGAGAGAATAAAGAGTGGTGTTCACCCTGAGCTGTACGGCATGAAATTCATCTCAAAGAGGACCAATCGTCTCATGACCACTTACTATAAAGGTTATAAAGCGCCCATACCCCCTGAGATCGTCAAAGGAAAAATCCTGTTCATAGGGTAAGTGTTAATGAGAGATTATCTCTTTATAAGAAGGTTCCAGTGTGTTCAAGAGAAGGCACCATCCCTCCACCAGTTTGTTCGTGAGAGGACCCCATCGGTCAACTAAGAGATACTTGGGGATATCATTTCCATTTCCACCCCGTTTCACTTGAAGTTTTGAACATTATCGCTCAGAACAATTTTAAAAATACAATTATATCGAATGACTCTCTCAGCGTGATGCAAAAGATAAATAACTCATCCTTTAATTACCCTCTAGATTTTACCGTTTTGCAAATAAAACAAATCCTATACAGCCTCCATGAGCAGGGCTCTAACGTGGTCCTTGGGTGGGTCCCAGGACATGCTGGTATAGGGGGAAACGAAACTGCCGACTGCTTGGCCAGGGAGGCATCAGAGCTTCCTAGCTCCTCTGCGCATCAACATTTGCCCTTTTCGGATATATTTTTCATTTGCAAAGAACACTTACTAGAAAGTTGGCAAACAAGATGGAATGCCTCACCCTCAAAATATAAACAGATCCAACCCACAATAAATCGTGTTTCGTGGTATAATAAAATAACTCTGGGCAGACAAAATACATCAGTCATATGCCGGATTAAATTCGGTCATGTGTGCACCAAACAGTTTCTGTTTAAAATTGGGGTCATCACGACGGATATAATATGTGACTGTGGAGAGGAGGAAGAATCTGTCAACCACATATTCTTTTCCTGTAAGGATAGGAATAACTATCCGGGTTTTATTTCTGACTTGACAAAACTCAAAGTACCATTTCCAACATCTATGAATGCAATTCTTTCAGAATTTAACCCTAGTATCTATAATTTAATTTCAAAGTTTATAACAAAAAATAACGTAAAAATCTAGATGGTGGTAGATAGAGCGACTTAACTCTTTTTCATCTCTAATCTTCTTTATATTCTTTTCTTAACATAAGTAACTTTAGAGGAAAAAAAATATAAATATAATAAAATTAAAAAAAAAAAAAAAATAATAATAATAAATTATATAGGTAAATATTGTAATTTGAAATATTTTTTTTCATAGTCCAATAAGGGATAATAATTATTTTTATAATAATATTTTGTTATTTTATAAATTAAATCATTCGCTCAGATATTTTGTAACTCTCCGCCACTGGTAGACTTGATATACATAGTTTGTTTCTATTTTGTTCCAATGCAGGCGCTAAGTGACCGTTTCATGGACACACTGTAGATAGTATTGTTGTAGTGCCGAAGGGCCTTATCTCCGATCTCTACTTTATAAGTTTTTTTTTGTTGTTGATGTAGATGCTTGTAAATAATATAATATGTATGTTTTTTCTCCTTTTTACATTACGCCGCTGAATGATACACCCTTAAAATGCGGTTTTAATTTCCAAATATGAGTGGTTAATTGAATTGATATTTTTTTGTTGTTTGTTATTTATAAGATAAAACTATTAATTTTCACACACTTGGGAATGGCAGGAAACTATTTTATAAAATAGTTCTGCCAATTAAAAAAAAATCAGGATTTTAGGCACACTACTGCCATCTAAGGAGAATTGTTGTAAACATGTTGTTGACGAGATGGGGAAACGATTTACCGACGGCCTTTGGAGCTAAAACTTGTTTTTTTTCACCACCATAGGGACCCGTAAGACTTAGTATTTCTGCCATAATATTCCTGGTATAAAAACCTAAAAACCGATTTTTCAGACCTTCTCTCCTCAGACGCGGTCTTTGTGCAACCTCTTTGTAATTAGTTTTTAAGTGAAATAATTTGTTACCAAAACCAAAAGTGACATGTTTATTAAAGTTATTTAATTGAAGAGACCGAGTTTTCATTTGTAGTGAGTAGACTCCTTTCTCTATAAAAGATAAATTAAGTGAAATCTCATTTGGTGGGTACAGACAATACAACAATACAATTCTCCCTTTTACACCCCACTCAGGGGCATAGGGAGGCAACAAGAGCTCTCCATTGCGCTCGATCTTGCGCAATGTTTATGACCTCCTACCACACCATGTCCATGTCCCTCAGCTCTGCTTCGAAGGAGCGAAACACAGTGTGAGAGGGTCTTCCTCGTCTTCGGGACCCTGATGGGAGGAAGAACAGCGCTCTCCTCGGCCAACTGTCATTCGGCATCCTTAACACATGTCCCAGCCATGTCCATCTCCTCCCCACAATGGTAGAGGTGATGGGCTCACGCTGGGTGCGCCGGTGTATAGCGTCGTTCGTGATGCGGTGGTACCATCTTACACCCAGAATTCTCCTTAGGCACTTCATTTCAAAAGCTGAGACTTTTTGTGCCTGGGCTTTGGTCAGGTGCCAGGACTCACACCCATAGAGGAGAATGGGCAACACACACGCATCAAACAGTTTACATTTCGTCTCGACACTAAACGCCGACGCTTTCCAAATCTTGGTCATGTTGTTAAAGGCGCCACTTGCCATACCGATACGTATCGGGAGCTCAGCCCCGAGGTCACCAGAGGTGGTAATGGTTGCTCCCAGGTATTTAAATTTATCCACCCGGGAGACCTGGTGACCGTCGATGGTTATCGGTAGCTGTTTATCGGGGCAGGCATTACTCGCCATGAGCTCCGTCTTACTGGCATTGACTCGAAGGCCAAGGCGTGCTGTTTCGTCGCAGAGTCTTGAAACACTGCGCTGTAATTCCTCAACTGTCGTACTGAACAACGCTAGGTCATCCGCGTACCCCCCGATCGCACAGTTCGCCCATTAGACCATCTCTCTGTGTTATCGGTATACCTCTTGCTCCTTATGTAAAACTTCAGTGAATCCCCACGCTCAAGTAATCGAGTCGTACGAACAATGAGCTAGCGTACGAATGTACGTATCGAAATCATAGAATCGCATTTGTTTCTAGAAATATCCTTGTGGCGGCGCTATATGCGTTTTCCATACAAAATATATCGCCTAATAGTCACCTTTTTTAAGTGACTACCCTACACTTGCAACGGAATACGGGTACTGTACCCGTATTCTGTTGGAAGTGTAGGGTAGTCACTTAAAAAAAGGTGACTATTAGGCGATATATTTTGTATGGAAAACGCATATAGCGCCGCCACAAGGATATTTCTAGAAACAAATGCGATTCTATGATTTCGATACGTACATTCGGACGACTCGATTACTTGAGCTTGGGGATTCACGGAAGTTTTACATAGAAATGCCAAAACACTCCGATTCTGGCAGGTCTAACATCAGTGACAGCGACGCTACAAATGTCAAAATTTGTCACCAAGGGTTTGCACGATGAGATGAACTATCGAGATCTCGCGTTTACCAAATGAAACGATAAAAAGGTTATAGGTATAAGGTAAGAAATTGATTAATATTTGGATTTAATGGTATTTTCGTCAATATTTTGGTATTTTTTCATTGTTTTAGAAGCCTGCAAAATTGCGGGTAAAAACTATTTATTTTCAATATTGGCAATCGAAAATAAATAGTATTACCCGCAATTTTGCAGGCTTCTAAAACAATGAAAAAATAAATTAGAATAAAAAATCGCATTGCACTTACAAATCTATTTACTTGATAAATTCCCTTTAAATATTGTGAGTTTCTCTTGCATAAAAAAACTTTCTCCTAGATGTCAGAAACAAAAAAATATAGGTACATATCCAATGCAATAGAAAAATTTATAGGTAATATAATATTGCATTAAAACAGTGATTTGTGTTACCAATGTTCCCCTGTTTTATTATTCCATGGACAGCACAACATTCTTTATCGTAACCTTTAACAATATAATATGTATAAAAAAACACATTCTTCATTTTAGATGAAAAAATGAATTGTTTGATAAGACCATCATTATTCAGAAGAAAGTGTGGAAGATGATAGACAAACTAGCTACCGGGCATCTCTACGACATTTTCAACCAAATGCCAAAGGAATTCGATGTTGAGTTTATGAAAATATATGGACAAACGAAGAAAAAATTAATTATTCTTTGTGTAGATTAACATCAGTTTGCTTCAAAGGCTACGGACAGTTTCTTTGGAAACTAAAGTAAGTTTGGAGGTCAATTTCACTCCCTTGGTTCTCAACAGGCAACCGAATTGGCTACCTATGTACATAATTATATGCTTTACAAGCCCCTTTACTGACCTCGGTAGCTTAGTGATATAGGCTTGGACTCCAGATCAAGAGGTCCCAAGTTTGATTCCCGGCCGGGTCAGGTTTTTAAAGTATTTTTTCTTTTGAAATTTCTAGCCAGGTTCGGCTTGTCTCAGGGAGTAAATTCCGCTAGCTGTACTGCCACCTTTGTATAGAGAAGTGTAAATGTATTTATCGTTTATTTATTTATTAATTACCCAATATTTGATTTCAGGTGTACTCTACTCTATAAAAATTACCTGTTAGTGTAGCAGGTACATACTATATTGGTGAAATGGGCAAAGTAATGAAATCTATCCAAAAAAATATGTTGATAAGTATCCATTTCCAAGAACACCTATGGAGAGACGAAGAGTTGCCCAAAGGTTTGTGTAGTATACAAAATAATTTTGTGTTTTTTATCAGTTCTGTTTGGAGATATAATCAAACAATTGATTACTTAAATATTTAACTCAAAAAGTCTATAGATAAATACATTTGTTACATACTACGACAAAGCTCGTTCAAAGTGCCCCTGAGTTGACCACTATTATGACTAACCAGGGTGACATAAATTGTCATCAGTTTTCATATTTAAAAAAAAAAAATTGATTTATATACCTAAGTTGGGTCCGAACTCAGAAAAAATTTCATAATTTTCCAGATTTTTCCTGAAATCGACCCTGGCGGATTATCATGAGGAAAATTATTCAAAAGACTTTGTTATGGAAGACTGATGAGAAATCAATCTGCTTCTGGACAAAGGCCTCCTTCGCACATGGCCAGATTTTTCTGAACAAATTTCAATACCTGTGTCACATTGTCTTAGGGTGTTGACACTTTTTGCCTACTGCAGCCAAGTTTTCTGGAATGAATCAGATATTCTTTTAGCGCAGGGTGACGCTGATTTGTTAATATCATTCTCTTTGGTTCACTCTAGTACTGTCAGTTTCGAGTCAGCTCGTCAATGTAAAATTGATATTGACAGTTTGATTGGTTAGTCATACCAGTTACACCATGCGATAATTAACCGATGTTCAGTTTTTTTCTGCAAAAAGTTGAAATGTGTGAAAATGATTTGCAAGAACGTGTGTCAAGTGTGTTTGAAAATTGTGCAAAAAACGGTCTTAAATTTAATGTCAGTAAAATAAAGATTTTGAACTTTGAAAGGGATGAAGCAAGAAAGAATCGTAAAATAACAGTGGAATGAATGTCTTGAGCAAATGAATGATATGTGTTAAGGAACTATGTGTAGTAGGGATGAAAAGTGTGAAATTGTCTGTTTTCCTCGGATTGAATACGGTGGTGAATTTGACAGTGTAGAACATTATCTCTGTAGTTGCCTTAGTTACAAAAAACATTGTACACCATACTTTTCGGTGAGTCATCTTGTCAAACAACAGACCAGAGTCTGGTAGCAGGGTGGGCAGTGCACCTATTATGAGAAACGTCTCACTACAATCTAAAAAACTAGTGCACAACGCAATCCTCTTACGACCAATGATGTGTGGATTTGAAACATGCACATGAACAAAAAAAAAAGAATGTAGTACAGACGAGAGCTCTACGAAGAATATGTGGAGTCTTTGGGTTATGAAAAGTAATGAGAATATTAGGAAGGAATGTTGTATGGAAGATTAAAGTTAATAAGTAGAGATGGTGTGATCATGTGAAAAGAATGGATGTTTATAGAATGACAAAGAAAAATTATAAGGCGGAAATGACGTGGATCGAACACATCAATTCCGTCCTTAAAGAAGGCCAGGTCGGAAGTGAGAGAAATGGGAGAGGTTGCATAAGAAATGGTATGTTCGGTAAAAGAAGCAAAAGAAATAGGAAAGGTTGTATGAGAAATGGTATGTCGGTAGAAGAAGAAAAAAGAAGTATTATTATTATTTATCGTATGGTCATAATATGTACATCACATGTTTACATTTGTAGAAACAATACAGAAAATTATATTACAAACATCGGTTGCAATGGCTTGCAGTTTCTTGAAAAGTGCTTGATAGAAGAGAGTGGAGGTCTGTTCTCTCGTGATGGGTAAAAGTAAAACATAAATGTCTCCAAAGTTGCTCTTTAAGTGATAGTATTCTCCATGTTCAGAACAATCAACATACGACTAAGGACGACAGCCAGAGTATTTTAATACCTTCACAGCTGTTGACTACACACTTTGCCAGCTTTCACTTTGTCCGTCTACCCAGCGCTAAATGAAGCAGGTACTGGCCACAGGAAATTGGAAGACAAGAACAAAATTCTCCATGTGTCCTTAACAATAGAGTCATTTTTGAGTAAATCAAAATTTGTATTACTATTTTTTTATTTCACGGCTATGTGCCTTTAAATCATGTACAAAAAGAAAGGATAAAAAAACAACAAAACCTTAAAATAAACATATTATTATGTAGTAAAACAACTTCATACAACTAGACAATTAAATTAAGTTTCTATAAATGTTAACTTAAGATATTGGTAAGAAACAAATGCATAGATTTTGTTACAAGCTAGCAGTTTTTGAGATACATAAAAAAAGTATTAATTTTCATTTCTATAATAGGTATTAATTATTTAGATAAAACATTTATGTAAAGTGAAAATAATGTAAAGATTAATAATTGTTATTAGTGTGTAGTGCAGAGTGTAATATACATAAATGGCAATATAATATATAAATGATTTTTACATATTTAATTTTGTAAATTCATTAAAAGCTGTCCGTATACAATAAAATTATTAAAATCCAAATCCAAACTCCCTTTAGACCCCACTTAGGGGCATAGGGAGGCAACAAGAGCTCTCCATTGCGCTCGATCTTGCGCAACGTTAATGACCTCCTCCCACACCATGTCCTCCTCAGCTCTGCCTCGAAGGAGCGGAACACAGTATGAGAGGGTCTTCCTCGTCTCCGGGACCCTGATGGGAGGAAGAACAGCGCTCTCCTCGGCCAACTGTCATTCGGCATCCTTAACACATGTCCCAGCCAAGTCCATCTCCTCCACATAATAGTAGAGGTGATGGGCCCACGCTGGGTGCGCCGGCGTATAGCGTCGTTCGTGATGCGGTGGTACCATCTTATACCCAAAATTCTCCTGAGGCACTTCTTTTCGAATGCAGATACTTTTTGTGCCTGGGCCAGAGTCAGGTGCCAGGACTCACACCCATACAGGAGAATGGGCAACACACACGCATCAAACTATTTATATACAAATTATTAAAAACATGTTATATTTTCACTCCACAATTTTATCCTTGTCTAGATTCACAGGCACCTACATATTGTCACAAGAGATACTGCAATAATTCAAAATATGATACATGAAGTATATAATTACCCCAAGATTGGACATGCATTTTTGAATTAATGTTGATTTTTCGTTATCAAACATTCTTTCTCGATCGTTGATATTAACAGCAAGCAAGAACTAAAACTCTGTGCTTGGTGAAATCCATGAACTCCAGTTGCACGACTCATGTTGCGACAGTCGTTACTTACGAATTCAACCTTAAGAAGT
This sequence comes from Mystacides longicornis, assembly GCA_963576905.1. Taxonomy (NCBI): domain Eukaryota; kingdom Metazoa; phylum Arthropoda; class Insecta; order Trichoptera; family Leptoceridae; genus Mystacides; species Mystacides longicornis. The sequence goes on from OY756435.1 coordinate 22,201,634, forward strand.
TCATACAGTATAAAGGATACCAAACACAGAACCTCACCTGTCTGTTTGAGCTCTTAAATTGAGAATATTTGTAGAGCATAATTTAAAATGATGAAATATAAAAGAAGTGAAAATCAATTATTCATATTAAAAATTAAAGTTTGAAAAGAGAAGTATACTTCAAAACATTTCCAAAGAATCAATTGCATCTTTTAAACAACCCTTGTCCTGAAATCTTCTCCGTTCCTTTCTGCCTCAGTCTCTGCAGCCTCAAACGCCAATAGAAACATCTAGTTCATTTTGAATTGAATCCATCAATCCCAACACTTAACTTTTTAGGTTAATTATTTCTTCACCGATGAGATTTGAAAGCTACGGAATGAAAAATAAAATTATTAACATTACATAACATAAATGGAGTAGTGTGTGAAGGCGCTTTTGGAGGGATCATGTTGAGAGAATGGAAGACAAGAGAATTCCCAAAAGTATCTCCAGTGAGATTCCTGAGGGTCAAAGAATCAGAGGCAGCACAAAAAAAGCCGGACGACATCAAGGTCCCAAGAGGCAGAAACTGTTAAGAAAGTTAAGATACTGTATAAATCATACATATGTGTCTATACCCATATATACCCAGATTATTTTTAAATGTGTCTATGCTCCCCAAAATGAACACAACACAAATATACTTTCAACATCTTTGGTAGAAAAGAAAGCTTGTGTTGAGTAAATGGAAATGTTTATAACCTTCAGTACATTGTACTGATACCGCAGACACATATTATTAGAACTCATAAAAAATAAAAAAAATTCCCTTATACTATTAATCATATGCACTAACGAAATTATGTACAAAATTGGAAACGGTCGGCTCCAGGATTCGGACCCCTGACTTCCAGTGCTTTGTATTTTTTTTTTTTAATAAAAAATGAATCTGTGCTCACTCAAAGTGAACACAAATACACTCCCTGACTCTTTCACAGTAAGCTACTTAGAGCTTGTGTTGTGAAAGAGGAAGATGGTCAGCACCTGGGATCGAACCACGACGTCCGCACCAAACAGTATGAATGCCGGCGTTGTAACCGCTAGTCTACCAACCACTTCTCCGTGTGTGCGAAGGTCATCGACTGAATCACTGGGGAACGACTAAAAGATTTATTTTTCAGTCTAACAAGATTGAACATAAAAATTGGTATTTTAGTAGATATATATACATAAATTTTTAAAAATACCTGTAGCACTACGGATAACACAAAAAGCCAACTGCCTCCATGAACTTCTTGTATCGGGCCCACCACTTGAGATTCTACAGTCCTTTTTTGTATCTGATTTGAAATCAGTCCAAACTGTAAAAAAAAAATGATTAAACTTTTATTACAATAACACTAGCACTATTATCAAATCAATCCATATCATGCTTATTTACCACCTCATAAAACTGATGTGTGTTTCATATAAAAAAATCGAATCAGCCCTGTAACTTAATAATTACCCAATACTAAGATAACTATTATAAGAAGAGACAACCAACTTATTTTACCTTTTCTCACACGAATAACCTTCCAAGCTTCTAAACATGTTTGCATTTTTTTCTCTTAATGATTATACTGCAGGGTTTGTCTGTTTGGTATCTCCCGGGATAAGGTTAAATCTTCATGTCCGTGTCTAAAAATTATAAAAGAAAACGAGATGGTTACTATTTCTTTGAATCACAACGAATATCCACAATATTTTGTTATTGTTACACTAACCTCTCCCTAATATGTAATATCCATCAAAGTAGTTTCGTATTGTCTTTGTTTTATTTAGGTATTATGAATTTAAACACTAGCACTAAAGTTAATCAACAATATAAAAAAATATTAACTGGGTTTTTCAACTACAAAATATTATAATAAACACTCAATTATTTTTAACTAGGTACGCAAAAAGAAAGCGGCATCGGTTTTGACAGACGAACTCAAACACACTCACACAATCAAACACAATGTTGTCACACTGCAAAATTTAACTAGAAACCATAAACGAATTAAAAACATGAATTTATTTATTTTCGGTTCCAAAGACCAAATTAGTTATTTATATTTGTTGAAATAAATGTTTAATTATTTGTTCTTTCTCAATAATTATTTTTCTTTTAAAATTAACTACTTATTAACATTTTTATACTACAGCTATACTTATATGGCGATAAGAATTCCTTCAGCATGCCACACTGCTTCACTCCGCTCATCGTGAGGTGAGTTTTTTTTTGGGAATCGCATGTTTGGCTTTTCGACCCTGAAAAACGTAAAAAATGATAAACGTCCGTGGCTACCCTACACTTGCTGGAGAATACGGGTACAGTAAAGTTTTTTTTTTTCAAAGTGAATAAAGTGAAACTTGATGGTGGTGACATCCATCGTGTTGGAAGGTAGTCCATTATTTTGTGAATAATATTTGAATAATTGAACTGGTGAAAATTTTCTACAACTGAATAATCTCAGATGAGGGTTTCCTTTTTTTATAACATAACTAATCAATTCACCGTGTGATCGCTATCAAGGATAGTTGCGGATCGTGAGTGAAATGCAAGTAACAGGGAATACAAGTAAGAAATAATTATAATTTACAATCAGTTGAATAAACACCATTCTGTTCACTGTATGCACTGAACACCTAAAAGGCAAAATTCTAATTCAGGAATTCGCACCATCTATGATAGAATGCAACACGAACTTTACTCATCTAACTTATATCATCTACCTATATGACAACACACCAAGGATACTAAGACATAAAAAACACTGGTCCAGCTTCTGGCCTGCATCATGCGTAGACTCAAGCATCGGATCCCCTCTTAGTGATTATTTTGTTCATCACTGAACTGCTAAACCACCGAGCAGACACTCACTGGATGTGCGTAACCTCAACCTGTGATTCGGTCTCCTCTTCTGCACACCTCCAACAGCCGACAAGATTTGATTTCTATTTGCCCTTTATCCTTTATGTTTTTATTGTTTTATTCTTTGACCCGTTTACTCTATTCTGTATACGTGTAATGCTTTTTGTGATTTTATAGACTTGTATTTTTTACCCATTTACACTCATACACTCATTTGCCTGTCTTTTATTTTATTTTTTTATAATTTTATTTTTAGTTTGCTTTGCTGCGACATACACATAAATTAAGTATTGTAATCTATAAATTTTATTTTATTATCTCTCAAGTTCAGAATGTTTCCACCATGAGAACCCTTGTCGAAGTTGGTTTTTGTAGGGGTAGCTTCTTCTTCTCTCCTTCCCAAGTCGTACTCTGTCCTATGTGGTCGAGCACTTGTTCAACATGAAGTTCAAAAAAGAGGATTACGCAGGATGATTTGTGGAGTTCAACTTGAGGCCCTCAGACCTCTGAAGAAACACTAGAAAGTTCTCTTACTTTTGGCTAGCTCAGTAATTCAGTATTATGAAAGTTTTCTTATGACTTTCTTTAAACTTGGTAGAGCACAAGATAGTTTATTACACTTTAACACAGAGTATGCTTTTCTTATCTCAGGTATTTGTGAAGTTCGAACCTGGTGAAGATTCAAGGAATTGTTTGTGAGTCGAAAGACACTGGTCACTTTAATAATTGTTTGTTTATTACATAAAACTCAATTCAGTGGTTACAACAATGTGTTGACTTACTAAAAACACTTAGTTGGTAGAATTTCAAGTGAAGATTTACTTAGTTTATTTATTATTATTTTTGTTACAAAATTTAGCTAGTTTATAGTTTTGTCACTGTATCAGCACTATAATTTGGTTTTTAATTACGAAGTCTTTAATTAAACAATAGCAATATTCAACGTGCGATTGGATTATACAAACAAATCACTATTTCAAAACATAAATCAACTGCGTTGGAATTAAACCGAATTTAATTGTATTCATCAATTAATTAGATGATACGATCTTACGGAATCTCGATTTACTAATCAATACATTTTTGACAAAATAAAATAAATTGCGCGCCAAATAGAGGCCTTCTAACACAAACGGTGTTAGATGTGTTTGTGTTAGAATCTATGAGGTATAATGAATGCATTGCACAGGAGAGGGGGTTATTTATACTGTTCTGTTGAGGCGCGGGGCAGTGGGGTGATTTGAAGCTGAGGGTAGTTTCAACAATGAACTGTTCCAACAGTCCATTCACCTTATAGAAAATGGTTTGACCCAAATCGAAACATGTTATTCGACCAATCACAGGTCAGTATGCACTTCGCTTTCTTATAAGGAGCGCTAAACCCGATCAGTCATTTCCTTGATTCAACAATATACCCGAAAATTTATGTAGTTGCTTGAAAGTTTAAGTAAATAATTTTTCCCATTAATATGATATTATTCCATTTGTTATAGTAATTCAAAGGATCTAATTTTGAATTACGACACCCTATTCATGACCATTGTCAGAATGTTTCCCTATTTTTTGGTCTCCTTACTACATAAACAATAGCGATGCAATTGAAGGAATACAGAATAGGTTCCTTAGTTATTAGGGTGGTACGAAAAACATCAAGTTGATGATATCGATTCGCTATAGAGCGGAAAAGTTGCTATTGGTAAATACAAGAAAAACAAAAAAAGAATTATTCAAATCGGACTTTATCTTCCGATCCCGCAAGCCACCTAAAGAATAGAATAGAAAATATATATATTTCTCACATTTTCAATACAATGTTCAAACAAATAAAATAAAAATGATAATAAAAAAGAAACAATAATTCAGGAATTAAGACACTGCTAAATCCCATAAGTTATATATACATTATATAAGATAAATTAACCAAGAGTACATATATGTAAAAGTAAAAAAGAAAAAAAGAAAAGAAAATAGAACATGTATTGTAAAGTATTCAAAACATGTGATACACAGCTTACGTGAGAAATCCCACCAGGCTTAGCCTGATTGTGGGTATTGCAACAAGATATTCACCAAACATTACCTCACTCATTCATCCATCACTGCACCAATCACATATATTATGTTAAAATAAAAAAATGCATCTTCTTTTTAAACAAATAAATATGTACAAATCTATAATAATAAAGGAAAGTGCCTGACTGACTGATTGACTGACTGACATACTCACTCATCAACGCACAGCCCAAACGGCTAATCGTAGAGAAGTGAAATTTGGAAAGCAGGTAGGTTTTAATACAAAACCTTCCACTAAGAAAGGATTTTTGGAAATTCCACCCCTAAGGGGGTGAAAAATAGGGTTGAATGTTTTTCAAAGTATGCGAATATCTCGGTAACTAGACATGGTACGAGCTTGAGATTTGGCAAATGAATTCTTCTATAGAAATAAGTGTTAGCATATTCGGCAATTTTTCCAAAATTTTACTAAAAGGGATGAAAAAGGGCACATATAAAAAGGGATGATTTTTAAGTGCCTCCTAATAAGTTTAAAACTGGTTTTATCGAAATTTCAAAAAAATGATTTCTTCAGAAAGAGTCAAATTATACTATTTCGTTTTCAAAATATAATATCAATTAATGGGAAAGGGGTAGGGGGCGCTTTTTATTGAACAACCATATCTCTTAGATTAATGAAGTAATATCAAGATACCAATAAAGAGCCTTTTCTAGAGGTGACATTTTATTGATTTTTTTTAAATAAAAAAAAACACTTATTGTGGCATAACTATAATAGTTAGACATATGCTGTCGCGATACTTTTTGTAAATAATGAGTATAGTGGAAATAAAATACGCACTAAACGCCAAAAATGAAAAAAATGAGTTGAGTATGAGGAAATGTTCTATAAACCATTGTCAATAGCCTAAATATTGCACTAAGTCCATATCGATGATCTAAAGGCGTTAAAAAACAGATCCAAAAATCATCATTGTACTATGTCTGTATGGGGGAAAAATCAGTTTTATTAGATTATCTCAAAATGAAGTTTTTGGCGTTTAGTGCGTATTTTATTTCCACTATACATGATGTCTTCTACAAAATTTTAGTACATTGTTTTATTCTATCATCATTAGTTTTCACAGCGTTCGCGATAAAAATAATATTTTAGGTAAATTTTTTACACCTTGGGTTACATTATTGAAGTTTTCGTAGGTTATTCATTTTTTTTTGGAAATTAAATATAGCCTATGTTCACCGCCGGTATTGTAGCTTCCCAAGAGTGAAAGAATTTTTCAAATCGGTTCAGTAGTTTTGGAGCCTATTCGATGCAAACAAACAAACAAAAAATCAAATCTTTCCTCTTTATATATTAGTATATAGACAATACCAAAATGGGCCGTACCAAAAAGTAACCTACTCGACAGACGTGGTCCATACTATGAATATTGAATTTTTATTTGTATAATGAAAAATTAAATACCTATTAACTATATTAGGTTATTCCAACCGATGCATCTGTTTGAAACCATATTATTATTATATGTATTTTGTATCCGCATTCTGTCAAACGCCTGATTTTATTTCAAAATTGTAAAAAATGTATTACGAATGTACTAAGAAAGTTACCTACTTTAACTTTTATTTTTATTCCGCTCAACTCTTTTCATTCATAAGAACCTTCTGACAAAAGCAAACATGACTACGGCTATTGAACGGCTAGACTGATTTCGCTAATTCTTTTTTGTATTGTTTTCTTTTGTCAGGAGAAGGTATTTATGAAAAAATAAGAAAGTTTCCCGTAAAATTATAAAATTAACGAAAGTATATAACCTTCTTAGTAATATAATAGATAACTACACTAGACAACCAAACTTACATCCAGAATCCAGATCAACAACAGCAAATTAAAGATATCAATTGAAATGATTTAAAAACGTTTGTAGCTAGAAAAATGCCCAAAGCAGATAGAAGTGAGTATTTTTAAAAAAGTACAAAATACCTGGGATTCTAACAGGAGAATTTTTGTCAAGTCAGAAAAATATGGTAAAAGTTCGCGGGCTGATCCTATTTGTATAATATGAAGCACATATTTTTGTATTTTTATTTCAAATATAGATTGATAGTGACAAAAATATTATAAAAGTATAATAGGTAATTAGGATATTAAATGTAAATTAAAAAAAAAAGAAATATTCAGACTTCTCACACAGTCTTGGTGAAATAGGAATAGAATTGTCTACCCCAAATAATGGGACATTGTTTTTCACGGCTTTCACCTTCTGAAGAAAGTGTTATTTGCCATAGGGGTTTAAAATTATGCAATATTATTTATGGGATTAAAATTGCACATATAAAGAAACAATTAAAGGAATCACACACTTATGTCATATTCTCAAGTTGTTTCTTATTATAATTATTATTGATACGATTCTGCATTGTTGATATGAAAGAGATGCTGGATACTATATTCATTGCTTAGGTACGACTTCCACATGTTAAATTAAAAAAACTGTTAAGACAGTTCAAATGAAGAGATATATAATTTCAAATGATATATTATCTCTTTATATAACATGGAGCCTTATATCCCTTAGAACATTCTTAGTGCTTTTGATAAAAAAGATTCTACCTTTAAATTTGAGTTTGCGTTTGACATAACTGTAAGTTAGTAGATAGTTGGCGCGATTGATAAAATGCTCCCTGCGTAGCAAAACAAATTTATTTGAAGTGGTCGCAGGCCTGCGGGATTGGTGACCTCAAGCCCGCGGTTCCCGCGGGATTTGCGGGATCAGCGGGATTGACATTTCTTTGTTTGAAGTAGGTTATTATTGTTAAAAAAACAATGAAATAAAAATATGTATGCATTTTTTTAATTATTAGAAGTGTTAGCAATTGAAAATAATGATATTTTAGAAGTAGGTATAAAAAATCCGCTTCTTTTAAGGGACGATATACTACAACATTTGAACGTTTAAGCTTTTAAGCATTGTGATTCGTATTGACAAATGAACACATTTATTGATTTAAGAGGCACAAAAACTACCTAGTTATTTTTTTTTTGATAATACTTCCGAAGAAATCATGAAGTTTATAAACGTTGTAGACGGAATTAACTTTACATAATTTTAAACAGTTTCCAAGTAGAGGTGAGCGTTATAACGAAAGCTGATAAAAATATTCGATAAATAAAAATAACTTATTCTCGTTATTCCTATTAAACGATTTGTAAATATATCAGAGGATATATTTACAAATATCATTTTAAATATAATAAGAGTTATGACTTTACTGAATGACTTTTTAGCGAAATTATACCTTACCGCCAACGGACATCAAATTTTCGGAATGATTTTTTTTTTGTATGAAAGTCTTTCTTCCGGATACTAATGAAATAAACAAGCTTCAAGCCTTTAAAATAACGTTATTTAAAATTTATGAAACTGCTATAAAGTTTATGAATTTAAGCCGTTATTCTCACCTCTACAACATGCAAGTGCTTTCCTCTATTCCCTCCACATCAGATCAAGAGAATTATATCGAGTGGGTACGGATACAGGAACAACAGGTCTAGACTCAGCTATCCATTCGGTACGGAGACTACGTTCTCATTCATTTTCTAGTGTAAGCGAAGGATCATCATTTAACAGATTCGTTAAAGGTATGCCTTTTTCGTCGTTAATGTCGTTGTATCGTCGTTATCCTTTGCCTTGTCGTCGTTAATGTCGTTGTTATCAACTTGCTGGTGTTCAGTTTCTTGTTGGACCCGCGCGTCTGACAGCATTCTCTCTATTCAACACACACACTTCAATTCTTACTTTGCTCAGATAAAAGAATGGATCGTCCGCCACATTTGTAGATCCTGAATCTTTTTCTAGATATTTTTACGGCAGTCATTGATGTACTTACTTACTTAATCCAAGATCGCTCGCAGTGTGGAGCATGTGGACGCCACGAAGTTCCTCCGAGCCTCTCTATCTTGCGCCAGTTGCACAGCTTCATCTCAGCTCAATCCAGCATCTCGTAGAACCACAGTGAATGCCCGCATCATTGTTAATTTCGGCCTGCCTCGCCTTCTTGTCCCATCCGGATTGTAGTAAAGACTTACATATTCAAGACTCTCGGGGGACATGCGGAGAACATGGCCAAGCCAGCTCAATTTGCGATTCTGGATCACTGAGGTGATTCGCTGTTGTGACATAGTGATACCATATAATCCCCAAAATCTGACGCAGAAATCTATTCCTTACACTAAGGATCTTCTTCTGTTGAGGCTTCGTCAGATGCCAGGATTCACAACCATATAACGGCCATTGATGTACGCGTACGGCGTTCTTTTATCCGACGAGATAGCGACACTATAAGTTCTTGGCTTATCCTGGTATTATGTCGATCAATTTGGTTTCTGCATTAACTAACATTGCATTACGCAGTAACCTTCTTTGACAATTTACTACGCTCGATAATGAATCTCCTACCGTGGGAGCATACCTAGTCATAGAGTAATTCAAATGACATTGATTTCGTTCCATTCCGATACAGGATTCACACAACACAAAATATAAATTCAAAACTTACTTAGTTGTAACTTAAAAACTGAATGTATAATTATTATTTTCCATATGAATTTCAAGGAAAAGTCCCGTTTTTCCAGCGAAAGTTGATAAATCTTTCATTAATGAGGTTGTACAGGATCTAATAAATAATCAGAACTTAATCTGAGCCCATTTTTATTGTTTATAATTTTTTCCTTTTCAGTCCCGCATGAGAAATCCCGCGTTTCTGATCCCGCAAAAAAGGTGCGGGATCCCGCATTTGCGGGATCCGCGGTTTGCGGGATTGGATTCCTTTGTAAGAACTCGTGTTTTGGAGAGGTAACTTGAGGTAATTCTGTCGGGAAAGCTAGTATTTTATTAAAAAAGGTTTAAAAACACCTCTGCTTGTGACATTTATTTATTTATTGAGCACATACGGTCTCCAGGCCAATTACAGTCAATCGATAGTTTAAAACAAACTACATTACAAAAATAAAAAAAAAGCATAATATTGAAATTCATGAAAAATGAAAGAAAATAAATATAGAAAAACGATAAAGAGATATCTATCTATGGAGTTTTGTTGAAAGTTTTATTAGCGAGGACACAAACCGAAAACGAGTATAATTACTAGGAGTGTCTCCTGCTTTACTTTTAATATTGTTTTCGTAAGAACTTTGTAAATGTATAAAATAAAATTTGTAAGATGGCGGTGGTGTGCTTATTTTTAAAGAAATTGGATGTTCGCTTAAAAGTTTAGTACTGTCCATAATCGAGGTAGTTAGAAGCCCGGCAGTTTAGTCGACGGTTGTCGCACGAGGGCTCTGGATTCGATTCCTGGCTTAACTTTCCGTGAAAGACGTGGAAAGTGTTTGTGTTTACTTTGAGACTTTTGGGAGAGCACAGAACGATAAATAAACAACAATCAAATTTATACCTAAAACTTATGTTTCCATACAAACTGTATTTATTAATTATTTTCATACATTTCAGTTTTAATATTAATAATTTTATTATCTACTTAATAAATCATTAGTGTAAGTATGTATATGATGTGAATATATAAAAAGGGCCTTCAATTTGTGCTAGGTAATACCTAAAACCTTCGGCCGAAACTGTCAATAGTTTAGTTAGTATATGTTCAGTGCTTCGGTTGTCTTGTGAATCCAAGGTATAAAATCTGAAACTCTGGTGAAGACATCAGGCATTCCTATCGCACAAGGAACGCCGAAGGAGGTTATGCCCACAAGAGCGTTGTCCACTGTGAGAGGACTACCAGAATCGCCCTGAAAAAATTCACAAAGACATCATCCAAAAATTCTCATAAATTTGCAAGCACCCGAATGAAAAGTTTTTGGAATTTTTCTAACCCTGCATGTGCCTTCGTTGAAGCCGTTGTAGGTGCAAAGTTGTGAAGGAAATATCTCTCTTTTCAGCACGTTTCCGTATGCTCCTTTACATATAGTCCAATTTAAGATCTTCAGTTCCAAAGCCATCAGATCCGTTGGGATATCACCGCCTTGCTGAAATAAAAATGAAATAAATATTTCGAAAATTTGGCCATTACAGCAATATTACCACGCATTTAAGTGTAGGTCCCTTTAAATGTCTTTGACAAGAAAATTAATATATGGTTTCGTTACAATGGTTAAAATAAAAAAAATCAAATAACTATTTTTTTTAGAGTAGAAAAAGTCTGCAAATGAAAAAATGTGATGCACACAATTAAGGTGGATCAAAAGTGTTTTGTTTTGAAAGTGATTATATTATTAGAAGAATAGGGGATGAAAATTAGATGAAAGATGAGAAAAAATCAATTAAGAAGATAAAACCCCATAAAGAAGGAGTGTAGTATAAATTTTAAAAAATCGAATGGAATCAACAAATGAATATACTCATCTGTTAAAAGGTTTGATAATAAATATAAATCTGATAAAAGTCTATTAGAATAAGTCACTCATTCCTAGTTTTTACCATTGATCAAAAATACAAGGCGACAACTACAAAGATTACCTCAGAAATAATAAAAGAATTCATAGACAAACAGTATCAACAAGTTTATTATAGGCCGCGCAAGATTAATGGAAGCAAATCAACCTTTGTACTGTAATAGACAAAAACAATACTTACGATTAATAAGAAGAATATGACTATCGATGCCTTACCAAACAAAGACCTAAACTGAAATTAAAGTGATTTGCTGATGACACAGAGGCTTGATAAGTAATTCAGCGCTTGAACAATGAACAAAGACTAAAAACTTGATGTATATCCAAAGAAAGAGAATTAAAGTTTCACAAGACTAGAATTTCGACACTGCTAAGGCTATTAATAGAGACTTATTCAGGGAAGCTGACGATAGGGAAGATCTCTCGTAAGTGGTCGTCGACGTCGGGGGGACCCGATAGTGCACTAAAATAAAAGCCTACGAAATCCAATCAACAAGATTATCCTTACCGTTGTTTCTCCATAACCTATGACCACAGTCGGACCAGCACTGATGTATCTCTTGTGGATAGGCAACGGTCTTACACGGTTAGTGAAGATTACATCCATTGTTGGAGTGACGATGGCTATATCGTTCTCTTTCGATACGGTGCTGTAACCTTCGTGAAGGACTATATCCTTCAGATGATACCTGTCTCCCATTTCATTTATATTGTAAGTGCCCATGACGGCAATCACGTTTCCTGTTGAAGGACTGGAACAGATGAACAGAATATAATAATTATTGTACCTTTATGTTGTATCAGTAACAGTTCAATGTTCAATTTTGAGATGTGATTATTGTGACTTTAATTGGTTCTAAAGAAGACATGTTCCGGCCAATTAAGGAATAAATTATTAGGTAAATGACCCCACAGCTTTGATAACTGGCCATTACTATTTTGCATTGTGAAATATGAAGTTGTTCACGATGATTCTGAATTGATATTCTCGAGTTTTCTGGAACACTCTCCTTTACAGCAGCATTGTTTTCAGATGATAAACCAGTATGTTAAGGCAAAGGAGTCTTAATGTTCATAATCGACCCAGTTTTTTTTAGATTTTTTTACCACTCTTAGAATTGTTGACACATTAGGTGCACTTTCTCAGTATAACTTTCCCCATTTACGAGTATTTAACAAGTTTTCAAGTTACAGCACACCTTTTTTAAAACATATTAGGAATAAACATAGGTAAAAACACTGTCAATTTTCAGTGTTGCCAATTGTGCCAAAAATAATTAGGTACACGAAATTTGAAAAGAACACTCATACTGACACAGCCTTTACACCATGGCGACATCTATAATGCAGGCTTGACAGGAGTAACTGGAAAAATTGCAACAGAACCGACGCGGTATATAGGTATATGGGGGTTATATGTATCCGCCCGTTTCAAACAACAAAACTCATGCACCACTACATAGGTAGCGTCAGATTGTGAACGCGTGTGGGACGTGGGTGTGTGTCCACGGAATACGAATATTTAACACAACATTTTAATTAAGTATCTATTTAATTATTTATATTCAGAATTATTCTTTAGTAAGCCTTTTTTATCGAATAATTCTCAAACCTCTATTGAGTACTAAAAAGGTACCCTCACAACAGTATTATAACTTGACATTTTTAGGTGAAATAATAAGTTCTGAAAACAGTCTACAGTCCAAAAAATAATTGGAAGTGGTTGGTAGACTGGCGGATACGACGCTGGCTTTCGTACTGTTTCATGACATTACTATCAAACTCGACTAAGAGAAAAAAAACGTGTTTTGAGATAACGATGCAACTTTATTCTTCTGAGCGTTAGCTACACTAATAACACGGAATTCAGTATCAAAATAGACTAAAAACCCTTCAAAAATCGATATAAAAATACACCTGAGTATCATAAACGACTAAAAATGATAGAGGTTAATTGAATTTTAGTATCAAAAACGACCAAAGATACAATGAACCAATCAGAACGCACAGATTTCGTCTTTTTCAACATGGCGTCGTCATTTTGTCATTGTTTTGAATTGTGTTGATTGTGTGGTGCCGCGAAAGACATTTTAACCATTTTTTTAATTAAATGGTCAAAATTTTGTTGGTTTTATGGCTAATATGGATGGATAATAACACTCCGTCTACGTCGTCAGATTGTACAAGAAAACGAAAATGTGATAAGAGTTCATGGAAAGTTGCTTTGAAAAAGAAACAAACGTGAGTACAGTTTTTAATGTTTTTTTTTCGTGTGATAATTTACTTTTTCAGTGTTATTGTGTGTTTACATTCTATGTTATTATATTTATCGATAAAATATTGGTATTTTGAGTAATAGTATATTGAAAACACGTCGCAAATCGATCATTCAACATGCATGTGAATCTGTCAAAAAAAAAAATAATCAGGGCCGGTTCCATAGATTTGCATAACATTCACTGTACGCGGGCGTGAAATTTCTTCTACAATAATAAGTATGTTTTTCTATGTGAATCGGTATTTGTAATGATTTAGAACTGGGGTGGCCAACGCGGGGCCCGCGGGCCACGTTTGACCCGCCGACTGTATCTGTGGCCCGCGGAGCATTTTCAAGGTCCCAGGTTTTGGAAGGAAAAGATAGGTTTCCAGATACCAAATTATCAAAATGAGCAAAAAAAAGGTCACCAAGTTAGGTTTCCAGATACCAAATTTTTGAAATGAGCAAAAAAAAAACGGCCCGGATGGAAGTCGAATTTTGAAAATTTGGCCCGTAGCCTAACGGTTCAGTTGGCGACTTTCAATCCGAAGGTCGTGGATTTGATCTCCGGTGCCGACCATCTTCCCCTTTCACGACACAAGCCTTTGCTTAATGTAAAAGATGACAAAAGTTTATTTGTGTTCACTTCGGGTGAGCGCAGATGCATTTTTAAAAATTCTTTTGTTGTTTTTTATTTTCGTATGGCATTCTTTTGTTATTGTTGCAACTTTTAGATACTTAATCAAAAAAATAATCCTGGTACTCTCATTATTTTTTTTAGATATTCGTCAAAAGGTCCACCAAAATACCCCACATGTTGTCACAGAACAAAAAAAATGTGTTCTTTATTTTTTCACTAAGTAATACAAAATTAATTTTAATCTTATACCGAAAAAATGATAATATACCTAAGTATACGTAATTTAGTGTTGGTTTTATTGTTCACCTTTTTACACATTTCACTATTAGCTTGCCTGTTGACGGCCCATGCAATGCACTATACCTACCGTTTACCTATAAACAATGTGACGTCATCTGACTTAGTTTCAAAATCGACTAAAGTTAACTAGTTGAGTATCAAAGCCGACTAAAGACGAGACTTGGTACCTATCAAAATCGACTAAAGTTAACTAGTTGAGTATCAAAGCCGACTAAAGACGAGACTTGGTACCTATCAAAATCGACTAAAGTTAACTAGTTGAGTATCAAAGCCGACTAAAGACGAGACTTGGTACCTATCAAAAACGACTAACAGCATTTTTTTAATCTTCTTCTTCCTCTTTGATTAGGCCTGCTGGCCTGTTGTTCCTGCTACGTTGTCCTCTTGGGAAGCTGAGTGCCAACTGTCCCTCCAGCGTTTAGGCGGTCGTCCTGGAGGTCTGCTTCCTTGTGGTATGTTGTCTCTGGCGATTTTCGCGGCTCTTGTGTCTTCCATTCTTGAGACGTGGTCGTTCCAAAACCGTAATCAAATTTACAAAATAATATTAAAAGTAAATGAATTGTATAATGTTTTATTCGTTTTAAAATTTCGTATACAATACACGGAAAAAATTTCACGGCAATAACTTATGTGAAAGTAGTTTTTAATCAAAATTGTTACTGTGTGAAAAATATGACCACTCGCCTTTAGTCTGGTTTGATAATAAGGTCCTCCACAGTCTGTGGAGGTGGCGGGTTGGAACGATCCCAGGTGCCGACCATCTTCCTCTTTCACGACACAAGAGTTTGTTTGTGTTCAGTTTGAGTTAGCACAGTTTAATAACTTTCTATAAAAAATGCGTATCCTTACTTATAATAGAAGCAATGGGCAGCCGTCAGGATGACATTTTTAGAAAGAATGGCTCCTCCACAGAGATGGTAGTTGGTGAGGTTTCTCAAAGAGACATGGAAGGGGGCACTGCCCAGCTTGGCTGGAGATCCAGCGATTATTCTAGAAGACATACTTGCTGTAACAAAAAATAACATCTTACGATAATTAAAAAAATAGTGTTCGATTGATTTAAACAGGTGATTTTGCCAAAGATTTATTTATCCAATGTCAAACTCTTTTACGCAATATATATATTACAAGCTTTCCCGACAGACGTTGTCCTGTGTTCCTGAGTATGAATACCTATTGAATTCGAATTTGTATGGTGATGAATTAATTATCATTTGACCAGAGTGATTCCGAACGATGCGTCTGTTTTAAACCATGTATATTCCATCCGCATTCTGTCAATCAACAATTTCTGTATAATAAAAATTATAAGGTAAAAAGTACTAATATGGTATAATTCCGTTTGCAATCCCAGTTTTTACTGTATTATATAATTTAGGCCCCAAATAAGCTGGAAACCTCTGACAAAATGTCGTCCTGCAGCGAGGTAAATTAATGGTTTGTCCTCTAGTAGAAACCCCTTCTCTAGTTAGGGTGCGTCTTTCAATACCATTACCCACCTCATTCATCACTATCCTGTAGATGTAAATCTGTCTCACACTCAGTAGTCGAGTCTCCGCAAAGAGAGACATCGTTGGATGCATATATCTTAATCCATGCGCAACCTTTATGACGAGTTTTTGAGCCCTGTACAGCGGATCTAGAATTGTTTTGGCGGCACCACCCCAAACCATTATTGCGTACCCGATAAGAGAATAACAAAGAGAGTAATATACCATTATAAGTTGGTTAATCGGCAATATATGTAGACCTATAAGTTGTCGAAAAACATAGATAAGCTTCCTGATCCTTTTTGTCAATCCAATAACTTGCTGATGCCAACAGAGGTTCTCGTCCACCTCAACACCCAGATACTTCACAACATCACGTCTTTCCAGGCTTTGACAGGAGCAGGCTGCTCCTGCTGTGATACCTCGCTTCCCCTGCATCGGTGATGTACAATGCTGCTGCTGTCGATGAAGACCTTCGGAATACCGGCTTAAATCGGAATGACGCCTTGGATCTGTGGCGACCACATGCTCCGACTGGGAGCGAATGAGGATTAAGTAAGTAGAGTAAATGAAGAAATTAGTTCAACCATGTCTACCTGTTTATTTAATTAATGATAACACTTACCATAACCAAATTGGAAGAAAAATTGCGAGCATATTAGTAAAAAGAACACTTTGAATTTCATCATATTATCGTTCCAACTTAATATTTAATATTCTAATAAAAACCATACGCCTACAATAAACAATTTGACAATACAAAAGTTGATAAGCATTCGTTTTTTTTAACACAATTAAATATAATTATTTGACACTAAAAACTTTGTTTACAATATAGAGAACACGTTAAATCAACCGTTATACGAGTACCTTAATTGAGGCATATTTGCAGCAGATATAATTAATTTAATCTCAAGATTAGTGTATCAAAGACGTAGCTCGAATGTGTCATTGAAACGTCACAATTAGCAGTGAATTGTGTAATTTACTTACATTAATTTGAATATTTTGACAGTTTTACAGGATATTTTGCATATTTCGACTGAAATCTTCAGATTGTGCATATTCGGATAATATACGTGTAAATATATTATTGATATCTATAGTCATACGAACAAAGACATAACAAAATACATACAGTAGGTATTACTTAGCACTAAGCCTACCAACTTGCAAAAAGAGTTATATCTTAATATTTTGTTGAGATATGGTTTTAGACTGCACATCCCCCGCCAACTAGAATATCGTCGGGTCCGTAGAAAAAATGCCTATGTGACTTTTGTCCATTTTACAGGAGAGCAGTTTAAAGATTCCAATACACATTTTTTGAGATTCCTTCATAACTATTTGAGCTATATTCTTCAAACTTAAAATTTGTAATAGAAATAAAACTATTTAATATTAAGCATCTTAAAAAATTCCCTAACGTGTATACTTTTCTAGAAAAATCACATAGGCAGTTATTCTAGGGAAATTTTTCAGCCTATGTGAAGATGTTCCTTTTTTCTACGGACTTCGTCTCGTAAATCTCGTTCCTATGTTACGACGTACCTTTATTCTACGGAAATATTTGTTTATTTGCTCAGTCCTAAGTACAACAATCATCGTTTTCTTTAAAATAAACATAAAATATCGTACTTTCAATAATACTCACATTATGATTTGGTTATTTTTTATCAAACGCGCATATAAATTAGCAAAAAATATATATGTTTTCAAATAAAATGATGCAACACATAATATACCATATCACTTTTATTAGCATGTTATTTTTTGAAAAATATCAGGTTTTAAATGTGTGTTAATTTTAAAAATGTCTTCTTCTTCTTTTTTTTGGAACCTGGTGATCTGTTGTTTTGTTTAGATAACCCCTTCGCGGATATAGACTACCTAATAGATGGGTTTCTACATTTTCAAAAGGTAAAATATTATAAATAAATAAATATAAATTACTCAATTGTGAGTGGAATTGCAGAAATTAAAAAAAAATATAATAAAGTTAACACGAGAACCATTAAAGATAAAAACGTATTGTAAATGGAGGTACTTTATTTCAAGTATATTTTCCTCGATGCTATCCAATGGATATGAATGGTGGAATACCAGTTATGGTACCAGTAATGCTTTCAGGATGTCAAACACAAGTTATTTTTTTTATTAATAATACAATAAATAAATATATTGCATTAATTAGGGGCTAATTCATGATCAAAATATGTTTCTAGCTATTATCGTTAGGTATATATACTTTCAAGTTGTAATTAATATTTTAAATGTATGGAATCTAATTATTCTCTTTCTGTTCATACAGTGTACATATTTGGTCCATTTTATAAGATTTTTTTTATTTCTGGTGTTAAGTATCTACTTTATCTGCATATGATTCTGAAAAACATAGGCATTTATATTTAATTACTGAATCTACACTTTTTGCTTTTGGAAAGGGTGATTTGGCACACTGCTTTCAACAGGAATGAGGACTCATGGTGAAAACTATTACCTCATCGTTATGATATTGGAAGGAAAATAATAAAGTATATGACTTAAGTCATAACTCTTTGGAACCTTATTTACTAAAGAATCACGTCATATTAACATCAGCAACACTCTAAATTACATTCTTCTTGTTTCACAAAGCTTTTCCACATGAAATGTGTATTATGATGAATCCTTTTGCATATTTACAAATTTTGTAAGTACATATTTTATGTTAACAGTAAGGTTTAAATCTATGTTCGCGTAGATAGTTTACAATTGAGATGCAATATATTATCTAAGTACTCTTATTTAATCAGTGATGTGCTTAATTTAGATTTTCTCCTCCATAGGATATTTTTATTTTGGTGTTTCTGCACCATTTATGAAAGTTAGCATTTATATGGAAACTATTTTAGTGTTTAGATTTGAATTAATTCTAACGATTATTTGATTCATCAGTCACTGTACAAATTAAACATTTCCAGACTGCTAAAATACTTCTTATACTTATTCGAATAAAATATGATGTAATTTTTTGATTAAACTGTGTTTTCAACAGGATTTATGTATTTATAGGACCAGTTGTAATTTCACAATATACTCATATTATTTTTCTACTTCTGATGCATTTTTCAAGCCCTAGTTTTAGGTATTGTTTATATTTCAAGCATTTTAAATAGATTTAGCTTTTCGTGGAATGTTTTAAGAAATATTTATTCTAAAATAACATATTAAAAAAAAGAAACAAAACGTATAACATTAAATTTAATTAAAATTATTAAAGTAAGTGTCTTAAAAACTACCACGTATTCATACAAATTAACTTAGGCTTATGTTAGTACCTTTTTATGAACCGTATATATATTCAAATGTATTTAGTAGCTTAATGGCACATATTTACGAAATTTTAGTTGCAGCATCATACGAGTGATTTGTTTCATAAAATATTGTATATAAAAAATAAAATATATTAAATGCGTTTGAATTTGTAAAAAAAAGTTTATCTCAATGAAACACCCCACCAATATACAAGTGTTCATATAAAAACATTCTTAAAAATATATATAATAACGGAAATAGTTAGTAGAAAAAAGGTGTATGTTAAAATGTGTCCGTAGAAAAAAGGTCGTTATGAAGATAGGACTATGAAAATGGAAAACAATTCCGTAGAACAAAGGAACATCTACACATTGGGTAGTGGGGTATCCCTAGAAAAACGGATCATCTGCACTTAGGACATAAAAATTGCAAAAAATATATAATTCTCCAGCGGTAAAAATATTACGATATTTTCAATCAAAACGATGAATACAACTCAAAAAAGGTGGATAACGATGTTTTTAAAAAATACACATTTTAATCATCCTATGTGCACAACGGAAGTTTTTGAATGGAATATTGTTAAAATAAATTATAACTTCACAATTTTTGGTTAAATTTTAATTATTTTAAATAGTTTATAAAATAATGTTCAATTTCTACATCTCCAATCAATTATTAACTTGATTCTCATCTGAAGTTAATAATTATCAATACTTTAGTCGGTTTCGCTGAACCAATCCTTTGTACCAAAATAGTATTCATAAGACATTTATAATACAAATTTTGTTTTCTTTTATATCTTAAAATATCGCAAGTGTAACTAACATTGTAAACTCTGATAAATATTTTAAAAAATGTGGATACAAAACAAGTTTGCGTTAAAAAGATTCATGAGAAATATATGAGCGTTCGCATCGTATAGACTCCGACGAACAAGTGCGCATGTGTACATGGGTCGTACAGTTATGCATCGTTGGTATGAAAATGAGCACAGTAAAACTGCTTAAGTGCACATGTCACTTTTTTCTTCGGAGATTTTTTCACATAGGACGTTTTATAAAAAAATATCTCAGAAACTATTAGTGATAGAAAAAAACTAAAAATACAGTTTTGTAGAGCTTTTAATACTTAATTAAACTGCATTAAAAACTCATTTTCGACCTATGATCACATGGACCTTTTTTCTACGGGCACGGCGATATTATCGTGTAGGTAAGTACCTTTTCGACCAAATGAATTGTAATATAAGCACCTTTTTGGCCAAATGAATTGTAATATAAGTAGGTACCTTTTTGGCCAAATGAATTGTAATGTTAGTACCTTTTTGGTCAAAAGAGATTCCGATATGCCTGAAACGAAAAACTTACCAATCATGTGCATCAAAACGCACTAAAGACAATGAAATGTTGGAAATTTCAAAGGCATACAGCGATACATGTAAAATCCATGCATGCATGGGGTAGAAATAGATGTGAAGAAATTAGGAACAGAAGTTGTAGAAATCATAGATCGCAAAGCAAAGTTGTAGTAAGTACGGATAGAGCATTTTTTTTTCTTAATAAATCTGTGCTCACTCAAAGTGAACACAAATACACTCTTTGACTCTTTCACAGTAAGCTACATAAAGCTTGTGTCGTGAAATAGGAAGATGGTCGGCACCTGGGATCGAACCCACGACCTCCGATACGAAAGCCAGCGTTGTAACCGCTAGTCTACCAACCACTTCATATTGTTGAAAGACAAAAATCAACACGACGGTCCCCTAAAATTTTGATACGTAGACCTAAAACAATGATAGTCCTACGTTGTGGAGAAAAAACTGGCAGCAAACAGCAGCCAACAGGAAAATTTGGACAGGTATGGAAGAGGTCCATATCCAGCAGTTGATGACTGAAGGATCAGAAACGTCGTCTTGACGACACTCGAAAGAGTCCTACAATATCTGGCTGCCAGCATGGACAAAGGCAGGATGGAGAGAAAGAAGATTATGTTGGTCACGAAACGATCTTCATCAACGAGTACGGCGATTGGTAAGGTAGGATTTTTACAGAAACGCGTTGGATACTTACTAGCTAGTATTGTTTATCAATACTAAAGCAGTTCAGCCACTGTCTAACGTTTATCTAATCGATACAATTAAGACGACGGTTATCCATCAAATCACAATATTGAGTCTTGATAAAGATAATTACACGTCATTTACTTTGTGTAATACAACTGTTTTTACGTATGTTTCAATGATAAGGACGATTAAAAGTGTAGTAAGTGCTTACTTAGCGTAGTAGCTGCTATTTACATATTAATATATCCGCTATGATAATCAGTATCTTTATACTCAATTGTTTTTGTCAACAAATCTTTGGATGACTACATTGGGCTGATCAAAAATGGCACATTGTATTGCATCATAATATCATCAAACAATTTCAACTAAGCTGAGTTTTTTTTTTTTTTTATTTTTTTTTTTTTTTATTAAATGAATCTGTGCTCACTCAAAGTGAACACAAATACACTCCTTGACTCTTTCACAGTAAGCTACTGAAAGCTTGTGTCGTGAAAGAGGAAGATGGTCGGCACCTGGGATCGAACCACGACGTCCGCAGTACGAAAGCCGGCGTTGTAACCGCTGGGTCACCAACCACTTCGGTTTGGACATGTTAAAATAATGTATGCAAATAAATTAACATTTAAATTTATAAAGCAGAAAGAAACTGTGTACATTCCTAAAAAGCCTTCCTAATCGCCTCTTTATTACCAGATAGTGCAATGTGTAGCATGACAGTTGCATAAGGAACCATTTGGCGTAGCACGATAATAGAGGCCGGCTTCATCAGCATTATATGTAAATTGTAAATGTCATCAAAAATTCTCTAAAAGAGTAGGAAACTTACATTTACTGTCCCAATTAAGCGGAATGTTCTTTGAGATTTGTCCCAAATAAGCGTAATCGACTGTATTCATATCCCGGCGCCAAATATATAACAGCAGTCACAGTCTTTAAATTTGGTTGCTCATCGATCAATCAATCAGTTCTCCCTTTTACACCCTACTTAGGAGCATAGGGAGGAAAGAAGAGATCTCCATTGCGATCGATCTTGCGCAATGTTGGTTGTTCATAATTTGTTCTTAAAAATTTCCAACTGTTAGCTCTGTATTACCTCATTATTCATTAAATATCTTCTTGTGGGATTTTTTGACATGTTGAGAATTATTCTCATGATTTGGAGTTACGGAGCCTTAAACATTATCTACCACCTAAAGTGATCACACTAAGCCAGCCTTCGAAGTAACAGTAAAAGACGGTCGTAAGCCCGTTATGGTTTGTTCAATTTAAAAATCGACCATCATTAATGCATTGTTAGAGTCATTAGTTGTTATATAAGGTTATGGAATCGCCGGTTACCAACCAGTTTTAAATAAAAAGCCAGAACTAATTAATATTATTTTTCGTTTACTTAATAAAGAATTAATCATTTCAAAGTTAATATAATTTTTTTATGAATGTGCCGTCGAAAACAGGATATCGTGGTAGGTATATAAGTCAAATAATTTTTCTCTAGAAGTTTTCATTGCTCCAAGATAATTAAAAAAATATGGAACAATACCGGGGGATGACGGCAGATATTATTTTTTACTTTATTGTCATTATGGATATAATATCCTATCGTTAATGCCAGAGGGTAGTAATTAACCTTAGAATAAAAAAAAAAATAGAGCGATGTACAAAAAGAGCCCCCATTGTTTCGCCACAAAAGGTCATCTCCCTTATTAGAACAACTTCCATACAAACCTGTGTGATGAGTCAACCTTTCCAATTCGCAGATAGACCTGATTTACGCCAAAATGATTATCGACATTTTGCCCATAATAGGCTAGTCCCAACGTTAAATGAAATATATTTTTTCTTCTCGATTTCCGTCCACTCCGGTTTCCATGCCCAGCTGTCCTGTGCTTTCTGCATCCGGGATATCCCAGCATATTACACGATACAGCCAATGTAATCCGGGTCTTTTTAGTCCAGGTTACCGAGTTCGGATTATCGCCTTTTGCTTTATCATAAACTAGCTTTCCCGACAGCAGAGCTGTGCGGTACTCGAGTACAAGTACTCGTAGATTGTACTCAGAGTACTTTTGGTGTACTCGTACAGCTCTGCCCGACAGACGTTGTCCTGTGTTCCTAACTATGAATTTTGAATTCGAATTTGTATAATGATAAGCTTTTTACCTTTTAACCAATGTAAAGATCGAACCATCTGTTTCAAACCGTATATTTTCCATCGATATTCTGTCATTAGCACAAACTATCAAACAACAACTGACAGTTCCTTTCAAACTTTAATTTTATTTCAAATTTTCAAATTTGGAATAAATATTATACTTACCTACTTAGAGTTTTCTTTGATTTTCTAATTATTCACACAACTCTCTTAATTTTCTTTGTCATAAGAACTTTCTCCTGATAAAAGCCAACACGACAAAAAAAGAATTAGCGAAATCGGTACAGCCGTTTAAGCGTGATGCGATGATAACGGAAAATAGTTCTCCATTTTTATAATCATAAAAATAACACTCGTCCTTTCTTTCTGGAGAAAATGAACAAAAACATATACGAATATGAAGTTAAATCACACATCCCTCATTGAAATCTGACTGAAAAGCATTTTTATTGGACGAAATCGCAACGACCTGTCTTTTATTGCGTAAAAATGATTGAAATTCGTATATTTTAGGTCATTATCTCCAGAAACAGATACGTTCTATTTACATTGTTTATTAACGATATTGGTAACTTGATTAAGAACTCAAATTTTTTGTTGGATGCAGATTATTTGAAAATATTCAAAGAGATTAGGAATACGGATGACGTTAGAGCTCTACAAGAAGATGAATTCTTTGTCAAAGTGGTCGATGGAGAACAAATTATATTTCAGTTCGCCCAAATGCCAAGTTATCACGCTTTCTAGTTGACAGGTTTCGAACCTCAACTGCCCAACATCACTATGTTTACCTCGGACAGAAATTTTTTAACAACCTACCATCCGCAATAAGAATGATAGAGAGGTACGAAAGATACAAGGCCGCAGTCCAGGTTTGGATTATCAGTGTGGATGTATGATTGTGTGAGATTTCCTTGTCGTGAGCGAATCTGAAGATGCGTTTATCTTGGACGATGTGAAGTAACACACAGGAGAGAAAGAATGTTTGTATTGTCTTGTATGTATTATTAATATTGTGTAAGTAAGTTGTGATGTCTGTTGGTTGTGCTCCTTTGTCGAACACGAGCTTTGCTCTATCGACAGAGATATTGTATTTAAATATTATGTACCTATTGTGTCATGTGAATTTTATATACTTTGTAAATCTTTAATTTTAATAAAATAAAAAAAATAAAAAAAATCAGTTTTTTTTTTTCAAAGTCCGGCGCATTCCAGCTAGGTACAAATTACTTTATTATCTTCCACCTCTTATAAACCTTAATATAGGGATAGTGTATTGTAGATATACGTTATAGTCCACTCAGCTATGGCTACCATTTCTGCTAGTAAGCCTACCATCTTTTTCACATAACATAATAGACCTTAAGGTTTCTGTCTTCTAAGTTAAAGATAAGATCAGTGGTGGGGAAGAAAATATTTGAAAAATCATAAGCTCTCTTATCCGGCCGACTTAATCAAATTTAAGACGTATGTAACATCAAACTCTAGTTAAACTTGAGTATAAGTTTTTGATTCTGTTGGTATTCACACTTATTGGTACCTACATTCGTTTTAGCGGACGTTGAATTTTTGCAAAACTATAAGAAACTGACCTAACGAAACTATGCAGATGTTGTGGGTTTATACTTACTTACTTATATTTTGTGGATTATTCATTATGAGGCTAGAAGGTTTCCAATTGTTTGAAATAAAGTATCGAACTTGCATAAAAACAAGTGTTTGCTTTGAGTCAGGGAGTGCATCAATCTCATTATTTTATTGGAGCAATGGAGATCTCATGTGTTGAATGATCTCAATATATTTCTATTTTTTTTTCATTTATTTATACTTTACTGTAGGTACCTACATTGTTTATATATTATACACATAAAAACTTAACATAACGAAGGCATAACAGAATCAACATACAGAGGGCGAGCTTGCCACAACGAAGTTGTGATTTCAGACAACTGACCCCAATTATATTTAATTCCCCTTCATATTGAAACTTAAGTCGTCATACGTCTTTACCAGGTTTGAGGCTACTCAGGAACGATTTTTAAAAGTGACTTCTAGTCTGTTTGTTCGATTTGGGATAGACTATTCCTGTTAAATTTGCTATAAATGCTGACTGCAATGCCAGTTAAAATCATAGTCTGCAAGCATAATAATAAAATAATAACAAATTTTTCTAGAAAATCTTAAAAAGTGGTCATAAAAACAGTTTTTATGATTTTTGTATCGACAATTTATTGTATCTTCAACAGAATTTGTATCCAATAGAATGTGCAGTGCATAAATGTTCTCATATTAAAAGTCTATAGGTACAAATTATTCAATGAAGCGTCACATGGTGAAAAACTGATAA
Organism: Mystacides longicornis; assembly: GCA_963576905.1. Lineage (NCBI taxonomy): Eukaryota > Metazoa > Arthropoda > Insecta > Trichoptera > Leptoceridae > Mystacides > Mystacides longicornis. The sequence continues at coordinate 22,227,524 of OY756435.1, forward strand.
AATAAAAAAAAAACGTTTATATCACTACACTGCACTGACTATTCGCTATTGGAATCGCACGGTGTGAATTATTTGTTAAATGTAGCGGAAACTACCCCCCCCCCCTCCCATTTCCCCTTTTTGGGGTGTCTGTGTCCAATTTATTATTAATTTAGCCGATGGTTTCTTTAAGTGAAAATGTGGAATTTAACGAAAATATAATATATTATTATTCCTGTGATAATTTTATTCGGTATAGTAAAAATTAACTCAATCGTTCGAGTGTAATAATTTTTATTTTCTCAGAATAAGATTTGATTTACATACCATAAAGATTTGTACGTAAATTTATGTTTGTATGAAAATTTCAAAATAAAATATTCGTTCGAAAATAGTCAAGTCATCAAAACAATAGAAATGCATTACAATATTAGCCTTCTGAAAATAAATGTGAACTTTCAACTACCCTTCCATTTTCTGGGATGTTGTCCAGTAGCAAGTCTTTTGATTTTGAGGAATGCTGTTCCTAGCAAGCCGCACAATATGTATTTTAACTACCACTCTAGATAGAAACTGAATAATTATATTTATCACTAGCTAGTTACCCGTGGCTTCGCTCACGTGTTACTGTATTTGCTTTCTCTTCCTAAACAATGCAGAATTAATTATATTCGCATCAAAATTAATAATAATAAGAAACATCATCAACATTTCTTTTTTTAAATATATATTCTAAAATTTCCATTAAATTACTATATTTTTATTTATATTTGTCGTTATTAATCTGTATTTAAAAAATATGTGCTTCTTATACAAATAGAATCAGCCCGCGAACTTAAAAATTTCGCTAACTTGACTGACATTGTTCTATGAGAATCCCAAAAAATAACTCGAATAACTTTTATTCCATCAAATGACGTTATTTGAAATCAATTTTTATATTGCTGGATATGAATAAAAAAATATTCAGGTCTCGAAAAGCAATGAAATTAGTGATCTTTAAAACACTTATTTCTATCTGCTTTGGGCATTTTTCAAGCTACAGACGTTTTTTTTAACATTTCAATTTACTTATATCTTTCAAGTAAATTGAAATGTTATAAAAAATTATTCTTTTTCTTTTTACGTTGATTTGTTGTTGTTTGTCTGGTCGTAGGTTCGAAATTTAGTTCATAAATATCTTATCCTGAGCAAACACGACATAAAAAGAATAAACGATATCGGTCCAGCCGTTCAGGTCGAAATAAATAACGTTAAACGTGAAAACTGTTAACGTTCCGAACGTTAACGTTTACCAAATTGAAAATGGTTTCCAAACAAAAAAAAATGCGTTTCGTCTTCAATATAATAGCAGCGTCGTAATACTTCCAAACATTTTGAGGTAACGTTTAACGTTAATTTTGAATAACTGACAGAATTATTTTTATGACTCGGAATTTGGAACAGCATTGTTTAACGCACGTTGAACAACAGTTTTTACGTTATCTCTATGGAAATAACAACAAATTGTTAACGTTGGAGCTGTCGTTAATATTTCGACTTGGCCTCCAGGCGTGATGCGATGACCACGTAAAGTAGGTCTCCATTTTTATAATAACGTAATATTCTCCCTTTTAAGCCCCCCCGCTCACCGCAAGCCAGCCCGGAGGAAACTAAACCGCAGCAAACCCGATCCGCACAAAGCCAAACCCTAGCCCGATTGCCAAAAAGCCAGCCGCACACAAATCAAGCCCGTGGCGGTTTCCCCCCAAACCACCCCATAATACGGGAGGCCTTGGACCCACTCAGGAGAATAGGTTAGGCATAAAGAAATCTCCATTGCGCTCGAAGTCGTCCGAGGCTCATTGTGCCTTTTCTAACCGGTTGAGTTTTAAGGAAGTGAGGTGGTCAACCTCAGTATTCTAATGGTATAAGTAATTGGATAATATTTTTTATTAGATGAAACGGATATCGGCAACTATCCGATATCCGGTCTGTCCGGCGGCGTAAATAATATCCTGCCGGATACCGAATAGTAAAAAGAGACATGTTTGGATAACTCATTGATTTGTTTATTAAAGTATCACTTAAGAAATACACCTTATAATCACAAAATAAATTCTACAACTTAGAAAATTGATTATCAAGCATAAGGTAAATTATGGAGAGTAATTCTATATAATATTTCGTTATATAGACTATTAGACTATATAGAGGAAAACAGCAGCTTTGCTGGTCTTCGTAAGTAAGGGAAGTTTAATAAAACAACGTTTCGTCATATATCATCCTGGCTGAAGATGCAGATAGTTTCCGCGATTTTTGGAACAATAACGTTCCGGCAACGGAGTCAGTCCAATTTGTTTATACCGCCTACGTAAGCATATTTCATGCGTTGTACCCATGGTAATTTACGCACTGGCCGGGCTCTAGTAAGGACTTCTTTAGCATTCTACGAATTTTATAAATTTTTGAAAATAAAAACACCGATATTTTAAGGGGAGCGCTTTTCTTCCTCCCGCAAGGGTTCCGAAGACAAAGAAGATCTTCTCATACCGAGAGGGTCTTCCTCGTGTTCTGCTCCTTCGAAGCAGAGCTGAAGGATCTGGAAATGGTGTGTGAGGAGGTCATAATATCCGGCTAACTGCTATCCCTTTCGTCTCTATTTTTTATACGTTCCAGTGGACAGTTAATTTTTTCGCACTATACAGTGACGAAATGATATGGTCATTGACTTGCCAGTGTTTTCAAAACAATTATTTACGATCTATCCTAAAATGATGTGAGGATTTTGTAGATAATTTTAAAATTTAATATTTTGCACTTTTACTACATTTGATATAAAATAATTTACCTATTGACTTCATAATACTATTTACCTTTTTTCAACATAATATTATATCAACTTGCTATTCATGGTTTACGCAATAAATTCAAAGCAAGATTACTCACATAGTTTTTTTTTTTTTTGCTAGTGTTTTTATGAAATGGCTTCAAATATTTTGACAGATCAAGACATAAAGAATTGCAATACAATCCAGATTCTTTTCGTGAACTTACCGTAAATTATTTTAGCAGAGATAATAAATTACTAAAATAGGTAGGTACCTACATAATGATTTTAATGTCGATCGTAAAAAAAACAATTCAGAATCGCTGTACAAGATGCATGGTACGAAAAATATATTGAAGTAGGTAGGTACGTAAAGTGTTTGTCTGAATTCACGGAAAGTGTATTATTTATCTCTTATATAAAAATGGAACGCTAATTTGCGCGGTCATCGTATGGGTAAGAACACGTTGAAAGCCGATTACGATCCGCGCCGACCAGCTCAAAGATTGTTGTCTATGGTTTCCATGCATTTAAATGGGCATCTCGGGAAGCGGGTTCCTGCTTTTTCTGTGGGTTTCCCCATTCAAATGCATAGTAACATTCTTTGCGCCGGTTGGCGCTAGTCAGAATCGGCATTCTACGTGTTTCTTACCCTATGAGAACAGCTGAACTTATATCGCCCATTTTTTTGTCGTGTTTGCTTTTGTCTGAAGGGTCTTATGAAAGAAAAAAGTTGCACGGAATAAAAATAAAACTTCCATATTATTATTAGATTTTTTCTAATTTTGAAATTAAATCAGGCGTTTGACAGGAATCAGTTGTTTGATGAATGATACGATTCACGGAATGCTTATAGTAAATAATATAATGATATGTTTTATAACAGATGCAGCGGTTACAGTAGTTAAAAAGGTAATAATGAATTGTATCATTATACTAATTCAAATTCAATAATATAAGGACCACGTCGTCGTCTGTGTTAAATAACTTTAAACTGAAATCAACTTAAAGTTATACATAAAATCTCGAACATATTATTTATATTCCAAGGCGGGACGAAGTTTGACGGGTCGGCTAGTTCAAAACTATATTATTATTATTATTATAGATTACGCAATAGTTTCGTCACGTGTATTGGAGAAAGTAGGTTGGGTTGGGTATACCTACCTACGTATATATTCATACACGCTGCACCGGACCAGCTCGCGGTGTATGTATGTTTATTGTATGAAACGATGTCGTCAATAAATTAAATTTTTACAAAAATTGTTAAGAAAAGTTTGAGATGTACTGCTATGATGTATGTATTTTTTATAGAAAAATAAATTATCTAGTTGAAGCGTTTCGGCGTTTTTCGATATTTTTATAAAATTCTGAAATATAGGCACTGAAACTCGTAAATTTGTCATAAAAAAATATTTTTCTTTATAAAAAAAGTTTGAGAAATGCTGGAACTTCTTCATTAAATTATATTTTAGATATTGTATTTTTCTATATACATACACAATTTTAGGGTTCTAGATTTTATGGTTTTCGAGATATATGGAAAAATTTAATAAAAATTCAAAGGTTGACCCATGACTGAAAAAAAAATTCAAAATTCTGAGTATACAAATTTTGTATGCTTAAAGTATTCAATAGTTTCTGAAATTTTAGGATCTGTGCATCAAGCGAATCAAAAGTTATAAAGAGGGGACGGATACACACACTAGGGTGGATCGATTTTTTTTCTTCACTGGACGGTTATGTAATAGTCAAAATTTGGTGCCTTTTAGGTTTAATTTAAGCCATGTAAAATATTATTCTATTTGGTTTAGGGTAACTGCCTCCGCAACGGCATTGAAGTTACGAAAATAGTTGGTTTTACGCTCTAATTGAAAGTCATGTTTATGTACGATTTTTTTTAATAAACATAGGTGCCAATTTTTTTGAAGAAAGTTTACTTGGAACAATATAGATTCGAAACAAAATAAAAAGAACTTTAAATTTGTGTTTTATAAGTGGGGGGGGGGGGGAGAAGCGCGGGAGGTGATCCTTGCACTTCTCGCGTCGTCAGTGCTCTGATGTTCTTAGTTTGGGTCGGTCCCACGCAGCGTTGTTTATCCTTATAAATACGTTCGATCTTCTATCGTGGCAACTATGCAAAGAACTCGGAGTGTTTTCAAATGCCCTCTATTTGGTGATGTTTATGAGATGAAAGAGAACGTTCTACATACTTACGAAGATGTAATGAAGTACTATGAGTGGACGAGAGATCAACTGAAATTGCAATTAGAAACTGTAAAAGAACCAATTTTTAGCGAGATAGCAGATACAGTAACTTCAAAAATTCATAATATATGGCAAACTGCATCTATTCCAACAGTGACAACAACAAGGATCGTTCAAATGTTGAAATCATATCATTTAAAGTGCAAAAATGTACTCAAGTCTATCAAGAGGCTCTCCCCGGAGAAATTAAATAGTTTTCAGCAAAGCAGTAAGATACTTTTTGATATTTCAACATGCAAGTGCAAAGATTTCACTCAGTGTATCTGTCCTAAGGATAAGAAGGTTCCTAAACAAGAGCAAACTTTTTTGAACGATCAAAGAACGTCTCGGGTAATGGTTATCAGCGGAATCGACGTAAATGCAACAAAAAAAATTGCAAAAGACTTTAAAAAGGAAACATAAACGAGAGAATTGCCGTAACACATCCTTTAGCACTTCCACGTTAGCTGATTTAAATATTAGTACTTCTTCAGCGTCATCATCAGAGTCGGAAAAATCAGAATGCTCCACGATCAAAGGCGTTATTGAAAAGAAAATGAAAAAATCGAAACAGAATTTTCCTACGTTATCGAAGACATGCGATAGGTATGGAGTATCTGATAGAGCAGCAGCAGCAATAGCATCATCTGTTTTGTTCGACATTGGGTCTGATGTTGAGGTCATTGATCGTCACAAGTTACGAGGAGAGAGAACTAAAACTAGAGAAAAAATAATGGAAAGTGCAACAATTAAAGAGCTCTTGGCGTTATACTTTGGTTCCGAATTAAAAATAAACCATCATGCAAAGATGGCACGCGTCATCTGTTCAACATTATTAAGGCCTCCATGTACCTCCCAGAAACTCTGAAAAAAATTATAGATCTGTTATCCAAAGAAACGGCTACTTTGTGCTGAAGGAATTCTACTTGCGATGATAACAGATGATAAAAAACATATCAGAGAGCTGGCAGCCCGCCGCATACTAAAGGCACGCAGTATTGCTCAACCTTCAATACCTAGACAGTTTCAAGTGCCATTGATAGATTTCAATGCTTCTACATACATTGATTTAATAAATTGGCAAGAAAACTTAACCGAACCACCGATTTTGAAAAACTTATCAGACGAGGAAATTCACAATATCGTCGAAAGTGGTGGTGAATGCGAACTGTTTTTTATAAGGCTTCCCTGCCATACTCAAGCAGTTGAAAGAGCTGTAAAGATGACAACAGAAGCCTCCATTACCTACTCAGTGCACTAGAAAGTCGCGATTGGGTGCATTAAATTCCAAGCTGGAATCACGGAACAAAATACCGAAATTTGAATCTAAAAAGGATTTTAAACCTAAATAATAAATGTATAATTTTTCAAGTTTATTTCAATTCTTTTTTAAAGCAATGCCTTAATAAAATAAATCTGATTGATATATTTTTATCATTTAATACCTATTTACCACTAAATTAATCACAATTATAAACATTAAACTTTTTTAACCTAATTTTCAATTTTTGGGCTCACTGCGGAGGCTGAAGATGTTAATCAAATGAAATGAAAAATTCCACAAATGTTAACTTTAACATAAGGCACAAATCCCCCCCTATTAGAACTCTGAATCTTAAAAAAAAATTTTTTTCATACATCCGTGATCCACCCTAACACACACATACACGTTGGAAAAGTGCCCCTCACTCCCTACCCTCTAATTAATGATATCTTTTGAAAACGAAATAGTAAAATTTGACTCTTTCTGAAGAAATCATTTTTTTGAAATTTCGATAAAACCAGTTTTAAACTTTTTAGGAGGCACTTAAAAATCATCCCTTTTTATATGTGCCCTTTTTCGTCCCTTTTAGTTAAATTTTGGAAAAATTGCCAAATACGCTAACACTCATTTCTATAGAAGAATTCATATGCCAAATCTCAAGTTCGTACCATGTCTAGTTTCCGAGATATTCGCATACTTTGAAAAACATTCAACCCTTTCACCCCCTTAGGGGTGGAATTTCCAAAAATCCTTTCTTAATGGAAGGTTTTGTATTGAGACCTACCTGATTTCCAAATTTCACTTCTCTACGATTAGCCGTTTGGGCTGTGCGTTGATGAGTCAGTCAGTCAGTCAGTCAGGCACTTTCCTTTATTATTATAGATTAAGATTCACAAACAATTATGTACCTAGGTATCTTTTCTTGACTCGACTATTCGCAGTATACGGAATACATTGAATAATTGATGATTTTATTATTCGTTAAATTTTCTTATAAACAAAAGATAAAATATTTCGATAACACTCAGAATGGATGCACCGAAGAATATTCCAGCCGTTCCTCCAATATAAACTGTAACAAAAAAACATAAACAGTTCATACCTAATTAATTCATGTTTTAACACATATCTACTATTTCAACGAATATTTAACAACCAATTACTCTAACAATTCATAACTGATGTTCGATTTTTGAATGGAACAAACCACTACGGGATTAGGACCGTCTTCTACTGTTATTTCGAAGGCTGGCTTAGTGTGATCACTTTACTTTAACAACGTTCACAGTGGTTTGTTTCATTTAAAAATCGAACATCAGTAGTGAATTATTAGAGTTTTTAGTTGTTAGATATTCGTTAAAACATTACCACCTAATGGGGAAGATCAGTTATGAATATTGTGAGAGTAATTAGTTGTTAAATATTCGTTAAGACCTAGTCCTGAAAAATGGCCAGTGGAATCTAGGCATACGAGCGTTGTGCAAACTATTTTTATTTACATAAATAAAAAAAAAGTTTGTAGTACAAATAGTATTACAATGATTTTTTTTTTGATCCGAGGGAAATTTTCGACTAAGCGACCATCTTTCGTGGAGCTGAACTGCAGCGGTTTGTTGAAAGTCTCCGCTGAAGATGGTCGCTTAGTCGGACGAAAAATTGTTCTGAATCGAATTAAAATCAATAAATTTTATTTAACTTTACGAAACGTATAGAATTGCTCAGAAAACCATAGCAATGCGTTATTTCAATATTTTTATCCAAATTCAAGCACTTTTGAATTCATTTTCAGTTAATTTTGTCCGGTTTCTGGATTACTTAATGGCGATTTGAAGTGTATAATATGAAAGTCATCATATCATTCTTAAAGTGTGTCCATCCCCAAATGTCTCTCGGGCCAACAAAACCTTTTCTATTGCTATCTCGCAAGCACCCATGGTTGTTATAGGGAACAATAGTGAAGAAAATAATGACGCGATGTTTCCGAGCCGACATCGAGAAATATGTATGTCCCTATACTATATTTTTTACAATAATAGAAAATTTATATTTTATATTTATATCTTCCTATATCATTTAAAATGTTCAGCGTTGAAGACTTCCCACACTTGAAATCAGGGACTTGGGACCCGTCAAAATTTTGTGGACAGATGGATACTGGCCTTCATCGTAAAATGAATCAACAGTGCGTTTTAATAAGCATGTATTGAAGGCATTTATATCGGTTACCATAGCATTTTTATGTGTTTGTCACCCGGAGATACTATACGGTGCGGTGTCCGATTTAAATTCCTCGGTCTATTATTTTGAGACTGGTACCACAAATGATTGATATGATTTCTCGTGGCTTATTTAAATTAGATAAAATTCTGCCATCACATTTTTACTTCGTTAAAAAACGTTAACGTATTGCGAATTATTGTTCTGCAGTGAACAGAAATATCATCATCCTGCACTTTAAAAAAATCACATTTGATAATTTATATGTATTCCATTTCGCACTTCGTTTCGTAACAAAAATAAATTAAACGTCTGACAACTAAGAATTGGCAAACATGACTGACTTATCCATAAATTATCACCATACTCGATTCGAAAGTTTTGAAATCCTTATCTCCTCAAAATTACATAGAAAAACCGATGACTCATCGCTCAGGTATATTTGCTTGTCGACGCATGATGAACGTCTTACCGCCCCTATTGTCAGTGGGTTTTATTGCCCCGAGAGACATTTTGGTGATTAGAACACTCATTGTAAAGTTATGAATCCCTGTATTGAACCTTGCTGTTTTACCTTTTTGTGGAATTCGTCCTGAAAATGAAGACGCTGTAAGAAATTTAGCAAAACATACCCACTTGATCCAATGGCGATCTGACAACCATCCTGCGCAGTCTCGTTGTAGGGACATATTCCATGTAGATGGAAACCAGACTTCCACGATCCATCAGTTGCTGATCCAATACTTCGCCGTTTGGCCTGGAAATATAATATCAATCGTTCAATCAACATTCTAGTAAACTGGATCTTTTCTCTCGCTACGATCAAATACTTTATTTCGGCTTCACAAGATGACTTTACTAGGGAATCACTAGTTTTCAGAACTATGAAGGAAGGAGAAATGGGAATTAAAGAAATAATCAGCAGCACTAGTATAAGTTTGGATATTCGATCATCGAAAGAGTTTCGAAAAATTTCTGTTGTTCTGTTACTTATTCTGTTGTCACGAGTATAGAAGAATCCAATAATGTTAGCATCATGAAAATCTGTTGAGCCAATCTCTAACCCGACATTCGTTTATATTATAGATAAAATGTGTAGAGCTACAATTGGTACAAAATTCGAAAAATTGTCTAGGGACACTGAATTACAAAGGAGCATTATATTGTCGACTCACTTATTGAAAAAAAAGGATTTTTCATATTTTTGTTCATCACATGGTGGACGACAGTTGCAAATTTCGTCGAAAATATCAATGTCGGTTGTTTCTGAAAAAAAAAGAAAGAACGAATTTACACTACCTATGTATCTATGGAGAGTATGTGTATTTTACTCATGGTAGGTATATGGAATATACAGGAGTCTTGTGATCGGATTTCAAAAAAAAAAAAAAAAAAATAGATTTCGCTGAAATTAATTTTCTCGACGTTTTCGAGGGTGTAGATTCCAAAAATGCAAAAAAAAATTTTTAGAAGAGGATGAAAATTTCCGCGTACGCGTACACCAAAAATGTGTGCGCACCCATAACTCATAGTAATTCTTATCCGATTTGATTGAAATTTGGTAGAACGGTTAGCCCCTCAATGTAGATGAGTCAGTAAAATGTTGAGATCTGTACCTTCAGGGGAACCCTCTTAAAGTATCCAAAGAAAATTTCACTTGTTCTAGAAAAAGGGCTAAAAAAGAAAAAAAAAAAGTCTTCGATTTTCATAAAATTTGGTATACGGGTTGGTCTTATGCTCCTACACAAGCACGTAAAATTTGAGGTCCTTAACTTCAGTGGGTCCCTGTAAAGTACCGATTAATATTGAATATGTTGTTCTAGAGAAGATAATAAATAATAATTGTCTTCTGGCTGTTATAATATACTATGAGTTCTGGGCTACGCTAGGTTAGCAGCTTTTTCCACACTCGGTCGTTAGAAATTGCGAAACATAAATGAAAAATATAGTCATTTTTTTGATTTGTAAAATATTTTTTTTTACTTTTTTACCTACCTCTTCTTCCCCTTTTTTGCTTATTCAAATTGTCGTAGGTAAATCGAAATACCGAAATCTAGAGAATATCGAAATAATATGTTTGTTTTTTTCAAATATTTTCTTTAATCGTTTGAACAACATAAACAAGTTAATCAGCGGAAAAGTAGCTCAGCGATATAAAATCATGCGATCAAGCCATCGTCGAGATAGTTTAACCCGTATCACTTGATTGTGAGCTGATCTCTATTGCTGCATACACACGTAACGATTAATCTTTACGATCTGACCGATAATCGCTCATTTTCCAAATCTGATTGTTTTTTTTCAATTTTTCAGTTTTTTTAAGAGTTGGAAAATGAGCGGTTATCGGTCAGATCGTAAAGATAAATCGTTACGTGTATATGCAGCTAATAGATTTTGAGCCGCCATGTTGGATTATACGTCAACTGACAGTACTGTCGAATGTACAGGAGCGATTTCTGTAATAAATTCACTATATCTATTTTTTTCCGATTTTTTGCCCCTTTTATATTTTGATCCATTGTATTTTGGTTTATCATTTTAATAATAGGAAATTCAAACACATAAATCAAATGCATTCCCGTAATCATTCGATGGCTTTGGTACAACCATGATGCACCAACTAATTTTTTAAGAAAGATAATGACTTTTTGAAGAAAAATTTCAAAGAATACATATAATCAAATCAATCAAAACTCCCTTTGAACTCCACTTAGGAGCAAAGGGAGGCAACAAGAGCTCTCCATTGCGCTTGATCTTGCGCAATGCTAATGACCTCCTCCCACACCAAGTCCATTTCCCTCAGCTCTGCCTCGAAGGAACGGAACACGGTATGAGAGGGTATTCCACGTTTTCGAGACCCTGATGGGAGGAAAAAAAGCGCTCTCCTCGGCCAACTGTCATTCGGCATCCTCAACACATGTCCCGTCATGCCCATCTCCTCTCCATAATAGTGGAAGTGATGGCCTGCGCTGGGTGCGCCGACTTAAAGCGTCGTTCGTGATGCGGTGGTTCCATCTTATACCCAAAATTCTCCTGAGGCACTTCGTTTCGAATGTAGATACTTTTTGTGCCTGGGCTTAAGTCAGGTGCCAGGACTCACACCCATACAGAAGAATGGGCAACACACATGCATCAAACAGTTTACATTTCGTCTCGACACTAAACGCCGACGCCTTCCATATCTTGGTCATGTTGTTGAAGGCGCCACTTGACATACTGGTACGTATCGGGATCTTAGCCCCGAGGTCACCAGTGGTGGTAATGGTAGCTTTTAGGTACTTAAATTTATCCACCCGGGAGACCTAGTGACCATCGATGATTATCGGTAGCTGTTTATCGGGGCAGGCATTATTCGCCATGAGCTCCGTCTTACTAGCATTGACTCGAAGGCCGAGGCGTGCTGTTTCGTCACAGAGTCTTGAAACACTGCGCTGTAATTCCTCCACTGTCATACTGAACAACGCTTGGTCATCCGCGTACTCCAGATCGCACAGTTCGCCCATTAGATCATCTCTCTGTTTTATCGGTATACCTCTTGCTCCTTGCATGAACTTTTTCGATCATTTATTTATTCAATATTTCAACGGCTTTAGAGCCTTTTACATTAGATAATTTTTAATAAAATAAATAAAATACTAAAATACTTTACCATAAAATTTATGAAGACATTTTAAACCTTGAATGCCACATGGTGGTTCTGATTCTGAAAAACAAAAATCGAATTAAAATTAAATAACAAACGCATTTTTGACATAATAAATGATGGACCAGTGGTATCAGTCGGCGAAATTCGTACGTACGGCGTATTGGAGGTCGAGGGTTCGAATCCCGGTGCCACCCTTTCAACACTTTCACAACACAAGCTTTGCTTTATGTGAAAGATGTGTAAAGTGTATTTGTGTTCATTTTAGGTGAGCCCAGATTTCATAAAAAGATAATAATAATGTGTTTTGTTGTATATTGTTTAAAATGTGTTTTCTTGTACTAACCGATTCTTGGCAACATGTGGTGCGTACAATTGCATGTCTTCAACTGCCACATGGTCCGGCACTGCACCATGCAGGTTGAGAAGCTGTGCATGGGATACATGGGTGGCTTCATGGGGAACTCGTGCCAGAAAAGGCAGCCCCTGTCTTCTGAATTAACTGTAGCAACATCCGGGTCGTTTACGGTCTCCTCAATCTGCAATTTATGTTCCGAGGTTAACTCTTGCCAAAAACTTATTCTAAAATTATTCATTCAGAAAATCGCGTTCAGAAATTCTATTGTCTTATCAAATACTGTTTTGAAGCAGAAACTAATCTATGAGATAAAATAAGGAAAATACATTATTTATTTATTTCTTTGTTATGTCGAAACACATAACCAGTGGCACCCATACGTTTATGATAGAAGCAATGAAAATGAAATTTAAAAATGCACCGGTTCTAAAAAAGCAAAATGTTAAATGGTAAATGCAATGGCAATATAAAAAGAAAGAGAGACAAAAACAGCTAGAACATGATAGAAAGTGCAAAAAGTCCAAGGGAAGGAAGGGACAAGGTATTGCGAATTAGTAAGATATTTTTCGTACCATTACACATTTGAAAGCATTTAATAAACAAAGAAACTTCACATGTCATAAAACACTGGATAGACAAAGCATTATAAAAAAATAATTGCATTGGTGAACTGACACTTGTATAATAATTATTAGCATATTAGGTATATTGTAAATCTGCAGAAAAATTCAGCTTGAGAATTCGCCTTCTTGCCCGACTTACCTTGACTTTTATTTCAAATTCGGAACCAAATGAGATGATTCCATCCGGAATAAGTTGCTTGTCAAAGTGGGAGAAGATGACATCACTTGGTGAATGTATATCAATCTAAAAGTTTAAATGAAAGTTAAACGGCTGAAGTTTATAAAGTCAATTTTCAAGTGTGTACATTATCATCTTATTGTTTCCCAAGAACATTGTTTTTTATCCATCATACCTTATTCTTGAAGGGATAGGAAGAGAGAACGTACTTCTACTCTTTTCTATCCATTCACACCTTTTCTCTTTTTCCATTTGTCAGTCGTTCGCACCTTCTTACACCTTTCCTTTCAGCCTTATAAAATCTCTTTGTCATTATGTTTGCATCCATTCATACCACGTGGCCAAACCATTTACTTGAACTTATTTAGGTACTTTCATCTTTGTAACAATACTAACTTCCATAATACATGCATACCACAATCCTTCATTATATTCTCATTCCTATCCATGTCCATGAAGTATTTCCTTATATTCTTTGTAGATCTCTCATCTCTACTGCACTTATTCTACATTCTTCTTTTTTCATGCATGTCTAGGTTTCACAGCCATACATCATTTATATTAGCAGTGATATGTTATGCTATAGTTTTTTAGCTTTAAGTGACAAGTTGGTATTTCTCATAACGTGTTAAAATTAATAATCTCGCAAGTTATATCCTTCAAAAAATCAAAGAACCTTTCACTAACCCATCAAGGTAGGTACGTAAAAGTGATCACAACTACAACATAATAATAATAATATGACGTATTGCATCGAAAAACGTTGAAAATTACATACTGTTAGTACGCATATTCAATGTTTTTCCATACGATGCGTCATATTATACTAGTGGTAATAATTAATTATGACCATAAAAACTGCAGTAAAAAGCGAAATTTGTAGAAAATCTTGATGAAATTATATTTAAAAAAAAATCTATTTTGCTCAGTGAAATATTATATTTCATTGTTTTTACTATCAAAATCAACTCTATAACGTCAGTTTTAGAACATCCAATACATTCTAAGATCAATATTATGCGAAAACTTTCAAAGTCCAAGGGTAACATTTCAAACGAATTGAGCTAGAATTTTCTTTTCAAGAATATCAATAAATATTATACTTTACTCTGACAGCTTCCAATACTGAAAACTTGAGATATCCTGGACCGGTCCGTTGGCTTGATAAATGCAGCCTCTCCCCTTGGAATAGAGCCGAGTTGAAGACATAACAATGCCCAAACTCAGTTTCTATTGGCTTAAATCTATCACAGCAGTCAAATTCCTGAAAAGGGGAGACGTAGAAATGAGGGAAAACTCAGAAGGAGGTAATTTGTTACACCGTTTTGTTACCTTGTTGAACCAAACAGTTTGTTTTGTTTCTACCTTCTAAAGTCGCTCCATTTGAAACAATCCTTTGTCAAATTTTGAGGTATTTTATTTAGAAGTCATGTTTTTTTTTACGTGTTTTTTCTTTGAACAGTTAAAACGTGTCAACTGTCAGATGTAAAATATAAATCAACAACACGACGTCTTTCTCCGAAGATTGCTTTTTTTATCAGATGGATTGATGGAAATACAACCGTCATATTACAAAAGGATGTGAATGAGTTGGTTCCAGCGTTTCAATTAATAGCTTCAATAAGGAAAGCGCATAAAAAGCGCGCTTCTACTAGGTAGAAGTGTTGACTCGTGAGTTTGAATTCTGATGCCGTGGAAATACGATACAAGTATTTGCCCAGTGTGAAAAATAGCCAAAGTGTATCTTTTTGTATTCACATTTAGGTACCTACTGAGCCCAGATTCGTTAAAAACAAAAACCAATAATGATGCATATTTGATCTGCTTCATCGCACACCCGCCCAATTATAGGCATTAGAGAAATTTAAGCAAAAGATTAGTGATTTAATTCACGATTAGGTAAGTATGACTTATGCGTTGGATAAGACTGCAATTGTTTGTTTGTGTGTAGGTATTCATAGTTGAAAAGGGGTGTTTTACATACAGTGCGAATAATTATGAATCAGCTGCGGAGCTTTCCGAAGTATTCTGTAGGGATGCATACAGTACCTACACGTTTCCATACACAATTTTGTTACTAAAAGCTAGCGTAAATATCACGGAAACATATAATAGGAGTACTGTTAACATAACTAAATGATAAGTAGGTGCACACTTTTCTAAATTCCGTACAGTCCAACTATTTGTACATGTACATAATTATGAATAAACTAGCTATCCCGACAGACGTTGTCCTGTAGTCCATACTTTTAATATTGATTCCAAAATTGTAATTTACCGACCTCGGTAGCCTAGTTGTACTATCGTGGACTCGGATCCGAGGTCCCGGATTCGATTCCCGGTCGGGTCAGAGTTTTTCAAAGTGTTTTCTCACTTGAAATTTCTACCCGGGGTTGGCCTGTCTCAGATTGGGCCGTACCGGTTGACTGGATAAAATTGCCTCAGGCAATAAGTTCCGCCGGCTATACTGACACCTTTGTATAGAAAAGTGTTATTATTATCTATTATATTATTAATTTATTAAAAAATACGTTTAAAATAATATTATGTCTGAATGTTAAAGAAAATATTTCTGTAAGCTTGAAAGAAATTGTATCAAAAATATGCGTACCGATGTTATGAAACTCAATGAAACTATTTTTAAAAATAAAAATGAAAGAATCTTGTAAAGTTCTATCACAAAATGTATTGTTCAAACATGAACCGGTTTTCGGAGACTACCGTCTCCATTATCAAATGTTTAAGACTGATTTGAAAGATTTAAAGAGGAAACTCTTTTTCACAGATGGCGTCCTTGTATCGGAATTCGTTACATACTAAGTTTAATATTATATTTTATATTACATATTTTTTATCCATTTTATTATTATTTTTTAATAGTTATTCTGTTATCCGGAGCGGAGAAGAATCCAGTAAACCAAAAATGATAAAAATCTGTTAAGCCGATATTGGTTTATAAGTATTCGCATTAACCCGACATTCTTTTAAATTATAGATCAACCATAAAGCTCGGAATGAATAATCGCCTGCACATTTTATTGGTGCTGTATTATTTCAGATGCTTTTTAAGTCTATATGTCCTATTCTATTCAAACTGGGTACCTACCGCATAAACACGGAACTGTTTTCTACCGATAATGACACAAAAGACAAACGAAAACTTTAGCAAAACAGACAAAAGAGAGTTTGCTGTGGTATTAAGTACCTACTTATTATTTTACCAACAGTCGAACATTTGAAAAAACTCTAATCATGCCGGTCATAAGAAGTCGTCATGAAAAAAATCTTGATTTTACCAAAATCTGTTTTTTTTTTAACTATAATAGGTATAAATTGATTAGTCAATTGGGGATCCGCGGCGGGCTTGATTTGTGTGGGGCCGGCTTTTCTGTTTGATTGCTTCGATCGAGCTAGGGAGGTCGGTTTCGTGCGGGTCTTTGCTGCGGATTAGTCTTCTCCGGGGAGTATGTATGTTAGGTTGCAATTGATTGCTGTCATGGATGTCATGAAATGCAATTTAAATAGGTATTAAAAAAAACTAATAACCATTACCTCTTCCCCTGGACGTCCTTTAACCACCGTTACTCACAAAAATGACATAAAATTATGAAATTTTGTTCCGAATCTTGTACAAAAAAAGTACTTATTATAATATGAACTGATGGTGTAATCGTTAAGAAAAGAGACACTAAGTAATTTTTGAGTCGATAGTTCTTGATTAGTCAATATTTTGGACTGGCAACATTTCTAGGTAGACGGACTCAATTCCAAGAAACGTTAAGGTCCTACCTGACAGAAGTCAGGCATTTGAAATATGTCTCTTAGCAAAAGGAATGTGTTCAACTCCTTGTACCTCTTAAAGACGTCGTTGAACAAATTGGAATATTTCTCTAGGTACAGAAAATCTCCTTCGTAATATTATTACTATTGTTATTTTGTTTATTTATTACAGTAATTATTATCCTTTTTGTTCTTCTGTTTTTAAAGTAAAAGCTTTTACCTATTTAAAGCTTCCATTACTCTGTCCTTCAACAATTTCAGACTAGGTATGTCCCCTCAAATGTGAATTATGGCTTCTTTGGAACATGTTTGTCAACTCTGGGCAGTCATAACCTGGTCGTTCAAGATTTTATAGCCTTCGCTCAGATCCCCTCTCATTCTCCTCTCCTTGAGAGTGGTTAGATCTAGTGTCATAAGGTACGGTACTCGTAGGACATTTCACAAAGTTCCGCTCCCATCTTAGTAAAGCGTCTCTGCGCTTTCTCCAAAACATCCTTCTCAAAGTAAGGACACCATATTTGGAAACCGTACTCCAAGATAGGTTTCACATAGGTCTTAATTATATATCTTGAGCAGCAGTTCGAGAGGAATATGACTAAATGACTTTCTTATAAGATAGGTTAGGTTAGACTATTATTTGCCTTTTTGCTGATACCAATTATAATATTATGTTGGTCTCACTTAAGATATTTGCTTATAATTACACTCAGATCCCTCTGTTTCTCAACCCATATATGGCCACACTTTTATCCGCAATCTATATCTACTGATTTTCATCAAGTACCTACTCTCTTCTTGAAGTTCCCAGTCAGGTCTCCCCGTCGATAGATGTCATGTTGGCCATATGCCTTACATTTAGCTGCACGAATCAGTTCCTCGTCGGCGTCGGCTTGGATTTCAGTCTACGTCCTTATGTTGAGGAGAATCCTCTTAAGTAATTTTATCCGTAATATCCATTGATGTTCATCACGTAACTCATAGTCATAAAGTTTTTTCTGGTTACGATATCGATGTTCACCATGTAACTCATAGTCATAAATTTTTTTCTGGTTACGATATCGATGTTCACCACGTAACCCATAGTCATAAAGTTTTTTCTGGTTACGATATCGATGTTCACCATGTAACTCATAGTCATCAAGTTTTGTCTGGTGACGATACCGATGTTCATCACGTAACTCATAGTCATCAAGTTTTGTCTGGTGACGATACCGATGTTCATCACGTAACTCATAGTCATCAAGTTTTGTCTGGTGACGATATCGATGTTCATCACGTAACTCATAGTCATCAAGTTTTGTCTGGTGACGATATCGATGTTCATCACGTAACTCATAGTCATCAAGTTTTGTCTGGTGACGATATCGATGTTCATCACGTAAATCATAGTCATCAAGTTTTGTCTGTTGACGATATCGATGTTCATCACGTAAATCATAGTCATCAAGTTTTGTCTGGTGACGATATCGATGTTGATCACGTAACTCATAGTCATAAAGTTTTGTCTGGTTATGATGTTCATCACCTTACTTATATTCATACTTTCATGCTTATTTTATTTAGTTATAAAAGACACCAACAGAGCATTGAAAATACATACAAAGATAAACATAATATTAGAAAACATATACAACCCCCAATGCTCCAATAACAGGCGTCTGTAACATAATTAACGTAATCCTGCAAATATATCTATCAAAAGTCATTTGGAATATAGGTACGTATCATTTAAGTAAGCTTATAAGCTATATATACTATACTAGCTTTCCCGACAGACGTTGTCCTGTGTTCCTAAATAAGAATATTGAATACGAATTTGTATGGTGATGAATTATTTATCATTTGACCAATGTAATTCCGAATGATGCGTCTGTTTTAAACCATGTATATTCCATCCGCATTCTGTCAATCGCAGCAATCGACAATTTCTGTTAAAATTTCAAAATTGGAATAAAAATTATAAGGCAAAAGTTTTAAGTATTAAGGTTGTCTACGTAGAGTTTTCTTTAATTTTCTTATTTTCCATGCATTTTTCTTAATTTTTTCTTCTCAAAGGACATTTTCCTGATAAAAGCCTACACGACAAAAAAAGAATTAGCGAAATCGGTTCAGCCGTTTAGGCGTGATGCGATGACATCGGGAAATAGCTCTCCATTTTTATATATAAGATTAGGACAATTGTTAAGTAAGACAATTCGAACAAAAAAAAACAAAAGTAAACACGAAAAGAAAATAATGTTATATTATTGAGTGGACTATGCGCATCAATGCGAAGTGCGCGCGAATTTTATCCTTTTATTTTTTTTTTATTATTAATTAGGCATTCCACCCTCAAAGAGTTATTTGTGCCATTATTAATCAAATAGTTTGTGTTTCGTAAAGGGGGCAGATGGAAAGGTTCGCACCTACCTTTTTTGACTGGCTGTCCTTTATTTCCTTGTCACCAATTAGATTCACAAAACGTAACACAAACGCACAAAGAAAAACACAGACGTAAAACGAAACTCGCAGAACTAAATTGTCAGTTGCAGCGACGATGTAATTACCCCACGGGAGCTTGTAATGTACTGATTGACTTTTGACACATAGATTGTCTTAACACATAGAAAATTGTCGCAGGTGCGACCATAGGAAAGGGTAGGTTGGACAATGTTAGGAATTAGGTACTATGAATACGAAACATCCTCCCCCCGAAGAGGCCTGGTATGTATACCAAGACTCTTTAACAAAGCAAAAATAAAAATCCCAAACGGATTGCAAACTTAAACCAAAACACATAGAGCAAGCAAAGCAAATGTCTCAAAAAAATAAAATAAAAGAAAAACAAAGAAAAAATAAAGAAATTAAAATAAAATAAACAAAAAAATCATTACTACATCTAGCCATCCTGATGAGGAAGTGGGCACAGCTTCGAAACTGGCCTCATCAGGACACCAGTTGGAGTCTTTAGCTCAACCACACGAGTGACTCCATCTCGAGATGAAACAAGTTTTGTTATTCTTCCCAGTCGCCATTGCAATGTTGGTAAGCTGTCCTCACGTACCAGGACAAGTTCTCCGATTTTTGGAGGAACTGTGGCCTTGAGCCACTTGGACCGTTGTTGTAGAATATGTAAATACTCTCGTTGCCACCTTGACCAGAAAGACTGCGAAATAGACTTAATGAGCTGATAACGATTTAGCCTTGAGATGGGTACACTATCGTAGCAACGCTCTGGAACCGCGACAAGAGGGCGACCAATAAGAAAATGACAGGGAGTGAGGACATCTAACTCAGAAGGATCCTCTGACAGAGGCGTCAAAGGTCTCGAATTCAGAACAGCCTCTACTTCCGCACAAACAGTCGAAAACTCCTCAAATGTCAATATCTGTTCTCCGATAACTCTCTTTAGTAAATTTTTTGCACTTTTTATACCGGCCTCAAACAACCCACCGCTATTAGGATAACCTGGAGCATTAAAATGCCAAGTAATACCACGCTGCTGGACCTTATCAGAAAGTACCTGCTGCACTTCAGAGTTAGACAGATACCCTTGAGCCTCATTAAGATGCCTGTTACCACCTACATAATTTCTACCACAGTCCGATCTAATGAAGTTCGGAAGCCCTCGGCGGGAAGAAAATCTAGAGATGGCTGCCAGAAATCCCTCCGTAGAGAGATCTGACACCACCTCCAAATGAACTGCCTTAGTGGAAAGACAAACAAATATGCATAAATAAGCCTTCGTAATTTTAGCATTGCGTATTCTACTTGCTCGTAGAGAAAAGGCCCCGCCAAAGTCAGTCGCAACTCCCTCAAAGGCATGAGCCACTCGAACACGGTCCGATGGAAGGTCTGACATCTGGGGGGTCACAGACCTAGGTTTGACCTTAAAACATGTCAGACATTTATGTATCCGACTACGAATAACACGGCGCGCAGAGATTATCCAAAACTGCTGTTGTAGTATTGCATTGAGAGAATTTGGACCGACATGGCAATGCATTTTATGGTAGTTATCGATAATGAGGGCAGTCAAATGAGAATCCCTTGGCAACAATAAGGGAAATTTGGAGCTGTAAGGTAGTTTCGAGTGCTTTCACACAACAGCTTTGCTAAATGTCTTAATGAGCACGCTTGTCCGTTCTCTAATCTGCGTATCTGGTCAGCAAATGCAATTAACTGTTCCGACCTGACCAATCTACATAGAGACAACTTCAATTCCTCTAATGTAAGAGGACCAGAAGGCGTCTTCTGCTTTCTACATCGAGATATGAATCTCATACAGTAAGCGGTTACTCTTTGTAAACGTTGTAAAGAACTAAACCTAATACATATGGAATTATTTGCGTCAATGTGTAAAGAAGTCACCTTGGTATCACGGAGACCAGGGAGATTTTTCAAGTCTAAAGGATGTTTCTTTTGGCACGGCCAATTATCAGAAGACTCCTTTAGCCATGGTGGACTCCACCACAAATCAAAATTCAACAAATCTGAGGGAAAAGCACCTCTTGAGGAAATGTCAGCACAATTCAACTTAGAGGGTACGTACCTCCAGGTAATATCAACCTTAGAACTTAAAATTTGAGAAACACGGTTTCCTTCGTAAATTTGCAATAAATGAGGTGACGTTTGAAGCCACGCAAGAGATATTGTTGAGTCTGACCAACAAGTAACATTATCAAATTTAAGTTTGTCCCCAAATGACAACACACAACACTCAATTAAACGGGTCAAAAGAAGCGCACCATTTAATTCAAGTTTAGGGACAGTTAATACAGTACGTACAGGAGCAACTTTTGACTTAGCTGCCAATAAATGAATTTCAGTTTTACCTCGTAAATCGACAGTTCTAAGATACACAACTGCAGCATATCCGCATAGTGAACCATCACAAAACCCGTGTATAGAAATTTCCGACACATTTTCATCAAATATTTTTCTCGGAATTGTAAATTTTTCGATAATGTTCAACTCATTCATAAAACATTGCCATTCTTGGACAATATCATGAGGAGGTTGTTCATCCCAAGAAGTATGAAGCAACCATAACGTTTGTATAATTAATTTCGCCTTGAATGTAATAGGAGAAATCCAACCCAATGGATCGAAAATACGCGCAATGGTAGATAGGATTGACCTTTTGGTACACAGGGTATTCTCAGGTAAACTGACACTATAACTAAAACAATCATTAACTGGGTTCCACTGAACCCCCAATATCTTAATATTTGAATCTGCTGCATCAAATGAACGTGACATTTCACAGTGCTCAGCTGGTAAATCCTCAAGTAGCCGCTTATCATTCGACGACCACTTGCGCAGCTCGAAACCTCCCATAGCAAGCAATGATATCAGTTCTTGCTTTAGTAAAATAGCATCCCGCACGCTGGGAGCTGTAGTGATGATGTCATCAACAAATATTTGAGAGCTTAAAACCCTAGATGCTTCAGGAAATTGATTTTTACCGATTCTCGCAAGTTCATTGAGTACCCTCATGGAGGTATATGGGGATGACGTCACGCCATACGTAACTGTGCAGAGCGCATAGTGACCAATAGATTCTTCAGGGGAATCTCTCCAAAGTATCAACTGATATGGTTGATCTTCAGGATTCATTGCTATCTGGCGAAACATCATTTTAATGTCACAGGTGAATGCAACCGAATGAAGACGGAAATTCGTAATAATGTTCGAAATGTCTTTATGTAATTTGGGACCCGAATAAATACAATCATTAAGAGATACCGATGTAGATGTTTTGGCGCTTGCGTCAAAGACGACTCGTATTTTTTTTACTTGGTTTGTTGTTTTAAATACAGGATGATGCGGAATATAAAAGTGTTTACCTGGCTGGGTCACACCTGTATAAGGTGTCATGTGTCCCAGTCCCAAGTACTCACTCATAAACTTACGATATTCATGCTTGAGATCTTCATTTTGTGAGAAACGTTTTTCCAAATTCAAAAATCTTCTCAACGCAGTGTTATATGAATCACCCAGCGGGGGGTGAATTTTCTTAAATGGCAATCTTGCCATAAATCTTCCGCTTTGCAACCTCTCAAGAGTCCGCATAAAAAATTCTTCACACTCATCATCTTCCGGACTTGAAATATGTATTTCAGGAAGATTTTCTGAATGCCAAAATTTTTCAACAAGTTTATCTAACGACACGTCATTATGAAAAGAACAAATACTAAGGTTGCTATATAATGCAGGGGCTGCCCTGCCATATGGACCGCTTATAACGTAACCGAATACTGTACCTAAAGCAGTTGGTATACCTTCAGAAAACTGTACAGATGAGCCGTCCAGCAGACTAGTGTATAAGTCCGCACCCAACAGTATGTCTATTTTGGCAGGCTCATAAAAATACTCGTCAGCTAGCGATAAGTTCTTATACGCATTAACAATATGATGTGGCACACTGGTACTTGGTAGATTATTCGTAAGGCGTTGCAATATCAAGGCTGTAGTTGAAAGCAAGTCACCAGAACGTGACTTCAACGTAATAAGAGTGGATCCACGAATATCAGGGGCAGCGTTGCCTCCCAATGATGTAACTGGTATGTGCATCCTGTCCCGTTTCAGTGACAGACGTCTGACACACTCTTCCGTAATAAAGGATGACATAGATCCACTGTCGAGAAGACACCTTAATACATGAAAATTGCCAAAGGCATCCCTAATAGGGATCCGCGCAGTGGCCAATAAAACAGTCGTAAGTCCTGAAACAGTACCAGAATGAACCTCACTCAAAGTCTGGGGAACGCGTAATTCCGCTTCAGATTGAGGACCCCGATGCTGTTCCAGATGCAACAAAGTATTGTGTCTGCTAGAACTGCATACTTTACATCTACCTGAACTCTTGCAATTTTTTATATCATGGGATTTCAAACACGAATAACACAATCGATTCTTTTTTGTGAATTCACGACGATCGGTAACTGTCAAATTTTTAAACTTTTCACATCCAAAAATGACATGTGATTGCTCTTTACAAAAATGACAGCAAAATTTATTCGTAGATGTTACAGTTGAATGAAAAACCCCTTTTACAGTTTTTTCCTTTGTAAATTTCACAGATGTTACTTCCAACACATGGCATTGGTTTTCTAAAAATAATAAAAATTCTGAAAATTTGGGTAACTTGTTCTTAGACAACTGATGTTCAAATCGATTACGTAAATCAGGAGACAATTTTCTAGAAAAAATGTGAATCAATATGAAATCCCACTGGTCGATATTTATCTTTAATGACATTAATGCTTGCGTGTTCTCCTTAAGAGTGTCAACAAAAGGTCGCAAATGCGAGGCATTGTCTACCGGTTTTAACGAAAGTAAATTACACAAATGATTGTCAGCAATCAGCCTTACATTAGAAAATCTTTAATTAATTAAATTATAGGCCACTTGATAATTTTCTTCTGATATTGCAAGATGTCGAATAACTCGCAGTGCATCACCCGATAAACAAGAGAAAAGATAGTGCAACTTTTGAATACCGTTTAATGTTGCATTTTGATGCACCAACGTATTGAATATAGAAATGAAATTAGTGTATTCCGCATAGGAACCACCGAAACTTGGCAACACAATTTGAGGCAATGCAATCGTGGTGGAAGCTTGGCTTTCTGTTTTTGTTACTTTGGTAACCACTGTTGGACACAATTTATTATATATTTCCTTAATGCTATAATATGTATCCATAAATTGTTTATATTTAAGTGCATGCCCCTCAGAGTCAAAATCTCCTCGAGAGATAGACTGGATTGAAACATGACACTCAACAAATTCTTCTTTTATTTTATCTATGTCAGCAAATCGGATCGTAAACTTAAGCAATGATGCCTCTTCGCCGTTTTGCTGTGCCTCTTTAGCAAAATCAAATAAGTTTTGAATGTTCAAAAGCGCCAAATTATGTTTAATTACTTTGGCCATTGTAAAAATGTAAATGTAAACAAAACAATGTCAATGTCAAAAATGAAACGTCAAATCGCGCAGGTACCTGCCCTAGATAAAGGAAGACAACGCACCAACAACGCATAGACCAGAGACAAGATTATATCTTTCACGGAATACCCACCGCGCGACAATACACTTTGTTACAACAAAGTTATTGTGCGTACCTACGCAAATTAAATCAATTTATGAAAATAATAAATCTTATAACAAAAAAAAATATAAGAAATAAATGAGACAATTTGCTTGCAGGCTATATGTATAAAAAATGAATGTAAATTGACACAAAAATACCCAAGATACGAACCTGATATTTCGTATTCGGATTCAAGGAAATAAAAGGATGATCCGGCTCGAAGGACCAAATGATGTTTCGTAAAGGGGGCAGATGGAAAGGTTCGCACCTACCTTTTTTGACTGGCTGTCCTTTATTTCCTTGTCACCAATTAGATTCACAAAACGTAACACAAACGCACAAAGAAAAACACAGACGTAAAACGAAACTCGCAGAACTAAATTGTCAGTTGCAGCGACGATGTAATTACCCCACGGGAGCTTGTAATGTACTGATTGACTTTTGACACATAGATTGTCTTAACACATAGAAAATTGTCGCAGGTGCGACCATAGGAAAGGGTAGGTTGGACAATGTTAGGAATTAGGTACTATGAATACGAAACAGTTTGTATTATATAAAAATTATTCGAGATCAGATAAATTATTAAACCAATCTATATTTTAATATTGTGTCTTTTTAGAAAATTTGCAATATAACCGTAAGAGTCCCGCGGACGCATAGAAAGTAAAGAGATAGAACTGAGGGGTCCCTGAAAATTCACCTCAATAAATACGTCACCACACCCTCTAAATGGCCAAGCCAAGAGTATGTGGTCAATCGACTGTTCCTCCTCACCACATTCACACCCTGGGTCGGGTAGGATTCCGATCCTGTGAAGGTGTTGAGCAGTCAAACAGTGCCCCAGTCTCAATATTGAAATAATTGAAGTGTCGCGTTTGTTCAGTTTGTATAATTTGAACCATGGAGTCCTAGGAAATTTTATCCTTAATCTCTGTTGATTGTCAACGAGTAACTTGCATGTGTGTAATTATAAATTACGTTCACTTTGTATAGATTTCTCAGAAAATTTCATCGATTTTTATCATCATAAAAAAAATATATTTTTTCATAAACATTGCGCAAGATCGAGCGCAATGGAGAGCTCTTGTTGCCTCCATATGTCCCTAAGTGGGGCCTTAAGGGATTTTGGATTTGGATCGGATTTCCTTTTGAAGTAATTGAATTATGCCGGCTATAAATATCGGTTTTTCGAGCATCCTGTAAGAGGCAGGAAACATAAAAATCGTGACCACCTTTCGTCCTCAACTTTTTTATTGCTTTGATCGAGGTAGAGGTCCGTTTCGTGCGGGTCGGGTTTGCTGCGGATTGATCTCCTCCGGGCTGGCTTGAATCGTTCGGGGGGGCAATAAAAGGAGTATGTATGTATGTATAAGTCATTAAATAATTATGACTTGTAGGTACCTGTTTCAATACGAATCTTTCAAATCTTAAAAATGAAAATTAAATAAATAAATAAAACTTTATTATTTCAAAATGAAGTGTGGAGACAGTAAATAAGACAGAAATTAATTAAATTAATAAAAAATACCTGATCTCGCCATGAACAATTTATAATAGTTTCATTACAAGGTGTTCTATAAGCTTTGGCTAGTATATAGAAGTCCTCCGGGCACTTATATTCGTCGCACATCGGACAGAATCTGCAGTAGTTGTGAATGTCCAAAAATAATATGTCTTTGTAGAAGTCATAGAGACCTACTGGCACATCATGCCTGAAATAAAATTTCTTTGTTAAAAAAAAAAGTGTTAGTAGGTATCGACTTTCAATAGTAAAAGACAGTCATATGAAAGAAGAAGCAAACATTCAAATTTAGCTATAAAAAGTCCTACAAATCAAATGATGGAAGGCAAATGGTTGGTAGACTGGCGATTACGACACCGGATTTCGTACTGCGGAGGTCATCGGTCCATCGTCCTCTTTCACGACACAATCTTCAAGAAGCTTACTGTGAAAAAGTCGAAAGGTGTAGGTTATTGTGTTCACTTTGAGTGACAACAGATTCATAAAAAAACTCGCATAAAATTGTTGGATGTTCATAAGTAGCTTCTTTATTATTATCCATTATGTCATGAGTTTCTATTTTGACCATCCGTTTGGAGTGATGGATGAATGGCTTGACGTATTTGCATTTTGGAATGATGGATATATTTGACTCACCCTATCACTCCAAAACATCTGTTTGGTTTTCTTCACACACGTTTTCTTTTGAAGCTCCGTTTGGACGTTTGAGGCGTGAATTAAACCAATTTTATATCCCATATTCTTAATACCTATATGCAAAGAAGGTGGAGGTATACTTACTCTGCATAAAAGTCAGTCATTTTATCCCAGTCCAAATATTCACATATAGTGACAGCCGGAAAGTCCACGTTCCACTTTAAATACGTTGTTTCGGGGGTAAAGGAGATGGAGTGGCTCTTGAATAAGTCTACGGACTGGTGTAGGATAAAGATCATGCCCAGAGCTGAGATCGTGACGAACATAAGCCAGAAAAGTCTGAAATATGAAAAGGATACAGTTTTAGTCGACAGCTATTTTCTATCGGCCATTTCTCAAGAAACCCTGATGCTCATCGCAAGCTCTTCTTTAGTATTTTTTTTATTAATTAATGGCAAATTAATTGCCTTTTAAAGAAAAAAGATAATAGGTATAGAGAGCAGCAAAAATACAAATATACACATTTTTTTCCATAAGCACTACAGTGATAAAAATTACATGTCTACATTTGTTCAGTACAATAGAAGAACACAATATGAGAATACATTTAATAGGCTAATGGATGAATGACGACGGTTGCCAGAAAGATGATTAGAAATCTCAATTTAAATGATATATAAGTGGAAAGGTAGTTGGAGTACTATAAGTGATTAAACAGGAGGATAGGGTATGATATATCTACAGAAGTATTTCATTTTTACTAAAATTGCACTTACGGAGCAGTATAAAATTTTGCACACTTCCTTTTTGTATAGAGAAGGAGTTGCGATGCTACTATTTTTTTTTAATTATGCATACAAATACATTTTTTAGTGCACATAGAGAAAAATATGACTTTTTATTATAATTTTTTTTTCTCTAACTATATCTATTTACCGTCTGTGAGTAAGTCTTACTTTGCTGACATTTGGCACAAATCTGCCTCTAGGTGACTTATTGCCATATTTATATAATAATAATAATAAAAAAATACAATATTTCTATTAAAAAAAAAAAAAACATTAAAAACACTACTGTGATATTTGACACACACATTTCGATGTATTTGACATTGACACAGACGCATCTACTCACTTGTTTATTTATTTATTTATTCATTTACATATGGCAAGGCCATTTACTTGTTTATTAATAATACAGTTATATAAGATAAAATATGACAGACACAATAAAAGTACATAAAACAAACTTTAAATTCACATCCAAAAAATCACATATAAACAAAATAATATAAAATCAAGACAATAAATTATAACAATTAAAATGCATGAAAAATGAACAATAATCAGAAATCTACAATAACCTGGGGTCAAATTGAGAATGTCAGGTAATATTGTTTGTCTTTAATAATAATAGAAAACACCTTGTGCATATCAGCATTTCAAAATTTGACGTATCCAATCCATACTATCCATGTCAATGTTTTTGAAAGAAAATTATTATGAAATAGCGCTCGCTCAGTCGTTGACAATGGAACGTCAATGATTTTCAACCTTATAAACTAAATTATTTAAGGTACAATTTCGACCAGTAGTAACTAAAAATGCTTGTAATAAAACAAGAATTTTTATATTAAACTAGCTTTCCCGACAGACGTTGTCCTACATAATATGAATATTGAATTCGAATTTGTATGGTGATGAATTAATTATCATTCGACCAATGTGATTCCGAACGATGCGTCTGTTTTAAACCATGTATATTCCATCCGCATTCTGTCAATCGCACCAATTGACAATTTCTGTCAAAATTTCAAAATTGGAATAAAAAAAATATTTTATAAAAAGTACTAATAAGTAATTCCCTACATAGATTCCTTTAATTTTCTAATCTTCCACGCAACTTTCTTAATTTTTTCTTTAGTAAGAACCTTCTCCTGAAAAAGGCCAACACGACAAAAAAGAATTAGCGAAATCGGTCCAGACGTTTAGGCGTAATGCGATGACCACGGAAAATAGCTCTCCATGTTTATATATTATGAGACTAACCTTTTCAACGGGTGTCTTTTCTTGGTTGATAGGACATATCTGAGTCCGTGCAAACTGCTTTGATCACCGAAATTTTCCAATCTCGTTTTGAACAGATTAAAAGTATTTTTAAGAAAACTGAAACATTTTGATTTTTTTTCATTCATATTATTTTTTTGTTTAAGATAGTAATAGTTAATAATTATTAAATAAGAGCAATTTAAATGTACACATATTTTTCGTTATTAATAATTCATATCCCCATAATATCAACTAACACGTTAACCTTTTATTTTAAAAATATTAATAATAATTAAAAGTCGTGTACCGTTATTATATTTTAATAGCGTAATACATAGATTTGCTTTTATTTCCTACAATAGCTTATTTAAATAAGTCGGGTGTTGAAGTTTGTAAAAGTAACGATCACAATTACCATAATATTAATTGAACGAAACAAAGATGAACTTTTTTAATGAAACATTTTTAAACGTGGGTATTTTTTTGTACCCATCACGCCGAGTCCCGTAAGGGGTAGGCAGATAGAACGGACCTCCGCTCTTTTCTATCCAAGCATACTTCTTTCGCTTCTTCCACCGACACATTTCTCATACGATCTCTCCTAATTCTCTTACTTCATACTTGGCCTTCCTTGAGGACGGAATAGATGTGTTCGATCCACGTCATTATCGGTCGGCCACGCTTCCTTACACCTTTCCTTTCAGCCTTATGAATTCTCTTTCTCATTATGTTTGCATCCATTCTTTCCACATTCCCAAACCATCTGAACTTATTGACTTTCAGCTTTGTCACAACAATAACTTCCATACTTCAACTCTACAGAATTGTGATATGCACCAGTTTCTTTGTTTGTAGTGAAACGTTGTTATTTCTCATCATAGGTCTTAGTGCACCGTCCATCCTGCAACCAGTAAGTTTCCCTCGTTCGATTTCTCTTTCATAATTTCCATCCCGACTAAACATGCATCCTTAATAGACATGTCTACTCATTTTCTTGCTCAAGACATTCATTCTCTACGGTTATTTTACAATTCGTTATTGACTCATCGCTTTAAAAAAACAACCAATATATGAAGAGCAACCATTACCACCACTGGTGACCTCGGGGCTGAGCTCCCGATACGTATTGGTATCGCAAGTGGGGCCTATAACAACATGACCAAAATATGGAAAGCGTCGGCGTTTAGTGTCGAGACGAAATGTAAACTGTTTGATGAGCGTGTGTTGCCCATTCTCCTCTATGAGTGTGAGTCCTGGCATCTGACCAAAGCCTAGGCACAAAAAGGTTCAGCTTTCGAAATGAAGTGCCTCAGGAGAATTTTGGGTGTAAGATGGTACCACCGCATCACAAACGACACTATACGTCGGCGCACCCAGCGTGAGCCCATCACTTCTACCATTATGTGGAGGAGGTGGACTTGGCTGGGACATGTCGGATGTAGGATGCCGAATGACAGTTGGCCGAGGAGAGCGCTGTTCTTCCTCCCATCAGGGTCCCCAAGACGAGGAAGACCCTCCATACTGTGTTCCGCTCCTTCGAAGCAGAGCTGAGGAATCTGGACATGGTGTGGGAGGTCATAAACATTCCGCAAGATCGAACGCTATGGAGAGCTCTTGTTGCCTCCCTATGCCTCTATGTGGGGCCTTAAGGGAGTTTGGATTTGGATTGGATTGAACATGAAAATTTTTCACCCCTCTGAGCCATTTATTGATCAAGGGGCTTACACGGCATTTCCATCGCAATCCCGATCCAGTTTCAATATTCATAACGATGGTGAGATTTCGATCTTTCCCCGTAAGATTTCCGAACATTTGAGATAAAGCCGTACATTTTTTTTCAAAAATGAAACAAGCTAACAAAAAGGCACAAAAATATACCTACTTTTGACCAAGAAAAGTGAAAAAAAAGAAATTCATCAATTTCTGAAGATGTTAAATAATACAGATCAAATCTCGGTATAACGAACTGCACGGGACCATAAAAAAATATTTCGTTATACTGGATATATAGGAAATGATACATTTTTAATTTTTTGTGTCGCCATATTTTACCTACTAATGTCAAATAAATTATTTTTGCTATTACTAAGATCGATAAAAAACAAACTTCAAGGATTAATCAATCACGCGAAGGAAATATGTTAGGCAAACACTTGCGAACTCGCCAATGCCAAGGACAAACTGAAGTCGGAGAAATTTTATTACCTAATTGTGGCCCCTAGAAGCAAAACCGCCACTATGCGTATTTTATGAAAATTGAACCAATGATGGACTTTTTATTTCAATGACCACGCGTACCGATACAAATATTCAAACCAATGCAATGGTTTAAAATATCATCACAGGAGCCAAACCTACACTGTGTTCACTGTTACAATGCAAAACCGCCACTACGTTTTTTGACCAATCAGAGCGCTCTAAATTTCAGACATCAGTATTGATTTTTACGGTGATCTCGTTGCGTGCACGTTAACATTTCTTGGTGTTTTCTTAGTTTTTTTTTTTTCATAATTTCGTTTAGATAATGGAGGAAAATATTGTAACAGTTTCTCAGAATAAGATCAGGCAGCGAATGCGCAATCTGGGTTTTAGAAAACGTACTGTGGAGCAGAGAAAATTCAATATCGACTTCGTTGCAACGAATTTTGGTTCAGTACATTTTATATGGAAGTTTTTTGGGTACAAATTGACGATTCGTTATACTGGAAATTTTGTTAGTTACTTAGGTATTCGCTATAAAGAGATTTGACCTGTATAGTGTATATTCCATTGGTTTGAAGCAGAAGTGAGAGGTTTGGGCATGGTGTGAGGGAAGTTCATTCCAACTGTGTAGGATTGCAGTGGAAAGCTCTTTTCGCCTCCTTATTTTCTCTAAGGAGGGTTCTAAAAGGGAGAATTGATATTCGGAACTCTAAAAATCTCCGATGCACTCTTCTAAATAGAGCAAACGAAAACAAAGTAGGTAATATTGAGCTGTAAAGCAATAAAATATTAAAAGTTATAACAATATTTTTTTTTGAAAATCTGCTCGTACTCGCTTACTGTATTTACGACTGTTTTTTTTTTAACCAACACGGCTATGTGTCCAAAAGTAATAGTTCTCAAATATGCATTTGAAGTGGTAAGTAGACTAGTGGTTACGACGCCGGCTTTCACACTGTTTCGTACGGAGGTCGTGGGTTCGATCCCAGGTGCTGACCATCTTCATCTTCCTCTTTCACGACACACGCTTTAAGTGGCTTACTGTGAAAAAGCCAAATAGTGTATTTGTGTTCACTTCGAGTGAGTGATTTTTATTAAAGAAAAAATATATATATATCGTACTTTTCAAGTAGCAGTAACATAATTTAACAGCGTTTTGAAAAGCAAGCCAACCCTCATAAATAAAAAAGGTACTAAGAATCACGCCAACTTAACACGTTACGTGGCACTGCTAATCAGATCACGTCACGACACATTATTTGTATGAAAACAAAACCAACCTGGAATATTTGTGACAAGTCATAATAATGAACCCATTATACATGACAGGAGTAAGTTTAATAATAACTAGCTTTCCCGACAGACGTTGTCCTGTGGTATTAGGTACTATGAATATTGAAGTCGAATTTAAAAGAATGATAACAATGACATTTAACCAATGTCATTCCGACCGATGTATCTGTTTGAAACCACATATTTTCCATCCGAATTTTGTCAATCGCATCAACTATTAAACAACAACTGACAGCTTGTGTTAAACGACAATTTGATTTCAAAATTATATTTATTCACTTTTCGTATTTATAAAAAAAATGTGCTAAAGATAAAAGGTTGAAAAAATCCATAAATAACGGGTGCCAATATTTTTAATGTCAATGGTTATCAGATAAATAAAAAATGAGTTTTTATGCCATTTTTCACAGATTGCGTAGTTGTCAGTATATCCGTTACATACTAACTTTAATATTATATTTTATATTATTTCTTATCCATTATTTGATTTTTTTACAAGTTTTTCTGTTGTCCGGAGCGGAGCAGAATCCAATAAATTAAAAATGATAAAAATCTGTTCAGTCGATCTCTAGTTATAATTGTTCGCACTAACCCGACTTCCTTTTATATTATAGATAATACAAAAAAATTTTTATATCTGATAAGGAATAAAAAAAACAGTTTCTTTTCTTTTGATAATGGGTTTGATTTCACTTAATTTTGATTCCGTTTTTTTTTTTAATTAGTGAATCGTAGATAATTTATTTTATTTTATGAATAAATATTTTTTAATCAAACACCCGATATTATCAATATAATTTAGTTGAATTTTATGTAAATTTTTGTAAAGAAAATTTTATCATAGTTTTCAGGCTTTTTGAGGTGTTAAATTTTAATACAAAGTATTAACTAACGTCTTCAGCTCCTCGAGGGATTTGGACATAGTGTAGGAGGATGTCATAAACATTGCGTAAGATCGAACGCAATGTAGAGATCTTGTTACCTCTCTATGCTCCTAAGTGGGGTGTAAAGGGATATTTGATTGATTGATTGATTGATAAACTACCGACCTTGGCGGTTTGGCGGTATAGGCGTTAACTTCTGTTCAAAAGGTCCCGGGTTCGATTTCCAATCGGGTGAGTTTTTTTGTCGGTAGTTTTTGTTTCGGTCGAAATCTCATTAGTCAAAACGTGATAAATTATTTATCATTATACAAATTCCAGTTCAATATCCATAGTAAAAAGTGTTCTCTAAAAATCTTCCCATATTTATTTGTGTCGGCAAGCACTTTGGGTACCTATTGCCATAATTTACGCCTTGAATTGAAAATCATAAGATGCTCAGAATTTATTTATTGTTTACTATCATCGTGAAAATAATTGTGCAACCTTGTTAATGGGCGGCGAAGTCACACGGTTATGGGCAATTCTAGTAGTCCTTTTTATAAAAATGAATCTGGGCTCACTCTTGTTGTGTAATTTTTGTAAAGCTAACCAAAGGCTTGTGACGTGAA
Organism: Mystacides longicornis; assembly: GCA_963576905.1. Classification (NCBI taxonomy): domain Eukaryota; kingdom Metazoa; phylum Arthropoda; class Insecta; order Trichoptera; family Leptoceridae; genus Mystacides; species Mystacides longicornis. The sequence goes on from OY756435.1 coordinate 22,261,898, forward strand.
AGTGGAAATGGTCTGCACCGGGGCTCAAACACACGACTCTCAGTAAGCTGTAGGAAAGAAAATCACGGACTTAACCAAAGCCCTACATCCACCTCTATTTTACAGTTCTCTACATTTCCCGAAATTTATTGAAACCACTCGACGGTGGTTGCGGACTAGAGTTGTATAGAGTATTTTTACAGGCATGTTCTTATTTCAAATTCAAAATCAAAATGATATCTGTATTGTGTCTTAGGTACTTTGCTTGATGATTTTTTTAAATGTAAATTTCAATAAGATTTTTTTTAACCCATCCCGCCATGTCCCGTACGGGGTAGGCAGAGAGAACGGACCTCTATTATTTTCTATCCAAGCATACTTCTTTCGCTTCTTCCACCGACATAACATTCCTCATACACTCTCTCCTATTTCTCTTACTTCTTACCTGGCCTTCCTTGAGAACGGAATCGATGTGTTCGATCCACGTCATTCTCGGTCGGCCACGCTTTCTTACACCTTTTTTTGCATCCATTCTTTCCACATGCCCAAACCATCTCAACTTATTAACTTTCATCTTTGTCACAACACTTACTTCCATACCACATTCCTTCCTAATATTTTCATTCCTTTCCATATACCACAAAGTTTTTTCACATATTATTCTTCGTAGAGATTTCAATGAGATTATAATATGAAAAATCAGAATCAGGAGAACAGAGATGTAACAATTTTCTATTCTTGACTAGATTTTCAAGAAGGAAAATTCAGCAAACAATATGTCGACCCTTTCTTTTTCTGTACCATATCGTGTTAAGGTTTACAATAGAATTTATTCATCCTTCAGAACAAAGTAAAAGTTCTTCTGTATACGTGTACACTCTTCTTTCTAAACACAATACAATTATACTGTACACACAGCATTATGCCAACCCCTTGTTTTATTTAATTTCATTCAATGCGGGTACAAGAATAAATAATTATTAGTCCTCACGTAAAAGTTCTTGCTTTGTGCGAATATAATAATATGGGTCGTATTGTAGTATCCTGGCGTAGGTTCCAAGGTTAGGGATTATCTGCACAAATAGTCTTCTGAAATTGAGTAAGTGTATGGCTATTCTAGGAGAGTGCTGAAATTGAAATTTGAAGAAGGAAAAAATCATGTATCCCCTCGAAGGTCACAAGGTCTCTCCGATACGTATCGGTAAGGCAAGAGGCGCCTTTAACAACATTAACTACTAAATAATGTTTGGTTGACACAAACGTCATTTCAATCATCGATGTATGACGATTAGCATCCAATGTGTGTAGTTGGGTGATAAACAATTAATTACGTTGTAGCTATAGGAACCAAGCAGTGTACCTACTCGTCAGCTAGTTGAAACCGTAACCAGTAAGATACAATAACATGGTATGCAAGTATGTCAGATCATTAGCTTGGCTTTATAGGGCGAGTAGATTCTCTTCGCCTATTGCCCAAGGGCTGAAGAACTGCCGATAAGTATCGGTATGGCAAGAGGCGACTTTTACAACATGGCTTGAATGTGGAAAGCGTCGGCGTTTAGTGTCGAAACGAAATTTGAATTGTTTGATGCGTGTTTGTTGGCCATTCTTCTGTATGAGAGTCCTGGCACGTGACCAAAGGCCAGGCACGAAACATCTCCGCATTCGAAACGAAGTGTGTGAGGAGAATTTTGGATATAAGATGGTATCACCGCATCACGAACGACGCCATACGCTGACGCACCCAGCGAAGGCCCATCACTTCTACCATTTTGAAGAAGATATGGATTTGGCTGGGACATGTGTTAAGGATGCCGAATGACATTTGTTCAAGGAGAGCGCTGTTCTTTCTTTCGAAGCAGAGCTCAGGGATTTGGATAGGAGGAGTTTATAAGCGTTGCTCAGGATCGAGCGCAGTGGAGGGCTCTTGTTGCCTTCCTAAGTGGGGTATAAAGGGGGACTTGAATTAGACTTGATGTAAATCATTGTATAGACAAGGAAATTTTATAACTTGGCGGAATAGTTCGTGTTTTCATAGCTAGTTATTTCATACTTACGTTAAACATACAAACACCCTAATTATTATTCAGCTGCTTTATAATTTCTCTTAACTTGAGAGGATGAGGGTGCTAAAAGCAAGTTTAAAACATTTTAAACGGATGATTGCAATGGTTTTTGCGAATTACAGGCATTTGTCATCATTGGAGGTACAATGAAAAGATGAAAAAGGTTCTTGCGAATTAAGGGAACATATTATTTTATTTCACAAAAAAATTGTTTTGTCACGAGACTCATAGATGGCGTTAGTGTCCATATAAAACACACATGTGATATTTAATATTTTTGATTATAACATTGTACGCCTATGTACTTCGGTAAAGTTGAGATAAGGCGGGGTATAAATAATACAGTGGCTGAATTAATGTGAAGAGCGACAGTTTTCCGTAATGACATTAACTGCCATCTCTCGAAGTAACATCGATACACCCTTTCATGATAATATGGGTATACCATTTTGGTATGTACCCATATTATAATATTAATTGAAGGGGAAGTTCGTTAAACACCGCTCTCTCTCTTGAATGACATGAGATTTTTTTTCGTAGGTATGAAAAAAACGGTGATTTTAAAATAATGAATCCACTTATATTTACAACTAGCTTTCCCGACATACGTTGAGGATAGCGGATTATTTGAAATTTATTTTATTTTCTTCCCGAAGCAACTGACAGAAAAAATTTAGTACCTATTGAAAATTTATGGGCAAATTTATCCCTGCTATTCCCGCAAGGTCAGCGGTTCTGTGTTTGGGCTGTTATTTTATATTATTTTACAGGCAATCTCTTCCACTCAACCGGTCCCGTCCAATCTGAGACAGGCCAACCCCGGATAGAAATTCCAAGTTAAAAAACTTCTAGAAAAACTCTGACCCGACCGGGAATCGAACCCAGACCTCTCAACACTAGGCTACCGAGGTAGGCGATCTTATATATAAAATGATTAGAAATTATTATTGTTCTTTTTTTGTCGCCACCATTTATTTTTTTTTATTCAAAATAATTCAAAAGAAACTTTATTTACAGAAAAATGTTACATAATTATTACAAAGATATAAGCAATAAAGTTTTATTTATTTATTTTTACGCTGAAATTAAAAAACGGCAAGACTAATAATTTGGCTTCGAAACAATCGTTTCCGTTTAGGATATTTTAAATGGTGAGAAATATGCAAAAAAAAAAAATACTTTTACATAATATAAGCCTTTCTCCCCAATATCGTCTACAAGCTCTCAGATTGTTACATATCATTATTCGCTATACTCAATTTTTTGAAATCTGGCGAACAAGCCATAGTAATGGGCACTCGGATTCTCCATCAATGACATCCTTGCCTCACCGTTTTTTCTTACAAGTTTCATTTTATTTTATGTATCATCTTGGCCCATCGAGGTATCGATTATTGCATTTATCGATGTACACGCTCGCATCACTTATTTGATGAACGACTTTAACGAAGTGAAATGACACTACGCACTGCATGTCTGTGTGAGTAATGTTCGTTTTTATAATTATTATTCAGCATACATTTTTGTATAAAAAATGAGCGAGAATTATCCTGTCAGTTAAATTCATATTTATCTAGACAGGTTCGCGTAATGAGTTTCCAATCAATGCTTCGCCAATAACAATTTGGTAATATATGGGTGCGACCGTCATAAAAATAATCCTACCTTTTTTTTTTATATCCTTTTTGGCAATTCATCCATTAATTAGGATGTTTTGTGCCAAAAACAGTATTAATTTGATACAACCTATCAACTACTGCAGCAACTACCTCCAAAAATGGATCGTATGGAAGAGAAATTGGAGTATATAATTGTGTGATGATTTTATCAAGAGAGCAGTTCCTCCCCCTCTGCCCTCCTGACGGTCACTACGGACACAAAAATATCCTGGGATATTAAAAACATATTCCGGTCTAATCCATGTCTCTGCTAAAGCGGCAACACTGACATTATGTTTATTCAATAGATATATTATGTCTGTCTTGTTAGCAATTGAGCTCCTGCAATTCCATTGCAGAATATTTGTTGTATTAATATGGTTATTCATTTTCTTTGTTAGACTTAAGATCAGATATTAGTTTATTAATTTGAGGAAGTATTTTAGCAGCGTTGGACGGTTGAGCCTACCCTTTTCTATTGTATTATAGTTTGAATAGATTTAGCCAGTGCTCAGATTTCATCGAAAATAGATATAGTAACTTTTAAAATGAAACACTTTAAGTATATGTAATTATTTTTATTTATATGTAATCGAAAAATCAGATCGGGACCGTGAGGTTGACCACCTCACGTCCTTAAACCTCAACTGGTCAGAAAAGGCACAATGAGCCTCAGACGCTTTCGAGCGCAATGGAGAGCTCTTGATGCCTCCCTATGCTCCTGAGTGGGGCTTAGGCCTCCCGCATTGTGGGTTGGTTTGGGGGGGGGGGAGATCGCGGCGGGCTTAATTTGCGCGGGGCCGGCTTTTCGGTTTGATTGCTTTCATGTAATTTAAAGCCACAGTAAGAGGCGTAACATGTCGTGTGTGTACCTATGTTCCGTTGTTCGCAGACTTAACCTCAAAAGGTCCCATGATACTATCTCATCCATCAAAATGATGTGCGAGTACTCTAGGGTTACCCTCGCGGAAAATGAAGTTATAAGGAACATAATAATACATTATACATACCTAATACCTTCACGCAGAGTAGCTTTATTTCTCCGCACTTAGCCGAAGTATATTAATGATAATGTATTCCGGGACCATATTTCAATAATGTTGGACAGTTTTCTATTTTATACGTTTTTAAGTAGATATTTAAGATGTAGCTACAAAATTTTGAAGTTCTTAAAGATATATTAGGTGGATCCCTATAAAACACCGATACATTCCTTGAAAAGGGGTTATACTAGAGCAAATATGCAACAATTCTGTTCCCATTCAACAGGGGTCAATAATGAATGACGGTGATTTTCGAGTCATGTAACTTTTTAGAGTTTTTTTTTTCAATTTTCCACCTTTTAAACTAAAACTGAAAATTGTGAACTGTATAGGTACCTATTCCATTTTGGAATCTAAAAATATTTTTTTTCTAATAGCTGAAAAATGACAGTTAATGACAGTGATTTTCGAGATATGTAACTTTTTAGAGTTTTTTTTTTCAATTTTCCACCTTTTAACCTAAAACTGAAAATTGTGAACTTTGTAGGTACTCCATTTTGGAATCTAAAAATATTTTTTTCTAATAGAAAGGAATGGTTGATATAAAAAAACAACAAGAAAATTTCAAAAACACTCTGTGTACCCCTTACGGGAGACGGTGTGATGGGTAAAAAAATACATTCATCTAGAAACATCCAGATTTGCGGATGATGCGAGATACAAAAACAAAGGTATCTAACTGTGTTAGTTTTCCGAATAGTCAAAAAAATATGTGGTCAATATGCTAAGTTTGTTTGTTTGAAATGTATAGTTGAACTGCACCCAAAGGTTTATTTTTTGTATCATTTCATTTAAAACAATTGCGAGAAAAACGTATACAAAGTAATTGAATCATTTAAATAGTTGTTATAATTACAATAAAAGTATTTGTGATGAGAAATGAGTTATTATTTGTATTTGTGTGCTTAGTACTGCTTAGTACCAAATGTATGATACTTGAACGCCCAGCGTATACGTAAAAAAAAACCTATAAAATAAAAAAAACTTTATGTGGTGTTTTTTCTACAGCAAAATTAAAGCCATTTTTTTTAATTACTTAAAAAGTTGTTTTTGTTGATTTAGAATCATACAATGTCACGATCTTGACAGGATTGTGAAACTTTACATAATGTACTTACATACCGAGATAAACGCCTACAATTTTCAATACAGAGGAAAAACAGACAGTAACAAATGATTAGGAAAGAAGAATGGTTGGCGCTGACAGCGACGCTGGTGAACTATTCAATAAAACCTAACGATAAGATGCTGCCGCTACTACTGTATGAGCCCAGACAGTGGAACGTGGAAGACACAGGAAGAAAAGAAATGGATATCTTTGTTTCATTACATGATTTATGTGTTGTCGAATTATCGGAAATACGATAATAATAATAAAAATCAACGATTTGTTATTGGATCGAGGATAAAGTAGAGCAAATCTTTTTTGGTCGTTTAGCTCTAGATATAAAACAGGGGTCTATAAATATTTCGTATCTCCGATCTCTTTTTCTTAGACTGCTCTCATGAGTGCAAAAAGACAGTCCAAAACAATTCTTTTTGTCGTGTTTCTCTGTGTTTAAATTTATAACTGACTAGCTTTCCCGACACACTTAATCCTTTTCTAACACTGTCCTACGAAAGAAAAAAACATTAACCATTATATTTTTATATTATTGTTGATTACACCAATAATAGAGAGTTGATAATAATGTTTGAGCTTTCGAGATACTAATTTGGATTTTATGTAACCTTTTCTTCTTGTTTTATGGCTTAAATTTGGAGCTGGTTCTGTCACAATTTTAACTAATCCTATCATAGTCTGGGTGTACCAAAGCAGTCTCATAAACTGCAAAACTGTAACTCCTCCATTTTCAATAAGATATCGTAACTGCTCATCGGAAATATTAATCAGAGTTGGGGGTTCGTATATATTTTGTTGTCAGTCAATCAAGCGTACGTAAGAACATGCTTTTAGATACACTTTTGCCCCATCTACCATGCGTGAAATAGATTTTTTACTCTTAAAACGCGTCTTACAGCGAGTTATCTAATGCGCATCGGTGTGAATGTGTTATCATACTCAACAACAAGTTCCTGGATGGACAAAGTAACTGTTTCAAATTAAAATAAGGTGTTCATTCGATTACAATTTGTTAGAAAATATCTAGTGCTGTGATGAGCTTCCATTTTGAACCATCTTTGTTGGATATGTGTTTTGACGGCAAACCGGACAAGGGTGTATGATTTTATGACAAACGTTAAGATTTTGTTGTAGATTTTCCCTAGAAACATACAAACACAGAATACGGTTAGATCTTGACATCCAGTGGGTACGAGATAGCTTAACTGGATTTCTGTTTAATGAATCAGGAGTGCTGGATCCATTTATGACAGCAGTAGTAATTTCTTGTAAATATTTTTGGTCTGCGTTGAGATCTGTTGATATTTGTGGAGGTAGATCTTCAATCTTCTCAAAGTGCACCAACGGCATAGGTAAACAAACGCTTCAATGGCAACTCATTGACGTGCAAGTGAAAAACTATCCATTTCAATGGTCGAGATAGTTTATTTTTCCAAATGAAACCCAAGCTAAACAGAACTTGACTCCTTTATGTTCGAAATATGTTCTTCTGGTACAACTACTCTAGGCTTTTGCGATCCTTCAAAAAATGTTTTAGCCGTCTTTTCTTTACTTCTAACGAGGAATTTATATGTGTTAAGACCATCTGCAGCCGACGAACAAGAAGGCAGGTTTACTTTTTAGCGGATATAAAATAGAAGAAATTTCTTCAGTTCGTGTATGTATTTGAATTATGCCTGATTTCTTGTTTTAGAGCACCTAATCTTCTTTTCTGCAATTTTTTACTTTGAATTAGATCCATATTTCTTAAATCTATTAGTCTGTTAGCCATTTAAAAATATTTGTTCCTCTTTTGGCAAATGTTCATATCTAAAACAAGTTCATCTTACAAATTCTTTACATTTACATGCAGCTATGTCAAAAAGCTTTCTACTTTGGACTCTGAACCCTTCTAACTCTAAATCCTTGTTTCTTCAAAGATTTTTTTCAAATTATAATATTATTTTGTCAAACCCATTCATAGAATTACATTACATTTTCATACGTAGGTAGGATAATATATTCTTTTAACTCTGCACAAAAATGCTAGGATACCAAGTATCGGACATAAAATTAACTTTTGTGTCGTAGAAGTCATGTTAATACACTTAAAAAACATACATCACCCATTCCTACAAACTCATGGAAATAATTGACACGCGACCTTTACTTTGAGACAATAATTATCCACTGCACTTGATGAAACTAAAATTTGAAACAAAACACTGAAATTTATAAATCGGCTCGTGCCGGCCCCGCTTGTCTTGCACTTTGCTCCTCTCTCATAGGGCCTAAGACCATTAAAATGAAAATAGTGATTGCAACAGCTAGTCAACTATATTTGAATCAGTTTTTGAATAAAATAAACCAATTTAAGTAAATTCTGTAATATTTTGTAGACCGCGCAAACAGCCCCTAAATTGTCGATTTTGTAAATTTTCGACGTCTCGGCGGGGGCTCTTACCGTTGTCTGAGATTTTTTTTTTTTTTTTTTTTATGTAGGTTATTGATGCCAATAGGCAACATAAAACAACTATTCCAAATCGAAATTAGACAAAAAAAATTTGTTCCACCCTAGTATCCATGTAATTGTTTTTGAAAGAATATATTTAGAAATAGCGCTCGCCCAGTCTTTGGCAATGGAACCTTAATAATGTTCAAACTTATAATTTAAATAAGTTATGGTCGAAATTCAAGCACTGGTCGACCACTAGTTTTGATAACTCTGTTCAAACAAAAGTGTGCCTATTTAATATAAGTTTGTATACCTACGTAATAATGCACATATAAAATTTAATGATAATAATATTTTAATTTTCGTCATTAAAAACATTATTTTTCCTATTGATAAAATCTTAATTATTTGAAATGAACAACTTTTTCATTATCCCAGTAATTTAATGGAGATAATCTAGATGTAAAGGTACCTAACTACTGCCTGGTGAATTATTATTAAAAACCCGCGTCTGTTTACCCACACACTGATAATAACAAATCTATATATTAATACGCAAAGGAAAAACTTTGTGACTATTTTTACGAAAATTACGCGGACGGAGGAGTATGAAATTTCGCACACTTATAGTTTATATAGAGAAGGAGTGGCGAATGCTAATATTTTTTTTAAATTATGTATAAAAATACATTAAATCAATAAAAACAACGTAACGCACACTAACTAAGAATGTTTGTATGAGCTGCGCAAGCAACAGGCTTGCTTGTCAAATGTTATGTATTTGATACTCACACACACAGACTGCTTATAAAGATCATCAACTTCATAGAAACATACTATATAAAATGATAAGCGCCTCATAATGGGTGCAGAAAGCTTTTTGAAGGCGGTATATTCAAATGGTAGGTGGAGTTAGAAATGGCGGGATATTGAGAATAGATTAATATTGTTGTTGTTAATAATAACTGGTAGGCCACTAGTAGTCGTTATTATACACTGCTCTTTGAACGCATGGTTAGAGTAGGTCAAAACGCTTGTTTTTTTGTGGTGAATTTATCAATCAATTAAGTATTTTTCCATTCCCTTTTGAGACAATAATTGATATGTAATAAAGTCCCATTCTTCTCCTGCACAATATTAGATAATCTTTAGTTTTAATTGGGAAGGATTAAAAAGCGTGAGCTGCTGAGATTTGAATTTACTCAGACTTCCAATAACCGTTAATGATTTTTTTTTGTAATCTACTATTTTATGTAGCGTGATAATACATACATAACCATCACCGAGTTGATAAAAACAAGTTGACATCTAAAGACTACGTTCGAGTACCTACGTACATAGTTAACAAAAAACGGAAGTAAATAAAACGATTTAAAAAAAATAAATAAGCAGCATTGCAAAACTATGAGACTGGCACATAGTAAAATTCTGCTTCAAAATAATATATATTATAATTCAAAAAGGCCCATACGGAAAACTGGTTAATACCGACACATTAAAAACAATGGATATTTAGGCTGATTTTAGAGTTACATACGTGGACTGTACGCTAACCGTCGAAACTTAATGAACTTCTAGGAAGCGTTTTAGAGTAACGCGTTACGTAAAAAAAAAAACTTTAAAATCTTTAATATTTAAATTCATTTCCGACAAATAAATAGGCGCAATGAACCTAAAACTCAGAGTTTTAAGAGACGTAAATACATAGTACTTACCGGTTGCAACAGATGGCCTGGAAACAGTGACGCTGACCAAATTGAGTACAGAGAAAATAAGGATTACCTACCCAAAGATGTATGGAAAAAGCTGGGTATCACCCTGAGTGAGGAAGGAAGTGATACGACAAAGAACCAAGGTTGCAGATATTGCCCAACGTATCGCTTTCCTCAAATGGCGGTGGCCAGGTCACATGGTAAGAGACCAGACAGAGAAATGGTCGAAGGCTACTTACAGAGTTTCAAAAAGTTTGCATATCTTCCTAGATTAACTATCTTTATATTACTGTGCTATTAGGAACCTATTGCCTTTCAAGTTTATCTGTGCGTAGCTTGATTGATGTTTTTTTTTATAAATGAATCTGTGCTCACTCAAAGTGAACACAAATACACTCCTTGACTCTTTCACAGTAAGCTACCGAAAGCTTGTGTCGTGAAAGAGGAAGATGGTCGGCACCTGGGATCGAACCACGACGTCCGCAGTACGAAAGCCGACGTTGTAACCGCTGGGTCACCAACCACTTCGAAATACATAAATACATATATTGCTTCAAAGTCCCATATTATCTATGCAATATAACAAAGATTTAGCTTCCCTTTCAGCTGTGGAAGAGGGTAGTAACCCAGTGGAATCAGTCGACGGCTTTCGTACATACAGCGTACTGGAGGTCATGAGTTCGAATCCCTGTACTGACCATTTTCATTTTCACTTTTGGTTAGTACGAAAGATGACAAAAGTGTATTTGAGATTTAATAATATATAGATTCACTTTTAATTAAAAAAATACCTACGTACAACATACTCAGATTATGTTCTGGTCTGGGTCGTCAAATTGGAATCATTCCCTGGAACCTATTTATGGGGCAATCACCAACGATATGCTTTAGGAGTTGGGTAGCAGCACCATAGTCGCACCGAAGGTGTGCAATGTAGCCCCATTTGTGTAGCTCCTGCTTCTATTTCAGCTTTTTCTACTACAGTTTAGTCTCACACACTTCCTATGGTCCAGCTCAAACCCATTGACTCGTTCCATTGGGTCTGCTATCATGGAACTTGTTCTTAGTATCTTTTTTTTTACCCATCACGCCGTTTTCCGAATGGGCTAGGCAGAGAGTACGGAGTTCCACCCTTTCCTATCCAAACAAATCTCTTTCGCTTCCTTCAAACCCATAACATTCCGCATACATGCTCTTCTATCAGACATAAAATATCCATACATTTTCCATTCAAAACATAAATTATTTAATTCATTTTTCCATACATACATCCGCTCACATTCCATAAACCAATCTTGAATTCATCCGTACTACTCATTGAACCATCCCGCTCCGACACACAACATGGTGGGTAGCTAGCCCAATCGATGTGATTACTGTCAGAGGGTAAGTCGTGCGACTCATCGCGCCAAGCCGGTTCCACAATAATTAAGACGTTGTTTCCAACATCTACGCTATAGATCAGAACAGCTTCCTTGCAGTGGCGTACCGTGGGTTATTGGCGCCCGGGGCGGGAACCACACCCTTTGGCGCCCCCACATAACTTTTCCTAAAAAAAGGTCATTTCTAAAATTTGGTATCTGGAAACATGTCATTTCCTAAAAAAAAAGGTCATTTCTAAAATTTGGTATCTGGAAACATGTCATTTCCTAAAAAAAAAAGGTCATTTCTAAAATTTGGTATCTGGAAACATGTCATTTCCTAAAAAAAAAAAAAGGTCATTTCTAAAATTTGGTATCTGGAAACATGTCATTTCCTAAAAAAAAAAAGGTCATTTCTAAAATTTGGTATCTGGAAACATGTCATTTCCTAAAAAAAAAAAAAGGTCATTTCTAAAATTTGGTATCTGGAAACATGTCATTTCCTAAAAAAAAAAAAAGGTCATTTCTAAAATTTGGTATCTGGAAACATGTCATTTCCTAAAAAAAAAAAGGTCATTTCTAAAATTTGGTATCTGGAAACATGTCATTTCCTAAAAAAAAAAAAGGTCATTTCTAAAATTTGGTATCTGGAAACATGTCATTTCCTAAAAAAAAAAAGGTCATTTCTAAAATTTGGTATCTGGAAACATGTCATTTCCTAAAAAAAAAAAAGGTCATTTCTAAAATTTGGTATCTGGAAACATGTCATTTCCTAAAAAAAAAAAAAAAAGGTCATTTAAAATCTTTTAAGAGGAATCGTGAGCATACTTACTGTTATTTTATACTTAGACTTTACTTTCTGTATTCAAAAAAGAAAAAAAAAAACATGACAATTCATATGGGTATAATTATTCTAAAAAATCATAATGTTTGTAGTAAGTCAGACAAATTCCAATTAGTATTAAGATTAACATTAATCTGCATATTTTTCCGAAAAAGGAAAAATTGGTTAGGTACGTATTTTGCTAAACTATTTAAATAATGTTCCATTTTATAATAAAACGTAAATTTCTGTTTCATATTTTAAGGACTCGCGGACACATCAAGTAAAATCGATTAAGTAAAAGTAAAAAAAAAAATGTATTTTGGTGCAAAGCACTCTTAGGCCCTGTCCTAGCTGGTCGCATGATCGCAAGATCGTGTGATTGCGATGATCGCATAAACGCGGACGCCCTGTTCAAACATATAACATTGTATGAACGTGTCCTGTAGGCCTAGACAAAATGCATTTGGCGATCGACTACAAACGAATTCTTCGACAATGTAGAGTTGGAAGAAAATTAACTGTCCACTTTTTATATAAGTGTCTTTATTGTTTGGTTTAAATAATTGTTTGCATGTTCCAGTGGACAGTTAATTTTTTCGCACTATACGTTGGCGAAATCTTCGTTTGTAGTCGAACGCCAATAATTTGAATTTGTCTACGGGGGCTGACTGGGCGGACGGACAGACGTAATTTCGATCGTCCGATAGGTGCCTTGTTCGAAATGATTGCGCATCGCTTGTATTGCTCTGTTGTATCGATAATTAACCCATATATGGCCAAGTTTTTTCCTTAAAGATATTTTCATTATTTTTGGGGGTTTTAGATCTAAGGGGATCTCTGGAAACAGAATATGTTAGTTTAGAAAAAAAAATTTAGGAACTTCTGAAAAAACGACCGCCCCAAAAATGGGGCGTTGGGCGTCGGAGGGTACATGGAAATTTTCATACAAAAATATTATCATTATTTATTATTACAAAAAAATATTGTTTCAAAACTTGAATTATATGATAAAACCTTAATCATTTACATTTGTTTAAGTAAGACATAGCCTACGCATGGAACTTCACAAAAAAATTTAATGAAAACCAAAATTTCACTGTGAATTGTCGAATTATGATGAGCCTCATGGTGCATAACTGTTTCATCCAAGGAGTTTTCTATATTTTTTTAACCTTATTGTTGATGCATTTTCATGTTCTCAATTTTTAAAGTCTGAGAAAAATTTAAGAGAGGAATAAAATTGTTCATATCTCTATACATATGTAGCCTGAAGAACCATTTAACCACTTTGATATCATGTTTCTCTTATTACCGAATCTGGCTTTGTAAACCTTGTTTTTTGATATGGTTCAACATGTCTTAAAACTCTATTCTCCCGGTGGGAATCATATCCACGTACTTTGTTGTCGCAAACAGAGAGCCTAGCCACTAGGCCTTGAGAATCGACACTTTTTCATTCTTTTCACAGTTTTTGTACCAAAAAACTTGACATTTTGTGATCATTTAGAAAAAAATGGTGAAAAACAAACAGAATACCCCAATAATGGGGCGTTAGACAAAAGCACTTCGCATGACCAAGGATTTATATATTTGTTAGTTTTTATTATATAAATCATATAAAGAATAGTAACAGAATAGAATAAATGTACTACTTCAAATACATTGTGGGAAAATATATAAAAATTTATATATTACTTTCAGACATCGTATTTGGCGCTTGACCTTGACAAAGACATATCAATAAAAGCCACAAAAAATGGTCAGAATTTGATAGAAACGTCAAAAGGTTGTTGCCTTATGTTTCGACTAATGATTCAATGCAACTGCGCTTGCTTAATCTTGTGGTTTCTTATTTTTATTTTAACTTTAGTGACCGCTTAAAAAATGGGGCGATGGGCTTATATGGGTACTACACCAACTTGCCAAAAGTTCTTACATACATACTTACATTCATATTTATTTGTTTGCGTTGTCAAGGAAATAGGACGCGCGATCATACGATGGCAGTTAGGACACACAATTTTTCATCGTGCGATCACAAATTTGTTTATGCGTTCATGCGATCATCGCCATCCCACGATAGTGCGATCGTGCGACCAGCTAGGACAGGGCCTTATATTCAATTATTTGACTACTTCTACGCATAAAATTACCCTGCTGGTAAGTAACTATTATTTGCGCATCTAATAGCCTTGACATTTTAGTTAATAGCATTTGAAAAAATGCATTTTATCTATTTAAACTATGTAGAACAATAATTAGCATTATATAATAATGATATAAAAATAAATGTCGCTAATGCTGTATTTGCTTGTGACATAACTGAATTCATTTATAGAGATGCATTCTTACGTAGTAATCCGTCATTTGGGCATTTCGTGTATTTTATTGATGTTTTCCGTTACTTTAATAAATACGAGCTTAACTGTTAAATTTGTGAGTACAAAATTCTGAAATTTTACCGATCTGGTGGTCTATGATTTCTGAATAAAGAAATCCGAGTTTGATTCCCGCTCGTGTCAATATTTTTCAAAGTGTTCTTTAACTTCATAATACATGGGATTGTCATTTTGTCTCATATTGCACGTGTTCGATTACTCACTTACTTACTTCCGGTGCCATACAACTCCGGCAGAGTTTTGGCCTCCTGAACAATGTTTTTCCAAGCCGTCCTATCCCGCGCAATAACTTCCCACTGATCTTCCACACCCAGCACATCCAGGTCCCGGGCAACGTTGTCCGGTTCGATTGATTGGTAAAAATTGCATAAAGCTTTAATAACCCCAGGTTTAATTGACACATTTTTATTTGCCGGTGCATAGGTGATTACTGTAATGCCGACTGATGAAAGAAAAATCGAAAATAAATAAATGTGTTACCTACCCACTTTATTTATTTCTTATTTAATTTAATAATAAATGTTCTTAAGCCTTTGTAGATCGGGATCATAACGCGTAAATTTAACATTTGTGGAGACTTCGGATCCAATGATACAAATCAAGAAAGCGCTCAATCTTTTATATAAAAACGAGTAGCTGTACGACTGAACCGGATTGCCTAATTTTGGTTGGTTTCGTAATATCCGTACAACTCAGGGTACCTAATATGGAATAATTTCGAGGAAAGTAGAAAAAAAAATCAAAAAATTCGTTTTACGTTTTTCTTCTCTTTTACATGATGTTTCCTACATTTAGTACAAATAAGTTGTTAGGCGTGATATGTATCGTGGTTCTGAGATTAAATAAGAATTTTTCAAAATCCTCAGTTAAAACGTATACTTTGTAAAACCATACCTTTAAAACCTGTTAACGCACTTCCGGTGGCATCTCAATGCCCTCCAATTTTCTCTGAGTCTTCAACAGCCCCCATGAAGGTCTCAAACGCTCAAAAGTGGGTATCGGCAACGTAGAGATCCTTTTCTCTACAAAGTGTTCGTTGACGGGAAGTCAAAATGATAAAGTGTTATTTATTGAGATAATGGTAATAATAATTATCATGTAAAACACAAATGCACCCTTTCTCCCTTTCAAGACGTATTAAAGGACATAGGGAGACAACAAGAGCTCTCCAACGCGCACGATATTGCGCCATCACAGCGGGGCGAACCTCTCCAACTGTCTGAACGCCCACTGATGTGCTTATCTCTTGCGCCTCTTTTGATCAGTTGGGATTTATTGAAAGTTTGTATACCTATATTTTCAAATGATTTGTGTCCATTCAGAGATGGAACTGAAAGCCCTGCCCTAATTAAAAAGTGATACAATGTTCTTAGTTTTAATGTTCCGTCCGTGTTTGAGCAGATTATGATTTTTCCAATTAGAACACACGCTAAGGTATCCATTTAAATTTTTTCATATCAGTTTCATTTTCAAAGATTCCCTGCAAGGCTGTCGGTACAAACTTCTCTATCTGCAAGAGTGGAAGAACTAAGCATGCTCTCAACGCAACTGGACTATTCACTTTTGATCCCAAAGCAGGCATGACTTACCTGGAGATGAACTCTTCCACAAGATTAGAATTGAGGAAAGTTATGGTAAGTTTATTGTTTTATATTGGTTGGTTAACTATGCAAAAAAAACATTTGATAAATTCTTGGATTATTGTAATTTTGAAATGTTTGACACCTGATAGTATTTCTCTATTTTACTTTACAGACCAGAATGAAAGTATTTAGATTGAATGACAAGAAACAGTATGTTCAAGTATTGTCATTCACAAGTAAGGATAACTGTGAATTTGCTGTTTTGGAGAATGCCAAGTTCCTGTTGGGAACTTTCTTCTACGATTATTTTAGAAACAATACATGTCGATTGAAAAAGGTAAGTAAGCAAATATTTGCAACGTTTAAGGAACACAAATAGCAAGAAAATATAACGTCAGCAGGTCCAGTAAAAGAGCAAGAAGTAGCAGATAATGTTGTCAAATAATTCTTGACAATATTATGTGTACATAGATTTAAAGGTTATTGTAATAGATTTTTGGTTCTCTTAGGCTGCTATTCTTGGCCTAAGAATAGAGTGTTTTGGTTTTGTATTGTGTGAAACATAATATATAAAACAAAATGTAACAGAACATCTTCAAATGCCTCAGATGACTGAAAATGTTGACTGGGTGGAGCTAGATCCTGGGCGAATCACACTTATGTCATTTGATCCCGTGAATGTGATGTTGTAACATAAATTTAATAACTCCGGTTCCCGCAACATTTGAACCGTGTGCTTCCAAAATGCTCCTGCAATTTGCACGTGAGCAATCTTTAAAAGACCAGACAATACGCCCTCCATGGTCAATCGGTACTTGTATTTCCACATACAAAAGCTATCTTGTGAACATTTTGAATTCAAAATATAGGTTTACCTTTTTGTTATTAATAAAGAGTTTTCAAACCTTATCACCCACTAAATAGGTATACTTAAATGTATGAGAAAAAACGCCCTTTCAGAGGAATCGAATATAATATGCAGGAGATTCGAGCTGAAGAAGATGAGAAGAGATATAGTACAAGTTGCAGACCGAGATGAATGTATTTCAAAGCTGTTGCCTTAACATAAGCAAAACTTTTGTTTATGTCAGTAGTTACAACACTTTAAGCATACATTTTAATGCATATTATGGTAAAGACCTGGCTATTACAAATTTAATGGAAGGTCTCTTAGCCAATTGGCTGCGTCAGAAGTGACCCTGTGAATTTCAGTTAGACCGCGCTGGAAACCGAAAATTGGACACTCAACTATACATCACATCACAGAAAAGACAAAAAAAACAATGAATACAGAAGATACTGAATATTGGTACAAGAAACTACAAGCGATTACATCTGACGTTTATGATATATTTTAATATACAATATAATTATCTGCATTGTTTCTATCTGTAAACATTTTGTGATGTACATATGACCATACGATAAATAAATAAATATGTGGCCCATAGTTTGGCGACGACCACACTCACATTCGGGGCTCGAAGAAAAACCATAAATGCTGATGTGTGAATGCCAGATTCAGTTTGTATAGTATGTTATATTTTGTTTAAATTTCTAGGAAATGAGAGTACCCAAAGTGGAAGTGAATACATTAGCAGGATATTTGTCGCACAACAAGTATATTCCTGGACAATACAAACTAAGAGTTTTCTTCTATACGAAGGACTACAGTGTGCTGTGTACTGAACTCTACCTAACTTACTTGGAAAGTAAGGATGTCAGGGGTTATTTGGACACTTTTGGTGATACGGTTTACATTAAACCTTGGGGAGTCCGGGCGAACGTTTGAAGATTCATATTCCATAGATTATATATTTTTTGTATCATAACTTCTACCATTTCCTTTATCATAACTTTTATCATTTCCTTTATTTTAACTTCTATCATTTCCTTTATCATTACTTCTATCATATCCTTTATCATAACATTCATCATTTCATTTATCATTACTTCTATCACTTCCTTTATCATAACTTCTATCATTTCCTTTATCATAATATTCATCATTTCCTTCATCATTAATGTTAACAATAAAAAATGATCGATTAGTTTTTTTTTATTTTCTTTCTTCATAAAATCCATGATCCCTGTTCTTTTTTAGGCGAAAACTTAAAGAGAAATTCATTATAACTATACCATTATCATAAATTTATAACGTTCATCATAAACCTACTTGAGTTCCATATTTGGAATATTGCAAACTATAATATTAAGTGTTTCATTGTTAGCTTCTGCCTACTCGTCTACTGAAAATTAGTTTGGAGGAGATTAATCCGTCGCAAACTTGATTTGTATGAAGATGTATGGGAACGCGCATACTGGAGGGTTATTGCTATAAAGTTGGTGTCATGTTGGTGCAAGGGGGCCTAAAGATTATCGCAGCAAAATCCAGATTCTTCACTGAAGATTTCCTGGATATGATTATTTAATCATCCTAGTGGTTACAGGTCGACCGCAAGAACTTTCGGTACCAACAGCCATCATTTACGTGTTGAATCAAATCAACATATTATTATATAAAAAACGGGCGTCAACGTCCATTAATTGTGACGAAAATTCCTTTGTTTGAAACGAATAAAAAATCCTTAGGTACTGTTTGTAATATTTCATCTTTTAATATAAAAGAAAGTCGGATTAGTGCGAGCACTTATAACTCGAGATCGGCTGAACAGATTCTTCCGATGTTTGATTTATTGGATTCTTCTCCGCTCCGGATAACAGAATAACTATTAAAAAGTTAAAAAAAATGCATAATAAACACTATAAAATATTTATTTTTTTTCAATATTGGCAATCCAATCCCTCTGGGCTGATTTATGCCTTATGACTAATCGGTTAATATGTACTGTACTATAAAATATAATATTGAAGTTAGTATGGTACGGATCTACTGACAACAACGCCATCTGTGATAAATTCCATAACATGACTTTTATTTACTTGACAACCATTGAGTTTCAAAACATTGGTACGCAGATTTTTGATAGAATTTATTTCGAGCTTTCAGAAATATTTTTTTTTTACATTAAATATTTTAAACTTATTTTTTGTATACATTACAAATTTCAAATCAATATTCATAGTACCTAAGGACTGCAGGACAAGGTCTGTCGGGAAGGCTAGTTATTCATAAAATGATTGTACCTATATCAAATGGAGTTGTTACCATACCATTTAAAAAGTGAGTCATCAGTTGTTGTTGATATATTCGCTAAGATCTAGTCCTTAAAAATGGACACAAGCATCTAAAACACAAGAATCTAAGCCAGCCTTCGAAATAACAGTAGAAGACGGTCATTAGCCCGTGGTGGTTTGTTCATACCATTTGAAAATCGAACAATATTAGTCGTCATCAATTGTCAAAAGTCGTCTTTTAATGGAATATCCAACTGATGCTAAGTATAAAAATGTAAAAAATCAAGGTTATCGAATATTGATGGGACTTTTTGAAAATGTCTATATTTTCAATAATAAACATGACGTGCGAAACATTCGGTTTGACATATATAATTTGATGTGTGAATGACAGATTGACACTCTCATTAGAAGGTTGTTGTCAATAAAAAACTGGAGAACGTCAAATATTAATAAAGCAACACAAATGTCTCTACATAGTTAAGGTTGAATAGACTGAATTCACACAGTAATATCTTTTTTTCTTTTTTTTTAGATTACCGGCGACTCATTATATTGGGAACGTATTGCACCGTGGTTACGCATAATAATTTATTTATTTTTATTTTATTCACACACAATATTTACAGTGATAACATATAACAAATGGAAATGCTGCCCAAATAGGCCAAGCCTGTACTAGGGCAAACATCTTGATAGATTATAAAAAAAAACAACTTAACAGATTATAAAAAAAAGATCTTTACAGTTCATAAAAAAAGAACATCCACAAATAAAGCATAACCCCACAGTCACACCTCCCCTCGACCTAACAAACATCAATAATCAACAGTACTTAGGTATAAAGAAGAAGGAAAAAAAAAAAAACTACTTTATGGGACAAAACCCAAGATATCCTGCAAAACTTCCAACTGAATACATGATACCCAACCAGAGCAGGCACGTTTATATTTAGAGAAGCACAAGATTAATTGTTTAACTCTACTGGTATTTTATTAAAAAGTTTAGGCGCAATGTATACGAACTGTCGTTGACCGAATATTGTATTGACCGAATATGGAATATCATAATTTAACCTTTAAGTACTGACGTGGTTAGGCTAGGTTATTAATGGTGATGTGACGACTCACAGACGGCCTTTAGTAGTAGGTATTATTTAATATATTTTCATATGGATAATATTCAGTAAATTATTAAATATGTTTTAACAATATTTAGGAACATGATGAATAAAAAAAACGAAAGAAATATATTCAAAATTAGTATTTATTTGGCTTCTTTTAAAACCTTACCAAATAACAGTGTTAACATTTTGACTTATCTTTATTCAAATTTTTTAACATTATAATATAGGAATTTTCAAGCTTGGAAATGCTATAAAATGACTCTTATATTAATGAATTAATATTAGGAAGAAATAAGTATTTGTATATTAGCCTGAAATGTTAATAGTATCAGCGCAAACAATGCAAATAGTTTTAGAACATCCGAGATAGATTGGCTTGCAACATGTTACACACGTGAACTTAATATGCCTCTTGGGTAGCGATGGTCATATTTTGCATGATTTTTTTACCATTTCTGTGTCAGCATGTGGAGGTCTTTTAGATTGTGGGGCAAATCATTTCCAAGAACACGCTTTATTGTCAATCTTAGTTCTCTTAGCAGACGATCATTGTATACTGTGCTATTCAGATGAGGTCGAACAAATAATCGAGTAAGATCTTGAAGGAACCTTCCTCTAGGGCCTAGATGTGGATCAAAGAACGACAAGATCTGCTGACAGTTTCTTGAGTTGACCACTTGAAACCATTTTTGCCATAATTATATTTTTGGTTACCAGAACATTGATTAGAAAAACTTGCTGAATGTATTGGTGTTTCTTCAATAGTAGCCGGCAGCTGTAATATTAGAGGCAATCTGTTTTCATCTTCAACCTCAGATTGCTCAGATTCTGTTTCATGTTCACTGTACAATTGAAAATCCGGATCAACTTGATCGTCATCGGCATCACTGAAGTCACCCTCTATTTTTTGCTCTCACCATGTCTGTATCGTGTTGTCAAAGTCAGGAACCCTGTTAGATACCATCCTTCTCCTTTTTGCACTACTTCCAGAAGTACTTGGTTCGTCCATCTAAAACAATACACTTATAAGATTTCACGTGACGTCCAAAATAATACAAACACTAATACTGACCTCACGTCTCAGAGACACCGGAGTACCGTACACGTAAAACTACTCACTCGACGCGAGCCTAAGCGTAACTGATAAATCAGGATCACAAATCATGAAGCTAGCGGAAGGCGCGGGAATAAATGATTTAAAATGACGAAATCATGTCCAAATTTGTGACAGCGCCGTCTGTGGGACACCCACGTCACTACTTAAAGGTTAAAGATAACATCTGTCTCGTGACTCAATAATATGTTCATTGTTCATAGCAAAACGACGTGTAGGTAAAATGTGCATTGTAGTTTTTCTTCCTAGTAGTACCCATCATCACGTGATAGACTTCGTCGTCCTGTTTACTATTGCATAATGATTGTAAACAATAATGCGGATAAATTTATGCCGCGCGTCTCGGTAAATTTATGCTGTGCGTCTCGACAAACTCATCATACTGTGCGTCTCGAGAAATTTATGCTGTGCGTCTCGACAAACTCATCATACTGTGCGTCTCGAGAAATTTATGCTGTGCGTCTCGACAAACTCATCATACTGTGCGTCTCGAGAAATTTATGCTGTGCGTCTCGACAAACTCATCATACTGTGCGTCTCGAGAAATTTATGCTGTGCGTCTCGACAAACTCATCATACTGTGCGTCTCGAGAAATTTATGCTGTGCGTCTCGACAAACTCATCATAATGTGCGTCTCGACAAACTCATCATACTGTGCGTCTCGAGAAATTTATGATGTGCTTCAGAACATGTCGCGTAAGCTGGATTATTGTTTCAATGTCGATAACGCACATAAGTAGAAACGTTTTTTGTATTTTATTTACATAGATACCTGTCTATATTATTGTTGTTATTTTTATCATGAGTTTTTTAGAGGTGGGAATAACGGTGTAAAAATGTAGATATTATACATACTATACCTATACCCAGTGTGCCACTCTTGTAAAATTTTTGACCCGAATGGAGAAAGTTCGCAATAAAATACTTTACGACCCGGACATTTGAGTTTTACCCTATCGCGAGTCAAGTCGCCATTCCGGACAGGTGGCAACTAAGCCATCATCTAATTTAAGAAAGTCTGATGTAGTGTTGTTATCTCATTCTTCTCATTTTTTATTATCTTAGTTTGTTGTTTAAGCTATCAAGAAGACTACTTGTATTTTAATGATCGAATTGTGTTGCATTTTGACAATCCGAAACCATCTTTCATATAAGAAAAGATAAATGACACATTATAAAAATAAAAGTGATTGGTGGTCAGGTGGTTACAACGCCGACTATCGTACTGTTTATTCTTCTTCCATATTTCTGGCTTTCATCCCTAAAGGAGTGTCCCAGCCATTATCACACTTTGAGAGTTTCGTACTGTTCAGTGCGGAGGGCGTGGGTTCGATCCCGGATGCTGACCATCTTCCTCTTTCAAGACACAAGCTTTAAGTAGCTTACTGTGAAATAGTGTATTTATTTGTGTTCACTTTGAGTGAGCACAGATTAGTTTATTTAAAAAAAAAACGTCTTTGACATAATATAACGAACATTACATTACTAAAATCGTAACATCGCTTTCTTGTTCGACGTCTACAATACATAGGTGAGCGTTTCGACGCCAAAATAAATGGGTCTAATTTGTATTATGTGGCAGGTTTCCACCCATTTTGCCTTCTTCAGGATTTCACCAGCGCTTGCCACCCTCTAAGCATGACTAAGCAATTCAGCTCGTTCCACGGCGCTAAATGAGCGAGATGCATTTTTATTCATTCCTTTGGACGTGGTTCTCTCTCTACTAACTTAAGTTGCCCATTAAGACGAGGCCATTAAGAAAATTACTTTTTGAAAGAAAACAGTAAGGATGAACAAGGAAATAAAGTGAACTGGGTTTTGAACAAAAAAAACAATGTAAACTTAATTAGTAAATTAATATTGAAAAATTACTACATACTTCATTATGTAGGTATTTAAAAGTATATGATAGCATGATCGGTATGGCAAGTGGCGCCTTTAACAACTTGACCAAGGTATGGAAAGCGTCGGCGTTTAGGGTCGAGACGAAATGTATGATATTTGATGCGTGTGTGTTGTCCAATTGTCCATTCTTCTGTATGGATGTGAGTCCTGGCACTTGACCAAAGACCAGGCACAAAAAATCCGTATTCGAGAATTATTATGGACATAATAATATGTCCACCGCATCACGAACGATATGACGGTTATTATACGCCGGCATACCCAGCGAAGGCCCATCACTTCTACCATTGTGGAAGGATTTGGCTGAGACATATGTTAAGGATACCGAATGACAGTAAGCCGGGAAAATACTCTCTTACGTTGTGTGTGTCCCTTCGGAGCTTGGGGTAGCTTGAAAAAAAGTCACATGACAAATAACAAACAAAGAAGTGTTGGTAGTCCAGCGGTTACGACGCCGGCTTTCGTGCTGTTTCGTTGTGGGTTCGATCCCAGCTGCCGACTATCTTCCTCTATCACGACACAAGCTTTAAATAGCTTACTGTGAAACAGTCAAAGAGTATATCTGTGTTCACTTTGAGTGAATACACATTCATTTTTTTAAATAAAAAAATTGGGAGGTACCTTTGTGTCTAAAAAATGTAGGTATTTTATTTATATGTTGTGGGAAGAGGTCATTTGATCTTCCAAAGATCGATTGATATTTTTGCTTCAATATGACTCTAATAGGGACACAGAAAGAGGAGGTAGGTACCTGTAAAAGATCGATTGTAGTGATGATTTTTTTGCTTCAATATGACTCTAATAGGGACACAGAAAGAGGAGGTACCTGTAAAAGATCGATTGTAGTGATGATTTTTTTGATTCAATATGACTCTTATAGTCCAATGCACATGAAAGATATTGTTGCGTTTCTAATAACTACATATTATGAACAATACAAAAAAGAATTGATTGAATATCAAATGTTATTAAAACTTACTCATCTTCATTTGCAATCCAAATTTCTCTTCAACATTTTGTGCACGTCATTTTGATATTGTAGTTTTAGCAAAAACCGCGGCCATTGATTATACATTAGGCTGGGCCGTTCTAGTATGGAAGTTAAAAAAGTGCTTCTAATCTTAATGTAATAGTGATAATTTATTGCCTTATGATGTATTATAACTATCTACAAAATTTCATGACAAAAAAATAAAATCTTCTGTCTCCGAATCAACCTTGAAGTTTTGTATGGGACCAAAATATCCCACACTAACTGATATTTTTATAATAATCATGTAAAATGATTTCGGCCCTGTTTTTTTATTCATTTTATTTTATTATACCACAGATAATTCAAGTTCATACTTCCATTTATTTAATTACACAAAAATAATAAATAAATCTTTAATATTTTTTACGAAAAGTAAGTATATGAAATTATGTTATTTTGCAGTGATTGTTTTTGATAAATTGGGTTTGATATCTTGTTTACTCGTTGCTTTCTAAGCTTTTACATAATCTTCTCTTGATAAATTTCTGCGTAAAGTTGGTGAGGCTTCTTTGACAATTTCACAGATCGTCAAACTCCTTGGATATGGCAAGGAAAATTCAGGAAACTGTATTTATTCATCTTCGCCATTGTATGTAATGAATGCCGTAAGATCTTCGTCGGATACTTGTCGATTGGTGTTTCTTAATTTTTATTGTTCATCTGTATTTTTGACCACTTTTTCTAATTATTAGCCTAAAACTTTGGCTTTACGGCCATCAAAATACAATACTGGTATTTTTAACCCTTTTCTCACTCCATGAGATTTTCTCTGGTTTTTCGCGGCTCTCTATATACTTTGTTGCTATCTAAAATTGCATTTTTATGCTTTATATCATACAGAACTGATTATTCCGTCATTTTTATGACATACAATCTTAAAAAATATTAACTTAAATATATTTTTAATTTATTTATACCTGCTTCAAAATATGATAAATTTATCAATTTTATGAAACTTTGAGCTCAATTCGGAGACAGAAGATATCTTTCAAATTGAAAAATATTTTGCATACCTATTTTAAACAGCATTTAGCACTAAAATATAACTATTACGTTAGCAATATTGGAAGAAACGCAAATCGACCCGCCCTATTATACCTCCTACATATACCTACGCCCTACATAATAACGTATTTGACAGTGTTGACAACTCGAAAGCACCGAACTTAGTACCCAACTAGTGATGTTAACCGTTCTATTTTGGTGGTTTAACTTTTTGCTATTTATTTGGTCGTTTGATCTCTGGTCAGTGGTGGTGCAAGACGGAATTTCGTTATTTGGCTCTTCTTCGTCTTCTTTTCCACTAACCAAGGTTAAATCAGTTTGGCGCAAGGAGCCCATAACAACATAACCTAACAAAACTTTAGTAGCAGCACTTTGTGTTGTATATTGATACAACTTACGTTTATGAATTGTAAATTCCAAATGAGTTACATAGCTTTACACATTTATTTCAATGGCAGATCAGTAAAAACTATAATATTTTACAAAAATACACGATTTCTTAACAAAACATTCAGATAATCGCTTGTATGTCACATAGTTGTTTATAGTTGCTAACACATTATTTCAATCTGATAACTTTTATTGATGAATCAACACTAAATGTAAAATAATACATCACTTACCTTATTATTCAATCACTGCAAAACAATTTATTCGTCTTAAAATTTATAAAGCAATGTAGGTAATTAAAAAAAAATTGGTACGAAAACCTTCACTAACGCAGAGCATCCGCACGGGACACTATACCCTCTCGACTGACGTCACGAAATTCTGCATTTTGGCCTGTATATAGCAAAAGGGAGACCAAGCAAAATCGCGCAGGCCACGATATAGTATAAAAGTCTAAGGGCCCCTTGCACCAAAGTGATTTAACCTTGGTTAGTGGAAAAGAAGACCAAATAACGAAATTTCGTCTTGCACCACCACTGACCAGAGATCAAACGACCAAATAAATAGCAAAAAGTTAAACCACCAAAATAGAATGGTTAACATCGCTAGTCGGGTACTAAGTTCGGTGCTTTCGAGTTGTCAACTGTCAAATACGTTATTATGTATAATCAGTGGCCGCGGTTTTTGCTAAAACTACAATATCAAAATGACGTGGACAAATGTTGAAGAGAAATTCGGATTGCAAATGAAGATAGTAAGTTTTAATAACAATTGATATTCAATCAATTCTTTTTTGTATTGTTCATAATATGTAGTTATTAGAAACGCAACAATATCTATAATGTGCATTACCACCTTCCCGGCTTCAGTGAAATGTTTACCGTATATTATATTATTATCTAGTATGTTTACAATAAATGGAACTAAATTCAATTCGGTAATACTCCAGTTTAGTCACTCCTAATTAGGGAATCCAATCCCGCAAATGCGGGATCCCGCACCTTTTTTGCGGGATCAGAAATGCGGGATTTCTCATGCGGGATCCCGCACGTTTGCGGGACTGAAAAGGAAAAAATAATAAACAATAAGAATGGGCTCAGATGAAGTTCTGATTATTTATTAGATCCTGTACAACCTCATTAATGAAAGATTTATCAACTTTCGATGGAAAAACGGGACTTTTCCTTGAAATTCATCTGGAAAATAATTATACTTTCAGTTTTTAAGTTACAACTAAGTAAGTTATGAATTCATATTTTGTGTTGTGTGAATCCTGTATCGGAACGGAACAAAATCAATGTCATTTGAATTACTCTATGGCTAGGGATTCTCTCACGGTAGGAGATTCAGTATCGAGCGTAGTAAATTGTCAAAGAAGGTTACTGCGTGATGCAATGTTAGTTAATGCAG
This sequence comes from Mystacides longicornis, assembly GCA_963576905.1. Lineage (NCBI taxonomy): Eukaryota > Metazoa > Arthropoda > Insecta > Trichoptera > Leptoceridae > Mystacides > Mystacides longicornis. Next base: position 22,289,204 of record OY756435.1, read on the forward strand.
AAACCAAATTGATCGACAAAATACCAGCATAAGCCAGGAACTTATAGTGTCGCTATCTCGTCGGATAAAAGGACGCCGCACATCAATGGCCGTTATATGGTTTTGAACCCTGGCATCTGACGAAGCCTCAACAGAAGAAGATCCTTAGTGTTAAGAATAGATATCTGCTACAGATTTTGGGAATTATATGATACCACTATGTCACAACAACGAATTACCATTCAGTGATCCAGAATCGCAAATTGAGCTGGCTTGGCCATGTTCTCCGCATGTCCCCGAGAGTCTTGAATATGCAAATCTTTACTACAATCCGGATGGGACAAGAAGGCGAGGCAGGCCGAAATTAACAATGATGCGGGCATTCACTGCGGTTCTACGAGATGCTGGATTGAGCTGGGATGAAGCTGTGCAACTGGCGCAAGATAGAGAGGCTGGGAGGAACTTAGTGGCGTCCACGTGCTCCACTCTGGGAGCGATTATGTAAGTAAGTACATCAAAGACTGCCGTAAAAATATCTTGAAAAAGATTCAGGATCTACAAATGTGGTGGACGATCCATTATTTTATCTGAGCAAAGTAAGAATTGAAATGTGTGTGTTGAATAGAGAGAATGCTGTCAGACGCGCGGATCCAACAAGAAACTGAACACCAGCAAGTTGATAACAACGACATCGACGACGATGAAAAAGGCATACCTTTAACGAATCTGTTAAATGATGATCCTTCGCTTACACTAGAAAATGAATGAGAACGTAGTCTCCGTACCGAATGGATAGCTGAGTCTAGACATGTTGTACCTGTATCCGTACTCACTCGAGATAATTCTCTTAATCTGATGTGGAGGGAATAGAGGAAAGCACTTGGATGTTGTAGAGGTGGGAATAACGGCTTAAATTCATAAACTTTTTATGGCAGTTTCATCAATTTTAAATAACGCTATTTTTAAAGGCTTAAAGCTTGTTTATTTCATTAGTTTCCGGAAGAAAGACTTTTCTACAAAAAAAAATCATTCCCAAAATTTGATGTCCGTTGGCGGTAAGGTATAGTTTCGCTGAAAAAAGTCATAACTCTGATATATTTACAAATATCTTTTAATAGAATAAGTTATTTTTATTTATCGAATATTTTTATCAGCTTTCGTTATAACGCTCACCTCTACTTGGAAACTGCTTACAATTATGTAAAGTCAATTCCGTCTACAACGTTTAGACACTTTATGATTTTTTTGGAAGTATTATCAGAAAAAAAAAAGTTTTTGTGCATCTTAAATCAATAAATGTGTTCATTAATTTGTCAATACTAATCACAATGCTAAAAGTTCAAATGTTGTATTATATCGTTCCTTAAAAGGAGCGGATTTTTTAAACCTACCTCTAAAATATCATTATTTTCAATTGCTAACACTTCTAATAAATAAAAAAATGCATACTTATTTTTATTTCATTGTTTTCTTGATAATAATAACCTACTTCAAACAAAGAAATGTCAATCCCGCTGATCCCGCAAATCCCGCAGGATCCGCGGGATTGAGGTCACCAATCCCGCAGGCTTGCGGGATCGCGAATTTGATGCGGGATTGGATTCCCTACTCCTAATGATTTCGAGGTTATCTTATATACGATTTGAATATAACCTAATGTTAAATCTTATTGTTGAATTTCAGAATACGCCGGCGGATATGGAGGAAGTGGCGGTTATGCTGCTCAATACTCTGTGCCCCCCACCAGCAACCGGGCTGAGTTCCCCAGGTGCCCACGGCGCCCCAGCTAGAATTGCTCCCAATGGGGAAAACAAGGTTTGTGTATTTTTGATTCTTTTTATTTACAAAATTGGTTTCATTCTCGTAATTCGCTTAAAATACCATTGGAGGCTTGGTGGCTAATATATAAAATGTATAATTGACCTCCTACCGAGTCCTACAGTGATGTTGGACAATTGATAGGCCTGAGTTGGCTCTCACATAGCTATCAGGGTTGAGAATTTGTTTCAGACATTATCTCTCATGCAATATTGTTTCCTTGAAAAGTATACCTACCAGTGCGACCAAAAGGTAATTTTTAAAATTACTAACTACTATTGCAAAAGTTTTTGAATTTAACAATTTGACGTCGTGGTTCAGAGCATTTTATTTCATTGTACATGTCTAAAAAAAGACTTTGTTCGTAATGTTACAGTCGCTTTTCTAGAAAATCAATGCATTATTATCCTTTTATTATTGCCAATGGATGAATTACTGTTGGGCATACTTCCTCATATAAACATGATTTTTCAGGAGCAGACTACAACAACGGAGCTTATAATGTAACACCAACTGGCATAGGCTCCTAAGGACGCGCTAACTCTCGAGGGTACGGTGGTGCCAACACCAAGAAAGGACAGTCAGGTGGTTACATCGGGTCCAATGTCAGTGAAGGTGACAGGGGCTGCAATGCTGGAGACGGCCAGAATGGGTACGGGGCGCCTCTGAAGGCAGAGGAGGGTACAGAAGGGCCAGTGGGGACAATGAGCGTGGGTATGGAGGGGACAACAGGGGGTATATGGAAGTAATGAGAGACGAGTATACAGGGGAGGGGGCGGAGTAGGATATGTGTAAGTTTTCCTGCATCATATTTTAAACACATAATACTCTTAACATGTCATGTTTCCCTGGCCAACTGATAACAAACTTATTTCAATAGCAACCTATTACATGCAAGTGTATTTTTATTTACAGAAATGAAACTGAGAAAAAAATCTAAATATTGAAGGGAGCAGTTTGCAGTGGAATTTGGTAAAATGCTACGATCTAGGAATATGCATCATCAACTGCAGTAAATGGCCTTAAATATCTCTTAAGGATATAATAAACCCGAGACAATCAAGTGGAATCCTTAGAGGTCCAAATATCATCATCATTCTCCTTTTAAACTCCATGTGAAAATGAAGATGAACGTAATTAAGTAGTATCATCAGGATCAACTATTATTTATCATTTAGTAGCAGTGTGTAAAAGTTGGTACAAGATTTTGTTGGTACAAGTGTGGCTGGACGTTAGAGATTGCTACGGCTATAATCCCGCCATTGCCACTTGTCTATACACTATTTTTTGTACACTATTTTTAATATGCATAAAGTATAAAATAAATAAATTTTTTCTACCAGTCAACATCTGCAACTCCTTATACTTCACAAGGGATTCAAGACTATCACCAAGGAGATCATTTTTATTAAAATTAATTTATAGTAGGAGAGACCTGTTCAAATTTATTCATTTAAAGGAGAATCAAATATTAGTATCCTTAAAAGTTAAATCTTGTATTGATAAAAAATTTATGAAATGGTATAATTATTTCACTATGTATGTTACAATTTTAGACATAACGTGACTAAAAAAACTTAGTAATGGGTTGTTTTCCTACGGATACGCTGCTACTATAAATAGCGGTGAATATGTCAGTTGAGAACATTGTCAATATTGTTTCCGTATTAACAAAAAACATTGACATATAATTTTGAAAGACGCCGTCTTGTCAGACGACGCACCGTTCCCTAGGAACTCATTACATAAGGGATAGTTTTGGCCAAGTATGTGTACAATAATGATCCATGGAGATCATTATAGGTACCCCTTATGATTGCCATATGATACCATAATATATTTGATTAACAAAACAATTAAGTAATATAAAAATTATAATAAGTACTAAGTAAGCATGTTAGAAGGTAAATAACAAGAAGTAAAGAATATGTAGAAAAATATTCCTGTTCCTTGGTAAAAATGAGCAATAATTTCTCAAATTCTTTCATGAGCTAAGGAACATTTTTTCCCTTTTACCTCCTTTTTAAGGACATCAATAGTACACTATTTTATGCTATGCCCCTTATGTTTTATTTCATTCAATTTGTATTGCCTTTTATTGGTTGCCATAATCTGTAAATAAACGAGAAATCCTACCGTGTTTTTGCTTTTATATCTAACGAACATAGACCCAGAGCTGGAAAATAGAGTTTTAATCGTTGATATTGGACACCATGGAAACTACAAGCAAGAACCAATTAATTGGCGACGACAGTTCTTTGTCATTTTGTTTCTCGTTGTTTGTTTCTTGGTGACTATATCAACGATCAAGAACATAATATGCTCTATTTTCCAACTCTGGGTTTACATTCGTTTGGTATAAACACACCCGAATAGATCTTCAATGCTTTGGGCAGAAGGTGTTTGCTGGTAATCCATTTCAAAAAAAGAAAGTCTTGTGTAATTCTATCACATAATGTAATTTCAACTAATTTTCTGAGAATGCCATCTTCTTTATGAAATGTAAAAGACTTTTTGTTTAAACTTATTGTTATTCATATTATGTATAGCACTTATGTTTATTATTTTTGTAATTAAAGAAAATATAAAAAAAACAGTGGATAGTTTCATTTAAGCCATAGAGCAGTTGACAAAGAAATGGTGTCGCACAATGGAATATCTTCCAGTTAAAGCGGAGGTGCTATCATACTCCTGTGGGAATTTGGTACTTTCAAGAGGGTAGTAGAATACCCGGAGGAAATGAAATGGTAAGATGGTTGATAAAATAAAGTTTAAAAAGGAAAAAAGTCATCCTTCTCAACATAGCTAAGCACTTATGCATTTAATGATTGATCTCATTGAAGCAGTTTACTATCTACGAAGAAATAGAAGTCTTTGTTGTCATCGCAAAGGCGAAAGCTGTTGTGATGAGAGGTGTTTATTTTAACTGTAATAAAGAAATAGGTGAGTGATCTAGGATCCGCTTCATGTTCCTAGATAAGCCAGTGATAGTATAGAGAAACTTCAATGAATGTCAGGCGAGCACAAACGTATGCAAACAAATACCGAGTCAGATAAGCCCAAAATCCAGAATTAGCGTTCTTAACGCAACCACATTGAAGATTACAAATCTAATATAACATGAGATATTTGAAAGATTCCGGCTTTCCAAGAAACAAAAATCATTTTGGAACTCGCATTATAACATAACTTGACAAACGTCAAATGGTTTTAAACAATAACAACGTTTGTGCGCATGCGCGCCACTAGAGTGACCATAGTAAAATAATTATTTAAATTTAGGATATTATGCTGCCACGTTGGTCTCTAGAGATCATAAAATCACTTTTCGTGAGATTAATAATTGTCATTTAAAATATAAATATTTATTAAAACTTAATTAAGGTTAATTTTAAAATCGATAAAGTTTATGTTATCATAAGTAGGTATATTTTTCGATAAATCTCGAGAAGTAACCCATTTATCATTATACACCTGGCATCCCAGAAAAAGTAAACCATAGATCAAAAATGGCTGGTGCAAGACAATTTTATTTGTGGACTAGATCTCTGGTTTACTAGTTCCAAACTACGCCATATTTAGTCCGTCTGATGGCGCAAGCGGGCCTAAGACGTACACCGACTGTCAAATTTATAATAAATACTTCGGCTGCGAACTGTCACTTTCTACCTTTGGTTACCGTTACCTTGAGAACAAAGATCTACCGATCCGGTGAGTGGGACGGCACTAAAGTGCACTTGGCTCGGGCCCCTGTTGTATAAAGAAAGCAGTGTTGAGTGTCGTTTTATATCTTTTTATTGTAATAAGCAAACATGGATAATATATTACTATCCAAACAGTTTGAAAATGATATAATAATTTACGATTTAGAAGAAAATGAGATAGAATTATTTTTAAAGAATGTGCATAAGCGAATGGCTACCAACTCACGCCAATGTCATAGCGGAGAAAAACCATACGAATACAAGATATCTAATAAAAAGTTCGTGAAATCGAGTGACTCAAAGGTATACATGCTAATTCATAGCGGAGAAAACCCATACAAATGCAAGATATGTAATAAAAAATTCAAGAAATCGAGTGACTTAAAGGTACACATGCGAACTCATAGCGGAGAAAAACCATACGAATGCAAGATATGTAATAAAAAGTTCAATGGATCGAGTGATTTAACGAGACACATGCGAATTCATAGCGGAGAAAAACCATACGAATGCAAGATTTGTAATAAAAAGTTCAATCAATCGTGTATTTTAACTACACACATGCGAATTCATAGCGGAGAAAAACCATACGAATGTAAAATTTGCAATAAAAAGTTCAATAAATCGAGTGATTTAACGAGACACATGCGAATTCATAGCGGAGAAAAACCATACGAATGTAAAATTTGCAATAAAAAGTTCAATGAATCGAGTGATTTAACGAGACACATGCGAATTCATAGCGGAGAAAAACCATACGAATGCAAGATTTGTAATAAAAAGTTCAATCAATCGGGTATTTTAACTACACACATGCGAATTCATAGCGGAGAAAAACCATACGAATGTAAAATTTGCAATAAAAAGTTCAATAAATCGAGTGATTTAACGAGACACATGCGAATTCATAGCGGAGAAAAACCATACGAATGTAAAATTTGCAATAAAAAGTTCAATGAATCGAGTGATTTAACGAGACACATGCGAATTCATAGCGGAGAAAAACCATACGAATGTAAAATTTGCAATAAAAAGTTCAATGAATCGAGTGATTTAACGAGACACATGCGAATTCATAGCAGAGAAAAACCATACGAATGCAAGATTTGTAATAAAAAGTTCAATCATTCGTGTACTTTGACTACACACATGCGAATTCATAGCGGAGAAAAACCATACGAATGCAAAATATGCAATAAAAAGTTCAATGGATCGAGGGATTTAACGAGACACATGCGAAGTCATAGCGGGGAAAAACCATACGAATGCAACATTTCTAATAAAAATTTAATTCAATCGAGTGACTTAAAGGTACACATACGAATTCATAGTGGAGAAAAACCATACGAATGCAAGATTTGTAATAAAAAGTTCAATCATTCGTGTACTTTGACTACACACATGCGAATTCATAGCGGAGAGAAACCATACGAATGCAAAATTTGCAATAAAAAGTTCAATAAATCGAGTGATTTAACGAGACACATGCGAATTCATAGCGGAGAAAAACCATACGAATGCAAAATTTGCAATAAAAAGTTCAATGGATCGAGTGATTTAACGAGACACATGCGAATTCATAGCGAAGATAAACCATACGAATGCAAGATTTGTTATAAAAAGTTCAATCAATCGTGTACTTTATCGAGACACATGCGAATTCATAGCGGAGAAAAACCATACGAATACAAGATATGTAATAAAAAGTTCAAGAAATCGAGTGACTCAAAGGTACACGTGCGAATTCTTAGCGGAGTAAAACCATACGAATGCAAGATTTGTAATAAAAAGTTCAAGAAATCGAGTGACTTAAAGGTACACATGCGAACTCATAGCGGAGAAAAACCATACGAATGCAAGATATGTAATAAAAAGTTCAATGGATCGAGTGATTTAACGAGACACATGCGAATTCATAGCGGAGAGAAACCATACGAATGCAAGATTTGTAATAAAAAGTTCAATCAATCGTGTATTTTAACTACGCACATGCGAATTCATAGCGGAGAGAAACCATACGAATGCAAAATTTGCAATAAAAAGTTCAATAAATCGAGTGATTTAACGAGACACATGCGAATTCATAGCGGAGAAAAACCATACGAATGCAAGATTTGTAATAAAAAGTTTATTCAATCGAGTGACTTAAAGGTACACATACGAATTCATAGTGGAGAAAATCCATACGAATGCAAGATATGTAATAAAAAGTTCAAGCAATTGGGTCATTTAAAAATACACATGCGAATTCATAGCGGAGAAAAACCATACGAATGCAAGATATGTAATAAAAAGTTCAATCAATCGTATATTTTAACTACACACATGCGAATTCATAGCGGAGAAAAACTATACGAATGCAAGATATGTAATAAAAAGTTTATTCAATCGTGTAATTTAACGATACACATGCGAATTCATAGCGGAGAAAAACCATAGGTACCAATGCAAAACTTACATATAATAAAAAGGCGAAAAACTATTAGATAGATCAAGCCTGTCTTGAGGAGAATTGTGAAAACATTCACAAATATTACGTAATCAATAAAGAAGTTCCACAAAAAAAGTATGTCAAAGAAAGAAAGAGAAATAATCAAGCCAACATAAAAGAAATGCAAAAAATCAAGTTAACTAATATGAAATTAAAATGGATTGAAATAATTTTGGGAAAGGTGTAATGGAGAGGTTTAATTTACTTAAATACCTACATTGAAAATTTCAGCATCAACCCCCGTAGACAATTTTAATTTTGCTAACGAATTTTTCATTGATAATGTACTGCGCGAAGGTACCTACCGACAATACGGTGTGATTTCTATACGAGCAGAGCCCGCGAACTTTGATTCAAACTACAATGAAAACAGTCCCCAAAATTGACCGTTACAAGCACTGAAACATTATTGTCTGAGTTCTCAAATCTGGTAAACTGTGAATTAAATAAAAAAAATCATGTTTTGGTAATGTTTATAGATAACTCAAAGCATTCGACACCATTAGCCATGGAAAGCCCATTGCAGTTTTAGAGTCCATAGGTATTAGGTGTGAAAATTTCTGAATCATATAGTGATGTTAGAGGCATTTTCTCGGGTGTGGCTCAGGGCTCCATACTGGGCCCAACGCTGTATATAATATTTGTGTCTGTCATGAGAGTGTTATTTAAACATGTCATTGTGAAACATTTTGTATATGCTGATGACACTGCATTGGTGGCCTCTGGTCCTGATGTGAGTGAAGCAAGTAGAAAGCTACAGCTGGACTATGACAGGCTGATGAGATGGTCTCATGACTGTGGACTATTGATAAATGCCAAAAAGACCAAGTTAATGCACATCAGAACGCCTCATGCGAGGGTCCAGCTGTGTCCCAGTGTTTTGTGTCATACGCACGAGTGTATTCACTCCAACGCTGAGCTCACCAGTGTAGAGGTGAATTCCAATTGACAGAAATGAAGGTTAATTCCGACCTGCCTGAGTATGACCGGCAAAAGGTTTTAAAACTACTTGTAGAGTTTAAAGACAGATTCGCATGGCATCTATCGGAAATCGGTTGCTCAAACATGACAAAAATGGATATTCAGCTGAAACCAGAGAGCAAGTTTGCTCCGTTGAAAGCATACCGCGCGACATGGGAGGAAAGACAAAAGATGAAAGAGATCATCGGTGAATGGAGAGAACAAGGAATTGTCGAGGATACCAAATCTCCTTATGGTAGCCCAGTACTACTGGTATCTAAGAAGTCAGGGGAAGCAAGATTGGTTGTAGATTACCGAAAACTAAATAAAAACACAGTCAAGCAGTCCTTTCCCCTACCTAACATTGACGACCTGTTGGAACGATTAAGTGGCTGCACCTTGTTTACTGTGCTAGATCTAGCACATGGATTCCTACAACTACCACTGGCGGAAGAAGCCAAAGAAAAGACGGCATTTGTTACACCGGATGAGTCAGGGCAGTTTACAAGAATAGTGTTTGGGTTGATGAACGCCCCGTACGAGTTCAGCCGCTTAATGCACGCCGTCTTGGGACCTTTAAAGAACACAGTAGCTATATGTTATATGGATGACATATTAATACCAGCACGAGACGTCAACGATATGTGCGATAGGCTACGCCAAGTACTGACAGCCCTGCGAGCCGCAAACCTCACTCTAAAGCCCACAAAATGTGTATTTGCTATGACCAAGGATACATACTTGGGCTATGAAGTATCCCAAGAGGGAATCCAGCCCGGAGAAGATAAGTTGGATGCAATTTGTAAATTCCCAGCTCCGAAAAACGCTCATGAAGTCAGAAGGTTTATGGGACTGACCGGATTTTTCCGGAGATTCATTAAAGATTTTGCTAGGTTGGCCGAGCCAATAACAAATCTTACGAAGAAGAATGAACCCTTTGTTTGGAAACATAAGGAAGAGCAAGCGTTCCAAGAGTTAAAAAGAAGACTGACAAGCAGACCTGTTTTGCAGATTTTCGACCCCAGAAGGTACACCGAACTGCACACCGATGCCTCAGCTAGCGGCCTAGGTGGAATGCTCCTGCAACGGGGAGAAGATGGAAATATGCACCTGGTTTATTGTGTCAGTAAGAAGACCACAGAGGCGGAGAGAAATTACCATTCCAGCAAGTTAGAGCTTATGGCGATTGTGTGGTGTCTCGACAGACTTAGGTCAATGTTGATTGGAGTGCCGGTTGTGGTTGTGACAGACTGTCAAGCACTAGTCTATATGAATACCCAAAAGACACGAAATCCTCAGATTACTCGGTGGTTAGACCTTCTACAAGAATACGACATTGAAGTGAAACACCGCCCAGGGGAGAAGATGGCTCACGTAGATGCATTGAGTCGTTCCCCGGTTTCAGAGCCCACCGATACTTTGGAAGAAATAATTGAGTCCAGATTAGAGATCTTTACCACCATGACAGAGGAAGATTACCTAATAGCCATGCAGCGCTCTGACCCCGAGACCCGAGAGCTAGTAGAAATATTGGGAAAAGGGGAGGGATCTCATGATGACACAAATAAATATCAGCTGATTGACGGTGTCCTGTACGCCAATGTAGGGGACAAATTACTGTGGTATGTTCCAAAGGGTATGAGAAAAAGTCTTGTTGTACGTCATCATGACTTGCAAGGACATTTTTCGGTGGACAGAACCGCTCACAAGATACTTCAACGCTATTACTTTCCCCGACTTAGAAGATACATCCGACACCACATCAAGTTTTGCCCAGAGTGTATACTGTTCAAGACTCCTCGAGGCAAACAACCTGGAGAACTGCACCCAATTGCCCCAGGAAGAAGACCGTTCCAAATAATCAACATAGACTATCTGGGACCATTTGTGAGAAGTTCTAGAGGGAAGAGTTACCTTTTGGTGTTAGTGGATAATTTAACCAAGTTCGTAAAATTGTATCCGACAAATAGCACATCAGCTCAAGAGGTTGTGAAAAATTTGAAGAAATTTGTGCTCACATATGGTCTACCAGAAAGAGTGATTTCGGATAGGGGGACGTGTTTTACATCCAAGATGTTTGACGACTACTGTATGTCCCAGGGAATTAAGCACAGCCTGATTTCAGTTAGACACCCTCAAGCCAACGGTCAAGTGGAAAGGGTGAATGCCACAGTTGTTCCAGTCATACAGGCATGTATGGCATCTGAGAAGTCTTGGGACCATAAGATTGATGAGGTGGAGTTCCACCTAAACAGTGCCTTCAACAAGACTACAGGTAAATCCCCATTTGAGGCTATTTACGGCTACTCACCTGTAACAACTGACGGTGCACTAAGACATCTTTTGCAAAATGACAATCCATACGAAGATCCTGCGAGAGTGCAAGCTAAAATTTTGGAGAATATTGAGATGGAGCAGGTAAAATGGAAGACAAGATATGATGCTCGACATCACCAAGGGGTGAAGTACGATGTAGGGGAGATAGTGTTTCTTCGGAAGCAGCCAGAAAACACTGGAGAGTCTACGAAGCTACAGGCTAAATACCGGGGCCCACTAGCAATTGTTGAAGTTCTACCAGGCGACACTTACAAAATCGCTTCACTGAAGAGAGAGAATGGCCGACTCTATGCTACCACCGCTCATGTGACTAAATTGAAGGGAGTGGGTTCTGGATATTCAGAAACCGAGGAGATACACTCTGAAGGAGAAACCAGCGAAGGTGAAGACGTCGAAAACAAGAGCAATAATTCTGATGGGAAGAAGGAAAGCCCCCAAGGCGTTCTACAAGACTGAGAAAGAAGCCAACTTATCTGCGGGACTTTGTCCCACAATAATTCCTATGCTTTTCGTTTGTTACTGTAATATTGAATGTTGTGTAAGGTGATGGATGATGACCCAGAATGGCCGGGTGTTAGAAATTTCCAAGATTCATGTTTGTATGTGTGAAGAGAGGAAGAAGAAGAATGCAGGGAGGTATGAGTCGAAGGATGCATGAAGAAGGATGAAGGCAGTCGTGATCGAGTCGTGAATGTTGGCAGTCGTGAAAGTCGTGCGTGAGAGTGTAATTTATATTTTGCGAAGCAAAGTCGTTGTTTGTTTTTCGAATAAATGATCTAAACTAAAACAGTCGGGTTTTAATAATTGATCCTCTCCTCACCTATATTAAGGAAGCTACACGAGTTAACATACTTAAACACGCCGACAAGTCTTCTGTCGAGACTTGGCGTGACACAATAGTATAATTGTATGTTATATGATATTTTTCTTTAATAAAAAAAAATAGTAAAAACGGGCGACGAATCCGTCACATGCTGACGGATGGCCCTTACTAATACTCAAGTTCTCTAGTAACGTATAAATTAGATACCAACTGCGTATATGGTTGGACCCATTGTATAATAACCTCTTGTAATAAAATAACATGACCGTCTAATAGGGGAGAGATCAAAGGATAACATGGGGTCGTGGATGTGAGGGTTGCGGTCCGAATTTATTGAAGAAAGTTTTAAGGTGTGAGTTTGATTACTGATACAGGAAAAAGTCTCACCATTTGAAGTGTTTTGTCTTCGAAAAATGACGAGAATTTCATGATTTAGAATTTCGGGGATATCAACGAATTTGACCACCTAAATGGCGAACATTTTGAGCTTTAGTGATCATGGACCAGTCATTGATACAGCGGTAGAAGATTATCATTAATTTTGAGACCACGTTGTACAAGCTATATGGATAATTACAAATGTCACGCGAGAGAATATTTTTAAGGGTGTGGCTAGTTTGCCGCAAGCGGTATACTAGAAAAGCGCACTAAAAAGCCGCTAGTTTCGGAACAAAAGTTCAAATGCGTCAACAATTCAAATATGTTCGGTTTGTAGAGGGTAAAATGGATTCGGAGTGCATATGAAGAGGTATGGGGGGCTCTGCCCCCCAAACCCCCCTAAATAATTATGTTCAAACCTAACCTATTTTCATGACTGTTAGTTATGAAAATAGTAGAAAGCGTGCTAACGAATCTATTTTTTAATGAATTGAGCACAGCCAAAGTGAACACAAATACACTTTAGACATCTTTCACAGAAAAAAAACGGATAAATAGAAAAAAAAAAAAAAAAATCACCCGCACCGGGATTCGAACCTACAACCATCAATATGAACAGCGGCGATGGTAACCACTCATCCGCAGTGGACTTACGTAACACGTCGAAAAACTATAACATCTACTATATCTACCCATGCGCACTTCTTCTTTGCACTGCCACTGGCGGCTTTTTAGCGCGATTTGCTAGTATACCGCTTGCGGCAAACTAGAAACTTCCTATTTTTAAAGAGTTATAATGTTTGTTTTATTTTTTTTTGACCCATGAATAAAATAAATAGTATATCAAACATATTTTTTGGTACAGTGAGTGAGCCATCCTATTAAAAACTTTTTAGATTTCTCTTTATGCAATCTTAAGTAGGTACTAATAGAACGCTATTCATCGAATAAGTGCGGAATAAGCAAATGTTCCACAACAGCGTCGTTTAACGGAATGTCAAATTGTCAAAGTACTTCAACTTTTCAAATCTAGGGTGGACATTCCTTTTGGGTCGCTGTTGGGAAGTTCGGCTTATTACGCGCTTATTCAACGACTAGCGTTCTATTAGCATGGCTGGTGAGGTATAAATTTAACGCGCAAATAAAAAATCATAAACCAAAGTATTAATAAAGTTTAGTGTCATTTTTTACATCTATTTCATACGTTCTTAGAAGGCAGGATTTTCTCTTCTGATGCAACGTTATCGCTCTTACAAGCGCCGAGTGTAATGAGTCCGTAACGCTGCATCGTTCAACTCTTTCATCTATCGTTCAAAACTCGCTGGATTTAATATCCAGTTGTCGCTCAGTATAGTGTTTTTACTGTCCATACCTGTATTATAAAGTACTAAATAAAAAAAGAATGACATTCTCAAATACATTAGTGAGTAATTATTATCGGAATAGAGGTACCTACCCAAAATTGTCTAACAGCTGTCAATGACTCCTATGTTCTTAAAGTTGAGCTTCCCTGTCTGGGGAACTTTTGCCAGTAGTCAGCGAATCTAACCTAAAATATGATTATGGACAGCTATTTATTAGTATATGGTTATTAATTTCAGTAATTCGGAAAGGATTTGGGGTTGTTCCATAGCCAATCAACCCTTTGTGATTTATATCGGATTAATACATAGTTCATATTTGATTATATTATTATTATAGTTATTAAGTAGATTATCCGATTTCACTGTTCTAGACACATTATATTACTTTGTCAATATTATTTTCGTCGTAAAATAAAATTCTTATATGATAAAATACTATACATACAAGATCTTAACGAATTTACCGTAACCAATGATTCTAAAATTGAGTATAGATGTTCGTTTTTTTTAAACCGCATCAACAAACCACTACGGGCGTACGACCCTCTTTTACTTTTATTTAGAAGGCTAGGAGTGTGATCACTTTACGCTAACAATGTTCATTAATCATGAGAACTTTAAATATGTTCAACATGCCGAATTATTCCATGTCTTCGGCAGGATTGGAATCTGCGTCCCTTGTCGTCATAATATGACGTATCGCCTGGAATAACGTTGAATATTATACATTAGGTCGATTTTCGGTTTTTTATATCATTCGATAGAGTAGACTTTTCTCTATCTACTGGCATGTTCAAAAATTCAAATATATACTTCTAACACAGGAAAAATAGATTTATCAACTCTTCAAAAATTTCTTAAAAATACATTCAATTTGGTAGGTATAGATTCTATTGTTTACCCGGGCTGATTGTTTCTCAGCGCATCTGCTAATGTTAAACGTTGTGTCGTGGGGTTTATTTAAGTTTTATTATATTTCTTGGAAGGATTTCAAATTTATTGCAGTGGACAGATTAGTATATTATATTTCGTGTGTTTATACAATATACGACCAGTGTGTATTTTGTTATCTAATGCACCCTCATGTTTGTTTTGTAAATGTCTTTTGTTACAAAAATAAACAATGTCTTTTTATTTTATGACGCTTCTTTTGCTTAATGAAAAAAAATTATGAATATAATAATTAAGAAAGTTGACAGTAAGTATCTTATTGTTATTGGTATCAACAATAAAACACTTAATTAGTTTTAAATACTACTTTATTATTCATTTGAGAAACTAGAACACAGAGTAAATTTGTATGAAATAACCACTTTGACTGATAACAATAATAACAGAGAATACCCCACAGTTTGAGGGTTTGGCTATTTATATACCTGGAACATATTTCTTGGAATTTTGAATCGACCCCACAGAAATCTCTAAAATTATGTTTACTACCTTTAAACGCTCTTTTCTCGACTCTTTTAGTATGCATATATAACGTTCTTTCATGCGATACGTCATATGCAGAAACGTAAACCTGACGCTAATCACTTCGTAAAACGTGTCTTTATAGATGTTCAACGAGTAGGTTTACTAATTTTATAAATGAGATGTTATGAATTTAATAATAATAAAAAAATAACAATGAGATGTATAGAGTCATCAATTGGATTTTTTATGTATGTATCTTAAATCTAATTAATTAATACGTGAAGGAAAAATTTTGTGACTATTTTTACAAAAATTGCGCAGACGGAGGAGTATGAAATTTCGCACACTTATTTATTTAGAGAAGGAGTGGCAAATGCTAATATTTTCTTAAAATTATGCATAAAAATAGATTAAACCAATAAAAAAGAACATTACAAACATGTAACGTTATGTATTTGATACTCACACACACTTCCACACACAACTAATAAAGATAATCAACTTTATAGAATCTAATAAGCGTGATATTCAAACTCATTGTGTCAAATTATTGATTTTTTCGGCGGTAACAGAATTTAAATTTACTTTTGTTGGAATAACAATAATTTTCTTTTGTCTATGTATCCAACTTTTTTTTGTCTATGACACTCGCTTCTTTTATTTTAGTTTCAGTATTTGTGGCACTTAAGATGGTCGTGTGACCGAAAGGCCTCTGCCAATAAAAACACATAAGTGAAATAAAACAGTGTTTTATTTAAAATCAAAATAATTTCATTGTGTCAAATTGAGAATAGATTAATATTGTTTCCTTTAATAGAAAAAAACTTTGTATACAATATCAACATTTCAAGTTTGACGTATGTGGACGATCAATCCTTCTGGGCTTGGTAGAAATGAGACACTGGTTATAATTACACGACTAGTTTAATCTTCAACGCTGACAGGTGAAAAGAGGCCGATGCCTTGGGTTTACAATGCTTTTATACTCGCATGATACACCACCAAAAAAAGGTGTTTCAGCTACCTGATAATTTAGGTAGGTTCACAGACAATATTTATTGCTTATAAAAAATCGTATCATAGACAATCTAGGAGACACAGTTCCACAGATGGCGTTATGTACCCTGATTCTTCTACGGGTTTACTAACAGCTTTCTAGGTCGCCGCACAGATGGCGCTATATATTAGTTATTCTTCTAATGGTAAGCTTTTCACCATTGTGCATAGATGGCGCTACACCTAGTTCCTGTATAATAAACTTTTAGCGGTTTTACACAGATGGCAGTAGTATATGTATCTGGCTGGAAGTTTATCCAGTATGCATGTCATTGTTTTGGAAAGAAAATTTTGAAATAGCGCTCTCTCAGTCTTTGTTAATTGAACCTCAATAATGTAAAATTTAAATTAGTTATGGTCGAATTTCGAGCACTGATCGACCACTAGTTAGAATAAATAAATAATGTACGTAATCTTTTGAATCAAATTTATCATTTTTATAATAAAATGCAGTTTAGCTTTACATGACTATTAATGAAGGAGCTCCGATGATTAATCATTCAAAGATATACAATAGCACGAACCTTTTGTTTCAGTGCCCTCATCTCTATGTAAGTACCTACATACTCTAAGTTTACAGCACGCGGTATGTAAAATAGTGTAATCATGTAGGTACGTAGATTACTTTCTTCCATTAGGGATTGCATTGAGCAGTTTTATCGGGTTTCCGGGAAAATACAACATAAAAGATACCTTAGGAAGGGAGGTACTTAATCATAAAAACAATTATTATTTACATGAATTAAGCATATAAGTTAGTTGCTTCTTTATGTTAGCACTTAAATATAAGGAACTGTCGAATTCAAAGGTCGAATCATGACTTTTTATTTATTTTTATGTCATTCTGAGTATTTTTAAATCATCTCTTGTGCTTTTTTGAATACGCCACGTCTTTATTCATAGCGTAGCGTTAGAATGTGCATGGTCTTCTTGTGAGGTCAAATTCCATTGAATAAACTTTTTTTTAAATTTAAATTGACATTTGACATAACTGCAGGTTATTTTGATAGTTGGTTCGATTGACGGAATGTGTCCTGCACACAGAGTTTAAAACAGATGCATCGATCGGAATAATATTGACTAACGGGATGTTTCACCACCTCTGGATAATGTGCTAGATAGACAATCCAGCACAAATCTAACGGGTATAATGAAAAATACATTTCACGACTCTATGACAGCTCTATTCGACAGATTAAGTTCTAGATACGTTATCCGATGAAAAATGTTCGCGATAAGTAGGTATTAGATAGTGTTAACTACTGTCAAAAATTGTTTATAATTTGGGTTTGATATTTTGAGAATGATGAATGTTTTAAAATCGACGATGATATCGTATTTTTACACAATTTAAGTCAAAATCGCCGTCATAGAATATTAATATACAACATTTTCAACACAATTGTCAAAACATGTACGTCAACAAAACATATAGAAGACCACAGAAAATCATGAAATTAGAACGTTGCCACTGCTATCTGTCGAAACACAATCCGTAAGAAATTTATTGGTGGTGAAAAGCTCTCTTCAATTTATTCGACAGATAAATTTATCCCAGAGATATTTGTCGAGAACTTTATCCAGAGGTGTCGAAACAGCCCGTTAATAGGTTATTAATAAATCATAAAGCTAGCAGTAATAGATCAATGAGTTCTGTTATATGTCGGTGCCTGCTAGGCCGCATACTTCGCGAGTCGAGAGCGTGAAAAGGATGCACTCGTTCCACTCTCAACCGATTTGACAACCACGTACACACTTGATAATATTGATGCAACGGTTCGTGATCGCAGCTCAAGTGAGTACCTGGCCTTAAAAAGGCACAAACACATAGAACCTTTAGTTTCAGGTTGATTTACTCCTTACGATTTGTCCAGAGAGCGATAAAACGTGGCATGCTGGTAATTAGTCTCAGGGATAGAATAAGACTATAAGGGCGAGAACAAGAGTACAGGACTGTCAAAAGAGTTGCCACACTATATAAAATGACGTCATCGACAAATGGATGAAGGTCCTCTTGAATATCCCAGAGACCTCAACTCCGAATGGGCGATCATCGGCGAGGTTTGCGGATGGAACATGGATGCAGAAGGCGCAAGAAACAGTAACACATTTTACCATCTCTCTGTGTTGCTAATTTATCTCTTGCTCCCAAGAGGAAGTAAATCTGTGAAGTCGTTGGTAGACCAGTGGTATCAGTCGACGACTTTCGTACGTACAGCGTATTGGAGGTAGTCGGTTCGAATCCCGGTGCCGCCAACCATTTTCCACTTTCACAACACAAGCTTTGCTTTATGTTAAAGATGTCGAAAGTGTATTTGTGTTCACTTTACGTAAGCCCAGATTCATTTAAAAAAAAAAGAAACAAATGACTGGAGATTCATTTAAAAAAGTCAAACTCTTTACAATGTTTGCTAATTTCTAAGTTGTAGATAAATGTAAGAACTGTACTTCAAATTGAAGGCCTGGACCCAGCCCAAGGGGGGGTCATGACCCCCCTGGATCCACCGTTGCTCTTATGTTCATTTGGTATAAATGCACCCTTAGTTGGTGTTCCTTATTGCTAGGTGTGTATTATTCCATTTCAAATCTACTTATCTATTGAAACTTCCAGAATCTGATGCTGCGGACGACTATACCAGCCTAAGAAGTATTCTGTTACTACTCGTACATCACAACTTGTTGAGAGGACCAACTGTACGGGAAATTCCACTACCTACCTTCAAATGAAAAAGAAGAGGAAATGCTAGGATAGTCATTCTGTTCATCTAGGATGGTAGAGATTTAGTTGCAAAGAATAATCAGACTATAGTTGTAATCCGACACTTTTTATAAATAATGTTATTCTATGTTATGTTTTATAGCTAATTAGTTATGTTATGTTATATATGTTATGTTTTATACCTAATTACTAGTTATTAAGTTCTAACACTTATATTATTGAATACCAATATGTAATATATATTTTTCCCTAAGACAGGCTTGCCTAGTTGGGAATATTTTTGTATTTTTTTTTCATCATATTTTTTATAAATGTAGCAAAAATTAAATAAATAAATAAATAAATAAATAAATAGCTGATTATAATAAAAAAATAATTTCATCTAAGATTTTTTATTCCTTATACAGTGTTACACTTAAAAGTCTGTCATGAATTGTGTGTAAAATGTCTGAGAACAATGCCGCAGTTATTAACTCTTTGACAAGCACTGAGGAGATTAACACTATTTAAAAGCTGCTTATGATGGAAGAAATAACCTCTGGTTGATCTTGGACTATTCGTTAGTCAGACAGAAGGACAGCTTGTTGTTAATATTGATATAGAAAAATGTGGAAGGAGAGTAAAAGAACTGACCTTGGTAGCCTAGTGGTGAAAGCGCTGACTTAAAGAGTTGTCAGGTTAAAATAATTTCTTTAGTTTTTTTAAAAAAACTACCCAGAAAAATTTCTACCCAGAGTTAGCCTGTCTCAGATCAGACCGTTAGATATAAAAAAAAATAATCATTTTTGCTGACACATTTGTAAAGAAAACACTATATTATTATGGTACTCTGCATATAAACCAAACGAACATAGAGCCAGAGCTAGAAGTGGAGTATACTTTCTTTTATAGTTAAATTGGACACCATGGAAACAACAGCTAATTAACGGGCTGACAGTTCATTCTCATTGCTATTTCCTTTCCAGCTCAGTGGGCCTAGACAAAATACAATTGGCGATCGACTACAAACGAATTCTTCGACAATGTAGAGTAGGAAGAAAATAAGCTGTCCACTTTTTATATTTTTTATATAATATCTAAGTGTCATTGCTCGGTTTAAATAATTGTTTACATGTCCCAGTGGACAGATAATTTTGTAGCACTATACATTGGCGAAATCTTCGTTTGTAGTCGAACGCCAGTTTGAATTTGTCTACGGGGGCTGGCTCTATGCTTCATTTGGTATAAACGCACCCTAATACAGCACATTAATATGCCAGTAGGGTGAGTATTAAATATGGATGATGTTCATCCCAAAGACTGAAGGATTTTGTGACTGGAGGTTGTGGAGGCAATTATGAACTGACTTTCTGGAATTGTCTACACACGGATCTACCATATTTGTACAAAGGCATTGTGCACTCCCATTAAAATTCATCTCCATATTAAAAGCTCTGGCCATAGAGCCACGAGACATTTTCCAAAAAGTAAACTTAAATAATTGTCCCTCATGATTTGCAGGACTGCATCACAGAACAATAATACCCTATTACATAGGGTATTATGACTGCATTTATTGGTTGAATTTTGTTTTCATATCGTTCATATCAGAGATATTTGGCTACCAAAAACTATTGAACTCAAAAATTTAATTTAAAAAACATCCGGTTGATTATATTATTATGTACTTACCTAGAGTTAAAATATTAGTTATTAGCTTAAAAAATGTTTAAGAATAAATGCAAATGGTAATTTAAACTTCATTATCGGTACGATGAGAAAATTAATTATTATTTATAAAGGATAAAAAAAGTTGTATGTTGACACAGGAAAAGAAGGTTTGAGTTAAAAATGATATTTTGAAAAGTTGTTTGAATCCGAGGATGGAACGACAGGTTGTACGAAGTAGTTTGTAAATTAATAGAACTAAAAAAGTCTGCAAATTATTGTGTATAAACTTATGAATGAGAAAGAAAAAGGGAATACTTCAGGATGGAATATCTATAGAGCTTATCAGGTTTGGCAGCCGAATGACGGTGTAGGTGTTTTGGAGCTTTTCAACTTGTCTTGGACACAGGACCAGTGACTGGAGGAAAAGATAAAAATAAAGAGATATAAGATTTGAAAAGGTAAAATTCATACAAAATTAAACTCAAATAAAATTAAATACATACATAAAATAAATCAAAACAAACACAATAAATTCAATGAACCAAAATAAATTCAATTTTTTTTTTTTATTTTATAAGACAATCTACCCGATCTCGAGTGATTTGTGAATTCAATAATTATTCAATAAAATAATAACAAGATAAAATACACAGCATCAAAGAGTAGGGAAGGTGGGAAGAGGGATCCTCTTTAAATTTGGAGTACGGTTTTATCTTGTCGTCAGCGATTTTTTAAAAGTGTTAATAATCTGTGAGCCTCATACATAGAGGGGAAGTTAGTTCCCCAACCTTGCGGCACAAACGGTGAAGGACTCAGAATAGAATTGTGAGCGATGGGATGGGATGAGCAGCAATTTATTTCGATCAGAACGCAACGAACGTTGGTGCGAACTGAGAAAGGTGTTAGGGGAGGACGGGTTTTGAAGTATTTTGTTCAGCAAACAGAGAGTAGGTATACAGGAATCTTCTCTCTCGCATGGTTTTCCATTGAAGTTGAAGCTTGTATTCAGAAATGTGATCATATTTTCGTAGAGAGAAGATGTACTGTTTTGAAGACGTTCCAATGTGGACTCGACCTCCACTGCCATATCTAGATAGCAAATATTGGCGTAGTCAAATAGTAGGTGAAGCAAGGATTGAACTAAGAGCTTTTTAATATCTGGACTGAGGAAATTTTGGAGTCTTCTAAGTGCATGAAGTGATGAAAATACCTTTCTGCTAAGCTCATCCACCTTTTTTACAATCAATGTAGTAAGAAAGTTTACAATCAATGTAAATCCCCAAATTTGACGCGGATCAAACACATGGATTCAGTTAAATCCAAGTCAGAAGCAAAAGAAATACGGGAGGTTGTATGAGAAATGGTATATAGGTGAAGAAGCGCTATTTTGTTTGAATAGAAAAAAGAGGAGGTCGGTTCTTTCAGTCTACAACTTAAAAGGAAACGGCGTGTTTGGTAAAAAATATTAGTTTAGCAATATAATATAAAACACTCGCTAATGGCAAGGTATTGGGTATGTTTTAACGACTTTGATATCGGTAGTCGGTAGCATAAGGTATTTGCACCGAAAATAATTTTAGTCTGAAAGATTATTTTAATTCAACTGATGGTAATGCCGTAATGTTCCTTAAATATTTACATGAAATATAACTAGGTTTCTTTAAATTCTAATAATTTAGTTATACCGATTAAGCATTAAGAAGAACCGTATATTATTATATAATTATTATTTCAAAATTTCGTTGTCATTACGTGGTCATTACTGTTATATTATTGAGCTGTCAATTATTTTTGACATTCGCGCATTCTATTGTTACACCCTTAAGAGCTCCTCCAAAGGCACATATATCGGCAAAATAAAATACTAGTTAATAAATACAAAACACTACTTTATTCAGCTCCAAAAACAACATGTGCACACAATATTCCAAAAAGGACGCTATTATTCCATAGATGAAGACAGTGTTGCCAACCCTCTTTTTATCATCTTCTTCCTCTTCTCAAATTACTGCCGCTACACTCGGCCGTCCTGACTTCCCTTTGAGACCTCGCAAAGAAAGAAAATAACCATCTTATCAAACACATCAAGGAAGGCAATCTGCCCTTCACCATTCAGGACAAAAACAGGTCATCAATTCTCAATTTTGATAACACCCGGATCTAAAGTCGATCCACACAAATAAATCATAATCAGTTTATTTCCAAATCAAAAACATGTGAAATGACTTGGCAGTCAACTCACCCTTTTGCAAAACAATGCAAGCTCTTAACAACATGTGAAATGACCTGACAGTCAACTCACCCTCTTGCAACACAATGCAAGCTCTCCACAACATGTGAAATGACCTGAAAGTCAACTCACCCACTTGCAACACAATGCAAGCAACCAATACATGTGAAATGACCTGACAGTCAACTCACCCTCTTGCAACACAATGCAAGCAATCAATACATGTGAAATGACCTGAAAGTCAACTCACCCATTTGCAAAACAATGCAAGCTATCAAAACATGTGAAATGACCTAAAAGTCAACTCACCCACTTGCAACACAATGCAAGCAACCAATACATGTGAAATGACCTGAAAGTCAACTCACCCATTTGCAAAACAATGCAAGCCATCAAAACATGTGAAATGACCTAAAAGTCAACTCACCCACTTGCAACACAATGCAAGCAACCAATACATGTGAAATGACCTGAAAGTCAACTCACCCATTTGCAAAACAATGCAAGCCATCAAAACATGTGAAATGACCTAAAAGTCAACTCACCCACTTGCAACACAATGCAAGCAACCAATACATGTGAAATGACCTGAAAGTCAACTCACCCATTTGCAAAACAATGCAAGCCATCAAAACATGTGAAATGACCTAAAAGTCAACTCACCCACTTGCAACACAATGCAAGCAACCAATACAATACATGTGGAGCGACCAATGTCCTCTCACCCAGTCTGACAACAGTGATTCATTTAACTCTCCAGAAGATCAATAAGATCATCTCTCTCCACTTCACTATTTTGACTGTCAGACTCACTGGAATCTTTAAATGCACCCCTGTATGGTCTCAATGCATCAGCGGCCACAACTGCCTGGAATTTCTTATAACCCTTCATTCCTTTCACACTCGTTATTTCATAACGATCAATATCCTTCAATACCTTGGTCACTCTGTACGGGCCACTATACATTGGATCAATTTTGTGATTAATTCCAGTACCACCTTTAACAACTCCTTGTTTCCACAACACCAAATCACCTCTCATATACTTGTGTGCTACCTTACGGCGTTTATCATAATGTATTTTCATCCTCTCAGCAGCAACTTCCAAGTGTTGCTTGGCTTTTTCTTGCCTTTCAACTAGCTCATGGTTTCGGTCGGTACTTGTACTTGCTACCGCCTTATCAGATTTATTATCTGATTCAGCCACCAGTTGACTCTTGTGACCAAACATCAACTCAAAAGGCGCAAACTTGGTGCTTGCACACACAGTATTATTAATACCCCACACAATTTGTGGTAAATCCAGATCCCACAACTTGGTCTCTGAATTGGTAGTTCTCATCGCATCAAGTAAGGTACGATTTGTTCTTTCTACCTGCCCATTTCCCCTTGGTGTAGCCACTGCAGTCAAAACGTGCTTAAATTGCTTCTCTACAGCAAACTCCTTGAAACGTTTGCTCGTAAAAGCCAAACCTCTATCAGAAACAACTCGGGTCGGTATTCCAAACATGCTAAAAACTTCATTTAGCTTCCTTATTGTCTCCACTGAATTCACAGTGCGAGTTGGTACTGCAAACACAAACTTAGAGAAAGCATCAGTAACAACCAGTATATAATTATGGTTCAACTTACTCTTGACAAATGGGCCCAAATGATCAACATGCAATGTATGCATTGGTTTCTCCACTTTCGCTATAGCATTAAGCTTACCCTCCTTCTTTCCATACTGTCCTTTAGCAAAGGCACAATTAATACAGGCTTTAACATACTTCCGTATGAATCTAGTCATCTTCGGAAACCAGAACTCACTCTTTATCAATTTTTCACACCTATCAAATCCAGGATGTCCAATGTCATCATGAAACTTCCTCATTACCATCCACTTGGCTGTAGCTGGTATCACAACTCTATCACCAGCCAAAGTCCTTCGATACAATCTACCATCTTTAATACAAAAATCATTTTTAATATCTTTATTCGCAGCCCCGCCATTCAATTGCTCTACAAGTGCACTCAATTTGTGGTCTTGCAATTGTAAGGTAAGCACCCAATCATCGGAGCTAATTTGGGTTACATTAACCTCACATATTGGAGGATTCCGACTTAATGCATCAACATGTTTCATTCTTTCCCCTGGACGATACTCAATCTCCATATCATACTCTTGTATAGTGAGCCACCACCGGGCTATTCTTGGTATCATATCTCTCTTGACTAAGGTCGCTCTTACAGCAACACAATCAGTGACCACCTTAAAATGTATGCCCAACAGATAGATACGGAATCTTTTGATTGATTCTACTACAGCAAGAGTTTCTAATTCATAGCTGTGATAAACCTCTTCCTCTTTAGAAGTCACTCTACTAAAGTAGGCCACAGGTTTTAATTCTCCCGTCGATTGCACTTGCATCAAAATACCACCCAAGCCAAATTTACTAGCATCTGTGTGTAATTCTGTCGTCAACTCTCTATCATATATTGCCAACACAGGTCGAGATACCAACTTTTCCTTCAGCGTTTCAAATGCATTAATTTGAGCTGAGCCCCACGCCCATGGGACGTCTTTCTTTGTCAGGTGAGTTATTGGCCTAGCAATCGTTGCAAAGTTTTTAACAAATTTTCTAAAATAACTTGCCAATCCCACAAACTGCCTCACTTCATGTACATTGGTTGGCGCTCTAAATTCTTGCACAGCAGAGATCTTTGTACGTCCGGGTGCAACACCTTCACCCGATACCTCATGTCCCAAATAGTCTATATTGGTCTGCAAGAAATAACATTTCTCCAGATTGACTTTCAGATCTGCCTTCAACAAAAGGTCCAGAACTCTCTGCAAGATGCTTAGTCCTTCTGCAACAGTCGTAGATGGAATTAAAATATCATCCATAAAAACTAATATACTGTCACCTGGAATGTCTTTTAATGCTTTTTTGATAGTACGCATAAACACTCCAGGTGCATTTGACAAACCAAAACTCATGCGTACATACTCATAGTGACCATCTGGTGTCACGAATGCTGTCTTCCTAATGGAATCTTCATCCATAGGAATTTGATGGTAGCCTTGAGCTAAATCTAAACTGGTAAAATAAATCTTACCTGTCAGTTTGCAAACCTGATCCTCAATATGAGGCAGTGGAAATCTATCCTTTATGGTTATAGCATTTAATGCTCGGTAGTCAACACACAATCTGTAGTCTCCTGTCTTTTTACGAACCAGTATAACAGGACTTGCGTACTCTGACTCAGATTCTCTAATAATTCCCGCTGCCAATAGATCATCTATCTTTTCTTGCACTACCTGACGTTCTGAAAAAGCAAGCCTATATGGTTTATAACAAATAGGACGATCAGTATTAGTTCTGATCGTCATTTTACCCAAACTGGTACATCCTAGCTCACTCGTAGAGTTTGCAAAACAAGGCCCATACTCCTCGAGTACTTTTATCAACTCTAGTCTTTCTTCTGGTCTAATGGGCCCAACATTTAGCTCATCAGTGACAATTTGATTACAAAATACCAGACTTTGTTCATCTTGATTTTTCGCAGACTCGGTTATATGTTGCCCACAGAGCGTAGCTCTTGTCAATAGTTGGCCCTGTTTCCACAAAAGTTCTTCTTCACCTAAATTGTGTATATTCAACTGTGCATCATTCCCACTCAAAAAGGTAGCCGGGATCATATATGACTGGGAACCCAATTCATAAAAGCGAGGCGAAGCAGAGAAACAATTATTATCTGCATCTGAAACATAAACTTTTACACGCTTTACAGTATTAGGAGCAATGCATATGTCTTCTGCACAGCTCACAACATATCTCCTATCAGTATGTTCAATCTCAATATCAATCGTCTCTGTTGGGTCAATTTCGACATCCTTCACCAATGTAACTTGAGATTTGCTCACCACAAGAGATATTCCCTGCTGCACGATGACTGGCTGACCTATCAACAAATCAATCTCCCCCATATCACAGTTAGAAACTAATGCTACTGTACTTAATTCTAGGTTGTCTATTTTCAATATGAATGTCACACATCCAACAGCCGGAATAGTCCCTCCAGCAAACCCTCTCAGCAGCGTAGTGCTCGGACTCATCTCCATACCTTGGTGTCTTACACAAGAAAGTTTTAATATATTTACCTGACTGCCTGTGTCAATCAGTGCTTTCAGAGGCACACCACCTACCTGCACAACCTTGATAAAATAGGAATTTGCAACTTTTAAGTTGTCTATTAGCCTTACCTGTTTTTCACTAGTAGGCTCCTCAGGTCGGGACCTCTTATAACAATTCTTGGCCATATGGCCAAGCTTCCCACATCTGTAGCACTCAAGCCGGCCCTGTGGCTTACTGCTGCGGCAAAACTTCTCTATGTGGCCAACCCTGCCACACTTAAAACACTTTCGGATTTCCTTTGGCCCGCCTATGTTCCTCTTGACTGCCCCACTACTGCCAGCCACCTGAAAATTGTCCTGCAGTGCCAGGAAACCTTGGTACAGCTGATCGGGCGTCGTGCATTTGAACCCTTTTGCGTGCACCTGCAGCTCTTGAGGCAGGCCACGTATGATGCACGAGATTGCCCCTTCGTCATCAATCCTGCATCTCCTAATGAGAAGCAATTTCTCATGATAGTAGTGAGTCATAGACTCACCACTCCTCTTCTTTCGAGCCATCATCTCCTCCAACAAATCACTAAACTCCACATGTCGTGGGAAGGCGCTGGTTAGTTTGAGTTTCCACTCTTCCCAAGCGTAGTCATAGCTTCCCAACACGTCATACCATTTTCGTGCCGTCCCTTTTAGTTTGGTCTGCATATAACAGGCCCTTTCGTAGCTGCTCCAGCCATGCACCTCCCCCAACACGTCGATTCTCTGGAGCCACGCCGCCGCCGTGGACCCCTTATCATCTGGGTCAAAGAAGGGGATGATTTCCCCCTTCATTGCTGGCAACGGCCTACCACTGCCGCTATCACGGCTATGGGGAGCTGGGGATGGAGAGTCCCGCGCCTGAGAACTTCCCTGAAGCCTACCGAAGTAGCGCTCCACCATGCCCTCCAGTTTTGTCTCCAGGAGTCGCTCAAAGAGCACACGAGGCGACTCTGAGTCCTCTTCGTGCATAGCACGGCTTTGCTGAGCCATCTTACAGTCCGTAGAAATAAAAACAAAGGTCACAACCAAACAATAACAACACGGTGTCCTGTCACAAAATAACTTATAATAACTAACGGTGTCCTGTCACAAACTTAAATAAACAAAGGTGTCCTGTCACAACAAACTTACAATAACAACGGTGTCCTATCACAACAAACTTAAAAGAAACAAAGGTGTCCTGTCACAACAAACTTAACATAAACAAGGTGTCCTATCACAAAAATAAACGTCCTGTCGCAAAAATAACAAAAAACAATTTTACAATGGCGTCCTTTCTCGCAGCGTGTTTAAAACACATGAAAAATACTTTAAGAAAAAACACAGGTCACTCTGATCCCACTTCTGATAATGTTACACCCTTAAGAGCTCCTCCAAAGGCACATATATCGGCAAAATAAAATACTAGTTAATAAATACAAAACACTACTTTATTCAGCTCCAAAAACAACATGTGCACACAATATTCCAAAAAGGACGCTATTATTCCATAGATGAAGACAGTGTTGCCAACCCTCTTTTTATCATCTTCTTCCTCTTCTCAAATTACTGCCGCTACACTATATTTATCTTGATATCCGTATAACCAACACCTACTAGATAATAAGGCCAGACAACATGCAGCGCCCCTAGCGGCAAACGCGGTTGGTTGAGCCCTAAACTTAGGGCCGATTTTGCAGTACACAAATTTCTCTTTTGGTAAACATCATATAAACAGTATTGACAATCGCCATCTTTGACGCGGCGTTCCGGCAATTTCGCAGTTATATTTCGATATTTTGTTCACTGTTTTAATAATTAAACGTTTTTATTTATCATTAAAGTGATTCTTAGACTTTCTGAATACGTTTTATAATAATATATAAACTGTGTATGTGTAAAAATGGTGAATAAGTGTTGTGATAATAATTGTATCGCCAACTATTCAACTGGACCATGTTTGCAGTTTTCTTTAAGAAATTAGCTTGAATAACAAATGGATTCGAGCATTCAATAGTAGAAATTATACTTCAAGTGTTCAGTCGAGGGTAAGTTTTCTTGATTTCTTGAATAGTCTTTGTTGTTATATTGACAATATTTTGAGGTTATGGCATTCTTGTGATGCGTAACAATTTTTTATTACATGTTACTATTTTAATATATTGAATGAATTTTACATTGTTTTGATTTTGAATATTTATTTAAAATAGGAAAAAGTACTGCAAACATAACATTAATATGAACATATTATCTTTCGTATAACGTTATTAATAACGTAGTAAAATAACAAAGTTTGTGTGCTACTGCTATTTATGTCTGTTATTGAAATAAATAAATAGTAATACTCATTCCTTGTTCTTCTAGGTTTGCGAACTTGAAGCCACTGAGAAAGGAAGCAATACTATCATCCTTCCCAATTGCCCGAAACATTTGAGTGCCTTGGCATCTGAATCAGGAAGCGTCAGGGAGTGTGCAAATGGGTACGGAAGGAACTGGGCCATTTGCAACTTGCCATGCCCAAAAGCATTAATTCTAATTATCTTTATGAAGCCGGAAGAAGTTTTACTAAATGTGCAGAGTTTTCCAAGTGTTTACTGTGTAGTGCATACATAATAATTTAGATCTCTCGACAGAACACTGAAAATTTAATTTATATCAATGGTATCAAACATGTTTATAGATTGATTACTGTATGTTAATACTCTTCTTAATATAATTATATTATTTATTTGTGATATAATTGTTGACTTTATAGTAGATAATAATATAGTTCTCCCGATGGAACTTGCAATCATATTTTATCTTGTTTCCTCCCCCCAAGTTACTGAAAATTTTTGATCAATGATATCAAATATGTTTATACGTTGATTTCTATATGTTTATACTTGTCTTAATGCAATAACATTATTTATTTGTGATATAATTGTTGACTTTATAGTAGATAATAATATAGTTCTCCGATAGAACTTGCAATCTTATTTTATCTTGTTTCCTCCCCGCAAGTTACTGAAAAATTAAAATCAATGATATCAAAGATGTTTATACGTTGATTCCTGAATGTTAATACTTGTCTTAATACAATTACATTATTTATTTGTGATATAATTGTTGACTTTATAGTAGATAATAATATAGTTCTCCGATAGAACTTGCAATCTTATTTTATCTGGTTTCCTCACCGTAAGTTACTGAAAATTTTTGATCAATGATATCAAATATGTTTATTTATTTATTTATTTATTCATACATAATAATACAATGATAATGTATAACAAATTTAACTGCTGCCCAAATAGGCCAAGCCTGTACTAGGGCAAACATTATATACAGTTCATAAAAAAAAAGAATATTAAACGGAACATACAAACACGAACAACAGCACAACCACCAACTCAAATACGTACAGTCCACTGTATGTTTATACGTTGATTCCTATATGTATATACTTGTCTTAATGCAATAACATTACTTATTTGTGATATAATTGTTGACTTTATAGTATATAATAATATATTTCTCCCGATAGAACTTGCAATCATGTTTTCTTACAGTAATTTACAGAAAATTTAACTTTATAATAAATATATTTATGTACTTCTCCGACAGAAATTTTAATATTGTATTATTTTTGTTAAAGGCACAGTAAAATAAATAAATGATTTTTCACATCATCAGTTGTCTTTTAAAAATATTATTTGAACCTTGATTGTGATACAAATTTTCACATCAAAACCCATTTTGATACTCAGCTAATCTGATGTTAAAAAATAAAGTTCTTCAGCCCTTATTGTTTTATTTATGCCCTTCTCTCCCTATCTCTCTTTAATTTTGATAAAATGCAATTTGTGTTTTTATTATATAGGTAAGTACCTATTACTTTGAGACAAGAGTATTAAAAATCATAATGTGTGTGAGAGCTGTCAAGTAACATCTAGGCCTCAGGTGTCGGCCATTTTGAATCAGTGTCCTGGCCTTATTATCTAGTAGGTGTTGGTATAACGCCATCTACTGTCAGAAATCGGAAACACAATATGCTACTAACTTCGTGGTCAACATGCTCCAATACATTAGGTCGGTGACCAAGTGCGTCTAATGCCTGCCACACACGCTCCGGTATACCTGTGCAGGCGGCCTGCGCAGGTATACCTCATAACACCCACACACGCTCCGGTCTACCGTAAGGTAGACCTGCGCAGGCGACCGGAGTGCCGCCACACACGCTCCGGTATACCTGTGCAGGCGGCCTGCGCAGTTACATAGAAAGCTATTAATTTTTTTGATAACTGACTATATTTGATCGACTTCGGTACGGTACCGTAGTGGTTATAGGCGTGGACTTCAGATCACGAGGTCCTGGGTTCGAATCCTGGTCGGGACGGAATTTCTCTGTTTTTTTACTTGAATTTTTTTATTTTCTTTTATAAATCTAAATATTTAAAAAAAAATCAAAACTCCGAACTCGGTAGCCTAGTGGCAAAGGCTCCAACTTCAGATCAAGAGGTCCCGGGTTCGATTCCCGGCCGGGTTAGAAATTTTCAATGTGTTTTTTCACTTGAAATTTCTACTCGGGGTTGGATTCCTGTCTCAGATTGGACGGGACCGGTTGACTGGTAGAGAATGCTTCAAGCATTGAGTTCCGCCGGCTATACTGACACCTATGTATAGAAGAACCAACATTCCTCCGGAGAATTTTGGGTGTAATATGGTACCACCGCATCACGAACGACGCTATACGTCGGCGCAACCAGCGTGAGCCCATCACTTTTACCATTATGTGGAAGAGATGAACTTGGCTGGAACATGTATTAAGGATGCCGAATGACAGTTGGCCGAGGAGAGCGCTGTTCTTCCTGCCATCAGGGTCTCGAAGAAGAGGAAGACCCTCTCATACTGTGTTCCGCTTCTTCGAAGCAAAGCTGAGGAATCTGGATATGGTGTGGGAGGAGGTCATAAACAAGATCGAGCGCAATGGAGAACTCTTGTTGCCTCCATATGTCCCTAAGTAGGGCGTTAAGGGAGTTTGGATTGGATGTATAGAAGAGTGTTATTTACCTATTATTATTTAAAATATTTATTTATTAAATAATAATATATCATATATGAAGTATACATCATTGTATAACTATAATAAAAAAAAAGAATTAAATACAATGCTATATAGGTACTAAATATAAAAATATTATTATTTAAAAAATAATAATTATAAAAAAACTCCTCTAGTTCTACTCTCGACTGAGCCATATGCAATTAAGGAATGCATAACCACTTCACGCAAACGCTGGAAAACTACTGAAAGACCTGCGCAGGCGACCGGAGTGCCGCCACACACGCTCCGGTGAACCTGTGAAAGAATTGATTTTCGATTCTTCTCCGGTCGCCTGCGCAGGTCTAAAAAACTGCACAGGTCTACCCCCACACACGCTCCGGTATACCTGAACAGGCCGCCTGCGCAGGCGATCTGTGCAGGTATACCGGAGCGTGTGTGGCCTACATAAGAGGCTCGCTCGCCGACGCGACGACGGTCACATCTGTCAGTTTCTGCGCGCCATGTTGAGAGTGAGATAGCATGCTCAAACTCGTACTGTTGAGTGTCTCGGGACAGTAAAATAAATGGCTACCATAGAAAAATCCTAAGGTTTTAATAATTCCTACAAGCATTTTATCATGTGTCTTTTTGTATTACTCTAAGTATTATTATTTTTTTAAGATTTCGGGGGCGCGTGCGAATAGGTATGGGGGGCTCCGCCCCCAAACCCCCCTCTAAAATTAAAGCCTAACTTTAACCTAACCTATCCAAATCATATTCATGGAATATTTATAGTAGAAAGCTTACTAACGAACCTATTTTTTTTATGAACTCAAATACATTTTTGGAAGAAAATAGCGGAAAAAAACGAAAAAAAAAAAACGCCGGCATCGGGGATCGAACCTACGACCATCATTACGAAAGGCAGCAACTGTAACCGCTCGCCTACCGAGAGCTTCGATTGCCGTGTCGAAAATTGATAATATACTATAAATTTTCGCGCATGCGCATTTAGCCAAGGATTTTTCTATGGTAGCCATTTATTTTACTGTACCGAGACACTCCTGTTTTCTATACATTCATCTCTCTCTTGCGGTGTTTCGCCATAGATTACTAAGTAGTCTAGATTCAGCGGATTCAGTGCCAGCTAGCGTCTGTCACATTAAGTTTTAGTATAAAATTTGACGTTGGTCTCGGAAGTTCGAAAACGGTGCACGTTTACCGTTGCCACGTTATCCTTTTGATATT
Source organism: Mystacides longicornis (assembly GCA_963576905.1). Taxonomy (NCBI): domain Eukaryota; kingdom Metazoa; phylum Arthropoda; class Insecta; order Trichoptera; family Leptoceridae; genus Mystacides; species Mystacides longicornis. The sequence goes on from OY756435.1 coordinate 22,322,532, forward strand.
TCAAAGTTCCCAACATTTTATTACACTTCGGCTTCGACCACTATCTGTTTGCAGTATCAAGGAGGGTCGTTTTATATATTTTTATTGTAATAAGCAAACATGAACAATATATTACTATCCAAACAGTTTAAAAATGATAATATAATAATTTACGATTTAGAAGAAAATGAGATAGAACTATTTTTAAAGAATGTACATACGCGCATAGCTAACAACTCACGCCAATGCCATAGCGGAGAAAAACCATACGAATGCAAGATTTGCAATAAAAAGTTTAAGCTATCTTGTCGTTTAACGAGACACATGCGAATTCATAGCGGAGAAAAACCATACGAATGCAAAATTTGCAATAAAAAGTTCAAGCGATCGTATCATTTAACGACACACATGCGAATTCATAGCGGAGAAAAACCATACGAATGTAAGATTTGCAATAAAAAGTTCAACGGATTGAGTATTTTAACGTCACACATGCGAATTCATAGCGGAGAGAAACCATACGAATGCACGATTTGCAATAAAAAGTTCATGCATTCGAGTGTGTTAACGTCACACATGCGAATTCATAGCGGAGAAAAACCATACGAATGCAAGATTTGCAATAAAAAGTTCAACCAATCGAGTATTTTAACGAGACACATGCGAATTCATAGCGGAGAAAAACCATACGAATGTAAGATTTGCAATAAAAAGTTCAACCGATTGAGTAATTTAACGTCACACATGCGAATTCATAGCGGAGAAAAACCATACGAATGCAACATTTGTAATAAAAAGTTCAAGCAATCGAGTGAGTTAACGGTACACATGCGAATTCATAGCGGAGAAAAACCATACGAATGCAAGATTTGTAATAAAAAGTTCAAGCATTCGAGTGAGTTAACGGTACACATGCGAATTCATAGCGGAGAAAAACCATACGAATGCAAGATTTGCAATAAAAAGTTCAACCAATCGAGTAATTTAACGTCACACATGCGAATTCATAGCGGAGAAAAACCATACGAATGCAAGATTTGTAATAAAAAGTTCAAGCATTCGAGTGAGTTAACGGTACACATGCGAATTCATACCGGAGAAAAACCATACGAATGCAATGTTTGCAATAAAAAGTTCAAGCAATGGAGTGAGTTAACGTCACACATGCGAATTCATAGCGGAGAGAAACCATACGAATGCACGATTTGCAATAAAAAGTTCACCCAATCGATTAATTTAACGTCACACATGCGAATTCATAGCGGAGAAAAACCATACGAATGCAAGATTTGTAATAAAAAGTTCAAGCATTCGAGTGTGTTAACGGTACACATGCGAATTCATAGCTGTGAAAAACCATACGAATGCAATGTTTGCAATAAAAAGTTCAACCAATCGAGTAATTTAACGACACACATGCGAATTCATAGTGGCGTAAGGCCATACGAATGCAAGATTTGTAATAAAATCTGCATTCATTCGAGTCATTTAACAGCACACATGCGAATTCATAGTGGAGAAAAACCATACGAATGCAATATATGTCATAAAAAGTTCAATCATTCGGGTAATTTTACGACACACACGCGAATTCATAGCGGAGAAAAACCATACGAATGCAATATTTGTAATAAAAAGTTCATGCGATCGATTCATTTAACGACACACATGCGAATTCATAGCGGAGAAGAACCATACGAATGCAAGATATGTAATAAAAAGTTCAAGCACTCGGGTAATTTAACGTCACACACGCGAATTCATAGCGGAGAAAAACCATACGAATGCAAAGTTTGCAATAAAAAGTTCAACCAATCGAGTCATTTAACGTCACACATGCGAATTCATAGTGGAGAAAAACCATACAAATGCAAAATTTGCAATAAAAAATTCAATGGATCGAGTTATTTAACGAAACACATGCGAATTCATAGCGAAGATAAACCATACGAATGCAAGATTTGTTATAAAAAGTTCAATCAATCGTGTACTTTATCGAGACACATGCGAATTCATAGCGGAGAAAAATCATACTAATGCAAGATTTGTATTAAAAAGTTTTATATATCAAGTTCCCAAATGAGACACATTCGAATTCATAGCGGAGAAAAACCATACGAATGTAAGATTTGTAATTAAAAGTTCTTTTAATCAAGTATTTTAACGACACACATGCGAATTCATAGTGGCGAAATACCATACGAATGCAAATTTGTAATAAAAAGTTCAAGCAGTCAAGTGACTTAAAGGTACACATGCGAATTCATAGCGGAGAAAAATCGATGAATGCTCTTGTGGAATATCAGTGCCGTTATGACGCAGAGGGACTTCATTCTTCAGTGCATTAAATCTGTTACTCTCAAATTTATATAAAAAAACATCTGGATGTAACAAGTCATATTATTATTTATTTATTTATCGGCTTTGAGGTATGAGCCCACAACCCGCAATACGTCTGAAGGAAAATTAGTGACCAAGATGCTATGCTACATGCAAGCATGCCGACTCTGTACCACTACTCCGCTTTGTCACCGCCAGCCTCTACATCGCCTATCTCTGGAGCGGAGATTTTGAATTTGGATACAAGTTTATTGATATAACTATTTTTTATGTATGTAACATAAATCCCATAATGGTTGTTGCATACTTTCAACAAGATTGTGGTTCGGTTTGAAGTTTTGGGATGTCCCAATCTATTTATATATTATGTTTTTAATTTTTGTTATTGTGTTGTGTTTACAAAATAAATATTGTAGGTAGGTACATATTGTATTTTTTAATGATTTAGAAATTGAAATTAATAAATAATTTATGCTTTACATTTTTTACGCTTTTTTTTAGATAGGTACATTATTGTATACTTGGAGAAAGTGTGTATTGGTTTTAGATAGTCAGATTTAATTTATATAATAAACATTATCGCAAATTACAACCTATTTAAATTGTTAGATATAGGCATTTAATTTCAATTTATTTTAATTTATTATCTTTGCCTTAAAAATACATTTTCATGTGTTTGTCAAATTTTTTTTCTTAATATTTTTTTATTGTAGAAGTTAGTATATTTGTATTTTTAATTCCAATGTGTTTTACTGCGGTGTTTGGTGTTGTATAGATAATATTGTGGAACCAACAAACTTTAACGAACTTACAAATTATTTCACGACTCTTAATCAAATAAAATTTTACATTGTGAATCTGTTTTTTCTTTACCATATGCCCTTATTTTTTCGGGATAATAATATACTTTGTTAACCCTTAAACGGATTCGTGGGGTCCAAAAGTACCCCACTGACCAGATTCCAGGTGACATCCCCTCTCCTGTTTCTGCTAGCGCATCTAAACTCCAGGTATTTTCAGTGTATGTTGTGACCTCGCAGTGCGTAGGCGTGTGTAGCTCGGCGGCCTTTGGTTCTTTTCGTACGTGGGTATTGGGGTCTAAAATGACCCCACGAAACCGATTATGATACTTTTTTTCTTAGTATTTGTATTTATTTCTCAGATTTACAACAACAATGTCGGGACGTTTCACAGAAAATGCTGAAAGAAGCTTGATTGAAGATGATGGTTTATCAGATTTTGATGATATGGATAAAAAAAAACTAAGCACAACTTTTTCACGAAATACCTTTTTTGTATGCATAATATATGTATCCAAAAGTAGGTATCAATAATAATTATTTTTTAACTGGTTTAATAAAATAAAGCAATTATAATTTAAAAAAAACTGTAATTTTTTCAATAAAAAATATATACTGTGACGGATTCTACTAATACGGATGACGGATACTACGCAGGCACCACTCCAGAACCTCTGCTTCTGTGCCCTGAACATCACTCAGCAACCAATTAGTACTACGTAGGTCTCGCTTCTCACTCTACTTCATTCTTCATACACTATACCCCTTCTAAAATTTCCACTCTTTACTGTACCCAACCAATCATCGACCATTTATACAAGCACAAAATAACAAACCTAGGATTTCCTCGAAAAACACAACTTATTCGCATTCTACTATACTTGAGGTTATTTTTTTCAATTATTCATTTATCAATATCCTCTTTTTTTAACTCCATTTAGGGGCATTAGGGAGGCAACAGGAGCCCTCGACTGCACTCATTACTGCGCAGTTTTGATGACCTCTTCCCACGCCATGTACAGACAACTCAGTTCTGCCTCAAAGGAACGGAACACGTATGAGAGACCCAGTTGAGGTTAAGGATACCATTCTCTTCGGCTAACTGTCATTTGAGATCCGTAATGAATGTCCCAGCCATATTCATCTCCTCTCAACTCTGGTGGAAGTTATGGGCCTGTACTGGTTGCGCTGGCATGTAGCATCCTTCATGGTGCAGTGATTCCACCTTTTGTCCAATATCCGTCGCTGGCACTTTGATCCAAAGGGTGAGACCTTTTACACCTTGGAATTGTTCAGGTGAGGAATAGGTACCACATTTGCATCAGTTTACATCTAAACGCTGACATTTTCCATGCTTTTTAATGCCCTTGTTCTTTTTCATGCGTTGCGGCTTTTACCTTGGTGAAGTTGTTAAAGGCGTCACTTGCTGTGCCGATATTTTAATCTATCATGCTCAATCATTGATGGATATTGGCAAATGTTTATCGGATAAATGTTATTCGCTATGAGGTCCGTCATACTGGCTTTGACTCAAATGCTGAGGCTTGCTGTTTCTTCGCAGAGTCTTGAAACACCGCACTGTAATACTGAACAACGGTTGGTCATCCACATACTCTAGATTGCACATTTTACCATCTCTCTGTGTTGCTAATTTATCTCTTGCTCCCAAGAGGAAGTAAATCTGTGAAGTCGTTGGTAGACCAGTGGTATCAGTCGACGACTTTCGTACGTACAGCGTATTGGAGGTAGTCGGTTCGAATCCCGGTGCCGCCAACCATTTTCCACTTTCACAACACAAGCTTTGCTTTATGTTAAAGATGTCGAAAGTGTATTTGTGTTCACTTTACGTAAGCCCAGATTCATTTAAAAAAAAAGAAACAAATGACTGGAGATTCATTTAAAAAAGTCAAACTCTTTACAATGTTTGCTAATTTCTAAGTTGTAGATAAATGTAAGAACTGTACTTCAAATTGAAGGCCTGGACCCAGCCCAAGGGGGGGTCATGACCCCCCTGGATCCGCCGTTGCTCTTATGTTCATTTGGTATAAATGCACCCTTAGTTGGTGTTCCTTATTGCTAGGTGTGTATTATTCCATTTCAAATCTACTTATCTATTGAAACTTCCAAAATCTGATGCTGCGGACGACTATACCAGCCTAAGAAGTATTCTGTTACTACTCGTACATCACAACTTGTTGAGAGGACCAACTGTACGGGAAATTCCACTACCTACCTTCAAATGAAAAAGAAGAGGAAATGCTAGGATAGTCATTCTGTTCATCTAGGATGGTAGAGATTTAGTTGCAAAGAATAATCAGACTATAGTTGTAATCCGACACTTTTTATAAATAATGTTATTCTATGTTATGTTTTATAGCTGATTATAATAAAAAAATAATTTCATCTAAGATTTTTTATTCCTTATAGGTACAGTGTTACACTTAAAAGTCTGTCATGAATTGTGTGTAAAATGTCTGAGAACAATGCCGCAGTTATTAGCTCTTTGACAAGCACTGAGGAGATTAACACTATTTAAAAGCTGCTTATGATGGAAGAAATAACCTCTGGTTGATCTTGGACTATTCGTTAGTCAGACAGAAGGACAGCTTGTTGTTAATATTGATATAGAAAAATGTGGAAGGAGAGTAAAAGAACTGACCTTGGTAGCCTAGTGGTGAAAGCGCTGACTTAAAGAGTTGTCAGGTTACAATAATTTCTTTAGTTTTTTTTTTAATTTCTACCCAGAGTTAGCCTGTCTCAGATCAGACCGTTAGATATAAAAAAAAATAATCATTTTTGCTGACACATTTGTAAAGAAAACACTATATTATTATGGTACTCTGCATATAAACCAAACGAACATAGAGCCAGAGCTAGAAGTGGAGTATACTTTCTTTTATAGTTAAATTGGACACCATGGAAACAACAGCTAATTAACGGGCTGCCAGTTCATTCTCATTGCTATTTCCTTTCCAGCTCAGTGGGCCTAGACAAAATACAATTGGCGATCGACTACAAACGAATTCTTCGACAATGTAGAGTAGGAAGAAAATAAGCTGTCCACTTTTTATATTTTTTATATGAGTGTCATTGCTCGGTTTAAATAATTGTTTACATGTCCCAGTGGACAGATAATTTTGTAGCACTATACATTGGCGAAATCTTCGTTTGTAGTCGAACGCCAGTTTGAATTTGTCTACGGGGGCTGGCTAGAGCTGCTGCTTCATTTGGTATAAACGCACCCTAATACAGCACATTAATATGCCAGTAGGGTGAGTATTAAATATGGATGATGTTCATCCCAAAGACTGAAGGATTATGTGACTGGACCTATTACATAGGGTATTATGACTGCATTTATTGGTTGAATTTTGTTTTCATATCGTTCATATCAGAGATATTTGGCTACCAAAAACTATTGAACTCAAAAATTTAATTTAAAAAACATCTGGTTGATTATATTATTATGTACTTACCTAGAGTTAAAATATTAGTTATTAGCTTAAAAAATGTTTAAGAATAAATGCAAATGGTAATTTAAACTTCATTATCGGTACGATGAGAAAATTAATTATTATTTATAAAGGATAAAAAAAGTTGTATGTTGACACAGGAAAAGAAGGTTTGAGTTAAAAATGATATTTTGAAAAGTTGTTTGAATCCGAGGATGGAACGACAGGTTGTACGAAGTAGTTTGTAAATTAATAGAACTAAAAAAGTTTGCAAATTATTGTGTATAAACTTATGAATGAGAAAGAAAAAGGGAATACTTCAGGATGGAATATCTATAGAGCTTATCAGGTTTGGCAGCCGAATGACGGTGTAGGTGTTTTGGAGCTTTTCAACTTGTCTTGGACACAGGACCAGTGACTGGAGGAAAAGATAAAAATAAAGAGATATAAGATTTGAAAAGGTAAAATTCATACAAAATTAAACTCAAATAAAATTAAATACATACATAAAATAAATCAAAACAAACACAATAAATTCAATGAACCAAAATAAATTCAATTTTTTTTTTTTTATTTTATAAGGCAATCCACCCGATCTCGAGTGATTTGTGAATTCAATAATTATTCAATAAAATAATAACAAGATAAAATACACAGCATCAAAGAGTAGGGAAGGTGGGAAGAGGGATCCTCTTTAAATTTGGAGTACGGTTTTATCTTGTCGTCAGCGATTTTTTAAAAGTGTTAATAATCTGTGAGCCTCATACATAGAGGGGAAGTTGGTTCCCCAACCTTGCGGCACAAACGGTGAAGGACTCAGAATAGAATTGTGAGCGATGGGATGGGATGAGCAGCAATTTATTTTGATCAGAACGCAACGAACGTTGGTGCGAACTGAGAAAGGTGTTAGGGGAGGACGGGTTTTGAAGTATTTTGTTCAGCAAACAGAGAGTATACAGGAATCTTCTCTCTCGCATGGTTTTCCATTGAAGTTGAAGCCTGTATTCAGAAATGTGATCATATTTTCGTAGAGAGAAGATGTACTGTTTTGAAGACGTTCCAATGTGGACTCGACCTCCACTGCCATATCTAGATAGCAAATATTGGCGTAGTCAAATAGTAGGTGAAGCAAGGATTGAACTAAGAGCTTTTTAATATCTGGACTGGGGAAATTTTGGAGTCTTCTATGTAAGTGCATGAAGTGATGAAAATACCTTTCTGCTAAGCTCATCCACCTTTTTTACAATCAATGTAGTAAGAAAGTTTACAATCAATGTAAATCCCCAAATTTGATGCGGATCAAACACATGGATTCAGTTAAAGCCAAGTCAGAAGCAAAAGAAATACGGGAGGTTGTATGAGAAATGGTATATAGGTGAAGAAGCGCTATTTTGTTTGAATAGAAAAAAGTGGAGGTCGGTTCTTTCAGTCTACAACTTAAAAGGAAACGGCGTGTTTGGTAAAAAATATTCTTCTTCTCTTCTTCCTAGCCTTCCCTCCACTGCTGGATGTAGGCCTCTTCCATTTGTCTCCACTTCTCTCTATCCTGGGCCGCTTCAACCCATTTTTTCCCGGCGACCGCAACAATATCGTCGGCCCACCTCTTTTGTGGCCGACCGACTCCCCTTTTATTTTCCCACGGTCTCCACTTTAAGACTCTGGGAGTCCATCTCGAGATTGGCTGTCTGGCTACGTGTCCTGCCCATTGCCACTTCAATTTTGCAATCTGATCCATGATGTCGGCGACTTTTGTTCGGCGTCTGATTTCTATATTTGTGATTCTATCACGCAGACTTATGCCCAACATTTGTCGCTCCATGGATCGTTGCGCGCATTTCATTTTGTGGACAGTATTTATAGTCAGGGACATTGTTTCTAACCCATATGTCATCACAGGCAGGATGCACGCTTCGTAGGCTTTTCTTTTTAAATTAATGGGGATATCCTTATTTCTCATTATATGATTGAGCTTTCCGAAGGCTGCCCAACCAAGTCCGATTCTTCTGGGTATTTCTGCCACCTGGTTCTCTTTTCCCATTTTTATCTTATGTCCGAGGTAAATGTATTCATCAACAGATTCAATCATTTTGTCGTTGACTTTTATGTTTCTGTTGGATGGACTCATAATTTTGGTTTTATTATAGTTCATTTCTAAACCAAAACTCAGGGAAGCGTCATGAAGATCTTTAACCATGATACTCAGTTCTTCCAGGTCTTTGCTAAAAAGTACTATATCATCTGCAAAGCGGAGATGAGTTAAGCATGCACCGTCGATTTTTATTCCTCGGTTTTCCCAGTTAAGAGTTTTAAATATGTTCTCTAAGACCAAAGTGAACAACTTGGGAGAGATGGTATCTCCCTGTCTGACGCCTCTGTTGATTTTTATTTTTTCTGTTTTGGTATCATCATCGATTTTCACATCCATTGTGGCATTGTCATAGATATATTTTATCAATTTGGTATATCGTGAGTCGACTCTTGCGTCATTTAGTGCTTCAATTATACCCCATTTTTCAATAGAGTCGAATGCCTTTTTGTAGTCAATGAAAAAAAATATTAGTTTAGCAATATAATATAAAACACTCGCTAATGGCAAGGTATTGGGTATGTTTTAACGATTTTGATATCGGTAGTCGGTAGCATAAGGTATTTGCACCGAAAATAATTTTATTCTGAAAGATTATTTTAATTCAACTGATGGTAATGCCGTAATGTTCCTTAAATATTTACATGAAATATAACTAGGTTTCTTTAAATTCTAATAATTTAGTTATACCGATTAAGCATTAAGAAGAACCGTATATTATTATGATATATTTCAAAATTTCGTTGTCATTACGTGGTCATTACTGTTATATTATTGAGCTGTCAATTATTCGCGCATTCTATATTTATCTTGATATCCGTATAACGCCATCTACTGTCAGAAATCGGAAACACAATATGCTACTAACTTCGTGGTCAACATGCTCCAATACATTAGGTCGGTGACCAAGTAGAGGCTCGCTCGCCGACGCGACGACGCACTGTGGACAATAACCGGGTCTGGCTCTACTAAAATCTATAACTCCTTTATTTGTAAAGATATTAACAATATATTATTTTAATTTTATTTAATTTATTAATTGTTTACATGGTTCAACGTTAAACCATAAAAATAAGTTTTGTGATAGTCAGCCCTGGTTTTAGCAATATGATTTTCTTTGGCACTCTACTATTACTGGGTGTAATTTTATCATTCATAACTTCTAAAAGAGCATAACCGAGCAGCCAATTTTTTGATATGTTAAGGATATATATCTAGGCTATAATTTAACATAAATTTCAACGCCTCGGAAGACTTTGGTAAACGTGAAAACCTTCGACAAACTTATGGAAGATATTATTTTTAAATAATTTTACAGTATTATTAAGAAAAAACTTACAACAAATAGAATACCAAAAATTTTTCGGGTGAAATTTATCTATATAAAATAAGGTTTCCAAAAATATGTAACACATACCATTAGTTGTTAGCAATAGATAAGATATTTGAATTTGAAATGTAACAAAATATATTTGTTTAGTTGTGATTATACAAGTAATGAATCTTTGATTCGTTATATTATATACAAATAAATGTTAAAAAAGTAGAAATTTGATATCATTATAATGGTTAACATTTATTTTATCAAATGCAATTAAAAATATGTGGAAAATGTGTACCTAAAAAATCATTAAATATTTGCCACTGTTCTACCCTATTCCACAGTGCGACGGTCACATCTGGTTTCTGCGCGCCATGTTGAGAGTGAGATAGCATGCTCAAACTCGTACTGTTTTCTATACATTCATCTCTCTCTTGCGGTGTTTCGCCATAGATTACTAAGTATTCTAGATTCAGCGGATTCAGTGCCAGCTAGCGTCTGTCACATTAAGTTTTGGTATAAAATTTGACGTTGGTCTCGGAAGTTCGAAAACGGTGCACGTTTACCGTTGCCTCGTTATCCGTTTGATATTTCAAAGTTCCCAACATTTTATTACACTTCGGCTTCGACCACTATCTGTTTGCAGTATCAAGGAGGGTCGTTTTATATATTTTTATTGTAATAAGCAAACATGAACAATATATTACTATCCAAACAGTTTAAAAATGATAATATAATAATTTACGATTTAGAAGAAAATGAGATAGAACTATTTTTAAAGAATGTACATACGCGCATAGCTAACAACTCACGCCAATGCCATAGCGGAGAAAAACCATACGAATGCAAAATTTGCAATAAAAAGTTCAAGCGATCGAGTCATTTAACGACACACATGCAAATTCATAGCGGAGAAAAACCATACGAATGCAAGATTTGTAATAAAACGTTCAAGCAATGGAGTGAGTTAACGTCACACATGCGAATTCATAACGGAGAGAAACCATACGAATGCATGATTTGCAATAAAAAGTTCACCCAATCGAGTAGTTTAACGTCACACATGCGAATTCATAGCGGAGAAAAACCATACGAATGCAAGATTTGCAATAAAAAGTTCAAGCGATCGTGTCATTTAACGAGACACATGCGAATTCATAGCGGAGAAAAACCATACGAATGCAAGATTTGTAATAAAACGTTCAAGCAATGGAGTGAGTTAACGTCACACATGCGAATTCATAACGGAGAGAAACCATACGAATGCACGATTTGCAATAAAAAGTTCACCCAATCGAGTAGTTTAACGTCACACATGCGAATTCATAGCGGAGAAAAACCATACGAATGCAAGATTTGCAATAAAAAGTTCAACCAATCGAGTATTTTAACGAGACACATGCGAAATCATAGCGGAGAAAAACCATACGAATGTAAGATTTGCAATAAAAAGTTCAACCAATTGACTAATTTAACGTCACACATGCGAATTCATAGCGGAGAAAAACCATACGAATGCAAAATGTGCAATAAAAAGTTCAACCAATCGAGTGACTTAAAGGTACACATGCGAATTCATAGCGGAGAAAAACCATACGAATGCAAAATTTGTAATAAAAAGTTCAAGCATTCGAGTGAGTTAACGGCACACATGCGAATTCATAGCGGAGAAAAACCATACGAATGCAAGATTTGTAATAAAAAGTTCAAGCATTCGAGTGTGTTAACGGTACACATGCGAATTCATAGCGGAGAAAAACCATACGAATGCAAGATTTGCAATAAAAAGTTCAACCAATTGACTAATTTAACGTCACACATGCGAATTCATAGCGGAGAAAAACCATACGAATGCAAAATGTGCAATAAAAAGTTCAAGCAATCGAGTGACTTAAAGGTACACATGCGAATTCATAGCGGAGAAAAACCATACGAATGCAAGATTTGTTATAAAACGTTCAAGCAATGGAGTGTGTTAACGGTACACATGCGAATTCATAGCTGTGAAAAACCATACGAATGCAATGTTTGCAATAAAAAGTTCAACCAATCGGGTAATTTAACGACACACATGCGAATTCATAGTGGCGTAAGGCCATACGAATGTAAGATTTGTAATAAAATCTGCATTCATTCGAGTCATTTAACAGCACACATGCGAATTCATAGTGGAGAAAAACCATACGAATGCAATATATGTCATAAAAAGTTCAATCAATCGGGTAATTTTACGACACACACGCGAATTCATAGCGGAGAAAAACCATACGAATGCAATATTTGTAATAAAAAGTTCATGCGATCGATTCATTTAACGACACACATGCGAATTCATAGCGGAGAAGAACCATACGAATGCAAGATATGTAATAAAAAGTTCAAGCACTCGGGTAATTTAACGTCACACACGCGAATTCATAGCGGAGAAAAACCATACGAATGCAAGATATGTAATAAAAAGTTCAAGCACTCGGGTAATTTAACGTCACACACGCGAATTCATAGCGGAGAAAAACCATACGAATGCAAAGTTTGCAATAAAAAGTTCAACCAATCGAGTCATTTAACGTCACACATGCGAATTCATAGTGGAGAAAAACCATACAAATGCAAAATTTGCAATACAAAATTCAATGGATCGAGTGATTTAACGAAACACATGCGAATTCATAGCGAAGATAAACCATACGAATGCAAGATTTGTTATAAAAAGTTCAATCAATCGTGTACTTTATCGAGACACATGCGAATTCATAGCGGAGAAAAACCATACTAATGCAAGATTTGTATTAAAAAGTTTTATATATCAAGTTCCCAAATGAGACACATTCGAATTCATAGCAGAGAAAAACCATACGAATGTAAGATTTGTAATTAAAAGTTCTTTTAATCAAGTATTTTAACGACACACATGCGAATTCATAGTGGCGAAATACCATACGAATGCAACATTTGTAATAAAAAGTTCAAGCAGTCAAGTGACTTAAAGGTACACATGCGAATTCATAGCGGAGAAAAATCGATGAATGCTCTTGTGGAATATCAGTGCCGTTATGACGCAGAGGGACTTCATTCTTCAGTGCATTAAATCTGTTACTCTCAAATGTATATAAAAAAACATCTGGATGTAACAAGTCATATTATTATTTCTTTTATTTATTTATTTATCGGCTTTGAGGTATGAGCCCACAACCCGCAATACGTCTGAAGGAAAATTAGTGACCAAGATGCTATGCTACATGCAAGCATGCCGACTCTGTACCACTACTCCGCTTTGTCACCGCCAGCCTCTACATCGCCTATCTCTGGAGCGGAGATTTTGAATTTGGATACAAGTTTATTGATATAACTATTTTTTATGTAACATAAATCCCATAATGGTTGTTGCATACTTTCAACAAGATTGTGGTTCGGTTTGAAGTTTTGGGATGTCCCAATCTATTTATATATTATGTTTTTAATTTTTGTTATTGTGTTGTGTTTACAAAATAAATATTGTAGGTAGGTACATATTGTATTTTTTAATGATTTAGAAATTGAAATTAATAAATAATTTATGCTTTACATTATTTACGCTTTTTTTAAATAGGTACATTATTGTATACTTGGAGAAAGTGTGTATTGGTTTTAGATAGTCAGATTTAATTTATATAATAAACATTATCGCAAATTACAACCTATTTAAATTGTTAGATATAGGCATTTAATTTCAATTTATTTTAATTTATTATTTATATTTTTTTTCTTAATGTTTTTTTATTGTAGAAGTTAGTATATTTGTATTTTTAATTCCAATGTGTTTTACTGCGGTGTTTGGTGTTGTATAGATAATATTGTGGAACCAACAAACTTTAACGAACTTACAAATTATTTCACGACTCTTAATCAAATAAAATTTTACATTGTGAATCTGTTTTTTCTTTACCATATGCCCTTATTTTTTCGGGATAATAATATACTTTGTTAACCCTTAAACGGATTCGTGGGGTCCAAAAGTACCCCACTGACCAGATTCCAGGTGACATCCCCTCTCATGTTTCTGCTAGCGCATCTAAACTCCGGGTATTTTCAGTGTATGTTGTGACCTCGCAGTGCGTAGTCGTGTGTAGCTCGGCGGCATTTGGTTCTTTTCGTACGTGGGTATTGGGGTCTAAAATGACCCCACGAAACCGATTATGATACTTTTTTTCTTAGTATTTTTATTTATTTCTCAGATTTACAACAACAATGTCGGGACGTTTCACAGAAAATGCTGAAAGAAGCTTGATTGAAGATGATGGTTTATCAGATTTTGATGATATGGATAAAAAAAAATAAGCAAAACTTTTTCACGAAATACCTTTTTTGAATGCATAATATATGTATCCAAAAGTAGGTATCTATAATAATTATTTTTTAACTGGTTTAATAAAAAAAAGCAATTATAATTAAAAAAAAAACTGTAGTTTTTTCAATAAAAAATATATACATAAAAGTATATGATTCAATATTTTTTTCAATTTTAATTTTTGAGGTACGAAAATACCCCACGAAACCAGTTACGTAATTAAAAATAGAGAATCCGTTCAAGGGTTAAGTCCCTTATCACCAATCCATAAAGATGGATAGAATTATTTTTGAATTGCTCACCATTGCTCAGAGGCTTGCATTGGCTTCCGATGTGGGCAAGGGTTGATTTCAGAGTATGTGTTTACAAAGCAATTAATAATATTATCTCTCCTTCATATTTGGAGGAGATGTTTGCTCCCAAAATTATAACAGAAAGGCGCGCAACTTTGAGGTCGGCCCAGAGCCTCTTCTCTGAACTGGAGGAGGTCCGCAGACGAAACCCTACGCGTTACGGTGATCGCGCTTTGTGCGTGGTGGGGCCCAAACTATGGAATGCTCTCCCTCTGAGTTTAAGGCAAGCTGAAACAGTTGACAAGTTTAAGAAACTCTTAAAGACCCATTATTTTCGGATGTCTTACTGATGTTTTGTATTAAATTTGCATTCTTCCAATCCAATTGACTATTCCAATCCATATTGACTGTTTACAAGTATCTATGATGATTTCACATATTTTACAACATGACGAACCTTGTGGGATTATTGCCATTTTTGTTATTTTGTTATGTTTGGACGAACCTAATTGGTGATTATTACTCTTTTCTTTTTATGTGAGGCGCCCTTGAGGTGAAGATATTTCACTAAACGGTGCCATAAAAGTTGTCCAAGTATTATTATTATTTGAAGGAATAATATTATTCAGGGTGAGTATAATGAGTTGAAGGTAAAATATTAAAATTGCAAACAGCATTCATGAAAAAAGATTTTTCTTCTGTTAAATACTATTTACTTAACCTTGAAGCCTTTGTTTGCTTCCTATAAGGATAGTTGTAGTTGGTAGCTTAGTGATTCATTAGCTGACTTTAGTTGCTGAGTTCGATCCCTGGTACCTGTCTTATGTTTTTAGCTAGAGTATGCCCTTCATTCAGAGTCGTAATAGCAACGTAGGGTGCTTTTGTTGAACTGTTTCAGAACCATACTATCCTGTAGTGTATGCAGAATGATTCACCCGCTTCCCCCACCTCCACAGACATCCACCGTTTCTCACACACTTATAGTACAGTTTAGCCACGGACGAGTGAGGTCGTTGCAGCATGACTGTGCAGTGTGTCCTTGAACCGGTGTTAGTTGACAAGTAAGCCTTACAATGGCGACAAGGATAAATCAGGTAGCGTGTTGATATTATAAATTTGTTGTTTTGGAAAACAAAAATCCTTTAGAAGGAGAAGATACCGATAACGGCATAAAATCAAATAAACTTTTTCGTGTGACCAAACCATAAATGCAATCGGTAGATGGCTACTATTTGAATGGAATTAAATTTCGGTGAATAATTTTCGATAGCTATTGAATTACAAAGAATAAAATTCCATATAGGTATTATTATAGTGTTCATCAAATAAAAATATGAAAGTTCTCCGATCAAACAAGAACATGGGAAAATCAAATATAATCAAAATTAAAACCGAAGATGGAAGGACAGTGAACGACAAAGAAAGTATAAAAACGACGATAGTAAAATTCTACAGAAAACTATATGAATCAACAGCAACACGTACTGAGACAAATATCGTCATGAATGTAGGATCCGAAGAAATACCAGAGATAAACGAAAGTGAACTGAGAGAAGCCCTAAAATACATGAAAAGTAACCAAACTCCAGGAGATGACCAAGTGACGAGTGATATGATAAAGTTGGGTGGAGATGAAATCATTGAAGCAGTTAAAATACTCCTAAATAAATGCATAGAACAGGAAACTATCCCAGAAAATGGGCAAAATGCAGAAGTAATATTATTATACAAAAAGGGAGACCCTGAAAACTTAGAGAACTACCGCCCAATAAGTTTATTATCTCACTTATACAAGTTACTTACAAAAATTCTCACAAACCGTTTGACACCAAAATTAGATTTCTACCAGCCAATAGAACAAGCTGGCTTTAGAAAATAATTCGGAACTACAGATCATATACAATAGGGTGGTGCGAAAAAAGTCAAGTTGATGATATCGATTCGCTATAGTGCGGAAAAGTTGCGATTGGTAAGTACAAGAAAAACAAAAAAATAATTATTCAAATCGAACTTTATCTTCCGATCCCGCAAGCCACCTAAAATTTGAAGAAAAATGATAATTTCAGTTTTTTAATTGTATTGACACATATTTTTAATTGCTATATTGAAAAATAGTTATAGCTTATACAGTTGAATGATATTAAAAAATATTGTTGCGTTTAGATAATATCTTCCGATCGTGCATAGCTCGTTAAAAATTGAGAAAAAATTTTTTTGTGAATTTGATGAATTATGTAAAGAATCTCCTAAAGTCAGTTTGCGGTCTCCAATTAAGATTTAAAATATGTAAATAAGATATTATCTCTAATAATAAAGGAAAGTGCCTGACTGACTGACTGACTGATTGATTGACTGACTGACTGATTGACTGACTGACATACTCACTCATCAACGCACAGCCCAAACGGCTAATCGTAGAGAAGTGAAATTTGGAAATCAGGTAGGTTTCAATACAAAACCTTCCACTAAGAAAGGATTTTTGGAAATTCCACCCCTAAGGGGGTGAAAAATAGGGTTGAATGTTTTTCAAAGTATGCGAATATCTCGGAAACTAGACGTGGTACAAACTTGAGATTTGGCATATGAATTCTCCTATAGAAATGAGTAGTAGTTTTCTTGGACAGTTTTTCCTAATTTTCATTAAAAGGGACGAAAAAGGGCACATATAAAAAGGGATGATTTTTAAGTGGCTCCTAAAAAGTTTAAAACTGGTTTTATCGAAATTTCTTAAAAATGATTTCTTCAAAAAGAGTCAAATTATACTATTTTGTTTTCAAAAGATATCATTAATTAAAGGGGAGGGGGTGAGGGGCACTTTTCCAACGTGTATGTGTGTGTGTCTGTCCCCTCTTTATAACTTTTGATTCGTTTGATGCACAGATCGTAAAACTTCGGAAAATATTGTATACTTTAAGCCTACAAAATTTGTATACTCAGAATTTTGAATTTTATTTTCAGTCAGGGGTAATCAACCTTTGATTTTTTTTTTTTATTTTTTTCATATATTTCGAAAACCATAAAATCTAGAAGCCTAAAAATGAGTATGTATATAGAAAAATATAATTTAATGAAAAAGTTCCAAGATTTCTCAAACTTTTTTTATAAAGAAAAATATTTTTTTTATGACAAATTTACGAGTTTCAGTGCATATATTTCTGAATTTTATAAAAATATCGATAAACGCCGAAACCGTCCAACTAGATAATTGATTTTTCTATAAAAAATACATACATCATAGCAGTACATCTCAAACTTTTCTTAACAATTTTTGTAAAAATTTTATTTATTGACGACATCGTTTCATACAATAAACGTACCGACTCAGGCCTTCGACAGTTGGATCTCATTTTTACATGTAACTTTTTTTATAAAGTAAAACATTTTTTATAACAAATTTACGAGTTTTGGTGCCTATACCTATTTCAGAATTTTATAAAAATATCGAAAAAAGCCGAAACGTTTAAAACTGGTTTTATCGAAATTTCAACTGCAGATTTAGTCAAATTTTATTATTCCGATTAGGGTGCGTGGTACTTTTTTTCGAAAAACCATATCTCTTAGATAAATTAAGTGAGAAAGCTGTAAATTAATATATAGATTCTTACTTTAAAATAAAAATCGACCGGTTTCATTGTTTTGTCAAAGATTTATTTTAAGCAGTGTTATGGTAGGATAAAGATTTTTGCAACAAACAAAATAATACTATTGAGATCCTAACCTTGAAACGTGGCACGATGAAGTTACACGTGCGGCTAGGTATATATATACTGCATGTACCTTATTGTAATGCCCAGAACAGTGGTTTCCAAAATTAAAGATTATTTTTGTGAAATTAAAAATACGTTGAAAATATCCTGTCAAAAAGAAATATAAAAAATAGGGATTATAAGTATGAGTTATTTAACAGTTTCCATTCTCACGCAAATTAAAATAAATTAAATTTAAATAACTTAAAGATTTTGAGATTTTTAAAGAAATTGTACATACGTACATAATAATATAATATAGGAACGTAAAGGTCTCAAAATAGCTGCTGCAAGTATTTTTTTTTATTATGTGGCATTTCCTTAGGTGTGTACAAATATTTTTTTTGATATAACTGTTTGCATCAAAAAACTATTTTTTACGGTAAGTAGATATAAGGTAAGGATCTGGATTGTACTACAAATACTACAATTCTTTATGTCTTGATCTGTCAATATATTTGAAGCCATTTAGTCAAAAAAAGAAAGACATTTCGTACAAAAACTAGCTTATTATTAAAAAAAAAACTATATACTTAGGTAATCTTGGTTTGAATTTATTGCGTAATCCATGTGTTGTGGTATCGTGCAAAAAAGAAAAAGCAGAATCTGTAGTAGATTAATAAGCGCCTTTTATTAGTTGATAAACCAGAATTTACAACAATATCAAGTGAAGTAAAGGCATAGAGAAAAACTTAACAGCTAACAAACTGACAAGAGCATAGATATAAGAATAAAGTTAAGTAGGTACAATAAAATGTTTTTTATTTAACATTCCCTCTAAAACATTATATTGACTTAATTACTAACAATCCTTAATCCTATTAAATGAATTAATTTTCCAAAAATTACACCAGTAGCAGGCCTTGTTAAAATATCAGCCAACTGTAGGTCATCCGAGACATGGGTAATACAGATATTTTTATTTTCAATCATCTCCCTTTGTTATGATCGGTTGAGGCGTTCAAAAATCTGTTCTGAGAAGTCTCACAGGTTGTTGTTGAAAGGCTTAAGGGTCCGAAAGATTAGAAACAATGGATATGGTTTTTACATGGTTAACGCGGCGACACATTGTCCCTGACAAAGTCTTCTGTGTATTTAAAAAATCTAAAGGATAGACTAATTCTCGCGAAATGGTTTTTTTTTTATTCTTCGAAGTAGGGTAGATAACCTCTTTAGTGTATAGTATTGTTTTGCGAATTGGACTAATGAAAAAAAAAACCCCTTGTAATAAAATATGTTTGTTATGATAAATAGAATTGTTTAGATGGTATTATGGTTATTATCAAACTAGGTATGTAGTTGTAACTGTAAAGGAACATAAGTAGGTATGTTGTTTCGAATACACATAATAGATTATGATTTATTCAATAATGTGTAGATGTATGAGAAATGAATTATTTGTACAGTGGAGATAATTTGCACAAAATGGACATAAGCAGTATTTAGCAAATAGTAGGCAAGTAATTAATTATATAAATTAGATCATTATTACTTATGTTTAGTAGTTGCTATAAGTATTGTAGAGATGTAGATTGATTTATGGTTTAAATATGTAGGTAGTCATTATATGATGTTACGATGTTTTGATTAAGTAAGCTATCAATAAGACATATTAAATGAACGTGTATGTACTTCATGTTTAGGAAATGTAAGAAGATTTAAGAGAAGAGGTAGGTTAAGAATTACCTAAGATATAATTAATTAATGGTCAATAGTAGTAATCAGAATAAGAATTAATATTAAGAGAATTTTTGAACATGTCTAGTACATAAGATTTCGATGTACAATTATATTAATAAGGGTGTAACTAATTTTAAGAGATAAGTAAGCATAAAATGATGAGAAGATTTACTTAATCTAGTATAAGATTACTATTAAGAAATGTATTAAATTAAGGTTTATGAAAAACGTAGATGATAATACTAACCTATCAGTTAAGATGAAAAATCATGTATAAAGAAAAGATTTATTGATTACTAGGTATGAAGATTCATACGGAAAGATATGTTATAATTATATTATTTTATTATATGTTTCTCGCGCGTATACATTTTGTAGTGGTCACAAAAACAATTACCCTGTCTCATTCACACACACACCGCTGTCTTCCCCACCAATAAGAACATCCTTTGACTCCATTTTGTCCCCCTTCCTTGTCCTGACTCCGCCTCTCGGAAGTTTTCTTAAAAATAGCTGTATTGCAAGGCGAGCCCTCATAACACGCTAATACGTAGCTGCACGCATATATACTTACGCTACTAATCTGTTGCCTGAGTAGAGTTTTGACGTATCTAGTGTTATTTCGAGCGTATCCGTAATTGTAAAATAATTAGTGATTGGTGAAAGTGTAATTTCGGTTTATATTTGGAAATAAGCGTAGAGTGGTGTCGGGTATACTGTAATCGCGTAGTGACGTATTAAAATAAACAAGTAGAGATTAATAGTTACATCTAGTGATTGAGTTTATTTGCTAGTAGTGTTGAAATAAATAAGAGTTGTTGTGTAGTGATACCAAATTGGATTAATTGGCTGGTTGCAGTAGAGGTTTGAGTATCTAGTTTACTAACCATAATATTTGTTCATACCCAAGTTCGTATTGTATGAGGATTTAAATTTTACTTGTTTTGCGTTGCAAGTTACACAGTCGTGTAACCATTAAATTAAATTCATTAGAAGAGCCTGTGAAAGGATATTCTCAGGGGGGTAAGGGAGGGCATTCCTCACACAATACCTCCCACGGGTTTTAGTATACTAACCGAAGTAGTTTGAAATTTTTCTGTTTGTTTCGCTTATAGGTATTTCATAATATTTTCATGTTTTTGTCTCCCGAGCCCTATAGGCGTAACACCTTATGTAATGGTATCTGGTATCTATATGTTTTGTCCTATTGTGGAACTCAGGGTTCTTTGCCAATTTGATCGCACTTGTATTATCCACAAATAGAGAGGATATGTCATTGCTTAATGAAATTTCCCTAAATATACGATGTAACCATATGGCTTCCTTTGATGCTTCACTTGCTGCTATGTATTCCGCTTCAGTCGTTGATAAGGAAACACATTGCTGTCGTTTGCTGAACCAGGATATAGGTCCTCCATTAAACATGGAAATCATTCCACTCACTGACTTTCTCGTTATTGGATCACTGGCAAAGTCAGCATCACTGTATATTTCAAGTTTACTTGAACCAGTTCTTTTGTAGAGTATTACCAAATTTGGTGTTCCCTTCAGATATCTAAGAATTCTTTTCACCAGTAGCCAGTGTTTGTTTGTTGGTTTTTCAAGAAATTGTGATACATAATTTACTGCAAAAGTGATGTCAGGTCTTGTGACCACCGCAAGATACATCAAACAACCAACTGCTTCTCTATATGGTGCATTTGTTAAATCCAAATCATCAACTTCATCCATTTTTAGATATTTCTCAATAGGAGTAACAACAGGTTTAGCATTATTCATATCGAATCTTTTAAAAATTGCCTCAGTATACATTTGTTGATTTATAAATATCGAACCATCAATAGGTATTACATTTTATAGAAACATTTAGAAAATAACCGATAGGTTCCACTGTCATATTAAAACTGTCCTTCAGCACACTCACAAATTGTTCAAGATCATGTTCACTATTTGAAGCCACCAGTCCATCATCAACATAAATAACTACAATTAACTTTGCTTTATTGTCCATATTGAAAAACAAAAAGGGGTCACCTTCACTCTCAAGCAATCCAAAATTTTTCATAGCATCTTTAAATTTCTTATTCCAAATCCTTGGTGACTGCTTTAGGCCATATAAACTTTTATTTAATTTACAAACTTTTTTACTCCCATCTTGGAAACCTTGTGGCTGATCCATGTATAATTCTTCGTCTAATTGGCCATGTAAAAATGCTGACTTCACATCAAACTGGGTTAACTTAAGATTTTCATGGGCTGCCACGCTTAAAAATGCACGAATTGTATCAAAGCGAGCAACTGGACTAAAAGTTTCACTGTAATCCAAGCCCTTCTTTTGACTATAGCCTTTTGCAACTAGTCTTGCCTTATATTTGTTGATCGACCCATCTGGATTTCTTTTTATTCTGTACACCCACCTGTTAGTAATTGTACTTCTTCCAATTGGCAAGTCTGTAAGAGTCGAAGTATTGTTATTCAGAAGACAGTTCATTTCCTGCTCCATTGCAGCCTTCCAATGTACATGACATTCAGATTTTAATGCTTCATTATAATCAATTGGTTCTTCAATTTCAGCTAACATACTTTCTATTAACCTCACAGGTTTCTTAATACTGTCTGCAGTCCTTAACCTGGTTTTTAAACTCTCCGTCTCACATGACGGTTCTTTACTTTCAGTAGGTTGATTTTCAGCATCAGAGTTTTGAACAATATTATTTTGACTGCTTTCCATAATGGGGAAATTTACAAGGACTATATTTCGGTCTGGTTCAAATACAACATCTTTGCTTCTGATTATTTGGTTCGATGACATTAATATTCTATATCCATCTATATCTTCATTGTACCCGACAAATTTCCCTCTTAATCCTTTCGGATCCCATTTTTTACGTTTGTCTTTGGGAACATGGACATAACAACTTGAACCAAATATGTGTAGTTTATTTAAATGAGCAGTCTTGCCGGTGAACAGCTCGTACGGTGTTCTTCCCTCTACAGAACTTGGACCAGTTCTATTTAATGTATACACACTTGTAATTACTGCTTCGGCCCAGAGATTTTGGCAAACCTCCTGCCACCAACAATGTTCTTGATAAGTCAACTACAGTTCTATTTGTCCTCTCTGCACATCCATTTTGTTGTGGCGTGTATGGATTCGTAATGACAAATTTTATACCTTCAGCTTTCAAGAAATCACTCACTTTTTTATTATTAAATTCTAGTCCACCGTCACACTGAAAACTTTTTACAGAATGTCCACACTGGTTTTTTATAAATTCAACCATTTCTGTAATCTTATTGAATGTTTCAGATTTTTCTTTGATAAAGTACACCATACGATATTTTGTAAAATCACATGTAAAACACAGAAAATATTTGCTTCCACCTAACGATGATTGTTCCATAGGACCACATAGGTCGGCATGTATAATTTCACCAGGTTGGGCAGCTCTTTGAGTACGAGACTGATATACATTTTTGTGTTGTTTGCCTTCGACACAGTGACCACAAAATTCTTCACTCTCTTTAAACTCAATACTATTTTGTTTCAAAATTTTCTTTACATGGGATTTATTCTGGTGTGCCATTCTTTCATGCCAATTTTGTAAGGTTCCACAGGTTGTTAAATTTGCTTCAGGACTTTGTTTTACTCTGATACACATTTTCAGTAATTGACCACTTCTTACACCACGCGCTTTTACAACACTATTCTTAATAAATTCACATCCATTTTTGTCTGATACAAATATTAATCCTTTGTCTATAGCAGATGTAACAGAAAATAAATTTTGACGAGCATCTGGTACATATAATACATTTTCCATAACACATGAATTCCAGCTCCCATTTATCAAGGCTTCAAATCTGACGTTGCCTTTTCCAATAGCATCCATTGTTGACTTTACTTGCCAAATGTATTATTAAAGGTTTTTCAACTATGTGAAATATTTCAAAAAGATCTCTGTGCGGTGTTACATGATTTGTGGCACCACTATCAACAACCCAAATGTCATTACTGCAGCATTCACTACTTAAAATTTCACTTATTTCACTCACAAAGGCTTGATCTTCCTTTTCTTCCGACATTTGATATTTCACAAACTTGTTAATCTTTGTGTTAGGACAATTTCTCTTAATATGGCCTGGTTTATTACATCCATAGCATTTGAATTTTTTTGGTTCTCTCCTTTTAAATTCTTTTCTTACATTCTTTTTATGAAAAACAACTTTATTTGAGCTTAATAATGCCTCAGGGTTATGCTTGTCATTTCTTCTTTGGTCATCTGTTGTTAGCACTCCAATAAGTTTTGTAAGGGTTTGTTGTTCTTCACTACGTGCCCACCAAGCTTGACACAAGCTCTCATATTCGTTGGGGAGTGTATCCAACAACTTTACTATTAACGATGATTCCTCAGGTTTAACATTCAATTGTTGCATCTTCAATACCAAGTTTTCAAACTTTGAAATATGAGTCGTCATATCATCCTCTTCAGCTTTCTTAAAACCGAAGAATTCAGATTGCACAATATGCGCCGCTTGTTTGCTTTGTTGTTCAAAAATTGTCAACAATTTCGGCCACATGTCATAACTTGTTTCGCATGTTAATATTAATGACATGATCCTGGTTTCTACAGACTTTACAATGACTTGACACGCATATCTGTCGGCTTTGTCCCATACTTTGACATCTGCTTTATATTTATCCAACACGTCTTGCGCAGCATCCTTTTTCGGCGGTTTGGGCTTCTGCAGATCTCCAATGCATACTTCATATGCCCCCTCACTGCCACGCAAAAGATTTCGTATGGCAAATTTCCATGTGCTCCAATTCTCCGCCCCCCGCAACTTTTCAACGCCAAAACATTCCATTGTACATTCAATACAACACGAGGCGACAAGTTTATAGGTTAGGAAAAAACAACGCGTAACTTCGATTACGTTCGCACAATACTTTTTTGCACTTCCAATTTTCATCATCAGCGAACCACGCTCTGCTACCATGTTGTGGTATCGTGCAAAAAAGAAAAAGCAGAATCTGTAGTAGATTAATAAGCGCCTTTTATTAGTTGATAAACCAGAATTTACAACAATATCAAGTGAAGTAAAGGCATAGAGAAAAACTTAACAGCAAACAAACTGACAAGAGCATAGACATAAGAATAAAGTTAAGTAGGTACAATAAAATGTTTTTTTTAACACCATGAATAGTAGGTAAGTATATGTTGAAAAAAGTAGATTATTTTGGATATGAAAATAAAATGTAACCAATTTGATAAATATGACATTTTAAAATCATCTACAAAATACTCACACGATTTTAGGATAGGTCGTAAATAATTGTTTTGAAACCACTAGCAACCTCCGTAGATTTCGTCAATGTAGTGCGAAAGAAATTAATTTTCCTAAAGAATTTACTAAAGCTTGGTTCACACTTGGTCGAGTAGCGGTACTTCAGTAGCTAAATTAGTAAATTATACGCTGCTTGACCAAAAATCTTTCACACTCTATTCAACAGTTCATTAAAAAATTTATTGACCCGACAAAGCTACCGGCCAGTGTTGCTACCCTTGTATAATGTTTGACCCGAAAACAAACTTAAAAAATGTTAATCCAAAAATTTAGTATCCGGAAAGGTGAATGAATAAAAAAGGTCGTTCCAAAATTTTTGTGGCCTGAATGGTACAATTAAACTAAAAAAAGGTCATTGCGAAACGTCATGACCCGGACATTTTAAGTTTCGCTCGCACTCCCGGACGCACGTCGCAATTTCCTATCAGGTGACAACTCTTCTGCCAGCTAATCTATTCGGCAATTTTTTATTGATCACACAACCCTTAGTAGGGGACAAATTTATTAAAAATTGAATTTTGGAAAAAAAAGTAATTAATTAAAAAAAAAATACTAGGTTGCTGAATGTATGCTATTAGCTATGACATATACTTAAAATTATACGGTTGAGCATATTTAATGAGTTATTCAAAATATTATGAAACCCTGATTTTGTCCCATTCCTCCACACAGTGCGGAGGAATGGGACATGCAAATAAAATTGTAACTTATTTAATTAATTTCGCTAAAACGATCAAATTTTATTTCGAATGCAAAAACTTCTTGCATTCTTTTTGCACTGCCATGTTTTTGAGGTGATGGCAATACCAGTACTTCAATATTTTGTAATTGAACAGCCTGGCGAATTTTTGTATAATCATTCCTTATTCAATTTATATTTTTTTTATCCTTAATCTCGGCATCTAAAAAAATACATTACACCTTCAATATTTCATTGATTTGATAAAAAATAGCTAATTGTGCAAAAATATTCACATACAGGAGGTATGGGGTATGTCCGATACCTCACTCAATGAACTGTCCGAAACCTCCACCATGAACAATAAAATGGTAAATTTAAAACAATAAGTTTTAAGTTATGTTAAAACAATGCGTTAATATGACGAATAATTATCGCAGGTTTAGGAATAAAACATAAAAATAATCTTACCTTTGGTTTACTTTCCCCCAAAAGGATGGGTTGTAATAGGTATACTATTACTTTTTATGTCGTCAATGATTTTTTACTAAACGTACCCCTATATACATCTTTTGACAAGTATATGAATATATAACTGCCCCAAATATTTTTTCCTTTTTTTCTCTGTGGTTATTATTGTCAAAGGGTGTCAATCTCAAACTCTTATAAAGTAAAATAAATTACATCAAGAAAAAGCGCGAATTTCTTCACTACGAGTTAATAAAAAGTTGAATCATCCAGCAAGAAATCAAATTCAAATCAAGCTAAAGTGAGGTGAGTGCGAAATTCATATTTTACATCTCACGCACCCCAGATTGAAAACCAGTATATCTATCTCACTCAGCCTAAATAGACGCCGTCATTGGCAAGAGCGAGAGGGAGAATATTTGAATCTGAAGCAGTTTATTGTGAACAATACATAAATCCCTCCATCATTGTTAATTACGAGCAACAGCTCATACACCTCATCTTAACAAAGAATCTTTATTGATGTGCCCTAGTGCACTAAATGAAAGCAAATACTACATACCGGTTTCGAAGTTGCAGTCTGGTCATCCGTTAATAGTTTGACACCTTACAGTTTCTACATCTTACACTGAACAACTGAACACAGTTTATATATTTCAACGCTCACATAATTGGATTATCATAACTTTATAACCATAAATATATTATACAGACACACAACATCAAAAACGCATGAAACGTCAATTGAGATAGCAGCACTGAGGCTTTTTGAGATATTGACCACTTTTAGAACTGAGACGACGTTGAAGATTGACTCATTGAGAGTCAATCGAGAAATTACTCACTAACACTGTTTTCTTATTATTCTGTTAACAAATCGAACCATTAAAGAGCAAGTTCGAACGGGACACATTGTTTTGATTGCAGTACGAACTCCAAACTGTCACTCACTTGGATTGGTAGCACTGATTGCATTCACAGATTGCATGAAACAATAGAAACTACAAATAATCGCTTGCGACTTATCGCTTCTATATCTGCAAATCGCCATAAAGTCATTTTCAAATTGCTTCTTGTAAAGTAATTGAGTACATATTATTATTAATATATATTATTAGAAAAGAAAATATTAACACTAATAAGAAGCATAATAACAATATTATAATATTGATATACCTACCTACTGCACTAATATCAGCTGCGTCACGGGAGGTGATTCCTAATCGAACACGTAATCTAAAGCGTGGGTTCGATCCCGGACGTCTCCACAGTGTGCAATTGACTTTCTCTTCTAATAAATAACTTTCGACACAAATCACAATATAATGGACAGTGAACCCAAGAAGCTAACCAGGGTGCTTAGACGCAAGCCTACAGCTGCAATGACATCTATAGATAAAAGATCCAAGCAGGACCCGGCAACCCCATTGGCACATAATCAGAACAACAGAAAATCCACAACAACTTTGCCATCTACCGAAGAAGTATGCAAGCAATCAAAAGTAAGGAATTGTGTTGATGCGGGTGGTATAGACGATTCTTCAAGCAATTTCCTATATAGTTTGCACGAGTCAATAAATGAAGTGAAAAAGCAACTCGATGTGCAAAATAATAACCTATTATCAAAGATGAGCGAATTATCAGACAAATTGTCAATTATTGATCAATTATTTGCTGAAAACTCACAACTTAAAGAAAGAATCACCTCTTTAGAGGACAAATTTGATAAACTGGAGAAATCGGGAGCAGGGAGCTGCAGTACTGGAGGTAGTGTCGTGGAGATGGACTCAATCGCTAGCGAGATGGAGGAGAGGGACAGGAGAAAGAAGAACATAATTGTGTGTAACTTGGAGGAAAGCTTGAAGACGGTGAAGTCAGATATTCTTAACGACGATAAGGTGAAAGTTTATAATCTACTGAAGGAAGCTGATCCCACACTATCATCCGCTGATATAAGGTGTTTTAGGCTTGGCAAGGAATTTAACAATAGGGCACGACCAATAAAAGTCATACTGAAGCATCAGAGTCAAGTTGGTGAGATTTTTAAGAATAGAATCAAACTTAATAATCGTATACGAGTATATAGGGATCAAACTGTAATACAAAGGAACCACTATATGAAATTAAAGGAAAGTTTGAACGCAAGAATCCAGAACGGTGAGAAGAATCTTATAATTAAATTTATTAAGGGCAGCCCCAAAATTGTACTCTCTAAGAACTCAAAAAACTCATTTGTTTATACCAAAACGTCAGGGGCGTAAAGACCAAATTGAGCGAACTCCGTCAGTCGCTTCCATCTACTGGTTATCACGTAATTCTCTTAACAGAGACTTGGCTGGATCCTTGCGTTGGAACTCCTGAACTCGGATTTACAAATCACCATGTGTATCGATGTGATCGTAGCCCACATTCCAGTAATAAGTCGAGGGGTGGGGGGGTCTTAATCGCGGTTGACAGGTCTTTAGCCAGTAGAAAACTGGTAATCAAGGGTAAATTGATAGAACAAGTTTTTGTATTGGTCAAATTGCCCCAAGAATCCATTATATTTGGTTGCACTTATATTCCACCCTGTTCTGATATTGCCATATATAAGGAATATCACGAAGCGATAGAATCGATAATGTCCAAACACAAGGATCACAAACTCATCTTGACTGGTGACTTTAATCTGCCTGATTGTGACTGGCGGATACAAAATGTGTTAGACAATAGCCTCGGATCTGATAGAGTGCAAATTTCAAACACCTTAAACAACGAAAGAGCCGCTGAGCTAGTTGACATGGCAAACTACTTCGGTCTTCTTCAGCTAAATAATGTGGCAAACAAGAATGACAGGGTCTTGGATCTTGTGTTTGCATCGCACTATGCAACTACATCTGTCAGTTGTTCTTCTTCAAGCTTGCTTCCTATCGATTCCCACCACCCTCCCCTCGACATTACAATCTCATCTCAAATGTCCGACTCGGGGGATGAATCAATGGCCAGACGTAACTTCCAAAATGCCGATTATTCTACCATAAACACTTTTTTGGAGAACATGGATTTGTCATTTATTCACATCGATAGTGACATAAATTCTATGGTTGAACGATATCATTCTGGGTTGCAAGAATGTGTGGAAACTTGTATCCCCGTGAAATCTGTGAAGCGATCACACTATCCAAAATGGTTCAGTGCAGAACTTATACAATTAGTTGTAAAAAAAAAAGTCGCTCATAGGAGGTACAAAGAAACGTCCGACTTGGGCGACTACAATTGTTTTGCTGAACTACGTTCTGAATGTTCTTCTATGTCAAAAACGTGTTATAGACAACACATTGAGTCAATTGAAAACGAATTGCCGAGAGACTCTCGCGGTTTGTGGAAGTTTGTCAATGCAATGAGAGACGATCACGTGGATATCCCATCCAAATTGAATTATAATGGTCGGCAATCTGATTCTCCTCAATCGGCGGCAAATTTATTCGCATCTTTCTTTCAGGAGGTCTATGACACTCCGTCCGTGAATGTCGGCTTTGATTTTTCCCCCGATAAAACGATCAATTTGCCCGAGGTTTCATTTACTATTGACGAAGTCACAAGTGCGATCCTTGCTTTGGATACTTCAAAGGCAGCAGGGCCGGACGGCATACCGAATGTTTTTATAAAAAACTGTGTTACAATATTGGCAAAACATCTTCACCTCCTATTCAACAAGTCCCTAAGTACTGGTATATTTCCTAATATATGGAAAACAGGATTTATCAATCCCATATTCAAGAAAGGTGACAACGGTCAAGTAGTTAACTACAGACCTATTTGTGTGTTGTCCGCTATCCCCAAACTCTTCGAATCTTTGGTTGTAATTAAAATAAGAAATTCAATCAACAGCATAATCACTGAAAGGCAGCACGGTTTTGTACCGGGGAGATCAACCCTTACGAACTTACTCCTATACCAGAACAGTATTGTCAACTCACTCACAGCGAGAGGCCAGGTCGACTCCGTGTACACTGACTTCTCTAAGGCTTTTGATAAAGTATCTCACGACATTTTGCTATATAAGTTACGTGTATACGGGGTTGATGGCGTTTTCTATCAATGGATTGAAAGCTACCTCAAGCAGAGAACACTTAAGGTCAGATTGGGTGACTTCGTGTCTGACACCGTGTTTGCTCACAGCGGCGTGCCTCAAGGATCGCACTTGGGGCCAATACTTTTCAATGTTTTTATAAATGACATGGCTCAGATCTTCAGAGATGTGGGTGTGTTGTTGTTTGCTGACGACCTCAAACTGTATAAGACTGTGAAAGGTTTGTCTGATTGCGTAGTGCTGCAGAAAAATCTGGATAGACTTGGTGATTGGTGCAGACAAAACAAACTTGTTCTTAATATCGCAAAATGCCAGATCATCAGATTTCACAAAACTCGATCCAAGATTGCCTATAATTATTCGATCGACAACACAGTACTCGATTGCGTTACAAGCTTGAGAGACTTGGGCATCACCTTCTCTGAGGATCTGACCTATAAATTGCACATAGAGGAGATTGTCGGTAGATCTTTGAGGACTCTGGGCTTCGTCTTCAGACTGGCGACGGACTTTCAGTCCATCGATTCCTACAGGCTTCTCTTTGTATCTCTCGTAAGACCAATATTGGAATATAACACCTCAATATGGTCACCACATTACAATGTCTATATCAATGCATTGGAGAGAGTGCAGAGAAGGTTCTTGAGGATTATAAATTACAAAATGGGAATACCGGTCGAGAGGATTGATTACGCCTTTCTGATGGGCGAGCTCAGACTCCTTAGCTTGGCGGATCGTAGAAGGATGTTTGATTTGTGTTTCCTTCATAAACTAATAAATGGCGCAATCGATTCCACCGAATTGGTGGAACTGGTCTGCTTCAAAATTCCGGCCAGGAACACCAGACAGTGTGTTGTTTTCCGCGAATCAAACACTAGTAATAATTACACATACCACTCTCCGATCAATAGAATCCACAGACTGGGAAACCTGTTGGGTGACCAAGCTGATGTTTTTGCCGACAGTTTCCTCAAGTATAAACATAAAATTATCAACTTTTTATTTTCATTGAACTGATTTCGGGCGGTTGGTTGGTTGTCGGATCATTTGTGTTGAATACCTTTTAAGTACCGCTATGTGTAGAGTCATATTTAGGATTAATTATCTTTCTGTACGTTTCTCTAAAGGACTGCAATATGATTTCAGTCCTGGTCTCCTTTAATGTTGTTTCAGACATGTGTGGCTTGTCGACTGTTTTGAACCTTTACTGAATGTATCTTGACTCTGTGGTTTTTGTATGTTGACATTGTTTTTTTTTTGTTATCTTTATGTTTGACGTCCCTATTGTCTTTCTGCCATTGACTGGCTCAGTGATATTGTTTCAATTCGATATTTCTTCTGTGAATGTAAGTTCTATGTGAAAATTTCAAACCCATTATTTTTCCAAAATTTCTATTATACAACTAAAACATTGTTATCTTCGATATTCTACTGTGTTTGTCTTGACTATTTTGAAACTACAATTTCATTTGATTCTCTATGATTTATATCTTTTAACAAAACCGTTATAGGTGTAATATATTGTAATTTTTTTTCTGATTTGTACGATATTATGTAATGTATAACATGTAAAAGGCCTAGGCCGTGTATATCATAAATAAATAAATAAATAAATAAATAAATAAATATGAATAATACGAGTACTGTCCCATACCTCCACACTCTCCCCTACTAAATTATTCGTCACTCGACTAAAACACTCAACCAACGTAAACTACGCTACTGTGAACTAGGCTTAAGTACCTAACTGTATTAATTATTGATCACCAGTATTTCTTTATCCTTATGTAGGTACCTACATACGCACCTTGGTGTTATTTTTATAGCAACACGAGCACGCCTCATGGCCGTGAAAGCCAACAAGGACACTGTTCTGTTGTGTAATCGGGAGTTGGCTGGGTAGGTAGGTACCTACCTACCAATGACGTCATTAAATTATTTTTATGAATAGGTACGACTTTTTCCCAAACTGTAGGTAATTTACATACGACTGTTATTGGTGTGCTATAAGTTTGCCTATATTGATGGTACCTACATTGAAAAAAAAAAGAATAAATGCACGTGATTTTCCCAAAAGGCGCCCCTCTTCCCTGGTTATGTTTCGTGATTGTTTTCTTTTAACAAACTCCACCGTGTTTTTGTGTGTTTTGCCAGCAAAGCGATTCATATTGATTATACAGTATCATTAGATACTTACAGTTTTCTGAAAGTATTGAAACGATTTGTCCCAAGGCGAGGTCGTCCTTTGAGGATATATTCAGATAACGCTGGGAACTTTAAGGGTGCTGCTGAGGAGATTAGGCAATTTTACAACATGGTAGATTCATCTAAAGTTAAAATTTGTGATTTTTTGTCTCAGTATTCTACAGAGTGGAGATTTATACCTTCGAGATCCCCACATCACGGGGGCCTGTGGGAGGCTGCCGTTAAATTGGTTAAAAAGCATTTGAGATTGGTGTTGAAATCAGCTTGTCTTTCCCATGATCACTACTTGTACACATTCTTGTGTCAGATTGAGTTCATTGTAAATTCCCGTCCAATAACACCTCTTTCCAATGATTCCTCTGATCTCTTTCCACTTACGCCTGGCCATTTCTTAGTCGGTGGTTCACTGTCCGAGAACCCTGGAGAAGAATTCTTGAATTTACCTACAAATACATTGAGCTCATATAAATTATTGTATAACATGTTGCAGACATTTTGGCGTAGATGGAGTACAGAGTACTTGCAAAATCTTCAGCAGAGAAACAAATGGATGTGGGATACTCGACAACAGCTGTGCATTGGACAAATGGTTATTATAAAGGAATCTAATACACCTCCTATGTTTTGGAGAATGGGCAGAGTAATTGAACTGTTCCCGGGGAGAGATGATAAAATACGAGTGGCCAAAATGAAAACGAGCAGTGGTGATTTAGTGAGAAATGTTACGAGTATAATATTGCTTCCCATTGAAAAATTGTAACATTGTGACGACGAGATATTGATCTGAGTGCTAATCTTTATCAGGTATTGAGGATAAATGAACTGCCATTTTGTTCTACATAATTTTGAAAGTGCCAATTTATTCTTATTCAAGAACTTTAAATTTGTATGAGAACTGTTGTTTGTATATGTGTCAAGAGAAGATGATTTTTTCTAGAGCGGATGATTTGCATCAAGAGAGAGCCAACACTGACTGATATTTTACATCAAGAGAGAGCCAACACGAACTGATATTTTATTTATTTTGATCATAGTGAATGATAATTCCATTGTTTTGCTTAAACTATTATATATGTTATATGTTTTGTAAACTTACCAATAAAATTCCTTGAGTAGTGCATAATATATGCATTTTTTGGTGTTGCGTTTTGGATGTTGTAACAAGCGCCATATTGAATATTACTTTGTTTATTATTTCTTTTAAAACTCTTCCACATATGAGCATGGTGGCTTTTTACAATATCCAGAGCGTACCTTTTTATTTTTTTGAGTTTATTTTACACACACTTTAGTTTCTTGAGTCAATCTTTACTTTGTTTACAAACTGTCAGTGAGTTTGTTCTGTAGCTGTCAAATCTACTTTGAGGAATGACGAGCAATGTCATTGAGACCATAGATGATAATATAACTTTTAATTTGTATAACCATAGACAGAATTGAGTTTCGAACATGTAGGTTCTTTTAGCCTTAATATTGAAAGTGTAGATTAATCGACCCTTTCAAGGCGGGAGTTTGTTATGAATAGATGCTGGCTACATCACAATATGTTGACAGCCACAAATTTTGTATTATTATCTAAGCTTTTCTATGTATAATTTTTTCTGTTGTCTTTGTCTTTTGAGCGAGAATAAAACCTGCGCGTCATGGACGCCGTGTGACCAACCTATTTCGAGTTTAATTTCATCCAACAAAATAATCAAGAGTCATCCCAAGCATCTATAACAAGTTGCAAATGGCCCAGTTCCTTCCGTGCCCATTTGCACACTCCCTGACGCTTCCTGATTCAGGTGCCAAGGCACTCAAATATTCGGGCAATTGGGAAGGATGATAGTATTGCTTCCTTTCTCAGTGGCTTGAAGTTCGCAAACCTAGAAGAACAAGGAATGAGTATAACTATTTATTTATTTTAATAACAGACATGCAGAGCACACAAACTTTGTTATTTCACTACGTTATTAATAACGTTATACAAAAGATAATATGTTCATAAATGTTATGTTTGCAGTACTTTTTCCTATTTTAAATAAATATTCAAAATCATGTAAAATTCATTCAATATATTCAAATAGTATCATGTAATCAAAAATTGTTACGCATCACAAGAATGCCATAACCTCAAAATATTGTCAACATAACAACAAAAGACTATTCAAGAAAACTTACCCTCGACTGAACACTTGAAGTATAATTTCTACTATTCAAATTCAAATATTTTTATTAACCTTTCCTTCCCTGTGTTGTGTAGGCACTACGCATTGCTCCTTTTAACCTTCAATATCTTTATAAATATAATTTATACGGGGCTGAGGCTTTGGGTATTCCTCCATCATACATTTACCTATCGAATCAGAAAATAATACTGAGAATAATCATTACTTATGGGGTGCATCCATAGGATTTTGTAAGCATCGGTAGCGAATTTACTAATACCATCAAAGGTGTACTCCACTACAGTCAATGTTGGGTAGGTACCTACCTACATCCACGGGAACTATGTTAGTAGCTACATGCGCGAACATTTACAAATCACGTGATCAATAGCATGACGTCTCACTCGCGCGCACTCACTTCTCCTAGAGTGACGATGAAAAAACACTTCTACCTTCAGTGGTACAAAACTGATTATTTACGATCTATAATAAAATTATTATTTTAGTATTTTTATCTCTTTTTATAATATAAATATATTATTTGTATGTAATTGTGTATTTATTTATAGAAGTACTTTATTCATATGTAATTACGTTGTGAATCTTTTACACCTACCGTATTTCACAATACTATTACTGTGTTATAAAAAAAAATCAACACTGAAATATATATTTTATATAACTAATTGTTACTAAGATTTTGTAGAAAGCTCTGTGTATGTCTTTAGGGAAAATGGTTGACAGATGAAGAGAAAGCGAGTAATAATAATACTGCAGACTATTTCCATTACATTCATACGGTCAAAAATTTAAGAAGATTTTATTAACAAGATTTTATCGACAAAATGTGTGGGGTACAAGCCGCCAATAAAACAAGAAAACGAATTTGCAGCATTAAATTTTTAACCTTTTATCCCTACTCCTAAAATATGTATTTATTGAAGTTGGTTTATTTTTAACAATTTTGTTTTACTTTTTGGTAATTGTTACACTGTAAATAACAAATAATAAATAAATAAATTTTTCAATTAAATGACAAAATAAAGGTAAAAAAACAATAATAAAAAAATAAATTTAGGTAAAAAAAATAATATAATAGTTTTAAACCACTGTCATTCTCTGTGTTCGCCAACTGCACTCACACAAACACAACCCAGTCGCTCCTGGACTTCCGTACGTGTGTGCTGTGTAACTTGTATAGGCAAGCCGCCAAATGTATGGGAGAATACCTATGTTTGTTTTTTTCAGATTTTTAATATTTAAAGCAATTATGGATAAAATATTTTTATTTTAAGGCTTCATTAAAAGATGTAAGAATATAATTATCATGGTTTGAAAATGATTGCCTTCTTTTTTGGGACTAAAATAGCTAATTTAATAATGTGTAGTGACTACACAGCACCGTAACGCGCGGAAGTTTTTTAGCACAGTAAGGGAAAGGTTAATAAAGTTATACAAAAGATAATATTATGTTCATAATAATGTTATTGGCAGTACTTTTTCCTATTTTAAATAAATATTCAAAATCAAAACAATGTAAAATTCATTCAATATATTCAAATAGTAACATGTAATCAAAAATTGTTACGCATCACAAGAATGCCATAACCTCAAAATATTGTCAACATAACAACAAAGACTATTCAAGAAATCAAGAAAACTTACCCTCGACTGAACACTTGAAGTATAATTTCTGCTATTGAATGCTCGAATCCATTTGTTATTCAAGCTAATTTCTTAAAGAAAACTGCAAACATGGCCCAGTTGAATAGTTGGCGATACAATTATTATCACAACACTTATTCACCATTTTTACACACACACAGTTTATATATTATTATAAAAACGTATTCTGAGAGTCTAAGAATCACTTTAATGATAAATAAAAACGTTTAATTACTAAAACAGTGAACAAAATATCGAAATATAACTGCGAAATTGCCGGAACGCCGCGTCAAAGATGGCGATTGTCAATACTGAGAATTTTGTGTACTGCAAAATTGGCCCTAAGTTTAGGCCTCATCCAACCGCGTTTGCCGCTAGGGGCGCTGCATGTTGTCTGGCCTTATTATCTAGTAGGTGTTGGCCTAAGACGTACACCGACTGTCAAATTTATAATAAATACTTCGGCTGCGAACTGTCACTTTCTACCTTTGGTTACATTGAGAACAAAGATCTACCGATCCGGTGAGTGGGACGGCACTAAAGTGCACTTGGCTCGGGCCCCTGTTGTATAAAGAAAGCTGTGTCGAGTGTCGTTTTATATCTTTTTATTGTAATAAGCAAACATGGATAATACATTACTATCCAAACAGTTTGAAAATTATATAATAATTTACGATTTAGAAGAAAATGAGATAGAATTATTTTTAAAGAATGTGCATAAGCGAATGGCTACCAACTCACGCCAATGTCATAGCGGAGAAAAACCATACGAATACAAGATATCTTATAAAAAGTTCGAGAAATCGAGTAACTCAAAGGTACACATGCTAATTCATAGCGGAGAAAAACCATACGAATGCAAGATATGTAATAAAAAATTCAAGAAATCGAGTGACTTAAAGGTACACATGCGAACTCATAGCGGAGAAAAACCATACGAATGCAAGATATGTAATAAAAAGTTCAATGGATCGAGTGATTTAACGAGACACATGCGAATTCATAGCGGAGAAAAACCATACGAATGCAAGATTTGTAATAAAAAGTTCAATCAATCGTGTATTTTAACTACACACATGCGAATTCATAGCGGAGAAAAACCATACGAATGTAAAATTTGCAATAAAAAGTTCAATAAATCGAGTGATTTAACGAGACACATGCGAATTCATAGCGGAGAAAAACCATACGAATGTAAAATTTGCAATAAAAAGTTCAATGGATCGAGTGATTTAACGAGACACATGCGAATTCATAGCAGAGAAAAACCATACGAATGCAAGATTTGTAATAAAAAGTTCAATCATTCGTGTACTTTGACTACACACAAGCGAATTCATAGCGGAGAAAAACCATACGAATGCAAAATATGCTATAAAAAGTTCAATGGATCGAGGGATTTAACGAGACACATGCGAAGTCATAGCGGGGAAAAACCATACGAATGCAACATTTCTAATAAAAATTTAATTCAATCGAGTGACTTAAAGGTACACATACGAATTCATAGTGGAGAAAAACCATACGAATGCAAGATTTGTAATAAAAAGTTCAATCATTCGTGTACTTTGACTACACACATGCGAATTCATAGCGGAGAGAACCCATACGAATGCAAAATTTGCAATAAAAAGTTCAATAAATCGAGTGATTTAACGAGACACATGCGAATTCATAGCGGAGAAAAACCATACGAATGCAAAATTTGCAATAAAAAGTTTAATGGATCGAGTGATTTAACGAGACACATGCGAATTCATAGCGAAGATAAACCATACGAATGCAAGATTTGTTATAAAAAGTTCAATGGATCGAGTGATTTAACGAGACACATGCGAATTCATAGCGAAGATAAACCATACGAATGCAAGATTTGTTATAAAAAGTTCAATCAATCGTGTACTTTATCGAGACACATGCGAATTCATAGCGGAGAAAAACCATACGAATATAAGATATGTAATAAAAAGTTCAAGAAATCGAGTGACTCAAAGGTACACGTGCGAATTCTTAGCGGAGTAAAACCATACGAATGCAAGATTTGTAATAAAAAGTTCAAGAAATCGAGTGACTTAAAGGTACACATGCGAACTCATAGCGGAGAAAAACCATACGAATGCAAAATATGTAGTAAAAAGTTCAATGGATCGAGTGATTTAACGAGACACATGCGAATTCATAGCGGAGAGAAACCATACGAATGCAAGATTTGTAATAAAAAGTTCAATCAATCGTGTATTTTAACTACGCACATGCGAATTCATAGCGGAGAGAAACCATACGAATGCAAAATTTGCAATAAAAAGTTCAATAAATCGAGTGATTTAACGAGACACATGCGAATTCATAGCGGAGAAAAACCATACGAATGCAAGATTTGTAATAAAAAGTTTATTCAATCGAGTGACTTAAAGGTACACATACGAATTCATAGTGGAGAAAATCCATACGAATGCAAGATATGTTATAAAAAATTCAAGCAATTGGGTCATTTAAAAATACACATGCGAATTCATAGCGGAGAAAAACCATACGAATGCAAGATATGTAATAAAAAGTTCAATCAATCGTATATTTTAACTACACACATGCGAATTCATAGCGGAGAAAAACTATACGAATGCAAGATATGTAATAAAAAGTTTATTCAATCGTGTAATTTAACGATACACATGCGAATTCATAGCGGAGAAAAACCATAGCTACCAATGCAAAACTTACATATAATAAAAAGGCGAAAAACTATTAGATAGATCAAGCCTGTCTTGAGGAGAATTGTGAAAACATTCACAAATATTACGTAATCAATAAAGAAGTTCCACAAAAAAAGTATGTCAAAGAAAGAAAGAGAAATAATCAAGCCAACATAAAAGAAATGCAAAAAATCAAGTTAACTAATATGAAATTAAAATGGATTGAAATAATTTTGGGAAAGGTGTAATGGAGAGGTTTAATTTACTTAAATACCTACATTGAAAATTTCAGCATCAACCCCCGTAGACAATTTTAATTTTGCTAACGAATTTTTCATTGATAATGTACTGCGCGAAGGTACCTACCGACAATACGGTGTGATTTCTATACGAGCAGAGCCCGCGAACTTTGATTCAAACTACAATGAAAACAGTCCCCAAAATTGACCGTTACAAGCACTGAAACATTATTGTCTGAGTTCTCAAATCTGGTAAACTGTGAATTAAATAAAAAAAATCATGTTTTGGTAATGTTTATAGATAACTCAAAGCATTCGACACCATTAGCCATGGAAAGCCCATTGCAGTTTTAGAGCCCATAGGTATTAGGGGAAATGTGTTGAAGATTTTTGAAAATTATTTTAAAGATAGAAGTATAAGTGTGAAAATTTCTGAATCATATAGTGATGTTAGAGGCATTTTCTCGGGTGTGGCTCAGGGCTCCATACTGGGCCCAACGCTGTATATAATATTTGTGTCTGTCATGAGAGTGTTATTTAAACATGTGAAACATTTTGTATATGCTGATGACACTGCATTGGTGGCCTCTGGTCCTGATGTGAGTGAAGCGAGTACAAAGCTACAGCTGGACTATGACAGGCTGATGAGATGGTCTCATGACTGTGGACTATTGATAAATGCCAAAAAGACCAAGTTAATGCACATCAGAACGCCTCATGCGAGGGTCCAGCTGTGTCCCAGTGTTTTGTCTCATACGCACGAGTGTATTCACTCCAACGCTGAGCTCACCAGTGAATGCGAATGTCCGCATATTGCAACTGTACAAAAGTACACAAATTTGGGAGTTGTTGTGGATGATAGATTCAAATGGGATATTCATGTCGATAATGTTTGTCGTAGGTTAAGAACTATAGCTGGTAGGATTTTTAGAATAAGAGATTATGTGCCCAAATCCACACTTCTGGTGATATACAGATCCTTGGCTGAGTCGATAATTAGATATGGGATCGCGAGTTGGGGTTGTTGCACAAATACGAATCTGAAAAGCATTATGTTAGCACAAAAGTCAATTTTAAGGTTAATTGTTAAGAGGGACACTATATTGTACATGAATAGAATGCAAAGAAAGGATTACTCGGTATATTTAAAAAAAGTGAAGGTATTAACAGCTAAGGGTCTGTACTGGCAGAGGTTGGTCCTTGATCAGTTTCTAAAGGATGATTTAAAAAAAAACCGCGACATTTTCATAGTACGAGATTTAAACTGAATGACGGATACAGTGTTACTCAATTTAATAATAAATACGGTAAAAGAAGGTTAGAGTATAGTGTGCCAAAGCTGCTTAATATGATTCCGGCGACTATTAAGAGGTGCTCGAGCAAAGATGGACTAAAGAAACTTATCAAGGAGTGGTTGCAGAAGTGTGGATTTATTTATAACTGATATAAGTATGTATATAATGTGTAAATAGTCATAATATGTTAAGTGTTTGTATATTTTGTAACGATGTAAGTGAAACATTATTGTTATTTCGAATTTATAAGTGTGTATATTTAAAGTAAGTGAACACGCCGACAAGTCTTCTGTCGAGACTTGGCGTGACACAATAGTATAATTGTATGTTATATGATATTTTTCTTTAATAAAAAAAAATAGTAAAAACGGGCGACGAATCCGTCACATGCTGACGGATGGCCCTTACTAATACTCAAGTTCTCTAGTAACGTATAAATTAGATACCAACTGCGTATATGGTTGGACCCATTGTATAATAACCTCTTGTAATAAAATAACATGACCGTCTAATAGGGGAGAGATCAAAGTAACATGGGGTCGTGGATGTGAGGGTCGCGGTCCGAATTTATTGAAGAAAGTTTTAAGGTGTGAGTTTGATTACTGATACAGGAAAAAGTCTCACCATTTGAAGTGTTTCGTCTTCGAAAAATGACGAGAATTTCATGATTTAGAATTTCGGGGATATCAACGAATTTGACCACCTAAGTGGCGAACATTTTGAGCTTTAGTGATCATGGACCAGTCATTGATACAGCGGTAGAAGATTATCATTAATTTTGAGACCACGTTGTACAAGCTATATGGATAATTACAAATGTCACGCGAGAGAATATTTTTAAGGGTGTGGCTAGTTTGCCGCAAGCGGTATACTAGAAAAGCGCACTAAAAAGCCGCTAGTTTCGGAACAAAAGTTCAAATGCGTCAACAATTCAAATATGTTCGGTTTATAGAGGGTAAAATGGATTCGGAGTGCATATGAAGAGGTATATATACCCCCCTAAATAATTATGTTCAAACCTAACCTATTTTCATGACTGTTAGTCATGAAAATAGTAGAAAGCGTGCTAACGAATCTATTTTATAATGAATTGAGCACAGCCAAAGTGAACACAAATACACTTTAGACATCTTTCACAGAAAAAAACGGATAAATAGAAAAAAAAAAAAAAGATCACCCGCACCGGGATTCGAACCTACAACCATCAATATGAACAGCGGCGATGGTAACCACTCATCCGCAGTGGACTTACGTAACACGTCGAAAAACTATAACATCTACTATTATTTTCGCCCATGCGCACTTCTTCTTTGCACTGCCACTGGCGGCTTTTTAGCGCGATTTGCTAGTATACCGCTTGCGGCAAACTAGTAACTTCCTATTTTTAAAGAGTTATAATGTTTGTTTTATTTTTTTTCGACCTATGAATAAAATAAATAGTATATCAAACATATTTTTTGGTACAGTGAGTGAGCCATCCTATTAAAAACTTTTTAGATTTCTCTTTATGCAATCTTAAGTAGGTACTAATAGAACGCTATTCATCGAATAAGTGCGGAATAAGCAAATGTTCCACAACAGCGTCGTTTAACGGAATGTCAAATTGTCAAAGTACTTCAACTTTTCAAATCTAGGGTGGACATTCCTTTTGGGTCGCTGTTGGGAAGTTCGGCTTAGTACGCGCTTATTCAACGACTAGCGTTCTATTAGCATGGCTGGTGAGGTATAAATTTAACGCGCAAATTTTGCCAATATTGAAAAAAAAAAAAAAATCATAAACCAAAGTATTAATAAAGTTTAGTGTCATTTTTTACATATATTTCATACGTTCTTAGAAGGCAGGATTTTCTCTTCTGATGCAACGTTATCGCTCTTACAAGCGCCGAGTGTAATGAGTCCTTAACGCTGCATCGTTCAACTCTTTCATCTATCGTTCAAAACTCGCTGGATTTAATATCCAGTTGTCGCTCAGTATAGTGTTTTTATTGTCCATACCTGTATTATAAAGTACTTAATAATAAAAGAATGACATCCTCAAATACATTAGTGAGGAATTATTATCGGAATAGAGGTACCTACCCAAAATTGTCTAACAGCTGTCAATGACTCCTATGTTCTTAAAGTTGAGCTTCCCTGTCTGGGGAACTTTTGCCAGTAGTCAGCGAATGTAACCTAAAATATGATTATGGACAGCTATTTATTATTATATGGTTATTAATTTCAGTAATTCGGAAAGGATTTGGGGTTGTTCCATAGCCAATCAACCCTTTGTGATTTATATCGGATTAATACATAGTTCATATTTGATTATATTATTATTATAGTTATTAAGTAGATTATCCGATTTCACTGTTCTAGACACATTATATTACTTTGTCAATATTATTTTCGTCGTAAAATAAAATTCTTATATGATAAAATACTATACATACAAGATCTTAACGAATATACCGTAACCAATGATTCTAAAATTGAGTATAGATGTTCGTTTTTTTAAACCGCATCAACAAACCACTACGGGCGTACGACCCTCTTTTACTTTTATTTAGAAGGCTAGGCGTGTGATCACTTTACGCTAACAATGTTCATTAATCATGAGAACTTTAAATATGCTCAACATGCCGAATTATCCCATGTCTTCGGCAGGATTGGAATCTGCGTCCCTTGTCGTCATAATATGACGTATCGCCTGGAATAACATTGAATATTAGGTATACATTAGGTCGATTTTCGGTTTTTTCATTCGATAGAGTAGATTTTTCTCTATCTACTGGCATGTTCAAAAATTCAAATATCTACTTCTAACACAGGAAAAAATAGATTTAATCAATCAACTCTTCAAAAATTTCTTAAAAATACATTCAATTTGGTAGGTATAGATTCTATTGTTTACCCGGGCTGATTGTTTCTCAGCGCATCTGCTAATGTTAAACGTTGTGTCGTGGGGTTTATTTAAGTTTTATTATATTTCTTGGAAGGATTTCAAATTTATTGCAGTGGACAGATTAGTATATATGTATTTCGTGTGTTTATACAATATACGACCAGTGTGTATTATTATTTTACACTTTATAGTGCGGCATATTATTATTTTGTTATCTAATGCACCCTCATGTTTGTTTTGTAAATGTATTTTGTTACAAAAATAAACAATGTCTTTTTATTGTATGACGCTTCTTTTGCTTAATGAAAAAAAAAAATATGAATATAATAATTAAGAAAGTTGACAGTAAGTATCTTATTGTTATTGGTATCAACAATAAAACACTTAATTAGTTTTAAATACTACTTTATTATTCATTTGAGAAACTAGAACACAGAGTAAATTTGTATGAAATAACCACTTTGACTGATAACAATAATAACAGAGAATACCCCACAGTTTGAGGGTTTGGCTATTTATATACCTGGAACATATTTCTTGGAATTTTGAATCGACCCCACAGAAATCTCTAAAATTATGTTTACTACCTTTAAACGCTCTTTTCTCGACTCTTTTAGTATGCATATATAACGTTCTTTCATGCGATACGTCATATGCAGAAACGTAAACCTGACGCTAATCACTTCGTAAAACGTGTCTTTATAGATGTTCAACGAGTAGGTTTACTAATTTTATAAATGAGATGTTATGAATTTAATAATAATAAAAAAATAACAATGAGATGTATAGAGTCATCAATTGGATTTTTTATGTATGTATCTTAAATCTAATTAATTAATACGTGAAGGAAAAATTTTGTGACTATTTTTACAAAAATTGCGC
Organism: Mystacides longicornis; assembly: GCA_963576905.1. Taxonomy (NCBI): domain Eukaryota; kingdom Metazoa; phylum Arthropoda; class Insecta; order Trichoptera; family Leptoceridae; genus Mystacides; species Mystacides longicornis. The sequence goes on from OY756435.1 coordinate 22,367,137, forward strand.
AGACGGATGAGTATGAAATTTCGCACACTTATTTATTTAGAGAAGGAGTGGCAAATGCTAATATTTTCTTAAAATTATGCATAAAAATAGATTAAACCAATAAAAAAGAACATTACAAACATGTAACGTTATGTATTTGATACTCACACACACTTCCACACACAACTAATAAAGATAATCAACTTTATAGAATCTAATAAGCGTGATATTCAAACTCATTGTGTCAAATTATTGATTTTTTCGGCGGTAACAGAATTTAAATTTACTTTTGTTGGAATAACAATAATTTTCTTTTGTCTATGTATCCAACTTTCTTTTGTCTATGACACTCGCTTCTTTTATTTTAGTTTCAGTATTTGTGGCACTTAAGATGGTCGTGTGACCGAAAGGCCTCTGCCAATAAAAACACATAAGTGAAATAAAACAGTGTTTTATTTAAAATCAAAATAATTTCATTGTGTCAAATTGAGAATAGATTAATATTGTTTCCTTTAATAGAAAAAAACTTTGTATACAATATCAACATTTCAAGTTTGACGTATGTGGACGATCAATCCTTCTGGGCTTGGTAGAAATGAGACACTGGTTATAATTACACGACTAGTTTAATCTTCAACGCTGACAGGTGAAAAGAGGCCGATGCCTTGGGTTTACAATGCTTTTATACTCGCATGATACACCACCAAAAAAAGGTGTTTCAGCTACCTGATAATTTAGGTAGGTTCACAGACAACATTTATTGCTTATAAAAAATCGTATCATAGACAATCTAGGAGACACAGTTCCACAGATGGCGTTATGTACCATGATTCTTCTACGGGTTTACTAACAGCTTTCTAGGTCGCCGCACAGATGGCGCTATATATTAGTTATTCTTCTAATGGTAAGCTTTTCACCATTGTGCATAGATGGCGCTACACCTAGTTCCTGTATAATAAACTTTTAGCGGTTTTACACAGATGGCAGTAGTATATGTATCTGGCTGGAAGTTTATCCAGTATGCATGTCATTGTTTTGGAAAGAAAATTTTGAAATAGCGCTCTCTCAGTCTTTGTTAATTGAACCTCAATAATGTAAAATTTAAATTAGTTATGGTCGAATTTCGAGCACTGATCGACCACTAGCTAGAATAAATAAATAATGTACGTAATCTTTTGAATCAAATTTATCATTTTTATAATAAAATGCAGTTTAGCTTTACATGACTATTAATGAAGGAGCTCCGATGATTAATCATTCAAAGATATACAATAGCACGAACCTTTTGTTTCAGTGCCCTCATCTCTATGTAAGTACCTACATACTCTAAGTTTACAGCACGCGGTATGTAAAAGAGTGTAATCATGTAGGTACATGTCTAATCGTATATTACTTTCTTCCATTAGGGATTGCATTGACCAATGAGATATTATACTGGAGATGCAATTCCATACAAGTTTTAGTTTGAACGTAGCATCACGAGTAAATTTGAAGTTGAACTTAAATAAAAATATGCAATCAAGCATTACTGACGAATATTTTTGTCTTTGTCACACATAATATGCCAAACGGCTAAGTGCTGTCACCTTCTACCGGTACACATTAATAGAAATTTCTTTTTGTGCGTGAGATTTGAATGTATTTGTCAGAATTGTCTAAGAACCTTTTGAAAAAGATCTCTCATCTTTATCAATGCGAGGCAGACAATGAACAGTTTAAAAGCACATTCATAAAAATATTTTTCGAAAATGGAAAAAATGATTTATTCATTCGAATCAAAAATGACCCTTTTTATAAAAACACTAGTTATAGTGTACTTGCTTCTAAATTTCGTCCGGCTAGGTAAGGGCTCATACACACAGCTTAAACGAGAACCGTCAGAAATACGGCACTGTGGGAAAAACCGCTGGCGATTTCTCAGTTGTATGATGGATTTCGTAAAAAATTTCATTGAAAGTGGAAAACCTCTGTTTGCAGAACATCCTTAAATTCCATATATAATTTTAATTAGGGAACACTCTGTTTAAATATAAGTTGTATTCTTTTTTCTAAATAAATTGATAAAAAAAAAACCTTGATAGAATAAAAAAAAAATTCTAGAAATATATACCTATTTGTACATATATACACTGTTGCATACGCCGCGTACGGGTGTATCTTTTTAAATGAATTTAGGCTAATTAAAAGTGAACGCAAATACATTTGGAAACTTGCACACACTATGGAAGAGTTGTGTTGTGAAAGTGGAAATAGTCGGCACAGGGATTCGAGCCCATGACGTATGCTGTAGTAAGAAAGCCGTCGACTGAACCGCTGGGTTACAAATTCAAATAAAAATGTATCTACGCGTTTCATACAGACGCGGTTTTTTTAACCCCCCTCGGTATGCACCCGTAGTGTGATGTGGGCCTTACTAATAAAACAAAAATAATTGTCAAATATATTTTTATATTTTAAACATTTTATCACAATAATATGCACTTAAAATATATAAAATACGTCCTTTTTGATAAAAGGATTTTCCTATATTGATTTCTGTTGAGGAACGACTTTTTTTTTTCAAGAACGCCGTATTACCGCGGACACAACTGTCAAGCTCGAGCTGTTGTCAACGACTAAAACACGAGCGTGGCACATTTTCGGTGGTGGCACAATTTTTTACATGCCATTTTTTAGACTCGATTGCATCTCTAGTATAAATCTCATTGGCATTGACCAATTTTATCGGGTTTCCGGGAAAATACAACATAAAAGATACCTTAGGAAGGGAGGTATTTAATCATAAAAACAATTATTATTTACATGAATTAAGCATATAAGTTAGTTGCTTCTTTATGTTAGCACTTAAATATAAGGAACTGTCGAATTCAAAGGTCGAATCATGACTTTTTATTTATTTTATGTCATTCTGAGTATTTTTAAATCATCTCTTGTGCTTTTTTGAATATGCCACGTCTTTATTCATAGCGTAGCGTTAGAATGTGCATGGTCTTCTTGTGAGGTCAAATTCCATTGAATAAACTTTATTTAAATTGACATTTGACATAACTGCAGGTTATTTTGATAGTTGGTTCGATTGACGGAATGTGTCCTGCACACAGAGTTTAAAACAGATGCATCGATCGGAATAATATTGACTAACGGGATGTTTCACCACCTCTGGATAATGTGCTAGATAGACAATCCAGCACAAATCTAACGGGTATAATGAAAAATACATTTCACGACTCTATGACAGCTCTATTCGACAGATAAAGTTCTAGATACGTTATCCGATGAAAAATGTTCGCGATAAGTAGGTATTAGATAGTGTTAACTACTGTCAAAAATTGTTTATAATTTGGGTTTGATATTTTGAGAATGATGAATGTTTTAAAATCGACGATGATATCGTATTTTTACACAATTTAAGTCAAAATCGCCGTCATAGAATATTAATATACAACATTTTCAACACAATTGTCAAAACATGTACGTCAACAAAACATATAGAAGACCACAGAAAATCATGAAATTAGAACGTTGCCACTGCTATCTGTCGAAACACAATCCGTAAGAAATTTATTGGTGGTGAAAAGCTCTCTTCAATTTATTCGACAGATAAATTTATCCTAGAGATATTTGTCGAGAACTTTATCCAGAGGTGTCGAAACAGCCCGTTAATAGGTTATTAATAAATCATAAAGCTAGCAGTAATAGATCAATGAGTTCTGTTATATGTCGGTGCCTGCTAGGCCGCATACTTCGCGAGTCGAGAGCGTGAAAAGGATGCACTCGTTCCACTCTCAACCGATTTGACAACCACGTACACACTTGATAATATTGATGCAACGGTTCGTGATCGCAGCTCAAGTGAGTACCTGGCCTTAAAAAGGCACAAACACATAGAACCTTTAGTTTCAGGTTGATTTACTCCTTACGATTTGTCCAGAGAGCGATAAAACGTGGCATGCTGGTAATTAGTCTCAGGGATAGAATAAGACTATAAGGGCGAGAACAAGAGTACAGGACTGTCAAAAGAGTTGCCACACTATATAAAATGACGTCATCGACAAATGGATGAAGGTCCTCTTGAATATCCCAGAGACCTCAACTCCGAATGGGCGATCATCGGCGAGGTTTGCGGATGGAACATGGATGCAGAAGGCGCAAGATAGACTGGAGTGATAAAACATGTAGGCGGCCTACGTTCTTAAGTGGACGGTTCCAGGCTGAGAAGAAGAAAACTCTTTCGCACACCGAACCCATACGAAAACGTTTGCAGTCCCTTTAACATTAACATCCTGTATTCAGGTGTATAGTGAAATTCATTGTTGTTTTTTTGTTTTATTTTCTGCAGGAATATGCTCCTCGGGATCTTTTGTTTAATAAGATTTTATTGGTTATTAAAAAAGTGAACAGTAACGGCGTTGCATTGAACACCTGCAGGGCGCTTCATAAAATGAATAAAAACCGTTTTGAGACATAAAATTTCCATAATGGCGCTTAAGAGAATAGCGCAAAATGTACCTGAATGACCGTATTATTTTGATTCACGATGAATATTTTTAATCAAAGTAAACTTTGCTGTAGTGGTTGACTCTCGGTAACACACAGGGCAGTGTAACTCTGAGGAGGTGAAAATTGAAATTTTTGAGTAATTTATTCTAAACTAGCTAGTTACCCGTGGCTTCGCTTACGTGCTTTTTGGTTTCTCTTCCTAAACTGGGGGAACGCTGACACCTACATTCACTGTGTATCAGCATTTTTCTAATTCGTCAAAGAAGATAACTCTTGTATGTATCGTGAGTAAACTAACGAAGAGGCGGTTCGTTGATCCAAATCCAAACTCCCTTTAGACCCCACTTAGGGGCATAGGGAGGCAACAAGAGCTCTCCATTGCGCTCGATCTTGCGCAACGTTAATGACCTCCTCCCACACCATGTCCAGATTCCTCAGCTCTGCATCGAAGGAGCGGAACACAGTATGAGAGGGTCTTCCTCGTCTCCGGGACCCTGATGGGAGGAAGAACAGCGCTCTCCTCGGCCAACTGTCATTCGGCATCCTTAACACATGTCCCAGCCAAGTCCATCTCCTCCACATAATAGTAGAAGTGATGGGCTCACGCTTGGTGCGCCGGCGTATAGCGTCGTTCGTGATGCGGTGGTACCATCTTATACCCAAAATTCTCCTGAGGCACTTCGTTTCGAATGCAGATACTTTTTGTGCCTGGGCCAGTCAGGTGCCAGGACTCACACCCATACAGGAGAATGGGCAACACACACGCATTAAACAGTTTACATTTCGTCTCGACACTAAACGCCGACGCCTTCCATATCTTGGTCATGTTGTTGAAGGAGCCACTTGCCATACCGATACGTATCGGGAGTTCAGCCCCGAGGTCACCAGTGGTGGTAATGGTTGCTCCCAGGTACTTAAATTTATCCACCCGGGAGACCTGGTGACCATCGATGGTTATCGGTAGCTGTTTATCGGGGCAGGCATTATTCGCCATGAGCTCCGTTTTACTGGCATTGACTCGAAGGCCGAGGCGTGCTGTTTCGTCGCAGAGTCTTGAAACACTGCGCTGTAAATCCTCCACTGTCGTAATGAACAACGCTAGGTTGTCCGCGTACTCCAGATCGCACAGTTCGCCCATTAGACCATCTCTCTGTGTTATCGGTATATCTCTTGCTCCTTGCATGGACTTTCTTAACAGGAAGTCCATGACAATTATGAATATAAAAGGAGCTAGTACGCAGCCCTGTCTGATTCCCGTGGTGATCCTAAAAGCTTCAGTAGGACCGTAATACCGTACAGAGCTAAAATTTTCCATATCGATGGTCTATGTGATCGAGAGTTAAACTCCTTGCACTGCTGAAAGATGCACCTGGCACAGAAAATTGGGTCAGTGCAGGACCATCCAGGTACAAAGCCGCATTGTTGCTCTCTCAGAACAGCCATGACAGGCCCCCGAATGCGGTGTAGTAATATCTGAGATAATACCTTACCGGGAACAATAATTCCACGGTAGTTTCCGCATTCAAGGGGGTCCCCCTTTTTAAATATTGCGACGATGGATCCATTCCGCCAATCTTTTGGGCACCTATCCTCTTCCCACACCAATTTAAATATATCTTCTTTGAGGAGCTCTGCGTGAATTCCATCATCTCCTGGCGCTTTGTTGTTCTTAAGTCTCATCACGGCCAGCACCATCTCACTGTATGTCGGCGGGTCCTCACACATCCCAGTCGCCTGAGGTATATTCAGACCCGCCAACTCCTCCTCAAAGTTGTAAGGTGAGGAGGGCTCGGGACGGTTTAATATTGACTCAAAGTACTCCCTCCATCTCCCTTTAATCAGTTCGGGGGCAGTGACAGTGGCTCCACGAGAGTCTCGTATTGAAATCCCGGGTGATTTCGAAGAGTGTCCTTGAGTCATTTTCGAGTGCAGCAGACTGCGCTCGCCGTATCTGAGAGTCCAGGTGTCTTCTCTTATCTGTTCGTACAGAGTGCTTCACCTTGCGGCTCAGCTCTCTGTACTCAGACACCAAAGCAGTCAGTTTTTTATGGTCTTTTTCGCTGTCTCTGAGGGTCTTAGCCTTCTGGCAATCTTCGATGAGGCTCCAGGACCCATCGGACATCCATATTGGCCTCTTTTTGCTCTTATAGCCGAAGAAGAACGTGCGGATTCCATAACGGCGTCACGGAAGCTATTCCAAGCTGTCTCAATCGTAACAGCTCCGTGTGAATCCTGCAAGGGGGCAAACCTGGTGCGTAACTCAGCCTCGTACGTATGACGACACTGAGCACTCTCTAACTTGCGTATGTCCAGCGGGCGAGAGGCAGACGGCCCCTGCTGGAAATGGGTAAATCTGAATCTCAACGAACCCACAAGGAGTTCGTGATCAGTATCCATGTCTGCCCCTCGGTTGGTGCGGACATCACGCAGGTCAGTTCGGTTGCTTGCCCTTACCAGAAGATGGTCAATCTGGTTTTATGTTCTCCCGTCAGACGAGGTCCAAGTATATTTATGGATATCCTTGTGGGGGAAGCTATTAAGAGTCCATGGAGTGTGGCGAAACCAATCAGACGGCTTCCATTATCGAGAGAAATAAATTTAAAGCAGTGCTGTCAACTGTCAAGAAACAGAACATACGGACGCCGCGCATATCTGCGCATGCGTGAATCGTTCCACCAGATACAAAAGTTGAAAGGCGTTCAACATGAGACGATATCGCTTTCAACAATTTTTATCGCTTCAGATTTATCGACAATCTGTTCACACGGTTCAATTGGCTGGCGATATTTTAGTGTCCTGGCGATATTCGCCTCGTCTCAACACCGCATAACGCAGAGCATCCACACGGGACACGATAGCCCTCTCGACTGACGTCACGAAATTCTGCATTCTGGCCTGTATACAAATAATAGCAAAAGGGAGACCAAGCAATATCGCGCAGGCCTCGATATAGTATAAAATCTACGACGTACACCGACTGTCAAATTTATATACTTCGGCTACGAACTGTCACTTTCTACCTTTGGTTATTTTGAGAACAAAGATCTACCGATCCGGTGGGTGGAACGCCACTTTAATGCACTTGGCTCGGGCCCCTGTTGTATAAAGAAAGCAGTGTCGTTTTATATATTTTTATTGTAATAAGCAAACATGAACATTATATTATCCAAACAGTTTGAAAATGATATAATAATTTACGATTTAGAAGAAAATGAGATAGTCATTTTTATTAAAGAATGTATATAAGCGCATAGCTAACAACTCCCGCGAATGTCATAGCGAAGAAAAACGATACGATTGCAATATTTGTAATAAAAAGTTCAAGCAATCGGGTAATTTAACGATACACATGCGAATTCATAGTGGCGTAAGGCCATACGAATGCAAGATATGTAATAAAAAGTTCAAGCAATTGGGTCATTTGACGACACACACGCGAATTCATAGCGGAGAAAAACCATACGAATGCAAAATTTGCAATAAAAAGTTCAATAAATCGAGTGATTTAACGAGACACATGCGAATTCATAGCGGAGCAAAACCATACGAATGCAAAATTTGCAATAAAAAGTTCAATGGATCGAGTGATTTAACGAGACACATGCGAATTCATAGCGGAGAAAAACCATACGAATGCAAGATTTGTAATAAATAGTTTATTCAATCGAGTGACTTAAAGGTACACATACGAATTCATAGTGGAGAAATCCATACCAATGCAAGATATGTAATAAAACGTTCAAGCAATTGGGTCATTTAAAAATACACATGCGACTTCATAGCGGAGAAAAACCATACGAATGCAAGATATGTAATAAAAAGTTCAAGCAATCGTGTACTTTAACTACAAACATGCAAATTCATAGCGGAGAAAAACCATACGAATGCAAGATTTGTAATAAAAAGTTCAATCAATCGTGTATTTTAACTACACACATGCGAATTCATAGCGGAGAAAAACTATACGAATGCAAGATATGTAATAAAAAGTTTATTCAATCGTGTAATTTAACGATACACATGCGAATTCATAGCGGAAATAACCATAGGTACCAATGCAAAACTTACATATAATAAAAAGGCGAAAAACTATTAGATAGATCAAGCCTGTCTTGAGGAGAATTGTGAAAACATTCACAAATATTACGAAATCAGTAAAGAAGTTCCACAAAAAAGTTCAATAAATCGACTGATTTAAAGAGACACATGCGAATTCATAGCGGAGCAAAACAATACGAATGCAAAATTTGCAATAAAAAGTTCAATGGATCGAGTGATTTAACGAGACACATGCGAATTCATAGCAGAGAAAAACCATACGAATGCAAGATTTGTAATAAAAAGTTGAATCATTCGTGTACTTTGACTACACACATGCGAATTCATAGCGGAGAAAAACTATAGGAATGCAAGATATGTAATAAAAAGTTTATTCAATCGTGTACTTTATCTACACACATACGAATTCATAGTGGAGAAAAACCATGCGAATGTAAGATATGTAATAAAAAGTTCAAGCGATTGGGTGATTTAAAAAAACACATGCGAATTCATAGCGGAGTAAAACCATACGAATGCAATATTTGCAATAAAAAGTTCAATGGATCGAGTGATTTAACGAGACACATGCGAATTCATAGCGGAGAAAAACCATATGAATGCAAGATTTGTAATAAAAAGTTTATTCAATCGTGTACTTTAACTACACACATGCGAATTCATAGCGGAGAAAAACCATACGAATGCAAAATTTGCAATAAAAAGTTCAATAAATCGAGTGATTTAACGATTTTTATTTTAGTGATTTTTTATTTGGTTATGAGGAATCTCTGGAGTTTGCCACAAAGTTAATGAGTATTCTGTGTTGGTATTTGCTCCTTCTCAACTTGACGAGAAAGACACTACTGTGACTTTATGTGTGGGAAGATAAATAATGATCTGCCTTGTGTTACTAAAATCGTGTCGGCCAGTGTAATTGATGAATTATCCATTCTGATAAAGTGCTGATGCGTAATGAAAAAAAAACAGAATTCTAAAATAATCTCATAATTATCTTCTAGAATTCCGACTCGCATTCAAAAGTGAAACCCAAATATTGCAATTTTGATTCACAAAACACGTAGTGTGGGATACCTATATGTTTCTTTGGTCATTTCTCTTGTTTTTGCTTTAATTAATAATTTTTACTTTAAAATAAGTGCAATTGGTAATTTTTTTGTTTCTTTTTGAAAGTTTAAATCTATTTTTACAATCCGATTTGCTTACCAAACTGTTAAAATTACGGTCAATGAAGCGTCCCTCTTTTGCTTTGAAAAAATATGGGAGCTCTCCATTCCATTTAGGTAGTTATACATAAATTCTATGCCCCGTTTGAGTTTTAATATCGAGAGCTCTTGTTGTCTCCCTAGTCCCTATGCTCCTGAGAGTGGAGTGTAAAAGGGAGAATTGATTGATTAATATGGGACCATATATTGTTTGTATTACATTCAGAAATAGGATAGTATAGTTCTGAAACGATTCAACAAAAGCACCCTGCGTTGCTATTACAACTCTGAATGACGGGCATATTCTAGCTACAAACAGGTACACAGGTACCAGAGATCGATCTCAAGTACCTTCAGGATGTAAAGTCAGCTAATGAATCACTAAGCTACCAACTACAACTATCCTTATAGGAAGAAAATAAAAGCTAAGTAAAAGGTTAAGTAAATAATTATTGTATTTAACAGAAGTCTATATTTAATCAAAAATCTTTTTTCATGAATGCTGTTTTCAATTTTGATATCTTACCTTCAACTCATTATACTCAAACTGAATTATTTTTCCTTCAAAAACAATTCTATCCATATTATTATAAATAAAGGATTTATAGTTTTTTCCACTATAAATATAAATATTTTTTTTTCAGCGAACCGGTTTTCGGAAGCGAGCTTCCTTCTTCGGGCTTTAGATGGTAACTAACAAAAAGTTGAGATGTGAAAAGTTATAAAAAACAAAAAACTTTAGAAACGGTACAGAAGAGAAAGCGATATAAAATTGTTTGATAGGTACATGAAAGAGATAGTTAAAAACAATGATATTCGATTGTTAATATAGTATTAAAAAGTGTGAAGAGATAGATTATGACATTACAATAAGAGAGAAAGTGACAAAAGAAAATGTATTGAGAATTTCTAAGAATTGGAGAAATAAAGATAAACTACTATAATAGCGCGGTGCTTTCAAAAGACCATTAGTGTGTCTCTACACATATTATAAATAAAAACAAATTATTACAAGTGGGTACATACATACGACATACATACATCTGTATAGAATTTAAAAAAATAATAATTAATATGTTCCACCAAGAATTAACGGTCGAAAAAATGAATTCTATGTGATTCTATCCATCTTTATGGATTGATGATATGGACTTAACAAAGTATATTATCCCAAAAAATAAGGGAATATGGTAAAGAAAAAAACAGAATCGCAATGTAAATTTTTATTTGATTAAGAGTCGTGAAATAATTTGTAAATTCGATAAAGTTTGTTATTTTCAAAAATAGTATCTAGGTATACAACACCAAACACAGTAGTTAAACACATTGAAATTAAAAATACGAAATACAAATATACTGACTTATGCGGTGTTCAGACGAGGCGAATATCGCCAGGACACTAAAATATCGCCAGCCAATTGAACCGTGTGAACAGATTGTCGATAAATCTGAAGCGATAAAAATGGTTGAAAGCGATAACGTCTCAAGTTGAGCGCCTTTCAACTTTTGTATCTGATGGAACGATGCGCGCATGCGCAGATATGCGCGGCGTCCGTATGTAGTGTTTCTTGACAGTTGACAGCACTGCTCTAAATTTATTTCTCCTTAGAATCCAATTCCGCACCCAATATCTGCGTTTTTTTTTATTTTTCCTCAATTAGGAGTCTTTTTATATCGTCTAAAACAATATTTTCAACAAACTCCAATTACTCCGCGACTTCTACCTCGACGTCCGCCATTTTTAAAACAATCAGCGCACCTGACAGATTGAATGTATGTCGGTGGACTCGTGTGAACACATCAGACGATCAATGGGCGACCGACCGATATTTTTTTTTATGCAAGCGAAATCGTCTGGCCTTATATCGCCCCGTGTGAACACCGCATTACTTCTAGAATAAAAAATAAAAAGGAAAAAAAAATTGACGAACACATAAAAATGTTTTTTTAGCAAAGATATGAAATTACCCTAAAATACTTCTTCTTTTTGCGCCATTGCTGTGTAGCAGCACCAAGTTGTTGTCGATCAGCGTTACCCGGGGTGGACCACTAGGAGGTTGACAACTTCCCACCCCCATATATATTACGTCAAAAACTAATACTTTTATCCCGAAGCCAAAAACTGGCTAAGGGATAAAAGTTTTATTTTTTGACGTGATATATTATAATCTTTGATATTTTTTATAGTTTTATAGATTTTATTTTATTTATTTTTCTTATGCGCCAAATACCATATGAATATATATATATATATATATATATATATATATATATATATATACCCTAAAATAAATTGAAATTAAATGGCTATATCTAACAATTTAATAGGTTGTAATTTGCAAAAATGTTTATTATATAAATTAAATCTGATTATATCTAAAACCAATACATACTTTGTCTAAGTATGCAATAATTTATTAAAAAAAAGCATAAATTATTTGTTTATTTATTTCAATTTCAAAATCATTAAAAAATACATTTATTATAATATAAATATATTGGGACATCCCAAAACTTCAAACCGAACCACAATCTTGTTGAAAGTATGCAACAACCATTATGAGATTTAGGTATGTTACAAAATTTTTTTATTTATGTCAAATAAGACATAAATAAAATCGTATCCAAATTTATTATCTCCGCTCCAGAGATAGGGGATGTAGAGGCTGGCCGGTGACAAAGCGGAGTAGGGGAACAGAGTCGGCATGCTTGCATGTAGCATAGCATCTTGGTCACTGATTTCCCTTCAGACGTATTGAGGGTTGTGGGTTCGTACCTCAAGGCCGATCTTCTTCTTTGCTCTAGCCTTTATCCCTTTTACGTGGGGTCCTCATCCTCCAAGTCCCTCTGTCCCCCGTGTCCTCCTCGCGAAGCCTTGCCTCTTTCAACACCCTTTTTATTGTGGACATCCACGTTGTCAGGGGTCTACCTGGTCTTCTGGGTCCTTCTTCTATGTCCATTGTCTTCCTTATCATATTTTCCTGTAGCATTCTCATTACGTGTCCGTACCATCTAAGTCTGTTCTCGGTCACTTTTTCTCCAAAGAGAGCGACTTTGAAACTACCACAGATATGGACATTTTTGACCCTATCCAACCTTGTAACACCACCAGCCCATCTGAGCATTTTCATCTCGTTGGTGTGCAGAGTTTGGGCGTGGTTGCTTTTTAGGGCCCAGCACTTATATGAGTAGGTATGTCATGGTTGGTCTGACCACCGTTTTGTAGACCTGACCCTTTATTTTTATGGGCATTTTCTTGTCACATAGAACACCCGATACGGATCTCCACTTCATCCAACCAAGTCTTGAGCGATGTGCTATGTCGTCATAAATTCCACCCTTAGCGGACAGCATTGTGCCAAGGTACTTGAAGGACTCGACTGTGGGCACTGGTTCACTCTGAATTTGCATGATATGTTGCTCACCCGGCCGCTTTCCAGAAAAGTAGCATGGCATGTATTCGGTCTTCGTTCGGCTAATTCTTAGACCATTTGCTTCCAAAGAATCTTGCCATTTATTTAGAGTCCGCTGCAGCCCGTCAGGAGTTTCATCCATCAGCACCACATCGTCAGCGTACAGTATGCTCCATGGGGCTGGTGCTTGTATATCGGATGTTATATAATCCATTACTAAATTAAACAGCAGTGGACTGAGCGCCGATCCCTGATGGACGCCATCACTGATATCGAATGGGTCACTCACTCCAGCTTCTGACACATGTGTGAATATTGAAATACATATCCTTCAGTAGCTCTATATAATATTCAGGAACGTTTTGGTTTCTAAGTGCCTCCCTTATCAGTCTACATACGTGGGACCCTGTCGAAGGCCTTCTCCAAATCAATAAATACCATATGAAGGTCATTCTTTTTCTCCTGATATTTTTCCTGGATTATTCTTATTGTCTGTATGGCATCAGTGGTAGATCTTCCCCGCACAAATCCACTTTGGTTTTCCGTCACTCTTGTGAGCCCTTGCAGTCTTCTACTTATCACTCTTTCCCATATCTTGAAGGTATGTGCTATCAGCTTTATAGCTCTGTAATTTTCGCACAGCTGTGAGTCCCCTTTGTTCTTATACATACCTCAAAGCCGATAAATAAATAAAAGAAATAATAATATGACTTGTTACACCCAGTTGTTATTTTTTTTATATACATTTGAGAGTAACAGATTTAATGCACTGAATAATGCCCTCTGCGTCAAAACGGCACTAATACTCCACGAGATCATTCATCGATGAATGATCATCTACTGAAGTATTTGGTGTACACATTAATCTGCATTTGTAGGAAACACGGATTCTTAACATTATGGTAAGGGACTGCTTTCTTCCCTGATATATTTACGTATCTCTGAAACTTTTTAATTTCAGATTAGCTCTCTACTAGAAGGCGGATATTGTTTTCTTTTTTAGTTAGTTTGGCTATAGTAAGTAGTTTTATAATAATGTTTTTTTTTATTATTTAACTGTTGACTGACGAGATACATAGCTTTACTCTATCCGATATCTGCAAATATGAACAGATTAATAAAATATAATTTAAATCGTACAACATTTCCTCTATCTCGAAGATGCAAGAACTTAATTGCCTAATATGAGTATCAATCAATCAATCAATCAATTCTCCCTTTTACACCCCACTCAGGGGCATAGGGAGGCAACAAGAGCTCTCCATTGCGCTCGATCTTGCGCAATGTTTATGACCTCCTCCCACACCATGTCCATGTCCCTCAGCTCTGCTTCGAATATGAGTATATGCAAACTAAAATTATTGTTAATAATTTTAGTTTGTTAATTAGAAATACAAATTGCGTAAAATAACTTGATGTTTTGATTTTTTTATTACAAATCTTGCAATTCTATTTTTTTTTCTCCACTATGAATTCGCATGTGTGTCGTAAAATGATTTGTAATCTTGCATTCGTATGATTTTTCTCCGCTATGAGTTCGCATGTGTACCTTTAACTCACTCGATTGCTTGAACTTTTTATTACAAATATTGCATTCGTATGGTTTTTCTCCGCTATGAATTCGCATGTGTACCTTTAAGTCACTCGATTGCTTGAACTATTTATTACAAATCTTGCATTCGTATGGTTTTTCTCTGCTGTGAATTCGCATAAGCTGCGTAAAAAACACGATGTTTTGATTTTTTTTATTGCAAATCTTGCAATCGTATTTTTTTTTCTCCACTATGAATTCGCATGTGTGTCGTAAAATGACTCGAATGAATGAACTTTTTATTGCAAATCTTGCATTCGTATGGTTTTTCTCCGCTATGAATTCGCATTGTGTGACGTTAAATTACTCGATTTGTTGAACTTATTATTGCAAATCTTGCATTCGTATGGTTTTTCTCCGCTATGAATTCGCATGTGTGACGTTAACTCACTCAATTGCTTGAAGTTTTTGTTGAAATACGCTCTGTTGACTTTATACTGTAACAATAGGGTATTGGTCACATCCTTGTATTAATGACAGTGTGGCAGTGCATCAATTTATCATAAATGTAAAGCGCCATCTTTAATAAATGAAAGAGCCATCTTTAATAAATGAAAGAGCCATCTAGCGAGATGCACCAGAAACAATTACCATACTTCAACAAAGAAGATTCCTACAGTATAGCAACTTAATCGAACTAATAATGATTCACACCAGAGGGAGCCTGTTTCACGATTTTTTCCAATTAATCATTGTAAGAATAAAAGCAGTATAAATTAGATTTTCACCCTTTAATATTCACTCCTTCCCTTCAGAACCATCAAAGTGCACAGTACATGTAACTAGTTTTAAGTGAAATATTTTCTGTGATATTTTTGTTTAAAATCTTTAATATAATTATTTGTGTTATTTTTAAAGTTAAATTGTTTCATTTAATATTGAGTTGAGTTTCCTTGTTTAGCAGTTTTCCTTATAAAGAAAGTGCCAGCTGGTGAGTACAAGAATAATCTCAAACCTTCTGTTAAACTCATAAGAGAGTCTATCTATTAAGCTCACATTTCTTCTTGCCATCATTCTGCTTTGAGAAAACTCCTTGAATCTCCTTTTCATCTCAATAGAAATCACTTGCAACTAGATTGTCAGATCTCCTGGAGAAACTATGGATCAGATGATAAGTCTGAGCCCATAAATTGGTGACCTCGATATAATGACCTTCTGACCCCTTCAAAGCAACCTTGTGACCCCTTGACCTTCTTTACAATTTTCTGATTACCCTCTTTTTCTACACTATCTATAAAATTAATCCTAACCTTGAATAACCTTAAAGCAACAACCCATTTAACTACAAATCATTTCATTCCATTCAATTATTTTACAAAACTATCCAAATAACATTATTCCATACACTTCCACAAAATTTGCTCCTCACATAAATTCAAATTTAAGCGCGTCTATTATTCCAAAACCATTCGACGCAAACTTCACTCCATTACAACTCGCAATTGTCTAACGGCGTTTACCAGCTCATTTATTAATAGTATCATTGCATACAAAAAAATCATTCCATTTTTCAACTTAAATTAAAGAATTTTAAGTGTAAAATCAGTGTACAACAGGTTCTGAAGGGAGGAGTCATCCGATAACATTTCAGGCAAGTAAATTCTTTGTAAACGGCATTCTGCACAATTTTTTTTCAAACAGTAAACTTATCGTTGAAGAAACTTATCGGATTATTTTAAAGCCTTTTGTTTTTGCTTTATTTTTATTTGTAAAGGTATTTAATTAATAATTCCTTAAACAAGATTAGAGCCTACTGTCCGAATAATCGAAATTGATATAACAATCTTAAAATATTTGGTAACATTTTGCCGACAATAAATTGTAGGTTAAAATTTTTTCACGACACAATGTCACATTGAAATTTTTTCATGAAACTTTTTATGTCTTTAAATATTGATAAAACTTATTTTAATACAGATTAATATCAACAACTATTTATAATCACATGCTGAATTGCAAATTTTAATGATATTTTTACAAAAGAATAACCTTTAATTATCTGATTGCAGATTCACAATTACATTGTTGTCAAACTTTGAGGTAACCTTTTTATATTTTATATAAACCACAAGTGGAACAAATGCCTACACATTTTATTAGATTTTCATAGTGCATTATTAGAATTTAAAGAAAAACAAGAAATTTAAATTGCAATTTTCACATCTTTGTATATTGTCATATTGATCTTTGGCAAACACATAAAAGGACATTCAGACTCCTACATTTAATATCTTAGCAACATGTCACTCATATTTTACTAATTCTTATTTTATTCTGGTCAATAAATGATTATTTTTATGTATCAACTTATCAACGATACACTTATCTCAATGGTCTTTAAAAAATATTCTATCTAAATTGTCAATGTAAAACAATTATATACCATCTTATATTGTCATCTACTTGTCAATAGATATCAAATCTATTAGACCAGCCAACTGCTATTAACGTTTTCCGCGACTACAGAAAATCTATTACGATATCTGAGTCCGAATTCAATTCGAGGTAACTTACATATGCAGATACGGCTTAATACTTATACGAATACACATGTATTCATAAAAGCTCTATGTAGTTCACGCCATGTCTAGTCCAATGCAGCGCGCATGTTCAGACCGAAATACCAATTTCGTAGGCTAATTACATACACACAAGAGCAGAGATTCATCTCAAAGCCTTCTTGTAGTGATTGAGCACAAGACAATGACATACACACGACCATAGCGTCATAAGTATAGTCTATTTTTTATCAAATATACAACTCAATGACTTAAAAAAAAGACAATTAACGTATTTACATTCATACAAAAGACCATTGAAAACAAAATTCTAAAAAGTGTCATATTAATTTTCCCAAATTATTAACATTTATTTAACATTATTGACACACATACATTGACAAAATATAACATTATGAGAATTTTCATTCAAACACACTGTGTACAATTATTATACTACCATGTCTACCTACAACTCTTTACTTATTTTATTGTATAAAAATTCTAATATGTATTTTACAAAATGATTACAGATCCCAATACAAAACCACCAACTGTATATTGCTAAGAATACCAGATTGGTAACAGAATATATTAATAGGTTGGGGAAAAAGTCTTTTCGCATTATAGTATGTATGAACTTGTAATAAAATCTCTTTGGCTGTAGTATTTGTATCTGGCTGGTTTTGGTATCATTGAAAGTTAAAATTTTAAAGAACATAATTCCAAATTCAAATTAGGCAAATGTGTGATTTTCATTTGTTTTTCGTACTGTCAAGATGAGTGAATCTAATGAAGAAATTCGATTCATTTTAAAATTTTACTACAAAAAAGGTAAAAATGCAACGCAAGCCGCGAAAAAAATTTGCGATGTTTATGGACCTAGTGCAGTGTCTGTGAGAGTACCACAAATTTGGTTTAAGCGTTTTCAATCCGGAAATTTTGATGTCAAAGATGCACCTCGCTCTGGTCGCCCTATTACGGATAAAATGGATGCCATTTTTGAAAAAGTGGAGCAAGATCGACATATCAGTAGTTACGACGTAGCTGAAGAACTGGGAATTGATCACAAAACAGTTTTGGCGCATTTGAAAAAAGCTGGGTACAAAAAAAAGCTGAGAGAAAGCGGCCGGAATTGATCAACAGAAGAGGTGTGGTGTTTCATCATGATAACGCTAGACCTCACACATCTATAGCCACTCAGCAAAAATTAAGAGAGTTTGGCTGGGAGGTGTTAATGCATCCGCCGTATAGTCCTGACCTTGCACCTTCAGATTTCCACCTGTTTCGGTCTCTTCAGAATTCTTTAGGCAATGTTAGGTTAACATCACGAGAGAACTGCCAAATCCACTTGTCGCGGTATTTTGATGAGAAGTCCCAAATTTTTTATTCCAATGGGATCATGTCCCTACCTGCAAGATGGCGAAAGGTTATCGAACAAAATGGTACATACATACTTTAGTTAAATTTAAATAAACTATATAAAAAAATGTTTTGAATTTTCTTAAAAAATGCGAAGAAACTTTTTCCCCAATATTATATGGAAGATTTTCACATAGTAACTTCACTTAATAAATATTAAAGCTAAAAGTATTTAAACATATACCAATTGTGAATCATAACTATTCAAAACCATTTTTTAGTAATTTTTCCTAACTTTATTTTAAATATGTAACAAAGATAACATTGAAGTACTACACTTAGAAAATTTTTCCTAGAACAATAATTATCTTAGTAAAATGTAACTTGTAAATTTTTTCTCAAATTCATACTTTGTTTATAATATACTCAAATAATTTCTTTATTTCAAATTCAAATTTAAACTGTAGCTCACATTCTTTTAAATTCAGGAACCACCCTAAAACAGATATACTTATACAAATTCTATTGTAAATTTTTTGTTTATTCTATATGTTGCATATTATCTCATCACGATACTGCTCAACTAACGCTGGACTCCATCACTATCCGATGGATGGAAGCCTACAGTAGCAATCTTCACCGCTGTACCTATCAGAAGCAGACTACACGAGTTGTCTCACAGACTTCGTAGTTTCGGAGGCCAAACTTCTACAACGAATTTCGCCCCACTACTGTTCTCTCCAACAGTGGCAGATGTACATCGCACACGATTACACCCCACTGAAAACAACTGATGCATTTTTCCTTGCTCGTCAACCGACTTCATGGATCAACCAGTTACAACAGCACAAGCAACATCACGCTGCTGCATTAATGGCCAAGCGCAAACAACATCGCCGCTTCATTCCGGTAAAACGCATCTTCGCTGTTTTAACCAATATTAGCCATCATATTACCCCAGTGCAACCGCACTAAATACGTCGTGAACACTCCAACTTCTCTTGAGATCCAGCCGCTACAACGCCCAGCCATGTCAAGTCAAGTCAACATCCAGTACGTACCATCTCCATGCATCACCAGATCAGGGAGGAAAATATTTACTCCACATCAAAATTTACTGCATGCCGTAAATTTTTGAGAGGGCTGTGTGGCAGTGCATCAATTTATCATAAATGTAAAGCGCCATCTTTAATAAATGAAAGAGCCATCTAGCGAGATGCACCAGAAACAATTACCATACTTCAACAAAGACGATTCCTACAGTATAGCAACTTAATCGAACTAATAATGATTCACACCAGAGGGAGCCTGTTTCACGATTTGTTCCAATTATTAATCATTGTAAGAATAAAAGCAGTATAAATTAGATTTTCACCCTTTAATATTCACTCCTTCCCTTCAGAACCATCAAAGTGCACAGTACATGTAACTAGTTTTAAGTGAAATATTTTCTGTGATATTTTTGTTTAAAATCTTTTATATAATTATTTGTGTTATTTTTAAAGTTAAATTGTTTCATTTAATAGTGAGTTGAGTTTCCTTGTTTAGCAGTTTTCCTTATAAAGAAAGTGCCAGCTGGTGAGTACAAGAATAATCTCAAACCTTCTGTTAAACTCATAAGAGAGTCTATCTATTAAGCTCACATTTCTTCTTGCCATCATTCTGCTTTGAGAAAACTCCTTGAATCTCATTTTCATCTCAATAGAAATCACTTGCAACTAGATTGTCAGATCTCCTGGAGAAACTATGGATCAGATGATAAATCTGAGCCCATAACAGCTATATATATGATTATCAATTGTCATTTTTATATGCTTCTTAACCCTTCTTTTTGTCTTTGCTAGCTCTCTTATATTTTGCTCGTTGGTGAGTACACTTGTGTTATTTTGTTACTCTCAATAATAAAGTGAATCCTTATAACAAAAGCTACTATATTATTTCACAACCAATAATCCTCCATCATTCTGCTACAAATTCTACAGGTTATTATCAAGAAGTAGTGACCTCGTGGTCAACATGGAAAACAGGAAAATTTACCAGGTGGAGAAGTTTAATGGATCGAACTTCCAATTATGGAAGTACCAGCTAAGTATAATACTAAGAGCTGAAGGCCTCATGGGCGCAGTCACACCACCAGACACTGTTACGGCAGTAACTGAAGACGTGAAAAAAGTGAAAGAGCAGGAAAATATACGAGCAATGTTGCTGATTTCTACAGCAATGGAGTTTGAGCAGCTACAGACGGTGATGAACTGCAATACTGCCCATCAAATGTGGGAGAGGCTAAAACTCATTCATGAGCAGAGATCAAGTGTGAACAAAGTTAACCTCAAACAGAAGTTCTTCAATTACTCTATGAAAGAAAATGATAACATCGCACAGCATGTAGCTAAAATAGAGGCCATGGCGTTAGCCTTAAGTGACGTGGGGGACCCAGTGTGCGATTTAGATAAAATTGCCAAGACATTAGGTAGCCTACCACCCAAATACGGCGCCTTTATTACATCGTGGGACTCATACGATGAAAGCAGGCAGACCTTCGACAATCTAACAGCAAGGTTGCTGAAGGAGGAGCAACGTCTGAACGACGTAGAGGAGACATCCACAGCCTTTGCAGCAGTAAAAGTAAAGTCGTCATCATCCAAGAAGAATATAATTTGTTTTTTCTGCAACAAACCTGGACACTTCAAATCTGAGTGCAGAAAGCGAATAAGTAAAATGAAAAATAAACACTACAATGTTAAGAGCCCTGCAGCATAAGCTCTTAGTGCAGAACAAAAGAATCTCTCAGCAATAGGATGTGACGAGTGTTGGTTAGCTGATAGTGCAGCATCGAAACACATGACTTTTCATCGGGACTGGTTTGATACATTATCTCAGTTACCAGAGACATCAGTACAAATCAGCGATAACAGCTGTTTAACAGCAGAGGGAGTGGGAACAATTTTGGTGAATGCACTTGTCAATGGCCTAGGAGATTAGAAAATGTGTTGTATGTCCCAGGCCTAAGAAAGAATCTCTTTTCAATCGGAGCATGTACCGGTAAGGGACTAAACGTCAAGTTTAACAATACTAATGTCAATGTTTATGGGCGCAACTTGTTGGCTGTAGGCTTAAAACAATCTAATCAGTGTTATAAAATGTTGTTCAAACCAGTTGTGAATCAAGCAAATGCAACAGTAATGACATGGCATGAACGGTTGGGTCACATTAATTTTAATACACTGAAACAAATAGCAGATCTTGGAAAAATTCCTTTGAAGATGACAACAGTTGAAGGATTGTTTAGTGGTGCGTGTCAAATGGGCAAACAATGCATCTGTTGGGTTGCTAGGTTGGCAGTGCTTGGATACTTTTTGATATAAATTAAAGTCTTATTCAATAGAATGACAACTGTTTATTGCTTGCGTTTTACAAAGTAAAATCAGATATGAAAATGTAAAAAGGAGGAACGAAGGTAGAGATGGTACCCGGGACGCGGCGTGGTAGAGACTGTGTAGATAGCTGGTCGGCGTGCCCTGTCCTGCGGATGCACTCGGTACTGGGATGACGACATCATGGTCCACCCTCATTGGATATTCAGATCATGCGATCGGGTGGACTTCTCTGGTTGGCTAATGATGTTGTCATCTTTCTTATCTGTTGAATGTGCCGTGTGCACTCAAAGCTGCAAGCATCTCAGGAAACAGGGTCGCCACACATCAAACCATTCAAAAGTATAGTAAATCAAGACATCTACGAAGCGGGAGAATTTATCCACGCCGACGTTTGTGGCAAGATGCCTCAACAATCCTTGGGAGGTGCCAATTATTTTGTAATCTTTAAAGATAACTTCAGTGGTTATAACTTTGTCTATTTTATAAAAAATAAGAGTGATGTGTATTCGGTGTTTTTACAATTAGAGAAATTGATTGAAAGACAAACAAACAATAAGATCAAAGTGTTTAGAAGCGACAACGGACTCGAATTTAAAAACGAGTTAATGAACAGACATTTTATGAACAATGGTATTATTCATGAAACAAGTGCCCCTTATACAGCTCCGCAAAATGGCAAAGCAGAACGGGAACTAAGGTCTATTGTTGAAAGTGCTAGAGCAATGCTTAATAAAACAAACCTACCACAAAGCCTGTGGGCAGAAGCCGTCAACACCTCAGTGTATGTACTGAATCGTCGGCCTTATAAGTCTTGTGAGGGTGTGACACGTTATGAAAAATGGACAGGCAAAGTACCTAACCTCAATCATCTCAGAATATTTGGTGCAGAAGCATATGTTCATCAGGCTAAGCAGTTTAGAACGAAATTCCAACCAAACTCAAAGAAGATGATCATGATAGGATATGAAGGTAATAGTTCAAACTACAGACTTTATGATCCAGTAACCAAGAAAATAGTTGTTTAAGAAATGTTTCATTTAATGAAAATTGTACAGACTTGCCAATCAATGATAAAAATTACTCAACTCTTGTATCATTTGAGGAAGAAACCAGTTCACCAGATGAATCATTCAAGTTACCAGATGAGACTTCAATCTTATCAGACAGGTCGTCTAATTTACCAGAAGAATCTTCGAATATACTAGATGAATCCTTTGAATCAATTATGTCAGATAATCCAGAATCTTCAGAGCCGGCCCAGGTATCAACATACATGTTAAGAGATCGTAATACTATTCAACGTCCAAGAATATTCGATGATTATCCATGTGCTGCAATAATTGATGAGCCGCAGACCTTCGATGAAGCAATGGCCAGTGAAAATTCAGAAAAGTGGTTGCAAGCAGTAAACGAGGAGTTAAACTCGTTAAAAGAGAATGGAACCTGGCAATTAGTTCCACTACCGATCAATCGTTCTACTATCGGATGCAAATGGGTGTTCAAAACAAAGTACAATCCAGATGGAAGCATAAGTCGTTTTAAAGCCTGACTTTGTGCCAAGGGCTATTCACAGAAGAAAGGTATAGACTACAAGGAAACCTTTTCACCAGTAGTAAGGTACGAGTCCATAAGAATCCTACTTAGGGGGGTGATGTGTGCCATTATCAAGATTAATAATATAAGAGTTCATAGGACAAATCTATAAACAAAGAAGATAAAAAAAAAGAGAAAGGAAAAAAAAACAAAACAATGTCATATCCTAAGGTTGTTCACTGAAATAAATATATGATTATCAATTGTCATTTTTATATGCTTCTTAACCCTTCTTTTTGTCTTTGCTCGCTCTCTTATATTTTGCTCGTTGGTGAGTACACTTGGTGTTATTTTGTTACTCTCAATAATAAAGTGAATCCTTATAACAAAAGCTACTATATTATTTCACAACCAATCCTACATCATTCTGCTACAAATTCTACAGGTTATTATCAAGAAGTATTACATTATTATTAACTTTTTATTACAAATCTTGCATTCGTATGGTTTTTTCCCCGCTATGAATTCGCATGTGTATCGTTAAATTACTCGATTGGTTGAACTTTTTATTGCAAATCTTGCATTCGTATGGTTTTCTCCGCTATGAGTTCGCATGTGTACCTTTAACTCACTCGAATGCTTGAACTTTTTATTACAAATCTTGCATTCGTATGGTTTTTCTCCGCTATGAGTTCGCATGTGTGACGTTAACTCACTCAATTGCTTGAACTTTTTATTACAAATTTTGCATTCCTATGGTTTTTATCCGCTATGAGTTCGCATGTGTACCTTTAATACACTCGAATGCTTGAACTTTTTATTACAAATCTTGCATTCGTATGGTTTCTCTCCGCTATGAATTCGCATTTGTGACGTTAAATTATTCGATTGGTTGAACTTTTTATTGCAAATCTTGCATTCGTATGGTTTTTCTCCGCTATGAATTCACATGTGTGACGTTAAAATACTCGATATGGTAAACTTTTTATTGCAAATCTTGCATTCGTATGGTTTTTCTCCGCTATGAATTCGCATGTGTGACGTTAAATTACTCAATTGGTTGAACTTTTTATTGCAAATCTTGCATTCGTATGGTTTTTCTCCGCTATGAATTCGCATGTGTGACGTTAAATTATTCGATTGGTTGAACTTTTTATTGCAAATCGTGCATTCGTATGGTTTTTCTCCGCTATGAATTCGCATGTGTGACGTTAAAATACTCGATATGGTAAACTTTTTATTGCAAATCTTGCATTCGTATGGTTTTTCTCCGCTATGAATTCGCATGTGTACCTTTAACTCACTCGATTGCTTGAACTTTTTATTGCACATCTTGCATTCGTATGGTTTTTCTCCGCTATGAATTCGCATGTGTATCGTTAAATTACTCGATTGGTTGAACTTTTTATTGCAAATCTTGCATTCGTATGGTTTTCTCCGCTATGAGTTCGCATGTGTACCTTTAACTCACTCGAATGCTTGAACTTTTTATTATAAATCTTGCATTCGTATGGTTTTTCTCCGCAATGAGTTCGCATGTGTGACGTTAACTCACTCAATTGCTTGAACTTTTTATTACAAATCTTGCATTCCTATGGTTTTTATCCGCTATGAGTTCGCATGTGTACCTTTAATACACTCGAATGCTTGAACTTTTTATTACAAATCTTGCATTCGTATGGTTTTTCTCCGCTATGAATTCGCATGTGTGACGTTAAATTATTCGATTGGTTGAACTTTTTATTGCAAATCGTGCATTCGTATGGTTTTTCTCCGCTATGAATTCGCATGTGTGACGTTAAAATACTCGATATGGTAAACTTTTTATTGCAAATCTTGCATTCGTATGGTTTTTCTCCGCTATGAATTCGCATGTGTGACGTTAAATTACTCAATTGGTTGAACTTTTTATTGCAAATCTTGCATTCGTATGGTTTTTCTTCGCTATGAATTCGCATGTGCACCGTTAACTCACTCCATTGCTTGAACTTTTTATTACAAATCTTGCATTCGTATGGTTTTTCTCCGCTATGAATTCGCATGTGTACCGTTAACTCACTCGAATGCTTGAAATTTTTATTACAAATCTTGCATTCGTATGGTTTTTCTCCGCTATGAATTCGCATGTGTACCTTTAACTCACTCGATTGCTTGAACTTTTTAATGCACATCTTGCATTCGTATGGTTTTTCTCCGCTATGAATTCGCATGTGTACCTTTAACTTACTCGATTGCTTGAACTTTTTATTGCACATCTTGCATTCGTATGGTTTTTCTCCGCTATGAATTCGCATGTGTGACGTTAAATTACTCGATTGGTTGAACTTTTTATTGCAAATCTTGCATTCGTATGGTTTTTCTCCGCTATGAATTCGCATGTGTGACGTTAAATTACTCGATTGGGTGAACTTTTTATTGCAAATCGTGCATTCGTATGGTTTTTCTCCGCTATGAATTCGCATGTGTGACGTTAACTCACTCCATTGCTTGAACGTTTTATTACAAATCTTGCATTCGTATGGATTTTCTCCGCTATGAATTCGCATGTGTTTCGTTAAATTTCTCGAATGCTTGAACTTTTTATTGCAAATCTTGCATTCGTATGGTTTATCTCCGCTATGAATTCGCATGTGTACCTTTAAGTCACTTGATTGCTGGAATATTTTATTACAAATCTTACATTCGTATTGTTTTTCTCCGCTATGACATTGGCGTGAGTTGTTAGCTATGCGCGTATGTACTACATTCTTTAAAAATATTTCTATCTCATTTTCTTCTAAATCGTAAAGTATTATATTATCATTTTCAAACTGTTTGGATAGTAATATATTGTTCATGTTTGCTTATTACAATAAAAATATATAAAACGACACTCCTCGATACTGCTAACAGATAGGGGTCGAAGCCGAAGTGTTATAAAATGTTGGGAACTTTGAAAGATCAAACGGATAACGTTGCAAAGGTAAACGTGCACCGTTTTCGAACTTCCGAGACCAACGTCAAATTTTATACCAAAACTTAATGTGACAGACGCTAGCTGGCACTGAATCTAGACCACAGACTACTTATAACGAGCGACTATTCATAAGTCAAACTTGATACCCCCCACTCCATCGCCAGCTGTCAAATATTTGACAGCTGTCAAATTAACATTTTTACTAGTGTGTCCAGATTCTTCCTCTTTGACGCACTTGGTCACTTTTTCAATGTATCGCGGCATGTTGACCATGAAGTTTCGCCGTATTTGCCAAGCCGCCAACTGCAGAGTGCAAGCAAAGAAAGGTTGGTAAACATAACAATACACATTTCCGTTCGGTTCCACAAAGCGGTTTGTTATTGTTTTGTTTATTGTGCAAAGCTGGAGTGGACGCCATTATGGCCCATATTTTGTATTTTATTTCGTAGTGGCAGTTTACGGATTACTATTTATCCAATGGTTTGAAAAAATAAGGTAGGTGATTGATTACTATATTGATTGTTACTACCTTTCGTAACAATTGTTCCTAAAAGATCGTCTATTTTGTTGAAATATATTTGCCTACTCCAAGAATCTTATTGTCAATATACGTGTTACCTATAATTGTATATTCAAACTTCCTTATTCATGTAATTGTAAATCATCTTAACCCAACTTCCATTATGGTGCGAGAGTATTGTTTATTAGGGTAATAATATCCTATCACTTTTGTATCGAACACATCTATTTATCCAAACGGTAATTATTTACTTTACGGGCTTCTTCGATTTTTCACGATTTTTTTATATGAAACACATCAAATTTATATGCAGATTGGTAAATAAACATTTTATGGGTTGATTTGATAACATTTGAAGTATTTTATCAACCAATTTTAAATAAAAATCAATTTTAAAAGTTGCCTATTTTCTCATACAAACTTTTCTTTCACGGAGTGACTTTTTATTTTTTGATTCTAAAATTGGTGTTTTTGTTTGAAAAATGAAAATATTGTTGGTTATTGTCATTTAGTTAGTCCATTTGGATAGGTTAGGGGATTTGATAACATCGTCGAATGATAACACTACGACTTGAAATAGGTTAGGTTAAGGTTGGCACGTAGTTTTTAAGGGGGGTTTGGACACCTCCCCGAATGATAACACTACACTCTGTTACATAGGTTGAAACATATTCATTTAGAAGGGTTTTGTCAAAAATTGAAGAAGCCCGTAAAGTAAATAATTACCCAAAACTCTTCTAAATGAATATGTTTCAACCTAACAGAGTGTAGCGTTATCATTCGGGGAGGTGTCCAAAGGTATGGGGGATTCCACCCTCTTAAAAACTACTACTAACCTTAGCCTAACCTATTTCAAGTCATAGTGTTATCATTCGAGGATGTTATCAAATCCCCTAATCTATCCAAAGTGACTAACTAAATGGGTAAGAACACGTAGAAAGCCGATTCCGACCCGCGCCGACCAGCTCAAAGATTGTTGTCTATGGTTTCAATGCATTTAAATGGGCATGCCGGAAAGCAGGTTCCTGCTTTTTTGTGGTTATCCCCATTCAAAAGCATAGAAACATTCTTTGCGCCGATCGGCGCGGGTCGGAATCGGCTTTCTACGTGTTGTTACCCAAAGACAATAACCAACAATATTTTCATTTTTCAAACAAAAGCACCAATTTTGAATATGAATTCAATTTTGAATCAAAAAATAAAATGTCACTCCCTGAAAGAAAAGTTTGTATGAGAAAATAGGCAACTTTTAAAATTGGTTGATAAAATACTTCAAATGTTATCAAATCAATCCATAACATTAGCTTATTTACCAATCTGCATATATTATAAATTTGATATGTATATCATATAAAAAATCATGAAAAATCGAAGAAGCCCTCAAAGTAAATAATTTCCATCCAAACTTTTCTGAGTTGTGGTACCGTGCTCCATGAGTGTATGATCTTCTTGATAATTTTCATATTCCTGTGGTAGTTTTGACTATTGAAATGACCTCTGTGAGTGTGAGCAGACACCGAGGAGGTGGTTTAACTACCAAAAAAACTGGAGGGAGATAGGCATGCTTTTGTTGTCAATTCTCATTAGATAGTAACTAATATCATTGTGAAATTTCGCAGATACACATAGCAAAAGCAGAAACCCGCTTTTCGGCATGCCCATTTAAATGGATTGAAACCATAGACAACATAGGTGAAGTTGTTAAAGGCGTCACTTGCTGTGCCGATATTTTAATCTATCATGCTCAATCATTGATGGATATTGGCAAATGTTTATCGGATAAATGTTATTCGCTATGAGGTCCGTCATACTGGCTTTGACTCAAATGCTGAGGCTTGCTGTTTCTTCGCAGAGTCTTGAAACACCGCACTGTAATACTGAACAACGCTTGGTCGTCCACATACTCTAGATTGCACATTTTACCATCTCTCTGTGTTGCTAATTTATCTCTTGCTCCCAAGAGGAAGTAAATCTGTGAAGTCGTTGGTAGACCAGTGGTATCAGTCGACGACTTTCGTACGTACAGCGTATTGGAGGTAGTCGGTTCGAATCCCGGTGCCGCCAACCATTTTCCACTTTCACAACACAAGCTTTGCTTTATGTTAAAGATGTCGAAAGTGTATTTGTGTTCACTTTACGTAAGCCCAGATTCATTTAAAAAAAAAAGAAACAAATGACTGGAGATTCATTTAAAAAAGTCAAACTCTTTACAATGTTTGCTAATTTCTAAGTTGTAGATAAATGTAAGAACTGTACTTCAAATTGAAGGCTTGGACCCAGCCCAAGGGGGGGGGGTCATGACCCCCCTGGATCCACCGTTGCTCTTATGTTCATTTGGTATAAATGCACCCTTAGTTGGTGTTCCTTATTGCTAGGTGTGTATTATTCCATTTCAAATCTACTTATCTATTGAAACTTCCAGAATCTGATGCTGCGGACGACTATACCAGCCTAAGAAGTATTCTGTTACTACTCGTACATCACAACTTGTTGAGAGGACCAACTGTACGGGAAATTCCACTACCTACCTTCAAATGAAAAAGAAGAGGAAATGCTAGGATAGTCATTCTGTTCATCTAGGATGGTAGAGATTTAGTTGCAAAGAATAATCAGACTATAGTTGTATTCCGACACTTTTTATAAATAATGTTATTCTATGTTATGTTTTATAGCTGATTATAATAAAAAAATAATTTCATCTAAGATTTTTTATTCCTTATACAGTGTTACACTTAAAAGTCTGTCATGAATTGTGTGTAAAATGTCTGAGAACAATGCCGCAGTTATTAGCTCTTTGACAAGCACTGAGGAGATTAACACTATTTAAAAGCTGCTAATGATGGAAGAAATAACCTCTGGTTGATCTTGGACTATTCGTTAGTCAGACAGAAGGACAGCTTGTTGTTAATATTGATATAGAAAAATGTGGAAGGAGAGTTAATGAACTGACCTTGGTAGCCTAGTGGTGAAAGCGCTGACTTAAAGAGTTGTCAGGTTACAATAATTTCTTTTATTTTTTTTTTAAATTTCTACCCAGAGTTAGCCTATCTCAGATCAGACCGTTAGATATAAAAAAATTTAATCATTTTTGCTGACACATTTGTAAAGAAAACACTATATTATTATGGTACTCTGCATATAAACCAAACGAACATAGTGCCAGAGCTGGAAGTGGAGTATACTTTCTTTTATAGTTAAATTGGACACCATGGAAACAACAGCTAATTAACGGGCTGACAGTTCATTCTCATTGCTATTTCCTTTCCAGCTCAGTGGGCTTAGACAAAATACAATTGGCGATCGACTACAAACGAATTCTTCGACAATGTAGAGTAGGAAGAAAATAAGCTGTCCACTTTTTATATTTTTTATATAATATCTAAGTGTCATTGCTCGGTTTAAATAATTGTTTACATGTCCCAGTGGACAGATAATTTTGTAGCACTATACATTGGCGAAATCTTCGTTTGTAGTCGAACGCCAGTTTGAATTTGTCTGCGGGGGCTGGCTCTATGCTTCATTTGGTATAAACGCACCCTAATACAGCACATTAATATGCCAGTAGGGTGAGTATTAAATATGGATGATGTTCATCCCAAAGACTGAAGGATTATGTGACTGGAGGTTGTGGAGGCAATTATGAACTGACTTTCTGGAATTGTCTACACACGGATCTACCATATTTGTACAAAGGCATTGTGCACTCCCATTAAAATTCATCTCCATATTAAAAGCTCTGGCCATAGAGCCACGAGACATTTTCCAAAAAGTAAACTTAAATTGTCCCTCATGATTTGCAGGACTGCATCACAGAACAATAATACCCTATTACATAGGGTATTATGACTGCATTTATTGGTTGAATTTTGTTTTCATATCGTTCATATCAGAGATATTTGGCTACCAAAAACTATTGAACTCAAAAATTTAATTTAAAAAACATCTGGTTGATTATATTATTATGTACTTACCTAGAGTTAAAATAATAGTTATTAGCTTAAAAAATGTTTAAGAATAAATGCAAATGGTAATTTAAACTTCATTATCGGTACGATGAGAAAATTAATTATTATTTATAAAGGATAAAAAAAGTTGTATGTTGACACAGGAAAAGAAGGTTTGAGTTAAAAATGATATTTTGAAAAGTTGTTTGAATCCGAGGATGGAACGACAGGTTGTACGAAGTAGTTTGTAAATTAATAGAACTACAAAAGTCTGCAAATTATTGTGTATAAACTTATGAATGAGAAAGAAAAAGGGAATACTTCAGGATGGAATATCTATAGAGCTTATCAGGTTTGGCAGCCGAATGACGGTGTAGGTGTTTTGGAGCTTTTCAACTTGTCTTGGACACAGGACCAGTGACTGGAGGAAAAGATAAAAATAAAGAGATATAAGATTTGAAAAGGTAAAATTCATACAAAATTAAACTCAAATAAAATTAAATACATACATAAAATAAATCAAAACAAACTCAATAAATTCAATGAACCAAAATAAATTCAATTTTTTTTTTTATTTTATAAGGCAATCCACCCGATCTCGAGTGATTTGTGAATTCAATAATTATTCAATAAAATAATAACAAGATAAAATACACAGCATCAAAGAGTAGGGAAGGTGGGAAGAGGGATCCTCTTTAAATTTGGAGTACGGTTTTATCTTGTCGTCAGCGATTTTTTAAAAGTGTTAATAATCTGTGAGACTCATACATAGAGGGGAAGTTGGTTCCCCAACCTTGCGGCACAAACGGTGAAGGACTCAGAATAGAATTGTGAGCGATGGGATGGGATGAGCAGCAATTTATTTTGATCAGAACGCAACGAACGTTGGTGCGAACTGAGAAAGGTGTTAGGGGAGGACGGGTTTTGAAGTATTTTGTTCAGCAAACAGAGAGTATACAGGAATCTTCTCTCTCGCATGGTTTTCCATTGAAGTTGAAGCTTGTATTCAGAAATGTGAACATATTTTCGTAGAGAGAAGATGTACTGTTTTGAAGACGTTCCAATGTGGACTCGACCTCCACTGCCATATCTAGATAGCAAATATTGGCGTAGTCAAATAGTAGGTGAAGCAAGGATTGAACTAAGAGCTTTTTAATATCTGGACTGAGGAAATTTTGGAGTCTTCTAAGTGCATGAAGTGATGAAAATACCTTTCTGCTAAGCTCATCCACCTTTTTTACAATCAATGTAGTAAGAAAGTTTACAATCAATGTAAATCCCCAAATTTGACGCGGATCAAACACATGGATTCAGTTAAATCCAAGTCAGAAGCAAAAGAAATACGGGAGGTTGTATGAGAAATGGTATATAGGTGAAGAAGCGCTATTTTGTTTGAATAGAAAAAAGAGGAGGTCGGTTGTTTCAGTCTACAACTTAAAAGGAAACGGCGTGTTTGGTAAAAAATATTAGTTTAGCAATATAATATAAAACACTCGCTAATGGCAAGGTATTGGGTATGTTTTAACGACTTTGATATCGGTAGTCGGTAGCATAAGGTATTTGCACCGAAAATAGTCTGAAAGATTATTTTAATTCAACTGATGGTAATGCCGTAATGTTCCTTAAATATTTACATGAAATATAACTAGGTTTCTTTAAATTCTAATAATTTAGTTATACCGATTAAGCATTAAGAAGAACCGTATATTATTATATATTATTTCAAAATTTCGTTGTCATTACGTGGTCATTACTGTTATATTATTGAGCTGTCAATTATTTTTGACATTCGCGCATTCTATATTTATTTTGATATCCGTATAACGCCATCTACTGTCAGAAATCGGAAACACAATATGCTACTAACTTCGTGGTCAACATGCTCCAATACATTAGGTCGGTGACCAAGTGCGTCTAAGAGGCTCGCTCGCCGACGCGACGACGGTCACATCTGTCAGTTTCTGCGCGCCATGTTGAGAGTGAGATAGCATGCTCAAACATCTTACTGTTTTCTAAGGAGTGTCTCGGGACAGTAAAATAAATGGCTACCATAGAAAAATCCTAAGGTTTTAATAATTCCTACAAGCATTTTATCATGTGTCTTTTTGTATTACTCTAAGTATTATTATTATTATTTTTTTAAGATTTCGGGGGCGCGTGCGAATAGGTATGGGGGGCTCCGCCCCCAAACCCCCCTCTAAAATTAAAGCCTAACTTTAACCTAACCTATCCAAATCATATTCATGGAATATTTATAGTAGAAAGCTTACTAACGAACCTATTTTTTTTATGAACTCAAATACATTTTTGGAAGAAAATAGCGGAAAAAAAACGAAAAAAAAAAAACGCCGGCATCGGGGATCGAACCTACGACCATCATTACGAAAGGCAGCAACTGTGTAACCGCTCGCCTACCGAGAGCTTCGATTGCCGTGTCGAAAATTGATAATATACTATAAATTTTCGCGCATGCGCATTTTTCTATGGTAGCCATTTATTTTACTGTACCGAGACACTCCTGTTTTCTATACATTCATCGCTCTCTTGCGGTGTTTCGCCATAGATTACTAAGTAGTCTAGATTCAGCGGATTCAGTGCCAGCTAGCGTCTGTCACATTAAGTTTTAGTATAAAATTTGACGTTGGTCTCGGAAGTTCGAAAACGGTGCACGTTTACCGTTGCCACGTTATCCTTTTGATATTTCAAAGTTCCCAACATTTTATTACACTTCGGCTTCGACCACTATCTGTTTGCAGTATCAAGGAGGGTCGTTTTATATATTTTTATTGTAATAAGCAAACATGAACAATATATTACTATCCAAACAGTTTAAAAATGATAATATAATAATTTACGATTTAGAAGAAAATGAGATAGAACTATTTTTAAAGAATGTACATACGCGCATAGCTAACAACTCACGCCAATGCCATAGCGGAGAAAAACCATACGAATGCAAGATTTGCAATAAAAAGTTTAAGCTATCTTGTCGTTTAACGAGACACATGCGAATTCATAGCGGAGAAAAACCATACGAATGCAAAATTTGCAATAAAAAGTTCAAGCGATCGTATCATTTAACGACACACATGCGAATTCATAGCGGAGAAAAACCATACGAATGTAAGATTTGCAATAAAAAGTTCAACGGATTGAGTATTTTAACGTCACACATGCGAATTCATAGCGGAGAGAAACCATACGAATGCACGATTTGCAATAAAAAGTTCATGCATTCGAGTGTGTTAACGTCACACATGCGAATTCATAGCGGAGAAAAACCATACGAATGCAAGATTTGCAATAAAAAGTTCAACCAATCGAGTATTTTAACGAGACACATGCGAATTCATAGCGGAGAAAAACCATACGAATGTAAGATTTGCAATAAAAAGTTCAACCGATTGAGTAATTTAACGTCACACATGCGAATTCATAGCGGAGAAAAACCATACGAATGCAACATTTGTAATAAAAAGTTAAAGCAATCGAGTGAGTTAACGGTACACATGCGAATTCATAGTGGAGAAAAACCATACGAATGCAACATTTGTAATAAAAAGTTCAAGCATTCGAGTGAGTTAACGGTACACATGCGAATTCATAGCGGAGAAAAACCATACGAATGCAAGATTTGCAATAAAAAGTTCAACCAATCGAGTAATTTAACGTCACACATGCGAATTCATAGCGGAGAAAAACCATACGAATGCAAGATTTGTAATAAAAAGTTCAAGCATTCGAGTGAGTTAACGGTACACATGCGAATTCATACCGGAGAAAAACCATACGAATGCAATGTTTGCAATAAAAAGTTCAAGCAATGGAGTGAGTTAACGTCACACATGCGAATTCATAGCGGAGAGAAACTATACGAATGCACGATTTGCAATAAAAAGTTCACCCAATCGATTAATTTAACGTCACACATGCGAATTCATAGCGGAGAAAAACCATACGAATGCAAGATTTGTAATAAAAAGTTCAAGCATTCGAGTGTGTTAACGGTACACATGCGAATTCATAGCTGTGAAAAACCATACGAATGCAATGTTTGCAATAAAAAGTTCAACCAATCGAGTAATTTAACGACACACATGCGAATTCATAGTGGCGTAAGGCCATACGAATGCAAGATTTGTAATAAAATCTGCATTCATTCGAGTCATTTAACAGCACACATGCGTATTCATAGTGGAGAAAAACCATACGAATGCAATATATGTCATAAAAAGTTCAATCAATCGGGTAATTTTACGACACACACGCGAATTCATAGCGGAGAAAAACCATACGAATGCAATATTTGTAATAAAAAGTTCATGCGATCGATTCATTTAACGACACACATGCGAATTCATAGCGGAGAAGAACCATACGAATGCAAGATATGTAATAAAAAGTTCAAGCACTCGGGTAATTTAACGTCACACACGCGAATTCATAGCGGAGAAAAACCATACGAATGCAAAGTTTGCAATAAAAAGTTCAACCAATCGAGTCATTTAACGTCACACATGCGAATTCATAGTGGAGAAAAACCATACAAATGCAAAATTTGCAATAAAAAATTCAATGGATCGAGTGATTTAACGAAACACATGCGAATTCATAGCGAAGATAAACCATACGAATGCAAGATTTGTTATAAAAAGTTCAATCAATCGTGTACTTTATCGAGACACATGCGAATTCATAGCGGAGAAAAACCATACTAATGCAAGATTTGTATTAAAAAGTTTTATATATCAAGTTCCCAAATGAGACACATTCGAATTCATAGCGGAGAAAAACCATACGGATGTAAGATTTGTAATTAAAAGTTCTTTTAATCAAGTATTTTAACGACACACATGCGAATTCATAGTGGCGAAATACCATACGAATGCAACATTTGTAATAAAAAGTTCAAGCAGTCAAGTGACTTAAAGGTACACATGCGAATTCATAGCGGAGAAAAATCGATGAATGCTCTTGTGGAATATCAGTGCCGTTATGGCGCAGAGGGACTTCATTCTTCAGTGCATTAAATCTGTTACTCTCAAATGTATATAAAAAAACATCTGGATGTAACAAGTCATATTATTATTTATTTATTTATCGGCTTTGAGGTATGAGCCCACAACCCGCAATACGTCTGAAGGAAAATTAGTGACCAAGATGCTATGCTACATGCAAGCATGCCGACTCTGTACCACTTCTCCGCTTTGTCACCGCCAGCCTCTACATCGCCTATCTCTGGAGCGGAGATTTTGAATTTGGATACAAGTTTATTGATATAACTATTTTTTATGTAACATAAATCCCATAATGGTTGTTGCATACTTTCAACAAGATTGTGGTTCGGTTTGAAGTTTTGGGATGTCCCAATCTATTTATATATTATGTTTTTAATTTTTGTTATTGTGTTGTGTTTACAAAATAAATATTGTAGGTAGGTACATATTGTATTTTTTAATGATTTAGAAATTGAAATTAATAAATAATTTATGCTTTACATTTTTTACGCTTTTTTTTAAATAGGTACATTATTGTATACTTGGAGAAAGTGTGTATTGGTTTTAGATAGTCAGATTTCATTTATATCATAAACATTATTGCAAATTACAACCTATTTAAATTGTTAGATATAGGCATTTAATTTCAATTTATTTTAATTTATTATCTTTGCCTTAAAAAATACATTTTCATGTGTTTGTCAAATTTTTTTTCTTAATATTTTTTTATTGTAGAAGTTAGTATATTTGTATTTTTAATTCCAATGTGTTTTACTGCGGTGTTTGGTGTTGTATAGATAATATTGTGGAACCAACAAACTTTAACGAACTTACAAATTATTTCACGACTCTTAATCAAATAAAATTTTACATTGTGAATCTGTTTTTTCTTTACCATATGCCCTTATTTTTTCGGGAGAATAATATACTTTGTTAACCCTTAAACGGATTCGTGGGGTCCAAAAGTACCCCACTGACCAGATTCCAGGTGACATCCCCTCTCCTGTTTCTGCTAGCGCATCTAAACTCCAGGTATTTTCAGTGTATGTTGTGACCTCGCAGTGCGTAGGCGTGTGTAGCTCGGCGGCCTTTGGTTCTTTTCGTACGTGGGTATTGGGGTCTAAAATGACCCCACGAAACCGATTATGATACTTTTTTTCTTAGTATTTGTATTTTTTTCTCAGATTTACAACAACAATGTCGGGACGTTTCACAGAAAATGCTGAAAGAAGCTTGATTGAAGATGATGGTTTATCAGATTTTGATGATATGGATAAAAAAAAATAAGCACAACTTTTTCACGAAATACCTTTTTTGTATGCATAATGTATCCAAAAGTAGGTATCAATAATAATTATTTTTTAACTGGTTTAATAAAATAAAGCAATTATAATTTAAAAAAAAACTGTAATTTTTTCAATAAAAAATATATACTGTGACGGATTCTACTAATACGGATGACGGATACTACGCAGGCACCACTCCAGAACCTCTGCTTCTGTGCCCTGAACATCACTCAGCAACCAATTAGTACTACGTAGGTCTCGCTTCTCACTCTACTTCATTCTTCATACACTATACCCCTTCTAAAATTTCCACTCTTTACTGTACCCAACCAATCATCGACCATTTATACAAGCACAAAATAACAAACCTAGGATTTCCTCGAAAAACACAACTTATTCGCATTCTACTATACTTAACTAACCATACACCATGCATACAGAGTGAGATTGCTACATATTATGTACCCCCGTACGAACTCGATAGGTACTTATTGGATGGAAAGGAACTAACTTCCTCAAGCAACGATACATAGGCGACCAATTCATTTCACTGTACCCTCGAAGGGTTACATATTATGAATGAACAAATATCGTTACTTTTCCGTTCGCTCTACTACATTACATTCTTTTCAATTCCAAATGCGGTGTTCGAGTCGGTATTAACGCAATACCTTCGCCATGTTTGTTTCACTAATGCACTCATAAGAGCTACATATTCACGTAAACAATCATTCATTCGCGTAATACTCGACCCTTTAAGTCGACTATTTTAAGGTAGGTACCTCACGCGCACCTCCTACTTCGTTAACTAATTCCCCATCCTTTTTCTAAAAGAAGAAATCTTCCTAATTTTTCCTCGTTTCTTAACAAAGGGTCTAATCTTCTTTGCTCATGTACCCTTAAGGGTTACATATTTGAGTTGTAAAAATTTCCCCGTCAACAGAATTCTGATTTTCGCTTGGTATTAACGAAATACCCTAGTGTCGTTTGGTTCTCTAATGCACTCAAGAGAGCTGCATATTTATGTATCCAATTTCACTTTAAATTATATTCTTTTTCCCTATAAAATTCCGTAATTTCTCATTTACTGCGTTCTATTCCTTCCAGAAACATTTAATATCGATTTTTTTTTATTTATTACCCTTTCGGCATGAATAGGGTAATTAACAATTTAGAGCATAAACTCCTTACCCACCTATGGTCGAAGCGTAGATTGACTTAGCCTAATATTCACTATTTACAATTATAGCATAAAATAAATAAATTTTAACCTAACTATACCTACTAACTAATATATACCTTATAATCTAATTAACATTAGAATACGCACTCAAAAACCTAAACTGGGAATCAAAGGGGATATGTATTGATGGTAAATACCTGAACCACCTACGCTTCGCGGACGATATAATTATCTTGAGCAAGAACCCTGAAGAACTGACCGAAATGCTACGGGAAATAAATGAGGCATCAAAGAAAGTAGGACTTATCATGAATTTGAAAAAGACCAAGGTCATGGGCACAGAAGGCTCCCAAATTAAAATTGATGGAAATGTTCTAGAAAATACCCAAGAATACATTTATCTAGGACACGCCATAAGACTAGGCAGAGAAAACCAAACCGCCGAAGTCAAAAGACGTATTGGATTAAGTTGGGCAGCCTTCGGGAAAATGAGTCACATACTCAAAAACCGTAAAATCCCCATGAACCTTAACCGCAGAGTTTATGAGACGTGCATAATGCCGGTTGCAACATATGGTCTGGAAACAGTGACGCTGACCAAGCTGAGTACAGAAAAAATAAGGGTTACCCAAAGATCCATGGAAAGAGCCATGCTGGGTATCACCCTGAGAGATAGAGTGAGAAATGAAGTGATACGACAAAGAACCATGGTTGCAGATATTGCCCAACGTATCGCTTCCCTCAAATGGCGATGGGCAGGTCACTTGTCAAGAGACAAGGCAGAGAAATGGTCGAAGAGGGTTGAAACTTGGAGACCCAGAACGACCGCCAGGAGCGTCGGGAGACCACCACTACGTTGGAGAGACGACCTCGTCAAATACGCTGGGGTCAACTGGGCCCAAAAAGCCCAAAACAGAGCGGTGTGGAAGGAGATGGAGGAGGCCTTTGTCCAGCAGTGGACGGGAATAGGCTGAGAAGAATCTAATTAGGCCCATTATCCTAACATTGGGACATCGACTTTAAAATATTCTTAACTCCATACTATACATACCTACATATAATTCTTTGCCTTAATACTAAATTAAATTAAATAAAATGTATACAAAAAACATTACTGGTGAATCACCATATTTGCTGTACATGGCATCCAGCGAGCCACTGTACCCCAGGATTTGGAAACTAAAGGTCCACCATGAGTGCTACTCGGCCAGCGCTCCTTCTTACTCCTCTTTCTTTTAATAAGCCGACCCCAATAAGGTCGTTTGAATTTCCGATATCGCCTTGGTATCGGAAACCTCCGTCAGACGACATGGAGCTGACGACTATGTCAGTCACTGGAATTTTTACTTCTAAGTATTTCTCTCCTTCCATGGTTACACGCCTAAATAGGTATTTTCCACCGTTTACTACTAACGCGATAGAGTGGTTCTAAGCTATAGAATGTCTGACCCGCAGCTTACTCTTCGGCTACCCTGATGTTTCAAAATTAAAAATCGAAACTAAACCTGAAATTCCCCAAAGTCTCACACTACGTATTCAGCATTCACGTTCATAAAACCTTAATCTGCACAATGTTCAGGCCACAAAAACATGGAACTTACAGAGCGCCAAACAAAAAGGAAAATAATTATTTACTATTATTACCCAACCGGGTTCCTTGTGGATATTTAGACACGTACTCGGCGAGGTCAGGCCCAACCAGTACGGAACGGCTCCCGAAGATGGCTTAAGTCCCAGGACACGGGTGATGGAATGACAGATGTCCCGAAGGTCACAAAAATCGTGAAAGCTGAAATCAAATCAAATAGGTTGAGTGCTCCGTTTGACAAAAAAAAAACTTTTATGGGGTTCGATTTTAAAAGTTATGCGCTTTAGAAACAAAAAAATTCTTTTAACTTTTGAAACACCAAAAAGTTTAATTTAAATTTTCAAATCAGGAAAAGTCCAAGAGTAGGATAAAATTTATAATTTATTGCAACTCACTTTCCAATAAATAAAAATTAATTAATATTGTTCTTGACAC
The DNA here is from genome assembly GCA_963576905.1 of Mystacides longicornis. Lineage (NCBI taxonomy): Eukaryota > Metazoa > Arthropoda > Insecta > Trichoptera > Leptoceridae > Mystacides > Mystacides longicornis. Next base: position 22,407,563 of record OY756435.1, read on the forward strand.
ATAGACAAGTCTCTTCGAGTTGATACCGTGGGTATATTATTTATTTATTTATTTAACAATATATACGGCACAAAGTGCCTTTGACAACAATAGAATATAACAAAAAGCAGAAACAGGAAATTAAACAATATAACACATAGAATACAAACACAGTTTAAGGCAGAAAGAATAAAACAATAGGCAAAGAGAGTACATAATAGCAAACATTAAGGAATTATTCATGCAAGACTATTTAAGGCCAACAAAACTGCAGTAATACATAGATAATGTTGAATATCGTGTAAATATACATCTTTATACTTGGGTAGACACAATATGTTTATTATATAAAGTATATGTTATATAGAATAGTTTTATATACAGAAATAAAACCATAAATACAGCTAAAATGTATAGGACTACAATATGTGCAGACATACCTAGCTTATATAAATAAAATAAAAAACAACAACAATAAAGAAGTATGTAAATTTTCTTAAGTTAAATCAGACCAAATCTACTTCCACAAAAAGTCATTTTACTTAACAAAGGGCTCTTTCAGAAGAAAACTCAACACCATAGTAAGATGTAAACAGTGCATAAAAATACAATGTGTGGCAGGTACATTCAATTATAAAATAAAAATATATGAGTAGAAGAAAATAAAATTAAGATGTAGCATACCACAACATTATTTAAGTGTGCATGTATAGATAGACAATTAATCAGTCACAGAAACAAAGACATGAGTAATAAAAGTGCTGAATTCAACATAATTTTATATACATGCAATTGGGTACGTATATAGAATACCATCTGTAGTAAATTCAATAGATACCAGGCAAAACACACAAAAAAATGTAAAGTAATTATTGCAATGTGTGGTGTAGACATATAATTAAAAAAAAGAGAGAAATTAATAAGTACAATAATTAATACCAGACAAGTATCATTATCATAGCTTAGACAATACATGGAGATGAGATTTAAATTGGGAAAGGGTTAAATTGAAAATATCGATATTTGCGTCAGATAGAATGTTGCCCAGCCGATGTAGTCTTGGAATAATCGTGTTCCTCATGTATAAAGTGTTGTAGTGGTTATTGTTACAATAAAAAGTATCGGTATTTATATTATAGAGTGTATTTAGAATGCGACATGAATTTTTATTTTAGAAGAAAACTATACGGAAACAGGTTAGTGGGTGTTGTAAGGTCAAGGTCAACTAGATATTTTCCCATGGATGAATGAAAAGAAGATGGAATTCGCCGATCGCACACGACAAGACAAATTGGATGTTTATTACTTAACTCGATTAAATGTAGTTCGACGAAGGCTTCCACGGTTGAATGACTCGAGATTATGTAGTTTCCCTCAAGTGGCTTGTTCCTCACAATTACTTCTTCTGTCAGTCCCTCTCGGCAATATAAACTCCTCAGTATAATAAATCTCGTTCGAAAGAATACAGTACAGATACCTCAACGCTTTGTATGGAATTCGTATAAATGACTCAAGATCACGGCAGCGCCAGACAGAATGTTTTAGTTTTCAAGCCCGAAGATTAGTACCCGCCCTTCTGAAAAGATTCAGAATGCGTTGCAAATTAGAATCTTTGCGAAATATCCACATGAACATTACAATTGATGGATTTACTAAATTAAACGAAAATTTCTCACCTTCTGTTTACGGCGGGTAACGATTAGAATCACTTTAAACTTAAACTTCGACACAGACTTAGCACACAATTACATCGTTCTGCTTAATATCAGAAAACACACACGGAGAGGGAATCCTCCTCCTTCACAAATTCAACCTCGAAAGGTCCCCTCAACAACCCAGCCGAACATTTTATAATCCGTCCATGACGGCAATTTTTTATTTCTGACGTAGCTACATTGTTTTCGCTGTCCCGACCAAAACGTCACCACTAACGCCCCCAAACGCCGACAGAATGAACTAACTTCTTTGCGTCTGGCGCGCGCGTAATTTGATTTATAGTCCACGCAGAAAAACGTCTGTTACAATACATAAAAGTATATGATTCAATATTTTTTTCAATTTTAATTTTTGAGGTACGAAAATACCCCACGAAACCAGTTACGTAATTAAAAATAGAGAATCCGTTCAAGGGTTAAGTCCCTTATCACCAATCCATAAAGATGGATAGAATTATTTTTGAATTGCTCACCATTGCTCAGAGGCTTGCATTGGCTTCCGATGTGGGCAAGGGTTGATTTCAGAGTATGTGTTTACAAAGCAATTAATAATATTATCTCTCCTTCATATTTGGAGGAGATGTTTGCTCCCAAAATTATAACAGAAAGGCGCGCAACTTTGAGGTCGGCCCAGAGCCTCTTCTCTGAACTGGAGGAGGTCCGCAGACGAAACCCTACGCGTTACGGTGATCGCGCTTTGTGCGTGGTGGGGCCCAAACTATGGAATGCTCTCCCTCTGAGTTTAAGGCAAGCTGAAACAGTTGACAAGTTTAAGAAACTCTTAAAGACCCATTATTTTCGGATGTCTTACTGATGTTTTGTATTAAATTTGCATTCTTCCAATCCAATTGACTATTCCAATCCATATTGACTGTTTACAAGTATCTATGATGATTTCACATATTTTACAACATGACGAACCTTGTGGGATTATTGCCATTTTTGTTATTTTGTTATGTTTGGACGAACCTAATTGGTGATTATTACTCTTTTCTTTTTATGTGAGGCGCCCTTGAGGTGAAGATATTTCACTAAACGGTGCCATAAAAGTTGTCCAAGTATTATTATTATTTGAAGGAATAATATTATTCAGGGTGAGTATAATGAGTTGAAGGTAAAATATTAAAATTGCAAACAGCATTCATGAAAAAAGATTTTTCTTCTGTTAAATACTATTTACTTAACCTTGAAGCCTTTGTTTGCTTCCTATAAGGATAGTTGTAGTTGGTAGCTTAGTGATTCATTAGCTGACTTTAGTTGCTGAGTTCGATCCCTGGTACCTGTCTTATGTTTTTAGCTAGAGTATGCCCTTCATTCAGAGTCGTAATAGCAACGTAGGGTGCTTTTGTTGAACTGTTTCAGAACCATACTATCCTGTAGTGTATGCAGAATGATTCACCCGCTTCCCCCACCTCCACAGACATCCACCGTTTCTCACACACTTATAGTACAGTTTAGCCACGGACGAGTGAGGTCGTTGCAGCATGACTGTGCAGTGTGTCCTTGAACCGGTGTTAGTTGACAAGTAAGCCTTACAATGGCGACAAGGATAAATCAGGTAGCGTGTTGATATTATAAATTTGTTGTTTTGGAAAACAAAAATCCTTTAGAAGGAGAAGATACCGATAACGGCATAAAATCAAATAAACTTTTTCGTGTGACCAAACCATAAATGCAATCGGTAGATGGCTACTATTTGAATGGAATTAAATTTCGGTGAATAATTTTCGATAGCTATTGAATTACAAAGAATAAAATTCCATATAGGTATTATTATAGTGTTCATCAAATAAAAATATGAAAGTTCTCCGATCAAACAAGAACATGGGAAAATCAAATATAATCAAAATTAAAACCGAAGATGGAAGGACAGTGAACGACAAAGAAAGTATAAAAACGACGATAGTAAAATTCTACAGAAAACTATATGAATCAACAGCAACACGTACTGAGACAAATATCGTCATGAATGTAGGATCCGAAGAAATACCAGAGATAAACGAAAGTGAACTGAGAGAAGCCCTAAAATACATGAAAAGTAACCAAACTCCAGGAGATGACCAAGTGACGAGTGATATGATAAAGTTGGGTGGAGATGAAATCATTGAAGCAGTTAAAATACTCCTAAATAAATGCATAGAACAGGAAACTATCCCAGAAAATGGGCAAAATGCAGAAGTAATATTATTATACAAAAAGGGAGACCCTGAAAACTTAGAGAACTACCGCCCAATAAGTTTATTATCTCACTTATACAAGTTACTTACAAAAATTCTCACAAACCGTTTGACACCAAAATTAGATTTCTACCAGCCAATAGAACAAGCTGGCTTTAGAAAATAATTCGGAACTACAGATCATATACAATAGGGTGGTGCGAAAAAAGTCAAGTTGATGATATCGATTCGCTATAGTGCGGAAAAGTTGCGATTGGTAAGTACAAGAAAAACAAAAAAATAATTATTCAAATCGAACTTTATCTTCCGATCCCGCAAGCCACCTAAAATTTGAAGAAAAATGATAATTTCAGTTTTTTAATTGTATTGACACATATTTTTAATTGCTATATTGAAAAATAGTTATAGCTTATACAGTTGAATGATATTAAAAAATATTGTTGCGTTTAGATAATATCTTCCGATCGTGCATAGCTCGTTAAAAATTGAGAAAAAATTTTTTTGTGAATTTGATGAATTATGTAAAGAATCTCCTAAAGTCAGTTTGCGGTCTCCAATTAAGATTTAAAATATGTAAATAAGATATTATCTCTAATAATAAAGGAAAGTGCCTGACTGACTGACTGACTGATTGATTGACTGACTGACTGATTGACTGACTGACATACTCACTCATCAACGCACAGCCCAAACGGCTAATCGTAGAGAAGTGAAATTTGGAAATCAGGTAGGTTTCAATACAAAACCTTCCACTAAGAAAGGATTTTTGGAAATTCCACCCCTAAGGGGGTGAAAAATAGGGTTGAATGTTTTTCAAAGTATGCGAATATCTCGGAAACTAGACGTGGTACAAACTTGAGATTTGGCATATGAATTCTCCTATAGAAATGAGTAGTAGTTTTCTTGGACAGTTTTTCCTAATTTTCATTAAAAGGGACGAAAAAGGGCACATATAAAAAGGGATGATTTTTAAGTGGCTCCTAAAAAGTTTAAAACTGGTTTTATCGAAATTTCTTAAAAATGATTTCTTCAAAAAGAGTCAAATTATACTATTTTGTTTTCAAAAGATATCATTAATTAAAGGGGAGGGGGTGAGGGGCACTTTTCCAACGTGTATGTGTGTGTGTCTGTCCCCTCTTTATAACTTTTGATTCGTTTGATGCACAGATCGTAAAACTTCGGAAAATATTGTATACTTTAAGCCTACAAAATTTGTATACTCAGAATTTTGAATTTTATTTTCAGTCAGGGGTAATCAACCTTTGATTTTTTTTTTTTATTTTTTTCATATATTTCGAAAACCATAAAATCTAGAAGCCTAAAAATGAGTATGTATATAGAAAAATATAATTTAATGAAAAAGTTCCAAGATTTCTCAAACTTTTTTTATAAAGAAAAATATTTTTTTTATGACAAATTTACGAGTTTCAGTGCATATATTTCTGAATTTTATAAAAATATCGATAAACGCCGAAACCGTCCAACTAGATAATTGATTTTTCTATAAAAAATACATACATCATAGCAGTACATCTCAAACTTTTCTTAACAATTTTTGTAAAAATTTTATTTATTGACGACATCGTTTCATACAATAAACGTACCGACTCAGGCCTTCGACAGTTGGATCTCATTTTTACATGTAACTTTTTTTATAAAGTAAAACATTTTTTATAACAAATTTACGAGTTTTGGTGCCTATACCTATTTCAGAATTTTATAAAAATATCGAAAAAAGCCGAAACGTTTAAAACTGGTTTTATCGAAATTTCAACTGCAGATTTAGTCAAATTTTATTATTCCGATTAGGGTGCGTGGTACTTTTTTTCGAAAAACCATATCTCTTAGATAAATTAAGTGAGAAAGCTGTAAATTAATATATAGATTCTTACTTTAAAATAAAAATCGACCGGTTTCATTGTTTTGTCAAAGATTTATTTTAAGCAGTGTTATGGTAGGATAAAGATTTTTGCAACAAACAAAATAATACTATTGAGATCCTAACCTTGAAACGTGGCACGATGAAGTTACACGTGCGGCTAGGTATATATATACTGCATGTACCTTATTGTAATGCCCAGAACAGTGGTTTCCAAAATTAAAGATTATTTTTGTGAAATTAAAAATACGTTGAAAATATCCTGTCAAAAAGAAATATAAAAAATAGGGATTATAAGTATGAGTTATTTAACAGTTTCCATTCTCACGCAAATTAAAATAAATTAAATTTAAATAACTTAAAGATTTTGAGATTTTTAAAGAAATTGTACATACGTACATAATAATATAATATAGGAACGTAAAGGTCTCAAAATAGCTGCTGCAAGTATTTTTTTTTATTATGTGGCATTTCCTTAGGTGTGTACAAATATTTTTTTTGATATAACTGTTTGCATCAAAAAACTATTTTTTACGGTAAGTAGATATAAGGTAAGGATCTGGATTGTACTACAAATACTACAATTCTTTATGTCTTGATCTGTCAATATATTTGAAGCCATTTAGTCAAAAAAAGAAAGACATTTCGTACAAAAACTAGCTTATTATTAAAAAAAAAACTATATACTTAGGTAATCTTGGTTTGAATTTATTGCGTAATCCATGTGTTGTGGTATCGTGCAAAAAAGAAAAAGCAGAATCTGTAGTAGATTAATAAGCGCCTTTTATTAGTTGATAAACCAGAATTTACAACAATATCAAGTGAAGTAAAGGCATAGAGAAAAACTTAACAGCTAACAAACTGACAAGAGCATAGATATAAGAATAAAGTTAAGTAGGTACAATAAAATGTTTTTTATTTAACATTCCCTCTAAAACATTATATTGACTTAATTACTAACAATCCTTAATCCTATTAAATGAATTAATTTTCCAAAAATTACACCAGTAGCAGGCCTTGTTAAAATATCAGCCAACTGTAGGTCATCCGAGACATGGGTAATACAGATATTTTTATTTTCAATCATCTCCCTTTGTTATGATCGGTTGAGGCGTTCAAAAATCTGTTCTGAGAAGTCTCACAGGTTGTTGTTGAAAGGCTTAAGGGTCCGAAAGATTAGAAACAATGGATATGGTTTTTACATGGTTAACGCGGCGACACATTGTCCCTGACAAAGTCTTCTGTGTATTTAAAAAATCTAAAGGATAGACTAATTCTCGCGAAATGGTTTTTTTTTTATTCTTCGAAGTAGGGTAGATAACCTCTTTAGTGTATAGTATTGTTTTGCGAATTGGACTAATGAAAAAAAAAACCCCTTGTAATAAAATATGTTTGTTATGATAAATAGAATTGTTTAGATGGTATTATGGTTATTATCAAACTAGGTATGTAGTTGTAACTGTAAAGGAACATAAGTAGGTATGTTGTTTCGAATACACATAATAGATTATGATTTATTCAATAATGTGTAGATGTATGAGAAATGAATTATTTGTACAGTGGAGATAATTTGCACAAAATGGACATAAGCAGTATTTAGCAAATAGTAGGCAAGTAATTAATTATATAAATTAGATCATTATTACTTATGTTTAGTAGTTGCTATAAGTATTGTAGAGATGTAGATTGATTTATGGTTTAAATATGTAGGTAGTCATTATATGATGTTACGATGTTTTGATTAAGTAAGCTATCAATAAGACATATTAAATGAACGTGTATGTACTTCATGTTTAGGAAATGTAAGAAGATTTAAGAGAAGAGGTAGGTTAAGAATTACCTAAGATATAATTAATTAATGGTCAATAGTAGTAATCAGAATAAGAATTAATATTAAGAGAATTTTTGAACATGTCTAGTACATAAGATTTCGATGTACAATTATATTAATAAGGGTGTAACTAATTTTAAGAGATAAGTAAGCATAAAATGATGAGAAGATTTACTTAATCTAGTATAAGATTACTATTAAGAAATGTATTAAATTAAGGTTTATGAAAAACGTAGATGATAATACTAACCTATCAGTTAAGATGAAAAATCATGTATAAAGAAAAGATTTATTGATTACTAGGTATGAAGATTCATACGGAAAGATATGTTATAATTATATTATTTTATTATATGTTTCTCGCGCGTATACATTTTGTAGTGGTCACAAAAACAATTACCCTGTCTCATTCACACACACACCGCTGTCTTCCCCACCAATAAGAACATCCTTTGACTCCATTTTGTCCCCCTTCCTTGTCCTGACTCCGCCTCTCGGAAGTTTTCTTAAAAATAGCTGTATTGCAAGGCGAGCCCTCATAACACGCTAATACGTAGCTGCACGCATATATACTTACGCTACTAATCTGTTGCCTGAGTAGAGTTTTGACGTATCTAGTGTTATTTCGAGCGTATCCGTAATTGTAAAATAATTAGTGATTGGTGAAAGTGTAATTTCGGTTTATATTTGGAAATAAGCGTAGAGTGGTGTCGGGTATACTGTAATCGCGTAGTGACGTATTAAAATAAACAAGTAGAGATTAATAGTTACATCTAGTGATTGAGTTTATTTGCTAGTAGTGTTGAAATAAATAAGAGTTGTTGTGTAGTGATACCAAATTGGATTAATTGGCTGGTTGCAGTAGAGGTTTGAGTATCTAGTTTACTAACCATAATATTTGTTCATACCCAAGTTCGTATTGTATGAGGATTTAAATTTTACTTGTTTTGCGTTGCAAGTTACACAGTCGTGTAACCATTAAATTAAATTCATTAGAAGAGCCTGTGAAAGGATATTCTCAGGGGGGTAAGGGAGGGCATTCCTCACACAATACCTCCCACGGGTTTTAGTATACTAACCGAAGTAGTTTGAAATTTTTCTGTTTGTTTCGCTTATAGGTATTTCATAATATTTTCATGTTTTTGTCTCCCGAGCCCTATAGGCGTAACACCTTATGTAATGGTATCTGGTATCTATATGTTTTGTCCTATTGTGGAACTCAGGGTTCTTTGCCAATTTGATCGCACTTGTATTATCCACAAATAGAGAGGATATGTCATTGCTTAATGAAATTTCCCTAAATATACGATGTAACCATATGGCTTCCTTTGATGCTTCACTTGCTGCTATGTATTCCGCTTCAGTCGTTGATAAGGAAACACATTGCTGTCGTTTGCTGAACCAGGATATAGGTCCTCCATTAAACATGGAAATCATTCCACTCACTGACTTTCTCGTTATTGGATCACTGGCAAAGTCAGCATCACTGTATATTTCAAGTTTACTTGAACCAGTTCTTTTGTAGAGTATTACCAAATTTGGTGTTCCCTTCAGATATCTAAGAATTCTTTTCACCAGTAGCCAGTGTTTGTTTGTTGGTTTTTCAAGAAATTGTGATACATAATTTACTGCAAAAGTGATGTCAGGTCTTGTGACCACCGCAAGATACATCAAACAACCAACTGCTTCTCTATATGGTGCATTTGTTAAATCCAAATCATCAACTTCATCCATTTTTAGATATTTCTCAATAGGAGTAACAACAGGTTTAGCATTATTCATATCGAATCTTTTAAAAATTGCCTCAGTATACATTTGTTGATTTATAAATATCGAACCATCAATAGGTATTACATTTTATAGAAACATTTAGAAAATAACCGATAGGTTCCACTGTCATATTAAAACTGTCCTTCAGCACACTCACAAATTGTTCAAGATCATGTTCACTATTTGAAGCCACCAGTCCATCATCAACATAAATAACTACAATTAACTTTGCTTTATTGTCCATATTGAAAAACAAAAAGGGGTCACCTTCACTCTCAAGCAATCCAAAATTTTTCATAGCATCTTTAAATTTCTTATTCCAAATCCTTGGTGACTGCTTTAGGCCATATAAACTTTTATTTAATTTACAAACTTTTTTACTCCCATCTTGGAAACCTTGTGGCTGATCCATGTATAATTCTTCGTCTAATTGGCCATGTAAAAATGCTGACTTCACATCAAACTGGGTTAACTTAAGATTTTCATGGGCTGCCACGCTTAAAAATGCACGAATTGTATCAAAGCGAGCAACTGGACTAAAAGTTTCACTGTAATCCAAGCCCTTCTTTTGACTATAGCCTTTTGCAACTAGTCTTGCCTTATATTTGTTGATCGACCCATCTGGATTTCTTTTTATTCTGTACACCCACCTGTTAGTAATTGTACTTCTTCCAATTGGCAAGTCTGTAAGAGTCGAAGTATTGTTATTCAGAAGACAGTTCATTTCCTGCTCCATTGCAGCCTTCCAATGTACATGACATTCAGATTTTAATGCTTCATTATAATCAATTGGTTCTTCAATTTCAGCTAACATACTTTCTATTAACCTCACAGGTTTCTTAATACTGTCTGCAGTCCTTAACCTGGTTTTTAAACTCTCCGTCTCACATGACGGTTCTTTACTTTCAGTAGGTTGATTTTCAGCATCAGAGTTTTGAACAATATTATTTTGACTGCTTTCCATAATGGGGAAATTTACAAGGACTATATTTCGGTCTGGTTCAAATACAACATCTTTGCTTCTGATTATTTGGTTCGATGACATTAATATTCTATATCCATCTATATCTTCATTGTACCCGACAAATTTCCCTCTTAATCCTTTCGGATCCCATTTTTTACGTTTGTCTTTGGGAACATGGACATAACAACTTGAACCAAATATGTGTAGTTTATTTAAATGAGCAGTCTTGCCGGTGAACAGCTCGTACGGTGTTCTTCCCTCTACAGAACTTGGACCAGTTCTATTTAATGTATACACACTTGTAATTACTGCTTCGGCCCAGAGATTTTGGCAAACCTCCTGCCACCAACAATGTTCTTGATAAGTCAACTACAGTTCTATTTGTCCTCTCTGCACATCCATTTTGTTGTGGCGTGTATGGATTCGTAATGACAAATTTTATACCTTCAGCTTTCAAGAAATCACTCACTTTTTTATTATTAAATTCTAGTCCACCGTCACACTGAAAACTTTTTACAGAATGTCCACACTGGTTTTTTATAAATTCAACCATTTCTGTAATCTTATTGAATGTTTCAGATTTTTCTTTGATAAAGTACACCATACGATATTTTGTAAAATCACATGTAAAACACAGAAAATATTTGCTTCCACCTAACGATGATTGTTCCATAGGACCACATAGGTCGGCATGTATAATTTCACCAGGTTGGGCAGCTCTTTGAGTACGAGACTGATATACATTTTTGTGTTGTTTGCCTTCGACACAGTGACCACAAAATTCTTCACTCTCTTTAAACTCAATACTATTTTGTTTCAAAATTTTCTTTACATGGGATTTATTCTGGTGTGCCATTCTTTCATGCCAATTTTGTAAGGTTCCACAGGTTGTTAAATTTGCTTCAGGACTTTGTTTTACTCTGATACACATTTTCAGTAATTGACCACTTCTTACACCACGCGCTTTTACAACACTATTCTTAATAAATTCACATCCATTTTTGTCTGATACAAATATTAATCCTTTGTCTATAGCAGATGTAACAGAAAATAAATTTTGACGAGCATCTGGTACATATAATACATTTTCCATAACACATGAATTCCAGCTCCCATTTATCAAGGCTTCAAATCTGACGTTGCCTTTTCCAATAGCATCCATTGTTGACTTTACTTGCCAAATGTATTATTAAAGGTTTTTCAACTATGTGAAATATTTCAAAAAGATCTCTGTGCGGTGTTACATGATTTGTGGCACCACTATCAACAACCCAAATGTCATTACTGCAGCATTCACTACTTAAAATTTCACTTATTTCACTCACAAAGGCTTGATCTTCCTTTTCTTCCGACATTTGATATTTCACAAACTTGTTAATCTTTGTGTTAGGACAATTTCTCTTAATATGGCCTGGTTTATTACATCCATAGCATTTGAATTTTTTTGGTTCTCTCCTTTTAAATTCTTTTCTTACATTCTTTTTATGAAAAACAACTTTATTTGAGCTTAATAATGCCTCAGGGTTATGCTTGTCATTTCTTCTTTGGTCATCTGTTGTTAGCACTCCAATAAGTTTTGTAAGGGTTTGTTGTTCTTCACTACGTGCCCACCAAGCTTGACACAAGCTCTCATATTCGTTGGGGAGTGTATCCAACAACTTTACTATTAACGATGATTCCTCAGGTTTAACATTCAATTGTTGCATCTTCAATACCAAGTTTTCAAACTTTGAAATATGAGTCGTCATATCATCCTCTTCAGCTTTCTTAAAACCGAAGAATTCAGATTGCACAATATGCGCCGCTTGTTTGCTTTGTTGTTCAAAAATTGTCAACAATTTCGGCCACATGTCATAACTTGTTTCGCATGTTAATATTAATGACATGATCCTGGTTTCTACAGACTTTACAATGACTTGACACGCATATCTGTCGGCTTTGTCCCATACTTTGACATCTGCTTTATATTTATCCAACACGTCTTGCGCAGCATCCTTTTTCGGCGGTTTGGGCTTCTGCAGATCTCCAATGCATACTTCATATGCCCCCTCACTGCCACGCAAAAGATTTCGTATGGCAAATTTCCATGTGCTCCAATTCTCCGCCCCCCGCAACTTTTCAACGCCAAAACATTCCATTGTACATTCAATACAACACGAGGCGACAAGTTTATAGGTTAGGAAAAAACAACGCGTAACTTCGATTACGTTCGCACAATACTTTTTTGCACTTCCAATTTTCATCATCAGCGAACCACGCTCTGCTACCATGTTGTGGTATCGTGCAAAAAAGAAAAAGCAGAATCTGTAGTAGATTAATAAGCGCCTTTTATTAGTTGATAAACCAGAATTTACAACAATATCAAGTGAAGTAAAGGCATAGAGAAAAACTTAACAGCAAACAAACTGACAAGAGCATAGACATAAGAATAAAGTTAAGTAGGTACAATAAAATGTTTTTTTAACACCATGAATAGTAGGTAAGTATATGTTGAAAAAAGTAGATTATTTTGGATATGAAAATAAAATGTAACCAATTTGATAAATATGACATTTTAAAATCATCTACAAAATACTCACACGATTTTAGGATAGGTCGTAAATAATTGTTTTGAAACCACTAGCAACCTCCGTAGATTTCGTCAATGTAGTGCGAAAGAAATTAATTTTCCTAAAGAATTTACTAAAGCTTGGTTCACACTTGGTCGAGTAGCGGTACTTCAGTAGCTAAATTAGTAAATTATACGCTGCTTGACCAAAAATCTTTCACACTCTATTCAACAGTTCATTAAAAAATTTATTGACCCGACAAAGCTACCGGCCAGTGTTGCTACCCTTGTATAATGTTTGACCCGAAAACAAACTTAAAAAATGTTAATCCAAAAATTTAGTATCCGGAAAGGTGAATGAATAAAAAAGGTCGTTCCAAAATTTTTGTGGCCTGAATGGTACAATTAAACTAAAAAAAGGTCATTGCGAAACGTCATGACCCGGACATTTTAAGTTTCGCTCGCACTCCCGGACGCACGTCGCAATTTCCTATCAGGTGACAACTCTTCTGCCAGCTAATCTATTCGGCAATTTTTTATTGATCACACAACCCTTAGTAGGGGACAAATTTATTAAAAATTGAATTTTGGAAAAAAAAAGTAATTAATTAAAAAAAAAATACTAGGTTGCTGAATGTATGCTATTAGCTATGACATATACTTAAAATTATACGGTTGAGCATATTTAATGAGTTATTCAAAATATTATAAAACCCTGATTTTGTCCCATTCCTCCACACAGTGCGGAGGAATGGGACATGCAAATAAAATTGTAACTTATTTAATTAATTTCGCTAAAACGATCAAATTTTATTTCGAATGCAAAAACTTCTTGCATTCTTTTTGCACTGCCATGTTTTTGAGGTGATGGCAATACCAGTACTTCAATATTTTGTAATTGAACAGCCTGGCGAATTTTTGTATAATCATTCCTTATTCAATTTATATTTTTTTTATCCTTAATCTCGGCATCTAAAAAAATACATTACACCTTCAATATTTCATTGATTTGATAAAAAATAGCTAATTGTGCAAAAATATTCACATACAGGAGGTATGGGGTATGTCCGATACCTCACTCAATGAACTGTCCGAAACCTCCACCATGAACAATAAAATGGTAAATTTAAAACAATAAGTTTTAAGTTATGTTAAAACAATGCGTTAATATGACGAATAATTATCGCAGGTTTAGGAATAAAACATAAAAATAATCTTACCTTTGGTTTACTTTCCCCCAAAAGGATGGGTTGTAATAGGTATACTATTACTTTTTATGTCGTCAATGATTTTTTACTAAACGTACCCCTATATACATCTTTTGACAAGTATATGAATATATAACTGCCCCAAATATGAATAATACGAGTACTGTCCCATACCTCCACACTCTCCCCTACTAAATTATTCGTCACTCGACTAAAACACTCAACCAACGTAAACTACGCTACTGTGAACTAGGCTTAAGTACCTAACTGTATTAATTATTGATCACCAGTATTTCTTTATCCTTATGTAGGTACCTACATACGCACCTTGGTGTTATTTTTATAGCAACACGAGCACGCCTCATGGCCGTGAAAGCCAACAAGGACACTGTTCTGTTGTGTAATCGGGAGTTGGCTGGGTAGGTAGGTACCTACCTACCAATGACGTCATTAAATTATTTTTATGAATAGGTACGACTTTTTCCCAAACTGTAGGTAATTTACATACGGCTGTTATTGGTGTGCTATAAGTTTGCCTATATTGATGGTACCTACATTGAAAAAAAAAAGAATAAATGCACGTGATTTTCCCAAAAGGCGCCCCTCTTCCCTGGTTATGTTTCGTGATTGTTTTCTTTTAACAAACTCCACCGTGTTTTTGTGTGTTTTGCCAGCAAAGCGATTCATATTGATTATACAGTATCATTAGATACTTACAGTTTTCTGAAAGTATTGAAACGATTTGTCCCAAGGCGAGGTCGTCCTTTGAGGATATATTCAGATAACGCTGGGAACTTTAAGGGTGCTGCTGAGGAGATTAGGCAATTTTACAACATGGTAGATTCATCTAAAGTTAAAATTTGTGATTTTTTGTCTCAGTATTCTACAGAGTGGAGATTTATACCTTCGAGATCCCCACATCACGGGGGCCTGTGGGAGGCTGCCGTTAAATTGGTTAAAAAGCATTTGAGATTGGTGTTGAAATCAGCTTGTCTTTCCCATGATCACTACTTGTACACATTCTTGTGTCAGATTGAGTTCATTGTAAATTCCCGTCCAATAACACCTCTTTCCAATGATTCCTCTGATCTCTTTCCACTTACGCCTGGCCATTTCTTAGTCGGTGGTTCACTGTCCGAGAACCCTGGAGAAGAATTCTTGAATTTACCTACAAATACATTGAGCTCATATAAATTTTTGTATAACATGTTGCAGACATTTTGGCGTAGATGGAGTACAGAGTACTTGCAAAATCTTCAGCAGAGAAACAAATGGATGTGGGATACTCGACAACAGCTGTGCATTGGACAAATGGTTATTATAAAGGAATCTAATACACCTCCTATGTTTTGGAGAATGGGCAGAGTAATTGAACTGTTCCCGGGGAGAGATGATAAAATACGAGTGGCCAAAATGAAAACGAGCAGTGGTTTCTCATTGTGAGAAATGTTACGAGTATAATATTGCTTCCCATTGAAAAATTGTAACATTGTGACGACGAGATATTGATCTGAGTGCTAATCTTTATCAGGTATTGAGGATAAATGAACTGCCATTTTGTTCTACATAATTTTGAAAGTGCCAATTTATTCTTATTCAAGAACTTTAAATTTGTATGAGAACTGTTGTTTGTATATGTGTCAAGAGAAGATGATTTTTTCTAGAGCGGATGATTTGCATCAAGAGAGAGCCAACACGGACTGATATTTTACATCAAGAGAGAGCCAACACGGACTGATATTTTATTTATTTTGATCATAGTGAATGATAATTCCATTGTTTTGCTTAAACTATTATATATGTTATATGTTTTGTAAACTTACCAATAAAATTCCTTGAGTAGTGCATAATATATGCATTTTTTGGTGTTGCGTTTTGGATGTTGTAACAAGCGCCATATTGAATATTACTTTGTTTATTATTTCTTTTAAAACTCTTCCACATATGAGCATGGTGGCTTTTTACAATATCCAGAGCGTACCTTTTTATTTTTTTGAGTTTATTTTACACACACTTTAGTTTCTTGAGTCAATCTTTACTTTGTTTACAAACTGTCAGTGAGTTTGTTCTGTAGCTGTCAAATCTACTTTGAGGAATGACGAGCAATGTCATTGAGACCATAGATGATAATATAACTTTTAATTTGTATAACCATAGACAGAATTGAGTTTCGAACATGTAGGTTCTTTTAGCCTTAATATTGAAAGTGTAGATTAATCGACCCTTTCAAGGCGGGAGTTTGTTATGAATAGATGCTGGCTACATCACAATATGTTGACAGCCACAAATTTTGTATTATTATCTAAGCTTTTCTATGTATATTTTTTTCTGTTGTCTTTGTCTTTTGAGCGAGAATAAAACCTGCGCGTCATGGACGCCGTGTGACCAACCTATTTCGAGTTTAATTTCATCCAACAAAATAATCAAGAGTCATCCCAAGCATCTATAACAAGTTGCAAATGGCCCAGTTCCTTCCGTGCCCATTTGCACACTCCCTGACGCTTCCTGATTCAGGTGCCAAGGCACTCAAATATTCGGGCAATTGGGAAGGATGATAGTATTGCTTCCTTTCTCAGTGGCTTGAAGTTCGCAAACCTAGAAGAACAAGGAATGAGTATAACTATTTATTTATTTTAATAACAGACATGCAGAGCACACAAACTTTGTTATTTCACTACGTTATTAATAACGTTATACAAAAGATAATATGTTCATAAATGTTATGTTTGCAGTACTTTTTCCTATTTTAAATAAATATTCAAAATCATGTAAAATTCATTCAATATATTCAAATAGTATCATGTAATCAAAAATTGTTACACATCACAAGAATGCCATAACCTCAAAATATTGTCAACATAACAACAAAAGACTATTCAAGAAAACTTACCCTCGACTGAACACTTGAAGTATAATTTCTACTATTCAAATTCAAATATTTTTATTAACCTTTCCTTCCCTGTGTTGTGTAGGCACTACGCATTGCTCCTTTTAACCTTCAATATCTTTATAAATATAATTTATACGGGGCTGAGGCTTTGGGTATTCCTCCATCATACATTTACCTATCGAATCAGAAAATAATACTGAGAATAATCATTACTTATGGGGTGCATCCATAGGATTTTGTAAGCATCGGTAGCGAATTTACCAATACCATCAAAGGTGTACTCCACTACAGTAAATGTTGAGTAGGTACCTACCTACATCCACGGGAACTATGTTAGTAGCTACATGCGCGAACATTTAGAAATCACGTGATCAATAGCATGACGTCTCACTCGCGCGCACTCACTTCTCCTAGAGTGACGATGAAAAAACACTTCTACCTTCAGTGGTGCAAAACTGATTATTTACGATCTATAATAAAATTATTATTTTAGTATTTTTATCTCTTTTTATAATATAAATATATTATTTGTATGTAATTGTGTATTTATTTATAGAAGTGCTTTAATCATATGTAATTACGTTGTGAATCTTTTACACCTACCGTATTTCACAATACTATTACTGTGTTATAAAAAAAATCAACTTAGAAATATATATTTTTATATAACTAATTGTTACTAAGATTTTGTAGAAAGCTCTGTGTATGTCTTTGGGGAAAATGGTTGACAGATGAAGAGAAAGCGAGTAACAATAATACTGCAGACTATTTCCATTACATTCATAGGGTCAAAAATTAATACACAAGATTTTATCGACAAAATGTGTGGGGTACAAGCCGCCAATAAAACAAGAAAACAAATTTGCAGCATTAAATTTTTAACCTTTTATCCCTACTCCTAAAATATGTATTTATTGAAGTTGGTTTATTTTTAACAATTTTGTTTTACTTTTTGGTAATTGTTACACTGTAAATAACAAATTGTATTTATTAATATTTTGTTTGTTTTCAATTCAATGACAAAATAAAGGTAAAAAAAACAATAATAAATAAATAAATTTAGGTAAAAAAATAATATAATAGTTTTAAACCACTGCCATTCTCTGTGTTCGCCAACTGCACTCACACAAACACAACCCAGTCGCTCCTGGACTTCCGTACGTGTGTGCTGTGTAACTTGTATAGACAAGCTGCCAAATGTATGGGAGAATACCTATGTTTGTTTTTTTCAGATTTTTAATATTTAAAGCAATTATCGATAAAATATTTTTATTTTGAGGCTTCATTAAAAGATGTAAGAATATAATTATCATGGTTTGAAAATGATTGCCTTGTTTTTTGGGACTAAAATAGCTAATTTAAAAAATGTGTAGTGACTACACAGCACCGTAACGCGCGGAAGTTTTTTAGCACAGTAAGGGAAAGGTTAAGGAAATAAAAAACATAAAAAAAATACATTCACAATAAAAAATTTAAATACATTTTTTTTTAATATATTTTATTTACCCCCAAAATTGAGCAGAGCTTGTGCTTTGGGGGGTGCTTTGAATGCTCGAATCCATTTATTATTCAAGCTAATTTCTTAAAGAAAACTGCAAACATGGCCCAGTTGAATAGTTGGCGATACAATATTATCACAACACTTATTCACCATTTTTACACATACACAGTTTATATATTATTATAAAACGTATTCTGAAAGTCTAAGAATCACTTTAATGATAAATAAAAACGTTTAATTATTAAAACAGTGAACAAAATATCGAAATATAACTGCGAAATTGCCGGAACGCCGGCACCGCGTCAAAGATGGCGATTGTCAATACTGTTTATTACTAGGTATGAAGATTCATACGGAAAGATATGTTATAATTATATTATTTTATTATATGTTTCTCGCGCGTATACATTTTGTAGTGGTCACAAAAACAATTACCCTGTCTCATTCACACACACACCGCTGTCTTCCCCACCAATAAGAACATCCTTTGACTCCATTTTGTCCCCCTTCCTTGTCCTGACTCCGCCTCTCGGAAGTTTTCTTAAAAATAGCTGTATTGCAAGGCGAGCCCTCATAACACGCTAATACGTAGCTGCACGCATATATACTTACGCTACTAATCTGTTGCCTGAGTAGAGTTTTGACGTATCTAGTGTTATTTCGAGCGTATCCGTAATTGTAAAATAATTAGTGATTGGTGAAAGTGTAATTTCGGTTTATATTTGGAAATAAGCGTAGAGTGGTGTCGGGTATACTGTAATCGCGTAGTGACGTATTAAAATAAACAAGTAGAGATTAATAGTTACATCTAGTGATTGAGTTTATTTGCTAGTAGTGTTGAAATAAATAAGAGTTGTTGTGTAGTGATACCAAATTGGATTAATTGGCTGGTTGCAGTAGAGGTTTGAGTATCTAGTTTACTAACCATAATATTTGTTCATACCCAAGTTCGTATTGTATGAGGATTTAAATTTTACTTGTTTTGCGTTGCAAGTTACACAGTCGTGTAACCATTAAATTAAATTCATTAGAAGAGCCTCTGAAAGGATATTCTCAGGGGGGTAAGGGAGGGCATTCCTCACACAATACCTCCCACGGGTTTTAGTATACTAACCGAAGTAGTTTGAAATTTTTCTGTTTGTTTCGCTTATAGGTATTTCATAATATTTTCATGTTTTTGTCTCCCGAGCCCTATAGGCGTAACACCTTATGTAATGGTATCTTGTATCTATATGTTTTGTCCTATTGTGGAACTCAGGGTTCTTTGCCAATTTGATCGCACTTGTATTATCCACAAATAGAGAGGATATGTCATTGCTTAATGAAATTTCCCTAAATATACGATGTAACCATATGGCTTCCTTTGATGCTTCACTTGCTGCTATGTATTCCGCTTCAGTCGTTGATAAGGAAACACATTGCTGTCGTTTGCTGAACCAGGATATAGGTCCTCCATTAAACATGGAAATCATTCCACTCACTGACTTTCTCGTTATTGGATCACTGGCAAAGTCAGCATCACTGTATATTTCAAGTTTACTTGAACCAGTTCTTTTGTAGAGTATTACCAAATTTGGTGTTCCCTTCAGATATCTAAGAATTCTTTTCACCAGTAGCCAGTGTTTGTTTGTTGGTTTTTCAAGAAATTGTGATACATAATTTACTGCAAAAGTGATGTCAGGTCTTGTGACCACCGCAAGATACATCAAACAACCAACTGCTTCTCTATATGGTGCATTTGTTAAATCCAAATCATCAACTTCATCCATTTTTAGATATTTCTCAATAGGAGTAACAACAGGTGTTGATTGTTTCTTTGGGCAATCATCCTAAATTCTCCATGTTCCATAATTTTCCTACCTAATAATAATACCTAATAATTGTCACCTGTCCATCCCGAATGTTCCCGTGGTGCGACTTAGTGTTAGTGTTACACGGAAGCTTCGCGCGAGAAGATCTGTCAGTTATTAATCGATACGAAATTCGTTCGTGATTTAATTGTCGCTCAATCGAGAGCAAAATACTATTGTACAAAGTTTAATTGTGTCAGTGTCATACAGTCCATTTTTCAAGATACAGGGAGGAAAGAGGAACAGAGGTAAGTCGCACAACTCTCCTTTATTCCTTCCTGAAACTTTTGGCCTTCACCGATCGACGTGGAGGAACAATCTCATAGCAACCTAACATTTGGTCCTAATCGAAGCCGGATAAAAGCTAAATTCGTGTTTATTAATTAATTTATTGTTAATTAATTATTGCAGTGTGGAAATTACGAAATTTGAATAAATCGAAAATAATATTGAGTAGTTTTATTGTTGTACATTGTTGTTGCGCGCGTGGCAAGGCTCGCGGCTACAGAATATAAGCGATCTTACATATAAAAGTAAAGTGTTAATTATTTATGTCGAAAACAAATATGGATGAGAACAAAGTAGCTACTTTAACATCTCGTAGAGAAAGGATTATCAAACGATTTGATGTAACTTTCGGAATTAAAAACGATGAAAAAAATCGCGAGATATTTATTACAAGGTTAGATAAAATAGACGAGTGGTATAGTGAATACAATGAAATTCAAACGGATCTGCAAGAATGTTTAGTTATACTTGCGAAAACAGAAGAATTGCAAACGTGTTTTAAAGTAGATGAACAAATTGATCAGATTTACTTTGAGTTGGTTCGTGTAAAAAATGCGTTGAAAGTACCGCCGGAAGATGCTAGTATCGGTGCGAAGTCGGCGTGTCATAACATCAAGCCGCCTAGTATTAAAATTCCGACTTTCGACGGCGATATTCGTAATTGGAATTCTTTCTATTCATTATTTAAAAGTCTAGTACATAATAATGTTTACTTTAGCAGCATTGAGAAGTTCCATTATTTGCTATCTGCACTTAGTGGACCAGCACTTGCGCAAGTAAAAAATCTTCCACTTCTGGAAGAAAATTATGCAATCGCGTGGAAAACCTTGGTAGATTATTATCAAGATTCCAGATTATTGTTTTCTCATTATACTGATGAATTGTTGAAATTTAAGCCGATTCAGCGTGAATCTTCTACTGAGTTGTCACGTTTATTAAATGTATTTCAGGAAAATACAGCAGCTATAAACGCGATGAAAGTTGAGAACATTTTTGATAAGTTTATCGCTCATATGATGATTCGTTTAATGGATGCTGTCACTAAGAGACAGTTTGAGTCCAGTATATCTGGTAATACTATACCAGATTGTGAAAATATATTCACGTTTTTGAAAACTCAGTGTCGAGCGTTGGGTTCGACAGATGTTAAAGATAAAAAACCGTTTAAATCTCTTTTTTCAAGTAAAAATGAAAATACCAAGAATTGTATGCTGTGTAATGGTAGTCATTTTTTGGATAAATGTCCCACTTTGATTAATTTATCTCCTAGAGAACGTATTAACAAAGTAAAATCGTTGAAATTGTGTTATAACTGTTTAAAGAATTCTCATCAAGTTAAGGATTGTTTATCGAAATATACGTGTAAACAGTGTAATAAAAAACATCATTCGGTTCTTCATATATTTGATAACGCTGTGAAAAGTTCAATGCATAGCGGCGAGCGTGTGCCCAATACATTAACAGCTATTAATAATAGCCATGGTAGTGTACTCCTTGGAACGATTCGGTCAGAATGTCGAAATGCTAAGGGTGTATATGTATCCGTTCGGATGGTCGTGGATAGTGGTTCACAAATAAGCGTTATGACTGAATCTTGTAGACAACGTTTGGGGTTAAATATAAAGAAACATTGTGTGCCTATAAACGGGTTGGGTAATACTCAAGTGAATTGTATGGGTGTAACTTCGAGCTCTTTTAAACCAAAAAATTCATCTGGTCCAATATTGCGTGGTAATTTTGTAGTAATACCAAAGATAACGAGTGATCTACCATCAGAATACCTATCGCAGGAAACCATTTCGAAATTTAGTAACTTGAGATTGGCTGATGAGCGGTTTTATGAACCCGGTCAGATAGATATATTGATTGGAGCAGATTTATATTTACAAATATTTAACGATAATTGCAATGTTATTGGTGGAAATCCTGGAGCCATTAATAGTGTTTTTGGTTACATAATTATGGGGAAAACCGAATTGAGGCAGACGCCCTCTGTTCCTGTGTCGTTCTTTTGCGAGACAGATCCGTCAATTAATAATTTAATAAAATCCTTTTGGGAAGTCGAAGAGATTTCTTCCGTTGCACGAAAGAGTTCTGACGATGAACTTGCGGAAAAAATCTTTGAGGAAAAGCATGCTCGTCAAGAAGATGGTAGATACGTGGTACCATTGTTATTAAAAAATAATAGTCTACCGGAAAATAATTCGTTTAGTTTGGCCGAGTCTAGACTTAAACGACTCGAATACAGATTAGAAAAAAACCCAGAGTTAAAAAATAGTTATTGTGAATTTCTTCGCGAATATGAACAATTAGATCATATGGAACATGTTACTATAAATCGAGATTATTTTTATTTACCTCATCACTGCGTTATTAACCCGTCGAGTCCGACTACAAAGTTGCGCGTAGTTTTTGACGGGTCCGCTCTCACCTCACCACATAATGTCTCATTGAATAATTTCTTATTGACGGGACCTAAATTGCAAAACGACATACCTAGTATAATTTTAAATTTTAGATTTCATAAAATTGTTTTTACCTGCGATATTACGAAAATGTATCGAGGTATTTTAATTCAACCATCGGATAGAAAGTATCAAAATATTTTGTGGCGTGATTTAGCGACTAAATCACTCATAGCTTTTCAATTGAAAACTGTTACATACGGATTGTCTAGTTCACCGTACTTAGCTATTCGTACCCTTCATCAACTCGCACGGGATGAAGGAGATAAGTATCCTCGTGCATCACAGGCTGTATTGGAGGAATTTTACGTTGACGATCTTATCACTGGAGCTGAATCAGTGGAATCAGCCTTAGAACTCAAACATGACATTGTCAAATTATTAAAATTAGCTAAGTTAGAATTGAGCAAATGGAACTCAAATAGTTCTGCGTTATTGGATGACGGGTGTCGGGTACTCGAACCTCACCTTTTCGAAAATTCGGACGAAAAAAAGATAGTAAAATTATTGGGTATTAGGTGGATACCTGATAAAGATTGTTTCACTTTTCATGTTGATGTGGAATCGAACTGTAACCCGCAAGTATGCACGAAACGAAGCATCTTGTCTTGTATTGCGCGTTTATACGATCCCATGGGTTGGATCAGTCCTGTTGTATTTTGGGCAAAATGTATAATGCAGGAACTATGGACACTCAAAATCGATTGGGATGAAACTGTTCCTTGCAATCTTCGTCAGAGGTGGCAAACTTTTGTAAACGAACTGCCGAGTTTAAAAGAGTTAAACATAGCGCGACATTACGAAACTACGCCAGATTGTAATTTAATGCTTGTTGGATTCTGTGACGCATCACAGAAAGGATATGCAGGGGTCGTCTACCTTGTTAACTGTGAAACAAATTCGTCACATTTATTACTTAGTAAATCGAAAGTGGCGCCGCTGAAGACATTGTCCATACCGAGATTAGAACTGTGTGGTGCAGTTCTCTTGTCTAGCATTATTAAAATCGTAATGTCGAACATTAAATTTATTTCTCAAATAAAGAATATTTATTTATTTACCGACTCAACTATCGTGTTGGGCTGGTTACATACCTCACCACATTTATTAAAAACATTTGTCGCGAATCGAATTGTTCAAATACATGAAAATGCACCAAACGTCGTGTGGAAACATATTAGTTCAGAGGAAAATTGTGCCGATGTTTGTTCGCGAGGTTTGTTGCCCATAGAACTGATAAATCATTCGATGTGGTTTAGCGGTCCGCTCTGGGTTACAAAGCCAGTAAGTGACTGGCCTAATTCTCCTATTTCGGTTGATTCATTTAGCGAATTACCCGAACGAAAGGCAGAGCAAAATTTAACGTTGTTTATAAATAAGATGCCTAGCGATATCGTCACTAGGTATTCATCTCTGAGTAACTTACAGCGCGTGGTTGCTTGGATGTTACGTTTTACTGATAGATGTCGTACATCGTCGGTATCCGGTCGTGATAGCGGATTGTGTCTTAGTACGTGGGAATTAAATCGAGCACTTTTACACATAATTAAAGTCGAGCAAAATTCTTATTTTTCTAACGTTGTCGAGCAGATTAGAAAAGGTGAGCTGTGTGTAAAGGAATTTCAAATTTTGAAGCCTTTTTTGGATGAAAATGGTGTTGTCAGGGTGGGCGGAAGATTGTCTAATTCTGCTTTACCTTATACACATAAATTTCCTATATTGATTCCTAAAGACAGTCATCTTGTAAATTTAATTATCGATTATTATCATAAATTACACCTTCATGTTGGACCCAGAACATTATTGTCTATTTTACAACGGAAATATTGGATTATGTCTGGACGACAAAGAATTCGTTCTCGTTTGTCGAAGTGTATGAAGTGTTTTAAGTTTGTTGCCGAGCCTTCGGTTCCCATTATGGGAGATTTACCTCCATCGCGTGTGCTTCAGAGTAGAGTTTTTTCTCGAGTAGGTATTGATTACGGGGGGCCTTATTTAATTAAGGATCACAAGCGCAGGGGGGCTAAAACCTCGAAAGCGTACATTTGTTTATTTGTTTGTCTAGCCACTAAAGCGGTACATCTGGAGCTCGTTTCAGATCTTACGACAGATGCCTTCATCGCCACTCTCGATCGATTTGTGGGTCGTCGGGGACTCTGTTCTGAAATAATAAGCGATAACGGAACTAATTTTGTGGGTGCAAATAGGTATCTTAACGAATTGTTTAAATTTATTTCGCATCAATCTACACATGATAGTATATATAATTATCTCGCAAAAAAGGAGATAAAATGGTCGTTTAACCCTCCTTCCGGTGCCAATTTTGGAGGCCTGTACGAGGCTGGAATAAAGAGCACAAAATACCACCTAAAACGTGTTGTAGGAGAGACCGCGCTTACATTTGAGGAGCTTTCCACTTTACTCATTCGAGTGGAGGCCATATTAAACTCACGACCATTGTGTCCATTAAGTACATCTCCGGATGAAATCGATGCGTTGACGCCTGGGCACTTCCTCGTAGGAGGACCTTTGGTGTCACTGCCGGAATATGATCTCATCGATGTCAAGGAAAATCGCTTGAGTCGATGGCAGCATGTACAAAGCCTAACCCAAGCATTTTGGAGGCGATGGCACAACGAATATTTGAATACGTTACAGCAGCGTATGAAGTGGTATAAGGAGCGCGATAATATTAGCGAGGGTAAGCTTGTTTTAGTTAAGGACGAGCGTCTTCCGCCAACGAGGTGGATATTAGGTAGAGTTATGCAAATTCATCCGGGAAAGGATAACGTAGTCCGAGTAGTGACACTTCGTACGGCCCTTGGCTCTTTAGTCAGGCCAGTTTCGAAGGTGTGCCCGTTGCCTTCGGAATGAACATACAATTGAATAATTAGTCCGGTATTATATTTTATTATTAAGTTTTGTTTTGTTTTCAAACGTTGTAGCTTGGATAGCAACAAATTTTTCGTTATTTTTCGTTAATTTTGTTATTTTGTGTTTACTCGTAAGCATCCACACTGCAATGATGCCTAATTTTCTTTTCGTTTTTTTTGTTTTTGTTTCGCACATTGATGTTCGGGATGTAATTTGAGGATCAAATTAGGTGGGCGGTATGTTGATTGTTTCTTTGGGCAATCATCCTAAATTCTCCATGTTCCATAATTTTCCTACCTAATAATAATACCTAATAATTGTCACCTGTCCATCCCGAATGTTCCCGTGGTGCGACTTAGTGTTAGTGTTACACGGAAGCTTCGCGCGAGAAGATCTGTCAGTTATTAATCGATACGAAATTCGTTCGTGATTTAATTGTCGCTCAATCGAGAGCAAAATACTATTGTACAAAGTTTAATTGTGTCAGTGTCATACAGTCCATTTTTCAAGATACAGGGAGGAAAGAGGAACAGAGGTAAGTCGCACAACTCTCCTTTATTCCTTCCTGAAACTTTTGGCCTTCACCGATCGGCGTGGAGGAACAATCTCATAGCAACCTAACAACAGGTTTAGCATTATTCATATCGAATCTTTTAAAAATTGCCTCAGTATACATTTGTTGATTTATAAATATCGAACCATCAATAGGTATTACATTTTATAGAAACATTTAGAAAATAACCGATATGTTCCACTGTCATATTAAAACTGTCCTTCAGCACACTCACAAATTGTTTAAGATCATGTTCACTATTTGAAGCCACCAGTCCATCATCAACATAAATAACTACAATTAACTTTGCTTTATTGTCCATATTGAAAAACAAAAAGGGGTCACCTTCACTCTCAAGCAATCCAAAATTTTTCATAGCATCTTTAAATTTCTTATTCCAAATCCTTGGTGACTGCTTTAGGCCATATAAACTTTTATTTAATTTACAAACTTTTTTACTCCCATCTTGGAAACCTTGTGGCTGATCCATGTATAATTCTTCGTCTAATTGGCCATGTAAAAATGCTGACTTCACATCAAACTGGGTTAACTTAAGATTTTCATGGGCTGCCACGCTTAAAAATGCACGAATTGTATCAAAGCGAGCAACTGGACTAAAAGTTTCACTGTAATCCAAGCCCTTCTTTTGACTATAGCCTTTTGCAACTAGTCTTGCCTTATATTTGTTGATCGACCCATCTGGATTTCTTTTTATTCTGTACACCCACCTGTTAGTAATTGTACTTCTTCCAATTGGCAAGTCTGTAAGAGTCGAAGTATTGTTATTCAGAAGACATTTCATTTCCTGCTCCATTGCAGCCTTCCAATGTACATGACATTCAGATTTTAATGCTTCATTATAATCAATTGGTTCTTCAATTTCAGCTAACATACTTTCTATTAACCTCACAGGTTTCTTAATACTGTCTGCAGTCCTTAACCTGGTTTTTAAACTCTCCGTCTCACATGACGGTTCTTTACTTTCAGTAGGTTGATTTTCAGCATCAGAGTTTTGAACAATATTATTTTGACTGCTTTCCATAATGGGGAAATTTACAAGGACTATATTTCGGTCTGGTTCAAATACAACATCTTTGCTTCTGATTATTTGGTTCGATGACATTAATATTCTATATCCATCTATATCTTCATTGTACCCGACAAATTTCCCTCTTAATCCTTTCGGATCCCATTTTTTACGTTTGTCTTTGGGAACATGGACATAACAACTTGAACCAAATATGTGTAGTTTATTTAAATGAGCAGTCTTGCCGGTGAACAGCTCGTACGGTGTTCTTCCCTCTACAGAACTTGGACCAGTTCTATTTAATGTATACACACTTGTAATTACTGCTTCGGCCCAGAGATTTTGGCAAACCTCCTGCCACCAACAATGTTCTTGATAAGTCAACTACAGTTCTATTTGTCCTCTCTGCACATCCATTTTGTTGTGGCGTGTATGGATTCGTAATGACAAATTTTATACCTTCAGCTTTCAAGAAATCACTCACTTTTTTATTATTAAATTCTAGTCCACCGTCACACTGAAAACTTTTTACAGAATGTCCACACTGGTTTTTTATAAATTCAACCATTTCTGTAATCTTATTGAATGTTTCAGATTTTTCTTTGATAAAGTACACCATACGATATTTTGTAAAATCACATGTAAAACACAGAAAATATTTGCTTCCACCTAACGATGATTGTTCCATAGGACCACATAGGTCGGCATGTATAATTTCACCAGGTTGGGCAGCTCTTTGAGTACGAGACTGATATACATTTTTGTGTTGTTTGCCTTCGACACAGTGACCACAAAATTCTTCACTCTCTTTAAACTCAATACTATTTTGTTTCAAAATTTTCTTTACATGGGATTTATTCTGGTGTGCCATTCTTTCATGCCAATTTTGTAAGGTTCCACAGGTTGTTAAATTTGCTTCAGGACTTTGTTTTACTCTGATACACATTTTCAGTAATTGACCACTTCTTACACCACGCGCTTTTACAACACCATTCTTAATAAATTCACATCCATTTTTGTCTGATACAAATATTAATCCTTTGTCTATAGCAGATGTAACAGAAAATAAATTTTGACGAGCATCTGGTACATATAATACATTTTCCATAACACATGAATTCCAGCTCCCATTTATCAAGGCTTCAAATCTGACGTTGCCTTTTCCAATAGCATCCATTGTTGACTTTACTTGCCAAATGTATTATTAAAGGTTTTTCAACTATGTGAAATATTTCAAAAAGATCTCTGTGCGGTGTTACATGATTTGTGGCACCACTGTCAACAACCCAAATGTCATTACTGCAGCATTCACTACTTAAAATTTCACTTATTTCACTCACAAAGGCTTGATCTTCCTTTTCTTCCGACATTTGATATTTCACAAACTTGTTAATCTTTGTGTTAGGACAATTTCTCTTAATATGTCCTGGTTTATTACATCCATAGCATTTGAATTTTTTTGGTTCTCTCCTTTTAAATTCTTTTCTTACATTCTTTTTATGAAAAACAACTTTATTTGAGCTTAATAATGCCTCAGGGTTATGCTTGTCATTTCTTCTTTGGTCATCTGTTGTTAGCACTCCAATAAGTTTTGTAAGGGTTTGTTGTTCTTCACTACGTGCCCACCAAGCTTGACACAAGCTCTCATATTCGTTGGGGAGTGTATCCAACAACTTTACTATTAACGATGATTCCTCAGGTTTAACATTCAATTGTTGCATCTTCAATACCAAGTTTTCAAACTTTGAAATATGAGTCGTCATATCATCCTCTTCAGCTTTCTTAAAACCGAAGAATTCAGATTGCACAATATGCGCCGCTTGTTTGCTTTGTTGTTCAAAAATTGTCAACAATTTCGGCCACATGTCATAACTTGTTTCGCATGTTAATATTAATGACATGATCCTGGTTTCTACAGACTTTACAATGACTTGACACGCATATCTGTCGGCTTTGTCCCATACTTTGACATCTGCTTTATATTTATCCAACACGTCTTGCGCAGCATCCTTTTTCGGCGGTTTGGGCTTCTGCAGATCTCCAATGCATACTTCATATGCCCCCTCACTGCCACGCAAAAGATTTCGTATGGCAAATTTCCATGTGCTCCAATTCTCCGCCCCCCGCAACTTTTCAACGCCAAAACATTCCATTGTACATTCAATACAACACGAGGCGACAAGTTTATAGGTTAGGAAAAAACAACGCGTAACTTCGATTACGTTCGCACAATACTTTTTTGCACTTCCAATTTTCATCATCAGCGAACCACGCTCTGCTACCATGTTGTGGTATGGTGCAAAAAAGAAAAAGCAGAATCTGTAGTAGATTAATAAGCGCCTTTTATTAGTTGATAAACCAGAATTTACAACAATATCAAGTGAAGTAAAGGCATAGAGAAAAACTTAACAGCAAACAAACTGACAAGAGCATAGACATAAGAATAAAGTTAAGTAGGTACAATAAAATGTTTTTTTTAACACCATGAATAGTAGGTAAGTATATGTTGAAAAAAGTAGATTATTTTGGATATGAAAATAAAATGTAACCAATTTGATAAATATGACATTTTAAAATCATCTACAAAATACTCACACGATTTTAGGATAGGTCGTAAATAATTGTTTTGAAACCACTAGCAACCTCCGTAGATTTCGTCAATGTAGTGCGAAAGAAATTAATTTTCCTAAAGAATTTACTAAAGCTTGGTTCACACTTGGTCGAGTAGCGGTACTTCAGTAGCTAAATTAGTAAATTATACGCTGCTTGACCAAAAATCTTTCACACTCTATTCAACAGTTCATTAAAAAATTTATTGACCCGACAAAGCTACCGGCCAGTGTTGCTACCCTTGTATAATGTTTGACCCGAAAACAAACTTAAAAAATGTTAATCCAAAAATTTAGTATCCGGAAAGGTGAATGAATAAAAAAGGTCGTTCCAAAATTTTTGTGGCCTGAATGGTACAATTAAACTAAAAAAAGGTCATTGCGAAACGTCATGACCCGGACATTTTAAGTTTCGCTCGCACTCCCGGACGCACGTCGCAATTTCCTATCAGGTGACAACTCTTCTGCCAGCTAATCTATTCGGCAATTTTTTATTGATCACACAACCCTTAGTAGGGGACAAATTTATTAAAAATTGAATTTTGGAAAAAAAAGTAATTAATTAAAAAAAAAATACTAGGTTGCTGAATGTATGCTATTAGCTATGACATATACTTAAAATTATACGGTTGAGCATATTTAATGAGTTATTCAAAATATTATAAAACCCTGATTTTGTCCCATTCCTCCACACAGTGCGGAGGAATGGGACATGCAAATAAAATTGTAACTTATTTAATTAATTTCGCTAAAACGATCAAATTTTATTTCGAATGCAAAAACTTCTTGCATTCTTTTTGCACTGCCATGTTTTTGAGGTGATGGCAATACCAGTACTTCAATATTTTGTAATTGAACAGCCTGGCGAATTTTTGTATAATCATTCCTTATTCAATTTATATTTTTTTTATCCTTAATCTCGGCATCTAAAAAAATACATTACACCTTCAATATTTCATTGATTTGATAAAAAATAGCTAATTGTGCAAAAATATTCACATACAGGAGGTATGGGGTATGTCCGATACCTCACTCAATGAACTGTCCGAAACCTCCACCATGAACAATAAAATGGTAAATTTAAAACAATAAGTTTTAAGTTATGTTAAAACAATGCGTTAATATGACGAATAATTATCGCAGGTTTAGGAATAAAACATAAAAATAATCTTACCTTTGGTTTACTTTCCCCCAAAAGGATGGGTTGTAATAGGTATACTATTACTTTTTATGTCGTCAATGATTTTTTACTAAACGTACCCCTATATACATCTTTTGACAAGTATATGAATATATAACTGCCCCAAATATGAATAATACGAGTACTGTCCCATACCTCCACACTCTCCCCTACTAAATTATTCGTCACTCGACTAAAACACTCAACCAACGTAAACTACGCTACTGTGAACTAGGCTTAAGTACCTAACTGTATTAATTATTGATCACCAGTATTTCTTTATCCTTATGTAGGTACCTACATACGCACCTTGGTGTTATTTTTATAGCAACACGAGCACGCCTCATGGCCGTGAAAGCCAACAAGGACACTGTTCTGTTGTGTAATCGGGAGTTGGCTGGGTAGGTAGGTACCTACCTACCAATGACGTCATTAAATTATTTTTATGAATAGGTACGACTTTTTCCCAAACTGTAGGTAATTTACATACGGCTGTTATTGGTGTGCTATAAGTTTGCCTATATTGATGGTACCTACATTGAAAAAAAAAAGAATAAATGCACGTGATTTTCCCAAAAGGCGCCCCTCTTCCCTGGTTATGTTTCGTGATTGTTTTCTTTTAACAAACTCCACCGTGTTTTTGTGTGTTTTGCCAGCAAAGCGATTCATATTGATTATACAGTATCATTAGATACTTACAGTTTTCTGAAAGTATTGAAACGATTTGTCCCAAGGCGAGGTCGTCCTTTGAGGATATATTCAGATAACGCTGGGAACTTTAAGGGTGCTGCTGAGGAGATTAGGCAATTTTACAACATGGTAGATTCATCTAAAGTTAAAATTTGTGATTTTTTGTCTCAGTATTCTACAGAGTGGAGATTTATACCTTCGAGATCCCCACATCACGGGGGCCTGTGGGAGGCTGCCGTTAAATTGGTTAAAAAGCATTTGAGATTGGTGTTGAAATCAGCTTGTCTTTCCCATGATCACTACTTGTACACATTCTTGTGTCAGATTGAGTTCATTGTAAATTCCCGTCCAATAACACCTCTTTCCAATGATTCCTCTGATCTCTTTCCACTTACGCCTGGCCATTTCTTAGTCGGTGGTTCACTGTCCGAGAACCCTGGAGAAGAATTCTTGAATTTACCTACAAATACATTGAGCTCATATAAATTTTTGTATAACATGTTGCAGACATTTTGGCGTAGATGGAGTACAGAGTACTTGCAAAATCTTCAGCAGAGAAACAAATGGATGTGGGATACTCGACAACAGCTGTGCATTGGACAAATGGTTATTATAAAGGAATCTAATACACCTCCTATGTTTTGGAGAATGGGCAGAGTAATTGAACTGTTCCCGGGGAGAGATGATAAAATACGAGTGGCCAAAATGAAAACGAGCAGTGGTTTCTCATTGTGAGAAATGTTACGAGTATAATATTGCTTCCCATTGAAAAATTGTAACATTGTGACGACGAGATATTGATCTGAGTGCTAATCTTTATCAGGTATTGAGGATAAATGAACTGCCATTTTGTTCTACATAATTTTGAAAGTGCCAATTTATTCTTATTCAAGAACTTTAAATTTGTATGAGAACTGTTGTTTGTATATGTGTCAAGAGAAGATGATTTTTTCTAGAGCGGATGATTTGCATCAAGAGAGAGCCAACACGGACTGATATTTTACATCAAGAGAGAGCCAACACGGACTGATATTTTATTTATTTTGATCATAGTGAATGATAATTCCATTGTTTTGCTTAAACTATTATATATGTTATATGTTTTGTAAACTTACCAATAAAATTCCTTGAGTAGTGCATAATATATGCATTTTTTGGTGTTGCGTTTTGGATGTTGTAACAAGCGCCATATTGAATATTACTTTGTTTATTATTTCTTTTAAAACTCTTCCACATATGAGCATGGTGGCTTTTTACAATATCCAGAGCGTACCTTTTTATTTTTTTGAGTTTATTTTACACACACTTTAGTTTCTTGAGTCAATCTTTACTTTGTTTACAAACTGTCAGTGAGTTTGTTCTGTAGCTGTCAAATCTACTTTGAGGAATGACGAGCAATGTCATTGAGACCATAGATGATAATATAACTTTTAATTTGTATAACCATAGACAGAATTGAGTTTCGAACATGTAGGTTCTTTTAGCCTTAATATTGAAAGTGGAGATTAATCGACCCTTTCAAGGCGGGAGTTTGTTATGAATAGATGCTGGCTACATCACAATATGTTGACTGGCACAAATTTTGTATTATTATCTAAGTTTTTCTATGTATAATTTTTTTCTGTTGTCTTTGTCTTTTGAGCGAGAATAAAACCTGCGCGTCATGGACGCCGTGTGACCAACCTATTTCGAGTTTAATTTCATCCAACAAAATAATCAAGAGTCATCCCAAGCATCTATAACAAGTTGCAAATGGCCCAGTTCCTTCCGTGCCCATTTGCACACTCCCTGACGCTTCCTGATTCAGGTGCCAAGGCACTCAAATATTCGGGCAATTGGGAAGGATGATAGTATTGCTTCCTTTCTCAGTGGCTTGAAGTTCGCAAACCTAGAAGAACAAGGAATGAGTATAACTATTTATTTATTTTAATAACAGACATGCAGAGCACACAAACTTTGTTATTTCACTACGTTATTAATAACGTTATACAAAAGATAATATGTTCATAAATGTTATGTTTGCAGTACTTTTTCCTATTTTAAATAAATATTCAAAATCATGTAAAATTCATTCAATATATTCAAATAGTATCATGTAATCAAAAATTGTTACACATCACAAGAATGCCATAACCTCAAAATATTGTCAACATAACAACAAAAGACTATTCAAGAAAACTTACCCTCGACTGAACACTTGAAGTATAATTTCTACTATTCAAATTCAAATATTTTTATTAACCTTTCCTTCCCTGTGTTGTGTAGGCACTACGCATTGCTCCTTTTAACCTTCAATATCTTTATAAATATAATTTATACGGGGCTGAGGCTTTGGGTATTCCTCCATCATACATTTACCTATCGAATCAGAAAATAATACTGAGAATAATCATTACTTATGGGGTGCATCCATAGGATTTTGTAAGCATCGGTAGCGAATTTACCAATACCATCAAAGGTGTACTCCACTACAGTAAATGTTGAGTAGGTACCTACCTACATCCACGGGAACTATGTTAGTAGCTACATGCGCGAACATTTAGAAATCACGTGATCAATAGCATGACGTCTCACTCGCGCGCACTCACTTCTCCTAGAGTGACGATGAAAAAACACTTCTACCTTCAGTGGTGCAAAACTGATTATTTACGATCTATAATAAAATTATTATTTTAGTATTTTTATCTCTTTTTATAATATAAATATATTATTTGTATGTAATTGTGTATTTATTTATAGAAGTGCTTTAATCATATGTAATTACGTTGTGAATCTTTTACACCTACCGTATTTCACAATACTATTACTGTGTTATAAAAAAAATCAACTTAGAAATATATATTTTTATATAACTAATTGTTACTAAGATTTTGTAGAAAGCTCTGTGTATGTCTTTGGGGAAAATGGTTGACAGATGAAGAGAAAGCGAGTAACAATAATACTGCAGACTATTTCCATTACATTCATAGGGTCAAAAATTAATACACAAGATTTTATCGACAAAATGTGTGGGGTACAAGCCGCCAATAAAACAAGAAAACAAATTTGCAGCATTAAATTTTTAACCTTTTATCCCTACTCCTAAAATATGTATTTATTGAAGTTGGTTTATTTTTAACAATTTTGTTTTACTTTTTGGTAATTGTTACACTGTAAATAACAAATTGTATTTATTAATATTTTGTTTGTTTTCAATTCAATGACAAAATAAAGGTAAAAAAAACAATAATAAATAAATAAATTTAGGTAAAAAAATAATATAATAGTTTTAAACCACTGCCATTCTCTGTGTTCGCCAACTGCACTCACACAAACACAACCCAGTCGCTCCTGGACTTCCGTACGTGTGTGCTGTGTAACTTGTATAGACAAGCTGCCAAATGTATGGGAGAATACCTATGTTTGTTTTTTTCAGATTTTTAATATTTAAAGCAATTATCGATAAAATATTTTTATTTTGAGGCTTCATTAAAAGATGTAAGAATATAATTATCATGGTTTGAAAATGATTGCCTTGTTTTTTGGGACTAAAATAGCTAATTTAAAAAATGTGTAGTGACTACACAGCACCGTAATGCGCGGAAGTTTTTTAGCACAGTAAGGGAAAGGTTAAGGAAATAAAAAACATAAAAAAAATACATTCACAATAAAAAATTTAAATACATTTTTTTTTAATATATTTTATTTACCCCCAAAATTGAGCAGAGCTTGTGCTTTGGGGGGTGCTTTGAATGCTCGAATCCATTTATTATTCAAGCTAATTTCTTAAAGAAAACTGCAAACATGGCCCAGTTGAATAGTTGGCGATACAATATTATCACAACACTTATTCACCATTTTTACACATACACAGTTTATATATTATTATAAAACGTATTCTGAAAGTCTAAGAATCACTTTAATGATAAATAAAAACGTTTAATTATTAAAACAGTGAACAAAATATCGAAATATAACTGCGAAATTGCCGGAACGCCGGCACCGCGTCAAAGATGGCGATTGTCAATACTGTTTATTATGATGTTTACAAAAAGAGAATTTTGTGTACCTACTGCAAAATCGGCCCTAAGTTTAGGCCTCATCCAACCGCGTTTGCCGCTAGGGGCGCTGCATGTTGTCTGGCCTTATTATCTAGTACACAGAACAATAATACCCTATTACATAGGGAAGAATGTCGACTTCATACAAAATACACGCCTACATGACGCCAACGCCAGCACTCCGTAGTGACATCACGGAATTTTGTTGAACTAAAATTGGCTAAAATTAAAAATCCCAGACCATTTCTGCAGGGGGGAAATTTGAAAATAATTTCATAAATGGGGTATTGGGTGAAATATTACTAACATCCAAAATGGCATAGAATTAAAATAAGAATTTCTCAAAGCAATGCAAATCTGTAAAATTCCTATTAATAACACTATACCAAAATAAATGTTAGCAATACTTATTTTATTTTTTTTATTATTTATTTATTTATTCAATACAAATATAATGTTTTACAGATAAAGGATAATGAACAAGAACAATTTGCAACAAAACATAATAGTTTGTGTATCCCCCTTATAGAGACAAGTCTCGTGTAAAGGGGGAACGCTTCGAAGAATCAATTTCATTATTTACATTCATGAAAATTAATACACATACAAAGAAAAAAAATGATTTAACATTTGGATTTGTTCTTTTTTTTATGTTTTCACTAGGCAGGAACGTCTTTTAGAATATTAATGTCAGTATTACACATTTTTAATCAATACACACAATAATAAATATAAATAAACGTTGTTTTATTTTTTTTTATTATATAGGTACCTATATTTTATTATTATTATTTTTTTTTTTATTTTTTTTTTTTATATTGTTTTTTTATTTATATTATATTTTTTTAAAGTTGGTGCATGCTTATTTTGACTACTCTATTGGTGACAGGATGTGCTTCACTACCACTTTTTTTAAATTTTCGTATGTTTGAATTACGCGCACTTCACTGGGCAGATCTTTGAAATATTTTATCCCTAAATAAGTGTAATGTCTTTGTGCTACGTCTTTATTGCACAGTGGCACTGGTATGCAATTGATCGCCCTTAAAACTCTTGAGGTGTCACTGTTCAAGGAAGTCTGTGTCTCTCGTTCTTTCACCACCTGCAGCAACGCATATTTTTTAAATATTTGCGCCACCGTCATCACCTTTACTTCTGAAAAAAGTCTACTAGTCGAGTAATCTCTTGGCTTCTTCAAGATTATTTTCAGAACAAGTCTTTGTGTTACCTCTAGAGGATAAATATTTGACTTGTATGCTAGTGTGGGCCGATTTCCTTTTTTCCCTCTATTGCTAACGTAATAGTTATATTTTAGTGCTAAATACTGTTTTAAATACGTATGCAAAATATTTTTCAATTCGAAAGATATCTTCTGTCTCCGAATTGAGCTCAAAGTTTCAAGAAATTGTTAAATTTGTCCTATTTTGAAGCAGGTATAAAGAAAGTAAAAATATGTTTAACATAATATTTTTTAAGATTGTATGTCATAAAAATGATGGAATAATTAGTTCTGTATGATATAAAGCATAAAAATACAATTTAAGATAGCAACAAAGTATATAAAGCGCCGCAATAAACAAGAGAAAATCGCATGAAATGAGAAAAGGGCTAAAAATACCAGTTTTGTATTTTGATGGCCGTAAAGCCAAAGTTTTAGGCTAGTGATTAGAAAAAGTGGATACGCATTCTGACCAAATTGGAAAACAACTGGAAAAAAACAATTGATATGTTCCAGGTGATTACAAGAGAAACTACTATTTTATAATTTCAAGATCTACGAAAAGATCAATTATATTTATTCCAAATTGGTATAGTCATACCAACAGGAACATTTTCTAATGATTTAGGCAACTGAGCTCCAGGAAAAATAATCCATGTAATAATCGCTAAACTAAGCTCATAGGATAGGATTCTGCAACTGCGTTTCTTTCAGAAAGTTTGATGACTTTAACTTAATGTTTATTGTTAATGTTTGTGCACCAACTTACCTCGCAACTGATCCAGTTACCTATGGAAGTTTAATTTCTTATCCATATATTTATCAGATTATCAAATCTGTTATATAAACTGTAATTACTAAAAGAAAAAGCTATCTCGCTCAAAATACACTATGAAGTAAGAGAATGAACCGCTTGCTGGATAGTGAAAGCTCGAATCACCCAAAAAAAACGCATTTTTGATCCTTGAAGTACCGAAAGTAAATTTTGAAGCATCCTTTTACAAGAACTAAGTTATAGGCAGACAGCAAAATGTATCAGAAACACCAATCGACAAGTATCCGACGAGGATCTTACGGCATTCATTACATACAATGGCGAAGATGAATAAATACAGTTTCCTGAATTTTTCTTGCCATATCCAAGGAGTTTGACGATCTGTGAAATTGTTAAAGAAGCCTCACCAACTTAACGGAGAAATTTATCAATAAAATATTATGTAAAAGCTTAGAAAGCAACGAGTAAAAAAGATATCAAACCCAATTTATCAAAAACAACCACTGCAAAATAACATAATTTCATATACTTACTTTACATAAAAAAATTTAAAGTTTTATTTATTATTTTTGTGTAATTAAATAAATAGAAGTATGTACTTGAATTATCTGTGGTATCATAAAATAAAATGAATAAAAAAACAAGGCCGAAATCATTTTACATGATTTTTATAAAAATATCAGTTAGTATGGGATATTTTCGTCCCATACAAAACTTCAAGGTCGATTCGGAGACAGAAGATCTTATTTTTTTGTCATGAAATTTTGTAGATAGTTATAATACATCATAAGGCAACAAATTATCACTATTACATTAAAATTAGAAGCACTTTTTAAACTTCCATACTAGAACGGCCCAGCCTATAATGTATGCGCCTCCCCATCCCAATATGCCATATTGAGCTATCGATTGAAACAAGGCATAGTACACTGTTTTCAGCTGTGTTAAACTCAGGTAGTTTCTTAATTCTAAGAAAATGTATATTAGTTTTCTCAGCCTTTTCGTTGTCAATGCAATATGCTCCTTCCATTTAACATTTTCATCAATTATTATTCCTAAATATTTCATAGTCTTTACTTGTTTAATTTTATTACATATATCTCTGCAATTGGTAATTCTACACAGATTTGAATGTATGATTACTTTGACATCTTTTGGAGCGCCTGCCTGATTTATTGTGAATGGGATGAATGTCGTTTTGTCTGTATTCAGAGACAGAAGGTTATGATCAAACCATTCCTTGAGCTTGCTTACATCATGATTAGCCATTTCGTTTACTTCATCCCATGTTCTTCCTTTCGTGAACAGAACTGTGTCGTCTGCGTATGATACTATTTTACTTTGCAATGGTAATGTAAACATATCGTTAACATATATTACAAATAGAGCAGGTCCAAGGACCGTACCCTGTGGTATGCCAAAGTCAGTAGTTATTTGAGTCGCTAATTGTATTATAAATTTTTGTGTACTGTTTTCTAGTATCTAGATAGCTTTGCATTAATGCAAGTGCTTTGTCACTTATTCCGATATGCTGCAGCTTATCCACCAATTTAGAGTGCGAAATACTGTCGAACGCCTTTCTTAAATCAATAAAAGTACCGATACATTTAGCACCACTATCCAAGGCACTGTATATATCGGTTGTTAGCTTAGCAATTGCGTCTTGTGTGCCGAGTTTTGGCATAAAGCCATATTGTCTCTCATTTATTATCTTGTTATTAATTATATATTCCATTAATTGTTTTTTGACAATTTTTTCGAAAATTTTGGCCACATTGGAGATCAAAGAAATTGGTCTGTAGTTACATAATAATATGTCATCTTCTGGTCCTGTTTTATGTATTGGTGTGATTATACTTGTTTTATAATTTTGGGGAAATTTTCCCTGCTTCAAACTCAAGTTAATGATATGAGTTAACGGTCGAATTATATATTTACTTACAGACTTTAATAACTCCGTTCCTATTCCATCGAAACCCGGCGCTGAATTCGAATGTGTCTCATTTGGGAACTTGATAATATATAAAACTTTTTAATACAAATCTTGCATTAGTATGGTTTTTCTCCGCTATGAATTCGCATGTGTCTCGATAAAGTACACGATTGATTGAACTTTTTATAACAAATCTTGCATTCGTATGGTTTATCTTCGCTATGAATTCGCATGTGTCTCGTTAAATCACTCGATCCATTGAATTTTTTATTGCAAATTATGCATTCGTATGGTTTTTCTCCGCTATGAATTCGCATGTGTGACGTTAAAATACTCAATCCGTTGAACTTTTTATTGCAAATCATACATTCGTATGGTTTTTCTCCGCTATGAATTCGCATGTGTGACGTTAAAATACTCAATCGGTTGAACTTTTTATTGCAAATCTTACATTCGTATGGTTTTTCTCCGCTATGAATTCGCATGTGTCTCGTTAAAATACTCGATTGGTTGAAATTTTTATTGCAAATCTTGCATTCGTATGGTTTTTCTCCGCTATGAATTCGCATGTGTGACGTTAAATTACTCGAATTGGTGAACTTTTTATTGCAAATCTTGCATTCGTATGGTTTCTCTCCGCTATGAATTCGCATGTGTGACGTTAACTCACTCCATTGCTTGAACGTTTTATTACAAATCTTGCATTCGTATGGTTTTTCTCCGCTATGAATTTGCATGTGTGTCGTTAAATGACTCGATCGCTTGAACTTTTTATTGCAAATTTTGCATTCGTATGGTTTTTCTCCGCTATGAATTCGCATGTGTCTCGTTAAACGACAAGATAGCTTAAACTTTTTATTGCAAATCTTGCATTCGTATGGTTTTTCTCCGCTATGGCATTGGCGTGAGTTGTTAGCTATGCGCGTATGTACATTCTTTAAAAATAGTTCTATCTCATTTTCTTCTAAATCGTAAATTATTATATCAATAATTTCAAACTGTTTGGATAGTAATATATTGTTCATGTTTGCTTATTACAATAAAAATATATAAAACGACCCTTCTTGATACTGCAAACAGATAGTGGTCGAAGCCGAAGTGTAATAAAATGTTGGGAACTTTGAAATATCAAACGGATAACGTGGCAACGGTAAACGTGCACCGTTTTCGAACTTCCGAGACCAACGTCAAATTTTATACCAAAACTTAATGTGACAGACGCTAGCTGGCACTGAATCCGCTGAATCTAGACTACTTAGTAATCTATGGCGAAACAACGCAAGAGTGAGATGAATGTATAGAAAACAGTACGAGTTTGAGCATGCTATCTCACTCTCAACATGGCGCGCAGAAACTGACAGATGTGACCGTCGTCGCGTCGGCGAGCGAGCCTCTTATGTAGGCCACACACGCTCCGGTATACCTGCACAGGTCGCCTGCGCAGTTACTTAGAAAGATATTATTTTTTTTGATTACTGACTATATTTTTGATCGACCTCGGAACGGTACCGTAGTGGTTATAAGCGTGGACTTCAAATCACGAGGTCCCGGGTTCGAATCCCGGTCGGGACAGAATTTTTCTGTTTTTTTACTTGAAATTTTTTTATTTTCTTTTATAAATGTGAAAAAAAAATTGTGGTTGGATGTAAGAGATTGCTACGGCTATAATCCCGCCATTGCCACTTGTCTATACATTATTTTTTGTAGACTATTTTTAATATGCATAAAGTATAAAATAAATAAATAAATCTAAATATTTAAAAAAATTCAAAACTCCGAACTCGGTAGCCTAGTGGCAAAGGCTCCAACTTCCGATCAAGAGGTCCCGGGTGCGATTCCCGGCCGGGTTAGAAATTTTCAATGTGTGTTTTCACTTGAAATTTCTACTCGGGGTTGGAATCCTGTCTCAGATTGGACGGGACCGGTTGACTGGTAGAGAATGCTTCAAGCATTGAGTTCCGCCGGCTATACTGACACCTATGTATAGAAGAACCAACATTCCTCCGGAGAATTTGGGTTTAATATGATACCACCGCATCACGAACGACGCTATACGTCGGTCACTTTTACCATTATGTGGAAGAGATGGACTTGGCTGGAACATGTATTAAGGATTGCCGAATGACAGTTGGCCGAGGAGAGCGCTGTTCTTCCTGCCATCAGGGTCCCGAAGAAGAGGAAGAACCTCTCATACTGTGTTCCGCTTCTTCGAAGCAGAGCTGAGGAATCTGGACATGGTGTGGGAGGAGGTCATAAACAAGATCGAGCGCAATGGAGAACTCTTGTTGCCTCCATATGTCCCTAAGTAGGGCGTTAAGGGAGTTTGGATTGGATGTATAGAAGAGTGTTATTTACCTATTATTACTACACTACACACTACTACACATTACTACACACATGCGAATTCATAGCGGAGAAAAACCATACGAATGCAAAATTTGCAATAAAAAGTTCAATAAATTGAGTGATTTAACGACACACATGCGAATTCATAGCGGAGAAAAACCATACGAATGCAAGATTTGTAATAAAAAGTTCAAGCATTCGGGTGTGTTAACGGTGCACAAGCGAATTCATACTGGAGAAAAACCATACGAATGCAAGATTTGTAATAAAAAGTTCAAACAATCAGGCGAGTTAACGATGCACATGCGAATTCATAGCCGAGTTTAAAAACCATACGAATGCAAGATTTGTAATAAAAAGTTCACGCAATGTAGCCATTTAACGACACACATGCGAAATCATAGCGGAGAAAAACCATACGAATGCAATATTTGCAATTAAAAGTTCAAGCGATCGAGACATTTAACGACACACATGCGAATTCATAGCGGAGAAATTCCATACGAATGTAAGATTTGTAATAAAAAGTTCAAGCGATCTGGTGAGTTAATGATACACATGCGAATTCATAGCGGAGAAAAACCATAAGAATGCAAGATTTGTAATAAAAAGTTCAATCAATCCTGTATTTTAACTACACACCTGCGAATTCATAGCGGAGAAAAACCATACGAATGCAAGATTTGTTATAAAAAGTTCAATCAATCGTCTACTTTATCGAGACACATGCGAATTCATAGCGGAGAAAAACCATACGAATACAAGATATGTAATAAAAAGTTCAAGAAATCGA
This sequence comes from Mystacides longicornis, assembly GCA_963576905.1. Classification (NCBI taxonomy): domain Eukaryota; kingdom Metazoa; phylum Arthropoda; class Insecta; order Trichoptera; family Leptoceridae; genus Mystacides; species Mystacides longicornis. The sequence goes on from OY756435.1 coordinate 22,450,667, forward strand.
GTGACTTAAAGGTACACATGCGAACTCATAGCGGAGAAAAACCATACGAATGCAAGATATGTAATAAAAAGTTCAATGGATCGAGTGATTTAACGAGACATATGCGAATTCATAGCGGAGAGAAACCATACAAATGCAAGATTTGTAATAAAAAGTTCAATCAATCCTGTATTTTAACTACACACATGCGAATTCATAGCGGAGAAAAACCATACGAATGCAAAATTTGCAATAAAAAGTTCAATAAATTGAGTGATTTAACGACACACATGCGAATTCATAGCGGAGAAAAACCATACGAATGCAAGATTTGTAATAAAAAGTTCAAGCATTCCGGTGTGTTAACGGTGCACAAGCGAATTCATACTGGAGAAAAACCATACGAATGCAAGATTTGTAATAAAAAGTTCACGCAATGTAGCCATTTAACGACACACATGCGAAATCATAGCGGAGAAAAACCATACGAATGCAATATTTGCAATTAAAAGTTCAAGCGATCGAGACATTTAACGACACACATGCGAATTCATAGCGGAGAAATTCCATACGAATGTAAGATTTGTAATAAAAAGTTCAAGCGATCTGGTGAGTTAATGATACACATGCGAATTCATAGCGGAGAAAAACCATAAGAATGCAAGATTTGTAATAAAAATTTCAAGCGATCGGGTGATTTGACGGTACACATGCGAATTCATAGCGGAGAAAAACCATACGGATGCAAGATTTGTAATAAAAAGTTCAAGCGATCAGTCGAGTTAATGATATGTACCCATGCGAATTCATCCAAACCAATCCAAACTCCCATAAGGCCCCACTTAGGGTATAGGGAGGCAACAAGAGCTCTCCATTGCGGTTGATCTTGCGCAACGTTTATGACCTCCTCCCACACCATCTCCAGATTCCTCAGCTCTGCTTCGAAGGAGCGGGACACAGTATGAGAGGGTCTTCCTCGTCTTCGGGACCCTGATGGGAGGAAGAACAGCGCTCTCCTCGGCCAACTGTCATTCGGCATCCTTAACACATGTCCCAGCCATGTCCATCTCCTCCACATAATGTTAGAAGTGATGGGCTCACGCTGGCTGCGCCGACGTATAGCGTCGTTCGTGATGCGGTGGTACTATAATATACCGAATCGTTTCGAATGCTGACACTTTTTGTGCATGGGCTTTGGTCAGGTGCCAGGAATGCGAATTCATAGCGGAGAAAAACCTCTCATACTGTGTTCCGCTTCTTCGAAGCAGAGCTGAGGAATCTGGACATGGTGTGGGAGGAGGTCATAAACAAGATCGAGCGCAATGGAGAGCTCTTGTTGCCTCCATATGTCCCTAAGTAGGGCGTTAAGGGAGTTTAGGTTGGATGTATAGAAGAGTGTTATTTACCTATTATTATTTAAAATATTTATTTATTTAATAATAATATATTATATATGAAGTAGGTATAACTATAATAAAAAAAAAAGAATTAAATACAATGCTATATACTAAATATAAAAATATTATTATTTAAAAAAATAATAATTATAAAAAAACTCCTCTAGTTCTACTCTCGACTGAGCCATATGCAATTAAGGAATGCACAACCACTCCATGCAAACGCTGGAAAACTACTGAAAGACCTGCGCAGGCGACCGGAGTGCCGCCACACACGCTCCGGTGAACCTGTGAAATAATTGATTTTCGATTCTTCTCCGGTCGCCTGCGCAGGTCTAAAAAACTGCACAGGTCTACCCCCACACACGCTCCGGTACACCTGAACAGGCCGCCTGCGCAGGTGACCTGTGCAGGTATACCGGAGCGTGTGTGGCCTACATAAGATAAAATAGTATTTAGGTTTATAAAATAAACTACAATTTTTCAATGTGGCCACGACACTAGGTATATTTTATGAAACTAATGTCAATGATTGTAATCGATTTTATTGGAAATCAAGGATATTTTTAAAATTATATAGGTAAAATATAATTATTCTCAATATTAAACCACTTAGTACAAAAAGAAGAAACATTGCCCGACATAAAATGGGAAACAAAAATAATATCATGATTGTGATGAAAAAAAAACGTTTATTTTTATCCATGCAACACTAAAATTTTGATCCATAGAAAAAATAGTTATAATTTGACATTTATAAAACGACTGCTCTAATCTCACGAAAGAGGTTCACTCATACATTATTGGGGTATCCAAATCCAACAGAAGTGCGTCCGAGTGCCGAGAAGTGTTGTTTTATTCCTTGTTATTGTAATAAGCAATCATGAACAATATATCACTATCCAAACAGTTTGAAAATGATATAATAATTTACGATTTAGAGGAAAATGAGATAGAATCATTTTTAAAGAATGTACATAAGCGCATAACGTGCAATATTTGTAATAAAAATTTCAAGCGATCGGGTGATTTGACGGTACACATGCGAATTCATAGCGGAGAAAAACCATACGAATGCAAAATTTGCAATAAAAAGTTCAATAAATCGAGTGATTTAACGACACACATGCGAATTCATAGCGGAGAAAAACCATACGAATGCAAGATTTGTAATAAAAAGTTCACGCAATCGTGTAACTTAACAACACACATGCGAAATCATAGCGGAGAAAAACCATACGAATGCAAGATTTGTAATAAAAATTTCAAGCGATCAGGCGAGTTAACGGTGCACATGCGAATTCATAGCGGAGAAAAACCATACGAATGCAAGATTTGTAATAAAAAGTTCACGCAATCGTGTAACTTAACAACACACATGCGAGATCATAGCGGAGAAAAAGCATACGAATGCAAGATTTGTAATAAAAATTTCAAGCGATCAGGCGAGTTAACGGTGCACATGCGAATTCATAGCGGAGAAAAACCATACGAATGCAAGATTTGTAATAAAAAGTTCACGCAATCGTGTAACTTAACAACACACATGCGAAATCATAGCGGAGAAAAAGCATACGAATGCAAGATTTGTAATAAAAAGTTCAAGCATTCGGGTGTGTTAACGGTGCACAAGCGAATTCATACTGGAGAAAAACCAGACGAATGCAAGATTTGTAATAAAAAGTTCAATAAATCGAGTGATTTAACGAGACACATGCGAATTCATAGCGGAGAAAAACCATACGAATGCAAGATATGTAATAAAACGTTCAAGGAATTGGGTCATTTAAAAATACACATGCGACTTCATAGCGGAGAAAAACCATACGAATGCAAGATATGTAATAAAAAGTTCAAGCAATCGTGTACTTTAACTACACACATGCGAATTCATAGCGGAGAAAAACCATACGAATGCAAGATTTGTTATAAAAAGTTCAATCAATCGTCTACTTTATCGAGACACATGCGAATTCATAGCGGAGAAAAACCATACGAATACAAGATATGTAATAAAAAGTTCAAGAAATCGAGTGACTCATAGGTACACATGCGAATTCTTAGCGGAGTAAAACCATACGAATGCAAGATTTGTAATAAAAAGTTCAAGAAATCGAGTGACTTAAAGGTACACATGCGAACTCATAGCGGAGAAAAACCATACGAATGCAAGATATGTAATAAAAAGTTCAATGGATCGAGTGATTTAACGAGACACATGCGAATTCTTAGCGGAGTAAAACCATACGAATGCAAGATTTGTAATAAAAAGTTCAAGAAATCGAGTGACTTAAAGGTACACATGCGAACTCATAGCGGAGAAAAACCATACGAATGCAAGATATGTAATAAAAAGTTCAATGGATCGAGTGATTTAACGAGACACATGCGAATTCATAGCGGAGAGAAACCATACGAATGCAAGATTTGTAATAAAAAGTTCAATCAATCCTGTATTTTAACTACACACCTGCGAATTCATAGCGGAGAAAAACCATACGAATGCAAGATTTGTTATAAAAAGTTCAATCAATCGTCTACTTTATCGAGACACATGCGAATTCATAGCGGAGAAAAACCATACGAATACAAGATATGTAATAAAAAGTTCAAGAAATCGAGTGACTCATAGGTACACATGCGAATTCTTAGCGGAGTAAAACCATACGAATGCAAGATTTGTAATAAAAAGTTCAATCAATCCTGTATTTTAACTACACACATGCGAATTCATAGCGGAGAAAAACCATACGAATGCAAGATATGTAATAAAAAGTTCAATGGATCGAGTGATTTAACGAGACATATGCGAATTCATAGCGGAGAGAAACCATACAAATGCAAGATTTGTAATAAAAAGTTCAATCAATCCTGTATTTTAACTACACACATGCGAATTCATAGCGGAGAAAAACCATACGAATGCAAAATTTGCAATAAAAAGTTCAATAAATTGAGTGATTTAACGACACACATGCGAATTCATAGCGGAGAAAAACCATACGAATGCAAGATTTGTAATAAAAAGTTCAAGCATTCGGGTGTGTTAACGGTGCACAAGCGAATTCATACTGGAGAAAAACCATACGAATGCAAGATTTGTAATAAAAAGTTCAAACAATCAGGCGAGTTAACGATGCACATGCGAATTCATAGCCGAGTTTAAAAACCATACGAATGCAAGATTTGTAATAAAAAGTTCACGCAATGTAGCCATTTAACGACACACATGCGAAATCATAGCGGAGAAAAACCATACGAATGCAATATTTGCAATTAAAAGTTCAAGCGATCGAGACATTTAACGACACACATGCGAATTCATAGCGGAGAAATTCCATACGAATGTAAGATTTGTAATAAAAAGTTCAAGCGATCTGGTGAGTTAATGATACACATGCGAATTCATAGCGGAGAAAAACCATAAGAATGCAAGATTTGTAATAAAAAGTTCAATCAATCCTGTATTTTAACTACACACCTGCGAATTCATAGCGGAGAAAAACCATACGAATGCAAGATTTGTTATAAAAAGTTCAATCAATCGTCTACTTTATCGAGACACATGCGAATTCATAGCGGAGAAAAACCATACGAATACAAGATATGTAATAAAAAGTTCAAGAAATCGAGTGACTTAAAGGTACACATGCGAACTCATAGCGGAGAAAAACCATACGAATGCAAGATATGTAATAAAAAGTTCAATGGATCGAGTGATTTAACGAGACATATGCGAATTCATAGCGGAGAGAAACCATACAAATGCAAGATTTGTAATAAAAAGTTCAATCAATCCTGTATTTTAACTACACACATGCGAATTCATAGCGGAGAAAAACCATACGAATGCAAAATTTGCAATAAAAAGTTCAATAAATTGAGTGATTTAACGACACACATGCGAATTCATAGCGGAGAAAAACCATACGAATGCAAGATTTGTAATAAAAAGTTCAAGCATTCGGGTGTGTTAACGGTGCACAAGCGAATTCATACTGGAGAAAAACCATACGAATGCAAGATTTGTAATAAAAAGTTCACGCAATGTAGCCATTTAACGACACACATGCGAAATCATAGCGGAGAAAAACCATACGAATGCAATATTTGCAATTAAAAGTTCAAGCGATCGAGACATTTAACGACACACATGCGAATTCATAGCGGAGAAATTCCATACGAATGCAAGATTTGTAATAAAAAGTTCACGCAATCGTGTAACTTAACAACACACATGCGAAATCATAGCGGAGAAAAACCATACGAATGCAAGATTTGTAATAAAAATTTCAAGCGATCAGGCGAGTTAACGGTGCACATGCGAATTCATAGCGGAGAAAAACCATACGAATGCAAGATTTGTAATAAAAAGTTCACGCAATCGTGTAACTTAACAACACACATGCGAGATCATAGCGGAGAAAAAGCATACGAATGCAAGATTTGTAATAAAAATTTCAAGCGATCAGGCGAGTTAACGGTGCACATGCGAATTCATAGCGGAGAAAAACCATACGAATGCAAGATTTGTAATAAAAAGTTCACGCAATCGTGTAACTTAACAACACACATGCGAAATCATAGCGGAGAAAAAGCATACGAATGCAAGATTTGTAATAAAAAGTTCAAGCATTCGGGTGTGTTAACGGTGCACAAGCGAATTCATACTGGAGAAAAACCAGACGAATGCAAGATTTGTAATAAAAAGTTCAATAAATCGAGTGATTTAACGAGACACATGCGAATTCATAGCGGAGAAAAAGATTTGTAATAAAAAGTTCAAGCATTCGGGTGTGTTAACGGTGCACAAGCGAATTCATACTGGAGAAAAACCAGACGAATGCAAGATTTGTAATAAAAAGTTCAATAAATCGAGTGATTTAACGAGACACATGCGAATTCATAGCGGAGAAAAACCATACGAATGCAAGATATGTAATAAAACGTTCAAGGAATTGGGTCATTTAAAAATACACATGCGACTTCATAGCGGAGAAAAACCATACGAATGCAAGATATGTAATAAAAAGTTCAAGCAATCGTGTACTTTAACTACACACATGCGAATTCATAGCGGAGAAAAACCATACGAATGCAAGATTTGTTATAAAAAGTTCAATCAATCGTCTACTTTATCGAGACACATGCGAATTCATAGCGGAGAAAAACCATACGAATACAAGATATGTATGGGTATTGGTGGTTGGTAGTGTGAAGTAGAAGGTTTTGTATGGTGGATCGGTTTATTGTAGAAATAACATATTATAAAGTATGAAGGAGATGTACTGCGCGGACGCCGAGTGGCGTACCGCGATGCGCGTCGCGAGACGGAAGATGCGTGTTGACTGTATGCGGATTTGGTGAAGACTTGATGGTGACTGATGGGTGGTGTGCTGCCTTGTACGATGTGGCAGGCTGCTACTGGATGACGACATCTTGAAGGAACGCTATTGGTTGATGATGTCGTCATGAACAGGGTCGAACGCTATTGGTTGATGATGTCGTCATGAACAGGGTCGCCACAGTACTCCCCCCCAAGTGACGGAGTCACGAGGTTCAGCGTGGAAGCTGTCATGTTCATGAAGATATTCATGATTAGGTACTCTGATGTCCAATGCGTGAAGAAAAAGATTGGTACGAATAATGCTTCTTAAAAAATGTTGGTCATCTATGTCAGTCGCGACCAAAAGGTTTTACACCCCTGGTTAGCAGGTGTAGTTGTTCAATACTGTGTGCGTAATGAGAAATCTATACAATGCAAAAATGATAAAATAATAATGAGTATTAGTTATACAATAGCAAGATTGTCACGAAGTGTTGTAATATGATTACTGTAGACAAAACAACAATGTTCACGGATGGATTTCTGATATCCACTGCAAGTGTCAACTCGCCGAAGAATAATTTTAATTATTGGTGTTCTGAGAATCATATTACACAGCTTGCTTCTCCGTAGGTCGGTGTTTTGATTAGATATAAGATTGTGTAAAGTAAACAATTCACTGCGACGAGTTCATGAGTCATATTGCATTGTCTTAGTCTTGATAAAAAATGCTGATGTAACAGATTGATGCTTTTGAGAACGGAATGTAAAAATATTGTTGCACTGCACTGTGAAAGTTAAGATTTTTTTTAAATATGAAGTGTTGCACTTTCGTATGCTGTTACTGCTGTTAAAACTGATGTTGCTTGCTTTTTGCTTGCGTAAGCGTTAGTTGTTGCTGGGTCATTTTATTTTGCACGATTGCATTCTTCTTGTTCGTTACATAGATTTTGAGTTGGTGCCAATGAAGAAGTGCTGATCCTAGTTGCTGTTGCTGACTATATATTGCTAGTCAATAATTCATGTCGAATTATGGGTGCTGCCATATGAATATGCCAGAGCGTGTGTACTCGGGATTCAGTATTCATATTTTAATGAGTGACGTCGTTCGTCGTGCTCAAAGTGGCGTTTGCTGATGAGGATCTTGAGTAGCGATGGTCATTTGAAGTTCCAGCGTAGGAAGAATAACCTTGCTGCTACCTAGTGTCTCTTCTGGCGTAGGCAAGCAGTCCTTTGCAGCGGTGATGCGAGGATGCTTATTTGTTGTTGTCTATGTTGGTCACTATCCATTGACAAGTAAAATGTCCAAGTCTGATAGATATGTGTGACGATTTGAACATTGAGAAAAAATGGTGATATGATGAAGAATATCGTGGCGAAAAATGAGAAGTTCATTGAAGACATTGTTGAATGACTCACAGCATGTTGAAGTGTGCAAGTTGCTGAGCTTAGAGACAACTAAGTATTGTTTCTTACTTTGGAATGTCCTTTCTTGCTCGTACGTGTTGTTACTTCTCAAAGAAATGTAGATAGTTGAGTCGTTGAGTCTTCATGTGACGTGGTGTACAGATGCTAGCTGCAACGTGTCCGAGATTTGCGGAAGCCTGGGTGGTCCAGTGTGTTGCGATGGCTGCTGCGCCGGTTTTTCCGTGTCTCAGTTGTAAGCACTGTTTGAATTTTCACTTTGTGTGAGGCACTCTACTGCAATACCCATTTTTTTCCATGTTGGGTCTATCCTTTCGGCAGGACAGCGCTTCAGAAGGTTGCCGGTTGCGTGTTCATATCACGTCGGGGTCACCACTATGGGTATTGGTGGTTGGTAGTGTGAAGTAGAAGGTTTTGTATGGTGGATCGGTTTATTGTAGAAATAACATATTATAAAGTATGAAGGAGATGTACTGCGCGGACGCCGAGTGGCGTACCGCGATGCGCGTCGCGAGACGGAAGATGCGTGTTGACTGTATGCGGATTTGGTGAAGACTTGATGGTGACTGATGGGTGGTGTGCTGCCTTGTACGATGTGGCAGGCTGCTACTGGATGACGACATCTTGAAGGAACGCTATTGGTTGATGATGTCGTCATGAACAGGGTCGAACGCTATTGGTTGATGATGTCGTCATGAACAGGGTCGCCACATATGTAATAAAAAGTTCAAGAAATCGAGTGACTCATAGGTACACATGCGAATTCTTAGCGGAGTAAAACCATACGAATGCAAGATTTGTAATAAAAAGTTCAAGAAATCGAGTGACTTAAAGGTACACATGCGAACTCATAGCGGAGAAAAACCATACGAATGCAAGATATGTAATAAAAAGTTCAATGGATCGAGTGATTTAACGAGACACATGCGAATTCTTAGCGGAGTAAAACCATACGAATGCAAGATTTGTAATAAAAAGTTCAAGAAATCGAGTGACTTAAAGGTACACATGCGAACTCATAGCGGAGAAAAACCATACGAATGCAAGATATGTAATAAAAAGTTCAATGGATCGAGTGATTTAACGAGACACATGCGAATTCATAGCGGAGAGAAACCATACGAATGCAAGATTTGTAATAAAAAGTTCAATCAATCCTGTATTTTAACTACACACCTGCGAATAGATAGCGGAGAAAAACCATACGAATGCAAGATTTGTTATAAAAAGTTCAATCAATCGTCTACTTTATCGAGACACATGCGAATTCATAGCGGAGAAAAACCATACGAATACAAGATATGTAATAAAAAGTTCAAGAAATCGAGTGACTCATAGGTACACATGCGAATTCTTAGCGGAGTAAAACCATACGAATGCAAGATTTGTAATAAAAAGTTCAATCAATCCTGTATTTTAACTACACACATGCGAATTCATAGCGGAGAAAAACCATACGAATGCAAGATATGTAATAAAAAGTTCAATGGATCGAGTGATTTAACGAGACATATGCGAATTCATAGCGGAGAGAAACCATACAAATGCAAGATTTGTAATAAAAAGTTCAATCAATCCTGTATTTTAACTACACACATGCGAATTCATAGCGGAGAAAAACCATACGAATGCAAAATTTGCAATAAAAAGTTCAATAAATTGAGTGATTTAACGACACACATGCGAATTCATAGCGGAGAAAAACCATACGAATGCAAGATTTGTAATAAAAAGTTCAAGCATTCGGGTGTGTTAACGGTGCACAAGCGAATTCATACTGGAGAAAAACCATACGAATGCAAGATTTGTAATAAAAAGTTCAAACAATCAGGCGAGTTAACGATGCACATGCGAATTCATAGCCGAGTTTAAAAACCATACGAATGCAAGATTTGTAATAAAAAGTTCACGCAATGTAGCCATTTAACGACACACATGCGAAATCATAGCGGAGAAAAACCATACGAATGCAATATTTGCAATTAAAAGTTCAAGCGATCGAGACATTTAACGACACACATGCGAATTCATAGCGGAGAAATTCCATACGAATGTAAGATTTGTAATAAAAAGTTCAAGCGATCTGGTGAGTTAATGATACACATGCGAATTCATAGCGGAGAAAAACCATAAGAATGCAAGATTTGTAATAAAAAGTTCAATCAATCCTGTATTTTAACTACACACCTGCGAATTCATAGCGGAGAAAAACCATACGAATGCAAGATTTGTTATAAAAAGTTCAATCAATCGTCTACTTTATCGAGACACATGCGAATTCATAGCGGAGAAAAACCATACGAATACAAGATATGTAATAAAAAGTTCAAGAAATCGAGTGACTTAAAGGTACACATGCGAACTCATAGCGGAGAAAAACCATACGAATGCAAGATATGTAATAAAAAGTTCAATGGATCGAGTGATTTAACGAGACATATGCGAATTCATAGCGGAGAGAAACCATACAAATGCAAGATTTGTAATAAAAAGTTCAATCAATCCTGTATTTTAACTACACACATGCGAATTCATAGCGGAGAAAAACCATACGAATGCAAAATTTGCAATAAAAAGTTCAATAAATTGAGTGATTTAACGACACACATGCGAATTCATAGCGGAGAAAAACCATACGAATGCAAGATTTGTAATAAAAAGTTCAAGCATTCCGGTGTGTTAACGGTGCACAAGCGAATTCATACTGGAGAAAAACCATACGAATGCAAGATTTGTAATAAAAAGTTCACGCAATGTAGCCATTTAACGACACACATGCGAAATCATAGCGGAGAAAAACCATACGAATGCAATATTTGCAATTAAAAGTTCAAGCGATCGAGACATTTAACGACACACATGCGAATTCATAGCGGAGAAATTCCATACGAATGTAAGATTTGTAATAAAAAGTTCAAGCGATCTGGTGAGTTAATGATACACATGCGAATTCATAGCGGAGAAAAACCATAAGAATGCAAGATTTGTAATAAAAATTTCAAGCGATCGGGTGATTTGACGGTACACATGCGAATTCATAGCGGAGAAAAACCATACGGATGCAAGATTTGTAATAAAAAGTTCAAGCGATCAGTCGAGTTAATGATATGTACCCATGCGAATTCATCCAAACCAATCCAAACTCCCATAAGGCCCCACTTAGGGTATAGGGAGGCAACAAGAGCTCTCCATTGCGGTTGATCTTGCGCAACGTTTATGACCTCCTCCCACACCATCTCCAGATTCCTCAGCTCTGCTTCGAAGGAGCGGGACACAGTATGAGAGGGTCTTCCTCGTCTTCGGGACCCTGATGGGAGGAAGAACAGCGCTCTCCTCGGCCAACTGTCATTCGGCATCCTTAACACATGTCCCAGCCATGTCCATCTCCTCCACATAATGTTAGAAGTGATGGGCTCACGCTGGCTGCGCCGACGTATAGCGTCGTTCGTGATGCGGTGGTACTATAATATACCGAATCGTTTCGAATGCTGACACTTTTTGTGCATGGGCTTTGGTCAGGTGCCAGGAATGCGAATTCATAGCGGAGAAAAACCTCTCATACTGTGTTCCGCTTCTTCGAAGCAGAGCTGAGGAATCTGGACATGGTGTGGGAGGAGGTCATAAACAAGATCGAGCGCAATGGAGAGCTCTTGTTGCCTCCATATGTCCCTAAGTAGGGCGTTAAGGGAGTTTAGGTTGGATGTATAGAAGAGTGTTATTTACCTATTATTATTTAAAATATTTATTTATTTAATAATAATATATTATATATGAAGTAGGTATAACTATAATAAAAAAAAAGAATTAAATAAAATGCTAAATATAAAAATATTATTATTTAAAAAAATAATAATTATAAAAAAACTCCTCTAGTTCTACTCTCGACTGAGCCGTATGCAATTAAGGAATGCACAACCACTCCATGCAAACGCTGTAAAACTACTGAAAGACCTGCACAGGCGACCGGAGTGCCGCCACACACGCTCCGGTGAACCTGTGAAAGAATTGATTTTCGATTCTTCTCCGGTCGCCTGCGCAGGTCTATAAAACTGCACAGGTCTACCCCCACACACGCTCCGGTACACCTGAACAGGCCGCCTGCGCAGGCGACCTGTGCAGGTATACCGGAGCGTGTGTGGCCTACATAAGAGGCTCGCTCGCCGACGCGACGACGGTCACATCTGTCAGTTTCTGCGCGCCATGTTGAGAGTGAGATAGCATGCTTAAACTCGTACTGTTTTCTATACATTCATCTCACTCTTGCGGTGTTTCGCCATAGATTACTAAGTAGTCTAGATTCAGCGGATTCAGTGCCAGCTAGCGTCTGTCACATTAAGTTTTGGTATAAAATTTGACGTTGGTCTCGGAAGTTCGAAAACGGTGCACGTTTACCGTTGCCACGTTATCCGTTTGATATTTCAAAGTTCCCAACATTTTATTACACTTCGGCTTCGATCACTATCTGTTTGCAGTATCAAGGAGGGTCGTTTTATATATTTTCATTGTAATAAGCAAACATGAACAATATATTACTATCCAAACAGTTTGAAATTATTGATATAATAATTTACGATTTAGAAGAAAATGAGATAGAACTATTTTTAAAGAATGTACATACGCGCATAGCTAACAACTCACGCCAATGCCATAGCGGAGAAAAACCATACGAATGCAAGATTTGCAATAAAAAGTTTAAGCTATCTTGTCGTTTAACGAGACACATGCGAATTCATAGCGGAGAAAAACCATACGAATGCAAAATTTGCAATAAAAAGTTCAAGCGATCGAGTCATTTAACGACACACATGCAAATTCATAGCGGAGAAAAACCATACGAATGCAAGATTTGTAATAAAACGTTCAAGCAATGGAGTGAGTTAACGTCACACATGCGAATTCATAGCGGAGAGAAACCATACGAATGCACGATTTGCAATAAAAAGTTCACCAATTCGAGTAATTTAACGTCACACATGCGAATTCATAGCGGAGAAAAACTATACGAATGTAAGATTTGCAATAAAAAGTTCAACGGATTGAGTATTTTAACGTCACACATGCGAATTCATAGCGGAGAAAAACCATACGAATGCAAATTTGCAATAAAAAATTCAATGGATCGAGTGATTTAACGAGACACATGTGAATTCATAGCGAAGATAAACCATACGAATGCAAGATTTTTTATAAAAAGTTCAATCAATCGTGTACTTTATCGAGACACATGCGAATTCATAGCGGAGAAAAACCATACTAATGCAAGATTTGTATTAAAAAGTTTTATATATCAAGTTCCCAAATGAGACACATTCGAATTCATAGCGGAGAAAAACCATACGAATGTAAGATTTGTAATTAATAGTTCTTTTAATCAAGTATTTTAACGACACACATGCGAATTCATAGTGGCGAAATACCATACGAATGCAACATTTGTAATAAAAAGTTCAAGCAGTCAAGTGACTTAAAGGTACACATGCGAATTCATAGCGGAGAAAAATCGATGAATGCTCTTGTGGAATATCAGTGCCGTTATGACGCAGAGGGACTTCATTCTTCAGTGCATTAAATCTGTTACTCTCAAATGTATATAAAAAAACATCTGGATGTAACAAGTCATATTATTATTTCTTTTATTTATTTATTTATCGGCTTTGAGGTATGAGCCCACAACCCGCAATACGTCTGAAGGAAAATTAGTGACCAAGATGCTATGCTACATGCAAGCATGCCGACTCTGTACCACTACTCCGCTTTGTCACCGCCAGCCTCTACATCCCCTATCCCTTGAGCGGAGATTTTGAATTTGGATACAAGTTTATTGATATAAGTAACTATTTTTTTTATGTAATGGTTGTTGCATACTTACAACAAGATTGTGGTTCGGTTTGAAGTTTTGGGATGTCCCAATCTATTTATATATTATGTTTTTAATTTTTGTTTTTATGCTTTGTTATTGTGTTGTGTTTACAAAATAAATATTGTAGGTAGGTACATATTGTATTTTTTAATGATTTAGAAATTGAAATTAATAAATAATTTATGCTTTACATTTTTTACGCTTTTTTTTAAATAGGTACATTATTGTATACTTGGAGAAAGTGTGTATTGGTTTTAGATAGTCAGATTTCATTTATATAATAAACATTATTGCAAATTACAACCTATTTAAATTGTTAGATATAGGTATTTAATTTCAATTTATTTCAATTTATTATCTTTGCCTTAAAAAAAAAACTTTTTATGTGTTTGTCAAATTTTTTTTCTTAATATTTTTTATTGTAGAAGTTAGTATATTTGTATTTTTAATTCCAATGTGTTTTACTGCGGTGTTTGGTGTTGTATAGACAATATTGTGGAACCAACAAACTTTAACGAACTTACAAATTATTTCACGACTCTTAATCAAATAAAATTTTACATTGTGAATCTGTTTTTTCTTTACCATTGCCCTTATTTTTTCGGGATAATAATATACTTTGTTAACCCTTAAACGGATTCGTGGGGTCCAAAAGTACCCCACTGACCAGATTCCAGGTGACATCCCCTCTCCTGTTTCTGCTAGCGCATCTAAACTCCGGGTATTTTCAGTGTATGTTGTGACCTCGCAGTGCGTAGGCGTGTGTAGCTCGGCGGCCTTTGGTTCTTTTCGTACGTGGGTATTGGGGTCTAAAATGACCCCACGAAACCGATTATGATACTTTTTTTCTTAGTATTTGTATTTATTTCTCAGATTTACAACAACAATGTCGGGACGTTTCACAGAAAATGCTGAAAGAAACTTGATTGAAGATGATGGTTTATCAGATTTTGATGATATGGATAAAAAAAAATAAGCAAAACTTTTTCACGAAATACTTTTTTTGAATGCATAATATATGTATCCAAAAGTAGGTATCAATAATATTTATTTTTTAACTGGTTTAATAAAATAAAGCAATTGTAATTAAAAAAAAACTGTAGTTTTTTCAATAAAAAATATATACATAAAAGTATATGATTCAATATATTTTTCAATTTTAATTTTTGAGGTACGAAAATACCCCACGAAACCAGTTACGTAATTAAAAATAGAGAATCCGTTCAAGGGTTAAGTCCCTTATCACCAATCCATAAAGATGGATAGAATTATTTTTGAATTGCTCACCATTGCTCAGAGGCTTGCATTGGCTTCCGATGTGGGCAAGGGTTGATTTCAGAGTATGTGTTTACAAAGCAATTAATAATATTATCTCTCCTTCATATTTGGAGGAGATGTTTGCTCCCAAAATTATAACAGAAAGGCGCGCAACTTTGAGGTCGGCCCAGAGCCTCTTCTCTGAACTGGAGGAGGTCCGCAGACGAAACCCTACGCGTTACGGTGATCGCGCTTTGTGCGTGGTGGGGCCCAAACTATGGAATGCTCTCCCTCTGAGTTTAAGGCAAGCTGAAACAGTTGACAAGTTTAAGAAACTCTTAAAGACCCATTATTTTCGGATGTCTTTCTGATGTTTTGTATTAAATTTGCATTCTTCCAATCCAATTGACTATTCCAATCCATATTGACTGTTTACAAGTATCTATGATGATTTCACATATTTTACAACATGACGAACCTTGTGGGATTATTGCCATTTTTGTTATTTTGTTATGTTTTGACAAACCTAATTGGTGATGATTACTCTTTTCTTTTTATGTGAGGCGCCCTTGAGGTGAAGATATTTCACTAAACGGTGCCATAAAAGTTGTCCAAGTATTATTATTATTTGAAGGAATAATATTATTCAGGGTGAGTATAATGAGTTGAAGGTAAAATATTAAAATTGCAAACAGCATTCATGAAAAAAGATTTTTCTTCTGTTAAATACTATTTACTTAACCTTGAAGCCTTTGTTTGCTTCCTATAAGGATAGTTGTAGTTGGTAGCTTAGTGATTCATTAGCTGACTTTAGTTGCTGAGTTCGATCCCTGGTACCTGTCTTATGTTTTTAGCTAGAGTATGCCCTTCATTCAGAGTTGTAATAGCAACACAGGGTGCTTTTGTTGAATTGTTTCAGAACCATACTATCCTGTAGTGTATGCAGAATGATTCAGCCGCTTCCCCCACCTCCACAGACATCCACCGTTTCTCACTTATGCCCCTACCACACGCTCCGTCTTACCTGTGGTCTTGCCTGCGCAAGCCTGGCTTGTCAGGTAAGACGGAGCGTGTGGTTGGTATAAAACAGTACACCGCACGCTCCGTCTTACCTGACAAGCCAGGCTTGCGCAGGCAAGACCACAGGTAAGACGGAGCGTGTGGTAGGGGCATTATAGTACAGTTTAGCCACGGACGAGTAAGGTCGTTGCAGCATGACTGTGCAGTGTGTCCTTGAACCGGTGTTAGTTGACAAGTAAGTCTTACAATGGCGACAAGGATAAATCAGGTAGCGTGTTGATATTATAAATTTGTTGTTTTGGAAAACAAAAATCCTTTAGAAGGAGAAGATATCGATAACGGCATAAAATCAAATAAACTTTTTCGTGTGACCAAACCATAAATGCAATCGGTAGATGGCTACTATTTGAATGCAATTAAATTTCGGTGAATAATTTTCGATAGCTATGAATTACAAAGAATAAAATTCCATATAGGTATTATTATAGTGTTCATCAAATAAAAATATGAAAGCTCTCCGATCAAACAAGAACATGGGCAAATCAAATATAATCAAAATTAAAACCGAAGATGGAAGGACAGTGAACGACAAAGAAAGTATAAAAACGACGATAGTAAAATTCTACAGAAAACTATATGAATCAACAGCAACACGTACTGAGACAAATAATACCGTCATGAATGTAGGATCCGAAGAAATACCAGAGATAAACGAAAGTGAACTGAGAGAAGCCCTAAAATACATGAAAAGTAACAAAACTCCAGGAGAAGACCAAGTGACGAGTGATATGATAAAGTTGGGTGGAGATGAAATCATTGAAGCAGTTAAAATACTCCTAAATAAATGCATTGAACAGGAAACTATCCCAGAAAATGGGCAAAAGTAATATTATTATACAAAAAGGGAGACCCTGAAAACTTAGAGAACTACCGCCCAATAAGTTTATTATCTCACTTATACAAGTTACTTACAAAAATTCTCACAAACCGTTTGACACCAAAATTAGATTTCTACCAGCCAATAGAACAAGCTGGCTTTAGAAAATAATTCGGAACTACAGATCATATACAATAGGGTGGTGCGAAAAAAGTCAAGTTGATGATATCGATTCGCTATAGTGCGGAAAAGTTGCGATTGGTAAATACAAGAAAAACAAAAAAATAATTATTCAAATCTAACTTTATCTTCCGATCCCGCAAGCCACCTAAAATTTGAAGAAAAATGATAATTTCAGTTTTTTAATTGTATTGACACATATTTTTAATTGCTATATTGAAAAATAGTTACAGCTTATACAGTTGAATGATATTAAAAAATATTGTTGCGTTTAGATAATATCTTCCGATCGTGCATAGCTCGTTAAAAATTGAGAAATTTTTTTTTTTTGTGAATTTGATGAATTATGTAAAGAATCTCCTAAAGTCAGTTTGCGGTCTCCAATTAAGATTTAAAATATGTAAATAAGATATAATTGAGCATATAAGGTTGTTTTAAAACAACCCAGAACTTACATCGAAGAGTGCGCTGCAGGGTTTTTCACATCGGACTTTATCTTCCGATCCCGCAAGCCACATGAAATTTGAATAAATATGAAAATTTCAGTTTTTTTCAGAATTTTTCAAAAATTTTACGCATACCTACACATTTTTATTCGCTATAGTGAAAAATGGTAACAGATTATACAGTTCAATAATAATGAAAAATATTGTTGAGTTTTAGAGAATCTATATATAAAAATCTATGGAAACGCCAAACGTCATAAGAAAGGTTGTGTGCTGTGGTTGTGGGTAATTCGAATCCCGAGATACGATTCTGTAAATTATTGTAGGGTACCGGATAGTTGTAATAAAAAAAAATGTCAAAAGAATGACAAAAATGTTGAGTTTGATGCGAGAACGCTATTTTATCTAGAGTAAGGGTAAGTAGACGTAGAAAGCCGATTCCGACCCGCGCCGACTGGCTCATAGATTGTTGTCTATGGTTTCAATGCATTTATGGGCATGCCGGAAAGCGGGTTCCTGCTTTTTCTGTGGGTATCCCCATTCATTCTTTGCGCCGGTAGGCGCGGGTCGGAATCGGCTTTCTACGTGTTTTTACACTAAAGCAAGCAGTGTCGAGGAGTGTCGTTTTATACTTATTTATTGTAATAAGCAATAATGAACAATATATTACTATCAAAACAGTTTGAAATTGATATAATAATTTACGATTTAGAGGAAAATGAGATAGAATCATTTATAAAGAATGTATATAAGCGCATAGCTAACAACTCATACCAGTGTCATAGCGGAGAAAAACCATACGAATGCTAGATATGTAATAAAAAGTTTAAGCAATCGGGTGTATTAAAGGTACATATTCGAAATCATAGCGTAGAAAACCTATACGAATGCAAAATTTGCATTAAAAAGTTTACTTAATCGGGTCATTTAACGATACACATGCGAATTCATAGTGGAGAAAAACCATACGATTGCAAAATATGTAATAAAAAGTTCAAGCAATCGAGTGGTTTAAGGAAACACGTGCGAATTCATAGCGGGGAAAAACCATACGAATGCAAAATTTGCATTAAAAAGTTTACTTAATCGGGTCATTTAACGATACACATGCGAATTCATAGTGGAGAAAAACCATACGATTGCAAAATATGTAATAAAAAGTTCAAACAATCGAGTGGTTTAAGGAAACACGTGCGAATTCATAGCGGGGAAAAACCATACGAATGCAAAATTTGCAATAAAAGGTACAATACATCAAGTATTACCGGACACATGCGAATTCATAGCGGAGAAAAACCATACGAGTGCAAGATTTGTAATAAAAAGTTCAAACGATCGGGTGAGTTAACGGTACACATGCGAATTCATAGCGGGGAAAAACCATACGAATGCAAGATTTGTAATAAAAAGTTCAAGCCATCGGGTAATTTAGGGTTGCACAGAGAAAAACCATACGAATTCGACATTTGTACTGAAAAGTACATTAGATTAACAGCATGAGAAAACTGTGGAAATCCACCAACTTTTCCACCTAGACTAAGTGTCGCCTCTTTAATGCGTGCATTATTCCAGTGTTGTTATATGGTTGTGAATCCTGGCATCTGACGAAGGCTCAGCAGAAGAAGATCCATAGTGTTGAGAATAGATTTTTGCGACAGATTTTGGGGGTAAGGTGGTACCACTATGTCTAAAATGAGACCGTACGCGCCAGAATAGCACAACAGCCAATCACCTCAGTAATCCAGAATCGCAGATTGAGTTGGCTTGGCCATGTTCTCCGCATGTCCCCCGAGAGCCTTGAATATGCAAGTCTTTTCTACAATCCGGATGGGACAAGAAGGCGAGGCAGGCCGAAATTAACAATCAAGCGGGCATTCACTGCGGTTCTACAAGAAGCTGGATTAAGCTGAGATGAAGCTGTGATAGAGAAGCATAGAGGAATTTCGTGGCGTCCACATGCTGCACACTGGGAGCGAACGTGGATTAAGACAAAGACATTAGATCAAGTTCTCTAACGAGTAACGACACATAAAATAAATAAATCTTTATTGGATATAAAAAATACAGTGTATAAATACAAGTTTGAAAAATTTCCAAAAGGTGGACTTATTGCTGCAAGCAATGTCTTACAGCCAACATTCGAATTCATAGCAGAGAAAAACCATACGAATGCAAGATTCGTAATAAAAAGTTTATTCAGTCGAGTCATTTAACGACACATGCGAATTCATAGTGGAGAAAACCCATACAAATATAAAATTTGCAATAAAAAGTTTTAAATATCAAGTTCTCTAACGAAACACGTTCGAATTCATAGCGGAGAAAAACCATACGAATGCAAGATTTGTAATAAAAAGTTCATTCAATCGAGACATATTGTGCGAATTCATAGCAGAAAACCAAACGATTACAAAATTTGTAATAAAAAGTACATTGCATTAAGTTCTCTAACGACACACATTCGAATTCATAACGAAGAGAAACCATACGAATGCACTGTTTGTAATAATAAGTTCATTACATCAAGTCATTTAGTGAGACACGGGCTCATTAAAAATATTTGTAATAAAACATTCAGTTATTTTTTTATTTATTTACCTAATAATTGTCACATCGAATTCATATATACTATGTTCAAAACAATAATACACATCAGATACAAAAATAAAAAATAAAAATTTGCCGCCTCACTGGGTGTGAACCTGTGTTGAGGCTGGCATGCATATATACGAATAGGCACATTAAAACACAATAAATCTTTGGAAAATAAAATTAAGAACAAGATGATATTAATAATGATAACAAATTACAATAATAGTAGTAAATTGCAATAACAGTTATAATTTACAATAACAATAATAAGTTTCAATAATATAGATTAATTATTACAATAACAATAACAAATTACAACAATATAAATAAATTACAATAACCTTAATAAATAATAATAATAAATTACAAAAAAAAATAATAATAAAATACAACAATAATAATAAATTAAAACGGTACAGTTGCACAATTAAGTATACAAAGAAATCCAAAAAGAATATTTGAAAGTATACAAGTAACAAAATTAATAATAGAGCCGCGGGCTGTCAAAATATAAAATGTCAAAACAAAAACAAAAAAAAAAAAAATATATATATATATATATATATATATATATATATGAATGGAAGTGAAAACCCAAGATTTGTCACGAAATACATGTGAACAACATGCACCTCGAAAGACAAAAAGGGATAATCAGCTTTTCACAGGAAATAATATGAAGATGGAAGGTTTATTCCTTTACGCTGTGATGAATTCGGCAGAGACTGTGCAACTGCACTTGCATATGGGACGAGGCTGTGCCCATCACCAGAATATGCGATTGGATTCGTCAAAAAGATAGTGTGTTTCGACATTGTGTGCATGTGTCTCATCAGGCAAGCTCTTGAGGAGGCCAACACCCGACCTGGGTTGTAGAGCCACTGATTAGATTAGATATTATTTCTTGTATTATATTATTATTTCTCGATTTTCATATTGTTGCCCAGTAATTTGCTCAAAGTCCTTGGCAGGATAACTCAGGATCTTCACAGTTCTAGCGTGATAAAAAACTCGCGTGTAAATGTATAGCGTTTTATTGTGGTCAAAGTTGTAGACATCCGCCTCGGACGGGAATCACACGAAAAAGAGATCGAGGAAGCGGTACTAGCTTGTTACGAAGCGATGCACTGCCCCCCAGCGCCCCGCTCGGGTATTTTTGTAACTGCTGAATGTTACCCGTGCGATAAAACCGCACACAAAATCTTACATACTCCCGCCAAAAAATGCATTAGCTTTATGCATTTTTTCTTCGCTTCTCTTTCTCCCTTTGTAACGTTGAGTGTTACTATATTAAGAGGGCTCGACCCTCCCTTGCTCTCTCTTAAGCAAGGAAGCTCTGCCTCTCCTTTTAGCATCAAAAAAGACAGGAACCGTTATCTATTGCTCTCATACAATACTATGCCACGGACTTTGAGACTCTACAGGGGGTGAGCTGTAACGACTATGTTTATGTCCTGAAAAGTGTTAGGTATTTACAATTATAAATATCATGGGTTTCACATAAAAATCTGAATTTATTCGTTCAATCAATAAGCATTGTAAACTACATAAATCCCAATAACAAAAAAATTAATTAAGTCTTTACAAAATCTTTCTGCAAATAATTGCAGGTTATCTTATTATATAATTTCCAAAACTACAGTAAAATATTGTCATTGCTTTGACTTATTACATCTTTCTTTCCCTCAACTTCTTTTATCACCTTACATAAAAGGCCTTCTTTAATCATTAAATTCTATAAGAATATTTAAACTACAGATTTGAATATGAGCATACCATGATCTATTTTCAATAAAAAAATTAAGAAAAGATTACTCAGCTGTGTTTCATTGCTAAATTTGAGGGACACGACCTGAACCTCCAATCTTTCCTCCTCTCTTACTGGTTCCCAAGAATTCGCCTTGAAATCCTTTTGTTCACCCTTGAACTGACCTACCCACAGGTCGACTGTTCAACACGTATGGAATAAGTATCAAGATAATCCGTCTTTGACAATATATGTGAAGTTTACAACCCGGGAGCTTCTGTCTTCCCCATCCAAATATTTAGGCATACAAGACTCGACGGAGTCTTGAATATTTGCCGTAATTTGATAGTTCCTCCCTTCCAACTAAATACATTTATCCACATCAGCCATCCGAAAAATTATTTATCCAAACAGAAATTATAACCAGGTATTTTTTTACCCCGAGACTAGAACCGCATATCTGAAAATTATCATTCAGATATACTTAATATTTAATATTGACTTGACTATTTTATTTTTGTCGACTAATGTTACAATTCATAAATTTGAAATCAATTTTATCGGAAGAAATCGTACCTTATTTCGTTGCGGATTCCATCTTTGGTTTTGCACTAACATTAAATGACTTTTCAACAGAATAAACTTTAAATTAGCCCTCAATATGTAGGGATCACATTTTATAGTTAAATTTTTTTAATGACTTTCGTGTCTGAGACATGCTGAGCAATTGTCTCTTACACTGCTTGCCTCGTACCAACTATCTGTCTACGTGTCCGACCAAATTCTGTTCTATCATTTTTTTGTTCCCGGCGTGACGAAGCAAGTGATATTTCTATCTCACTCGCACCTTCGCGGTCGTCATTGTATACTCCCTCCAACTAACGTACGCAGTATAGAATATCTCGTACAATACCCCTCTTCCCAATTAAATTTTTGTGTATTTGAGTATACACAAAATATTTCCCTCTAACCGTCTCCCTCCGAATAGCCGAATCGACTACTTTTCCCTCGCTTCCATTTTTTATCTCCATAAAAGAAAAGAAAGAAAAAAAACGAACTTATTGTCTCATGGTACGCTCAATAAACAAATACACCTAACTTATTATCTAGAAAGTTTTATATTTAAAACAAGAAATTACTCATAACCAACACATCCCATTAGCGGACCATCTTTTACTATGGATTTCATAATTAAGACATTAATTTTCCTTTGAAAATTTAACAAAGGTTTTAAAAAAAAAAAAAATTCAATAATAATAACATGATACAGTATATATCTAAACTTCAATTTCGAGATTGACTTTGGGTGTCCTTTCGACTAACTCAACAGCTCAAATTTACACGTACGTTCTTATTCGTACATTTTAGTTTCATTATAATGAAACGTAACCCAGGCGCCACCATAGAATTTTTGTTTGTTTAGAATATAATAAACTTAAGTATGCGAGAAATAACAAAAGCCTTGTGTTCTATGGAAAAAACAACTTCCTTCGCATACTTGAGGCATTTTCTTAAATTTTACCTCTTAACTGCCTCGGTCACCCAAAATCGCTCTCTATACACAGTAAGAGTATTCCTTGGTTACTCTTTAAATTATAACTTAACTACTATATTACACTTGTCTTTTCATTACGACCTTATACTAGTGTACTGAGTATTTACATGGCACGTTAAGTCTATAGACTTAAGCGGCGACAGATCATCAAGAGTCAAAAAATTTTTTTCCTTTTTTTTTTTTTTACATGAACAATGATAGTTATAACTCGCACTTACATGAGACAAGGTATAACCCATGGCTCATTCATTTAATAGATACAAAAGCATTGACTCTGAAATCTCTAAATTTAAAATTTTTAATTCACACAAATAGCTTTAAATTATACATATGTTCCCTTTATTTTTTTTTTTAAACTAATACATTTTTAATACTATGACTTTAAATCTTCACTACTCATACTGTATTCCCTCGGCCACAGTATGTGCGAAACTTTCAGGTGGAAATTTTACACCGATTTTTCTCTTATCATAAGCAGGCTCACCCTCCTTCCACTTTTCACTCTCACTGCTCGATTAATACTATCATCATATACTCCGTAACACACGCCTACTGCGCTGTGTATATTTTCATACTAGACATTTCACTAGGCAACCTTTACCTTTTACAAAGTCAGACACATTAGACAGCCTCAGCTTTGGATCCATACAAATTTTCAATATGTTCAACACACTTCCTTCAAACTTTTATTTCCTCTTTCATTCTAATTCCACATTCATCCCCGGGGTAATATACACTTGCTTGCTTCCGCATCCTTACCCATTCCTAAATATCTAAATCATCCCCCTAATTTCCTGGCACGTTTTTTTTTTGTCTTTCGTGGATTGCCCAAATAAAACCTCCCAATTAATGCGTGTCTACTTTTTGAATGTCTCTGACGTGGTACCTATTTATTGCCTTGCTTTCTACGTCCTGCAATACATAGATCACGTCCGATACTTTTTGAATCACTTTACTATTGACGAACCTCGGCGCCAATTTCTTCGTGAAGTATTCTCCTGCTTTGGATTGGGTGAAGTTTCTACGCCAAACGGAATCGCCTACGTTGAACAACCTTTTCGATCTTCTCAAATTATAGTTCTTTGCGTATTTATCGTAAGCTTGCCACATGTTTTCTGCAACAATTTTAAACGTTACTGCTAAATTCTCCATCCTCTTATTGTATATGTTCCGATCCAGATTTAACGAGTCGGTTCTAGAAATGGCCCGAACATCTACATCTCCATAGACCGTTCCATTTAATATGACCTCTCTACCCTTCGCCAAGAGTGAAGGCGTGTACCCGGTAGTCATGTTTACCGTATTATTCATCGCGGATTGTACTTGATCGAGGTAAGTATCCCAATCTCTGTGTTCGTCTTTGACGAGCATCCCTAACGTGTACTGCAGACCTTGATGGTACCTCTCCACGCAGTTATTTTGAGGAAAATAAAGGGCGTTATAAAATATATTACGTACCCCGTAATGTTCCAACATCTCTTTAAATTCTTTTGAGACAAACTGTCTCCCGTTGTCAGAAATTAACGTTTGGGGTACTCCTTCATGTAGGAAGATTTTCTTCTCTATGCAATTTACGATCGCTTTGGCGGTCGCCTTTCGCAGAGCGAAGAACCACACGTATTTGGTAAAGACATCTACCACACTCAGAATATTGAGGAACCCCCCCTTTGACTTGGGCAATGGCCCGACAAGATCTACGCTCAGCATCTTGAGGGGTCTGTCTACTAATTTCCGATTAGTCATAAGTCCACCTGGTGCGGCGTTGGACGGCTTATATTCCTTGCATGTCTTGCATGACGACACAAATTTCTTTATTTCGTGGTACATATTTGGCCAATAAAAATCCCTTTCCACAAGTTTGAAAGTCTTGAATATCCCGGTGTGTCCTACGTGGTGGGCCCGTTCCACGATCTTATTCCGAAACTCCTTCCTAGGTACTTCTCTCCACGCAAACTCTCTCAGCAATGGGTTATCGTCTTTGGACAATCTATATAATTTGTTACCTTCCACCTGATAGTTCATGAACCTCGTCGGACTTTCCGTACAACCCTTTAAGATCCTATCATACCACGGGTCTTCTTCTTCTTCTACGCTAGCCAAGACCAGTTCATTAATACTGTAGGGTAATCTGGACAGAGCGTCCGGTACCTTGTGCGCGCTCCCCTTTCTGTGTTCTATTTCGAACCCAAACTGTGACAGTCTCGCGCTCCACCTGGCCAATCTTCCCGACGGGTTCGACAGCTTGGTCAGGAAGCGTAACGCGGCATGATCCGTGATGACCTTGAATTGCATACCCTCGATGTATGGCCTGAAAAATTCTATCCCGTCTAGGATGGCAAGTAGTTCTTTCTCGCTGACGCTATAGTTTACTTCGGACTTCGACAACGACCTCGAATAAAATGCTATTGGTTTCTCTTCTTCGCCGAACTTTTGATGTAAGGCCGCGCCAATTTGATGCTGACTGGCATCAGCGTGGAGGATAAATGGTTTCGTAAAGTCAGGACATGTTAGTACCGGCGCCGTCACTAGCGCCTTTTTTAATTTCCCGAATGCTACGGCGGCTTCATCGTTCCATCCGAACGTGGAATCTCCCCTCTTTACTCTCAGGAGTTTGTTCAGCGGTTCCGATAGCTTGCTGCAATCCTTTATTGACCTGCGATAGAAACCTACCATGCCGAGAAACATCCTCAACTGTTTCAATGTCCTTGGCTCAGGATATTCCGCTATACATTTCACCTTTTCTGGGTCTGGTCTTAACCCTTCTCTGTCGATCAGGAAACCCAAATATTTCAACTGGCTCTTGCAGAATTCGCATTTCGATAGCTTGACTGTCAATCCTGCTTCCATCAATCTATTTTTTACCTTTTTTAACAATGCAATGTGTGCATTGAAATCATTACTTATTATTATCAAATCATCTATGTAGCAAAAGACATTCTCATCGAATTTCGGTCCAAACAATCTGTCTGCCAGTCTTTGAAGCTCGCTGGCTGCATTTACTAGTCCAAAAGGCATTTTTGTGAATTCGAACAACCCCCTTCGGGGTACGACGAATGCGGTCTTTTCACGAGAATTCTTTTCTAAAGGGATTTGCCAGAAAGCCTTAGACAGATCGATAGAAGAGATGTACCTGGCGTTCCTTAAATTCGATAGAGTTCTGTTCAAGTTTGGCAGTGGATAATTATCTCGTTTCGTAACGGCGTTTAATTTCCTAGAATCCAAACAAAACCTACCGGACCCGTCGCTCTTTGAAACTATTAGCGTTGGACTCGCCCACGATGATTTTGAAGGCACCACGACGCCTAGTTTCAACATATCGTCTAACTCTTTCTCGACTTGTTCCTGTTTAGCGGGTGATAACGGGTAATAGCGTTGCCTAATTGGTTCCCCGGTCGTCTCGATCCTGTGTTCGATCAGGTTAGTACAACCCAGTCCCCTTTCTTCGAAAGAAATCTTTCGAAATTCCTCCTCAATTTCTTCTAATTGTGCTTCCTGATAATTGCTCAGACTCTCTCTATTTTCTATTTTTCCCAATTCTTCGATTCCCTTGTAATTCCCATATTCAATGTCTGCGAATAACTCTGGAGCCAGATCAAAACTTCTCCAAAAATCGACGCCCAGTATAACCCCCTGATTAAGATTTTCGATTACGTGAAATTCCTGAATTTTCGACGAGTTATTAAAGTTAACTCGCAATTTTAAACTTCCCAAAATCTCTTTCCTACTTCCGTCGGCCAAAGTGACATGTTCGCCTGAATGATCTATAGTCTTTGCCCTATTCACGAAGAATTCGCCGGTATTACGGCTCATCGCACTAATGGACGCCCCGGAGTCCAATAGACAAGTGAATTTTTCCCCTTCTATCTCTACGCGTAGGTACGGTCTGTTGTCTCCGTTTTTAGCGCAAACTAACGGAGCCATTTTATGGGTTCCAAAAAAAAGTCTTACATAATCTAGCCAATGTTCCCACTCTCTTTTCCTTTCTTCGTAAGATGGTTTACTCGTTAATCTTTTTGTTTTATTTAACGTTCTATGAGTCCATTTTCTTCCCACCTTTTTCGTATTTAAACGACTATGGCAATCTACCCGTTTATGCCCTGTTTTATTGCAATAGAAACACCGGATATTACCGTTGCGTTTCACGAAGATATTTGTTAAGTGCTCGTTGCGTGAGCCATTTTTGCTCGTGAAATTTGAATTCGGCTGACGATTTCCGTAACGAAATTCATTCTTTCCCTTCGAATCCCCCACGACACAGATGTTTCTCACCCGTTCGGTAGTTCGACTGGAACTACAATGTTGATCTACTTGGCTACACGTAATATTGTCATTTGACAGTTCCATAATTTTTCCGGATCCCGCGTTATATCTGGAAGACTTCTTGTTGACGTATGAGTCATATTTCGCACACACGCTCATCAATTCCCGCGTACTAGTTACGTTAGTCGTTGCTAATAAACCTGCGTATTTTTCAGACAATCCCTGCTTAATAATTTCTATGAATTCTTCACCGTCAATTGGAAAATCGAGTAACTTATTCTTCGCGACCAGTTCTAGAATAAATTCGCTTGCCGATGAACCATTACTCTGCCTTGCCGACATAATTTCTAATTTTAATTCTCTTTGCCTATTAGTGCCTTCGAATTGTATCAAAAATTTCCCCTTAAAGTCTCCCCATTGCCTCTCAATTTCTGTTGCTCTAAACCAAACTAAAGGAAAACCTGATAGAAGAATAGGCATGTACCTAACTAAAGAGTCTAAATGTACATTACATACTGAAGCTAATTCTTCTACACGCGTCAAAAAATCGCGCGGATCGGTATTTCCCGAAAAAGTTATATTCCATTTCCTCGGATCTACATCATTTGTTCGACTTACGCCGCTTGATATAACTTGACTCTCCTGGTTCGTTAATAACGGTTTAATATCCTTTTTCTTAAATGAAGGCGATTTCCTTGTATGTTGTTTCACATTCACCGTTTCCGGTAGCTCCGAATCTATATTTTGATATTTTATACCGTCGCCGTCCGATAATGTTGATGCTAACTCCACATCATCTTTAGGTACGCTAAGTTTAATTAAGGGATCTTTGTCCATTTTGGCTGATGTTTCACCAGAAAAGAAAATTATAAAATACTAAACTAAATCTATTTCCAAGCCTGAGTAAACCAAAGTAAATTTTAACCAAAACTGAAATAAAAAAAAATTCCTTCTTTGCCTCTACCTAATTATACAATAAAATTTTCGTGTTCAAAAGCAGAATAAAAAAAAAACTAAAGTAATTGCTAAAAAGGTTTAACAAATGATACTTAAGTGTATCATCAAAGTGGCTAACACTTATCTTTACCCAACGCATTTAGGTATTTATTTACATTAACTATCAATAACAAGGAAAGTTAATTTTTACCTTAATAAATATATTTTACAAGGAAAAAAATAATTCTCTTCAACTTAAATTACTACAAGGCACATAAACAAAAACGTAAACTCCTGCGCTCCCAATTTAAAATATCTTAAGCTCGCTAGACCTCGCTAAAGATTTCACGCGCCTGCGTAATATTCTTTTCAATATAAAAATCAGGTTTCAAACTCAGCACGAACGATTTATTAAATTTACTTCTCGCACCTGACGAAATGTAAACAAACACGATACATAACCTCTTGACTACAAACTTGCAATCAATAAGAAACGAATTCATAAAAAGGTCCGCTGTGTACTTATCTCGCTATGGCCACGCGTATTCGACAACCTATTCGTATTCGACGACTTCACCCTTTTAACTGCAGTGTCGCTGCTTCCTATTCAAAAATTTACCACTACCACCTCGCTATGTTCAACATACTCGGCTATGTCTATTCGATAGACCCCACTTCAAAACAACACAAAGATAAAAATGGAGACATTCTTCAATTTATACCATCTTTCATTTTAAAAAAAATAAATTATTCTATATAAAATCCAAATGTGCAAACGTTTCTTTCAGACCACTAGTTCTTTCTCACTAACCTTTCTTATCACGAGCAGTGGAAGTAGAAAAAAAAAAGGAAAGTCTACTGAATATCAGTAAAATATTCAGAATTGTTATTCAATTGTTAGAGAAAAATAAAAATTAATTCAAACGTCAACTTGCGGTTTTGTTTTTCTTCTTGAAAGTGTAAGACGGTTTCTCTGTGCATACTTATTTGTTCCCTTTAATTAGCGTCTAGAAATTTTTGTTCGCACATCTGTGTGGTCTCAGGAATTTAAACAGCATTCGCAGTGAAAGAATTCCAGCCAAAACCTTAATAACTTCTTCAATAACATGGATCTAGAACATAGTAATAATCGAGTATATTAGATTATATTCCATATAAATGTCTTATACATTGGGTTTCATATAAACTTTCGTAACTTGGGTTTTTTTATTTTCAAAAAAAAATTGCGATCAGCATTTGATCCATCGAAAAAAAAATATTTTCATGTATTAACACTTTACTATTTTGTTGCCTCCATAACTTCTTTATAAAAAATTATTCATACCCACACTTATAAAATTTCAGCAGAAAAATTCTCTACCCACTGTACAAGTGTACATGTAAATTTCAGCAGAAAAATTTTTACCCACACTAATGTTTAAAAAATTTGTAACAAATTTTTGTTTCAAAAAAAATTAAATGACCCAACTACTGTTTCTTTTACATACAAAGGTAAAACTGATTAAAAGACTTACAACTAGCTTAAAATTAAATGAGAATTTGGCCGTCACTTTTCGCACCAACACCTTCCAAGACATGTACAAGTCGCTACCCCAATGAATTAATAAATTAGAACAAAAAGAAAAAATTGGATAACTCGATTTTGTGTCTTTTCTGATGCCTCAAACGTTGGACGCCATTTTGTAACGTTGAGTGTTACTATATTAAGAGGGCTCGACCCTCCCTTGCTCTCTCTTAAGCAAGGAAGCTCTGCCTCTCCTTTTAGCATCAAAAAAGACAGGAACCGTTATCTATTGCTCTCATACAATACTATGCCACGGACTTTGAGACTCTACAGGGGGTGAGCTGTAACGACTATGTTTATGTCCTGAAAAGTGTTAGGTATTTACAATTATAAATATCATGGGTTTCACATAAAAATCTGAATTTATTCGTTCAATCAATAAGCATTGTAAACTACATAAATCCCAATAACAACAAAATTAATTAAGTCTTTACAAAATCTTTCTGCAAATAATTGCAGGTTATCTTATTATATAATTTCCAAAACTACAGTAAAATATTGTCATTGCTTTGACTTATTACATCTTTCTTTCCCTCAACTTCTTTTATCACCTTACATAAAAGGCCTTCTTTAATCATTAAATTCTATAAGAATATTTAAACTACAGATTTGAATATGAGCATCCAATCCAAACTCCCTTTAGACCCCACCTAGGGGCACAGGGAGGCAACAAGAGCTCTCCATTGCGCTCGATCCCGCGCAACGGTGATGACCTCCTCCCACACCATGTCCATGTCCCTCAGCTCTGCTTCGAAGGAGCGGAACACAGTGTGAGAGGGTCTTCCTCGTCTTCGGGACCCTGATGGGAGGAAGAACAGCGCTCTCCTCGGCCAACTGTCATTCGGCATCCTTAACACATGTCCCAGCCAAGCCCATCTCCTCCCCACAATGGTGGAGGTGATGGGCTCACGCTGGGTGCGCCGGCGTATAGCGTCGTTCGTGATGCGGTGGTACCATCTTACGCCCAGAATTCTCCTTAGGCACTTCATCTCAAAGGCTGAGACTTTTTGTGCCTGGGCCTTGGTCAGGTGCCAGGACTCACACCCATAAAGGAGAATGGGCAACACACACGCATCAAATAGTTTACATTTCGTCTCGACGCTAAACGCCGACGCTTTCCATATCTTGGTCATGTTGTTGAAGGCGCCACCTGCCATACCGACACGAATCGGGAGCTCAGCCCCGAGGTCACCAGCGGTGGTAATGGTTGCTCCCAGGTACTTAAATTTATCCACCCGGGAGACCTGGTGACCATCGATGGTTATCGGTTGCTGTTTATCGGGGCAGGCATTATTCGCCATGAGCTCCGTCTTACTGGCATTGACTCGAAGGCCGAGGCGTGCTGTTTCGTTGCAGAGTCTTGAAACACTGCGCTGTAATTCCTCCACTGTCGTACTGAACAACGCTAGGTCGTCCGCGTACTCCAGATCGCACAGTTCGCCCATTAGACCATCTCTCTGTGTTATCGGTATACCTCTTGTTCCTTGCATGGAATTTCTCAACAGGAAATCCATGACTATTATAAATATAAAGGGAGCTAGTACGCAGCCCTGTCTGACTCCCGTGGTGATCCTAAAAGCTTCAGTAGGACCACCTGGCGTTTTCACGCTACACTCAGAGTCTTCATACAGGGACTGCACCATTTTAACTATTTTCGGAGGTATACCATACAGAGCAAGTATTTTCCATATTGATGGTCTATGTGGGCTGTCGAAGGCCTTTTCAAAATCTATAAAGCAACAAGCGACTGGAGAGTTAAACTCCTTGCACTGCTGAAAGATGCACCTGGCACAGAAAATTGGGTCCGTGCAGGACCTTCCAGGTACAAAGCCGCATTGTTGCTCTCTCAGGACAGCCATGACAGGCCCCCGAATGCGGTGTAGTAATATCTGAGATAATACCTTACCGGGAACACTCAGTAGAGTAATTCCACGGTAGTTTCCGCATTCAAGGGGGTCCCCCTTTTTAAATATTGCGACGATGGATCCATTCCGCCAATCTTTTGGGCACCTCTCCTCTTCCCACGCCATTTTAAATATATCTAATAGTGGTTGGCCAAGGGTGTCTATGCCTTGTTTGAGGAGCTCTGCGTGAATTCCATCGTCTCCTGGCGCTTTGTTGTTCTTAAGTCTCATCACGGCCAGCACCATCTCACTGTATGTCGGCGGTTCCTCACATATCCCAGTTGCCTGAGGTATATTCAGACCAGCCAACTCCTCCTCAAAGTTGTAAGGTGAGGAGGGCTCGGGACGGTTTAATATTGACTCAAAGTACTCCCTCCATCTCCCTTTAATCAGTTCGGGGGCAGTGACAGTGGCTCCACGAGAGTCTCGTATTGCCGTCACGGGTCTTTTTTGACCCCTGCCCCCGACCTCCCGGGTGATTTCGAAAAGTGTCCTTGAGTCATTTCCGAGTGCAGCAGATTGCGCTCGCCGTATCTGAGAGTCCAGGTGTCTTCTTTTATCTGTTCGTACAGAGTGCTTCACCTTGCGGCTCAGCTCCCTGTACTCAGACACCAAAGCAGCCAGTTTTTGAGGGTCTTTTTCGCTGTCTCTGAGGGTCTTAGCCTTCTGGCGATCTTCGATGAGGCTCCAGGACCCATCGGACATCCATATTGGCCTCTTTTTGCTCTTATAGCCGACAGAAGAACGTGCGGATTCCATAACGGCGTCACGGAAGCTATTCCAAGCTGTCTCAATTGGAACAGCTCCGTGTGAATCCTGCAAGGGGGCAAACCTGGTGCGTAACTCAGCCTCGTACGAATGACGACACTGAGCACTCTCTAACCTGCGTATGTCCAGCGGGCGAGAGGCAGACGGTCCCTGCTGGAAATGGGTAAATCTGAATTTCAACGAACCCACAAGGAGTTCGTGATCAGTATCCATGTCTGCCCCTCGGTAGGTGCGGACATCTCGCAGGTCAGTTCGGTTGCTGGCCCTTACCAGAAGATGGTCAATCTGGTTTTTTGTTCTCCTGTCAGGCGAGGTCCAAGTATATTTATGGATATCCTTGTGACTATTAAGAGTCCGTGGAGTGTGGCGAAACCAATCAGACGGCTTCCATTATCATTTATCACTCCCATGCCATGCCTACCCATGACGCCTGGTCCATACTGGGGGTCACTGCCAACCTTGGCATTAAAATCCCCCAGTACAATTAAGCGGTGGCGCCTTGGGACATGGGACACAACTGCATCCAGACTGTCATAAAAACAGTCCTTGGCAGCCGCATCCCCATCCTCAGTGGGAGCATAGCATAGGAGGACCGTCAGTGTTTCGCCTGTCATCTTGAAGGACGCACTCATCAGGCGGTCAGAAACAGGTTCCCAACCAAGAAGGCGAGAGAAGGCATATTTACTTAAAAGTAGAGCGACGCCACGCATCCGTGCAGTTCGGTGACCAGAGTGCAGCATGACATAGTTGCCAGCGTCACTCTGCCCCGTCCCTGGGATGCGTGCCTCGCTCAGCCCCAGGATATCCAGTCCATAATCTCCCGCCAACTTGGCAGCAACAAGCTCCCCGCCCGCCCTCAGAGTGCGGACATTCAGGGTCCCGATTTTCAAGCTCTTGTTCCGAGCCGTGGTCAACACAGGGGGGACACTAGCTGCCTGGACCCCCCCCTGGTGGGGCCCAGGCGTCCGAGGCTTAATTTTGTTGCCTTTTCTGACCGCTGGAGTTTAAGGGTGTTTAAGGGTGTGAGGTGGTCAACCCCACGACCCCGATCTGATTTTTCGATTACCTGCCTCTTACAGGATGCTCGAAAAACCAGCAAAAAGAACAGAGGTGCTATTCTAAGCCGACAGCCCCACGGAATATGAGCATACCATGATCTATTTTCAATAAAAAAATTAAGAAAAGATTACTCAGCTGTGTTTCATTGCTAAATTTGAGGGACACGACCTGAACCTCCAATCTTTCCTCCTCTCTTACTGGTTCCCAAGAATTCGCCTTGAAATCCTTTTGTTCACCCTTGAACTGACCTACCCACAGGTCGACTGTTCAACACGTATGGAATAAGTATCAAGATAATCCGTCTTTGACAATATATGTGAAGTTTACAACCCGGGAGCTTCTGTCTTCCCCATCCAAATATTTAGGCATACAAGACTCGACGGAGTCTTGAATATTTGCCGTAATTTGATAGTTCCTCCCTTCCAACTAAATACATTTATCCACATCAGCCATCCGAAAAATTATTTATCCAAACAGAAATTATAACCAGGTATTTTTTTACCCCGAGACTAGAACCGCATATCTGAAAATTATCATTCAGATATACTTAATATTTAATATTGACTTGACTATTTTATTTTTGTCGACTAATGTTACAATTCATAAATTTGAAATCAATTTTATCGGAAGAAATCGTACCTTATTTCGTTGCGGATTCCATCTTTGGTTTTGCACTAACATTAAATGACTTTTCAACAGAATAAACTTTAAATTAGCCCTCAATATGTAGGGATCACATTTTATAGTTAAATTTTTTTAATGACTTTCGTGTCTGAGACATGCTGAGCAATTGTCTCTTACACTGCTTGCCTCGTACCAACTATCTGTCTACGTGTCCGACCAAATTCTGTTCTATCATTTTTTTGTTCCCGGCGTGACGAAGCAAGTGATATTTCTATCTCACTCGCACCTTCGCGGTCGTCATTGTATACTCCCTCCAACTAACGTACGCAGTATAGAATATCTCGCTACACCTTGTGTTTACATTAGTAAGAAAAACATAATTAAAAAAATGTTTGTCTATGAACAAATACGCTCCTTTGTAATCTATGGAGTCGTCTATGAAGGAACTGACATTTTGACATTGACATTTGAATGTCAACAAGCCAGTGCAAATTATCTAGGTTATGTCAGTTGAGGTGGAATGAACGAAAATTGTTGTTCTTAAAGTATGTGCCAATGAAAGAAAGCAAAACTAATTGAAATGTGTAAATTAACATAAAAACTACTCAATCTCTAAAGTTAAAATGACATTGGCATGTACTTAGAGAACAAACTCCAAATATGCACGTCTGTGCATCGCAAAGTGAATATATTTTTACATAAGGATAAGAAAATATAATGAAAGCATAAAAGTATGAATATGATTAAAAAAAAAAAAAAACTATATGAAAGTTCATATCACTCGGTGTTGGAAGTCTATAACACATATCTCTAACTAAAACTTGAATGTCTATTGTATCTCTTGAAATGAATGTCTGAATGAATAAAAGCACATCTTGATGAAATAAAACTCTTGACTCTTGAAATAGATAGCTGGAGTGAATGTAGAAGTATCTCAGTTGATATTCTCGTTGTCGATTTGTAACAAACATAACTTTTGTACTGCTCTCTTGAATGTTCTGCGGGAATTCTTCACAGTGACAACTCGAACAATTTTGTCTTTCCCAGGGTGCGTTTGAATGACTCTAGCAGTTTTCCATTGCATTGGCGGTAGGTTGTCTTCCATCACTAGCACGAGATCGCCAATCTGCAACTGCTTAGAAGAATTTCTCTGCCATTTTGTCCTCTGTTGAAGCTGACCCATGTACTCGGTTGACCATCTAGTCCAGAATTGCTGTAACAGATGAGAAAGTTTTCTGTAGTGCTTTGTTGGGCTGGATGGAATCTGGTTGACATCTATGTTGGGCAACGCAGACAGACTTTCTCCAACAAGGAAATGACCTGGAGTCAACGGTGTGAGGTCGGTAGGGTCTTCGGAAAGAGCGGATATAGGACGAGAATTAAGGATAGATTCAATTTGGCATAGGAGAGTGTGATAGGAATCATAGTTTAGTGCAATACCATTCGTAGCTTTCTTTAAATGTGTTTTTGCCAATTTTACTCCATTTTCCCATAGACCTCCATGGTGTGGGCTGCGACCTGGAATGAATTGCCATTGAACATAATTCTGAGAAAGGTAATCAACAATAGCATTCTTCGATGCTTCTATGGAACCAAACATTTGGTTAATTTCTCTGGAAGCCCCTTGGAAGTTAGTTCCATTGTCAGAATAGATTCTGTGCGGCCTTCCTCTTCTTGCTATGAAACGTCTCAATACATTTAAAAAACTCTCTGTCTCCAATGAGACAGCTATGTCCAGATGAATAGCTTTAGTTGAAAAACATATGAAAATACAAAAATAACCCTTAACAATTTTTAAATTTTTCAGCATGCCAGATTTTATGTAAGCAGGACCAAAGTAATAAACTCCGCAGACATAGAATGGACGATAAGAAGTCACTATCTGCCGGCAGGTCTCCCATTAGTTGAGTAGCAGTTTGTGGTTTAAATCTGAAAACATATGCAGTTACTCTCAGTGTTTTTGTGAAAGATGAAAACTTTGTAAAGTACTCAACCTCTTGACTATATTGTGTTGCAATATAAACATGGTTAATTTGGCTTCTGTTAAATCTTCACACTCAGGAATTTGTGTCTGAGGTCAAAATTGCTCCCGCCTTTACAGCCTGGGAGGCCCATGTGACCACAAACTTGATGATTTCAGTGTCTGCACATTTGTACCTCTATATAGGTCTCTTGATGGAGATTCACACACCGAGATATGACCCAAAGCTTGATATTCATTCATAAAATTACAATATTGATTATAAAATTCTTTATCATGTGTAAAACGCTTTTCCATGTAATGCAATCTCTTCAAAGCTTGCTGATAACTTTCTCCCAAATCAGGTTGGCTTTGTTTGAAAGGTAACCCGACCTTAAATTTTTTTAATGTCATCATGTAAAGTTCTAAGTGAGAAATTACAATATGTTAATACAGGCCTTTTTAATGAAGAAACTTGTAGTGAAAGGTGTCCACCGACTATCCATCCAAACTCAGTCGACTTAAGCAGAGGCTATGTCTTTCCTGTTGCCGCAAGGTTTCCCAGAATACCTTAGATCCTAGCAGAATGTCGACTTCAGCTGCTCTATGAAACTCAGGATCAGCGAGCTGCACCCCTTTCGGTATTTGTATGAGCTTTCTGTCTAAAATAGATAATGGTATACTGTTCGTGATATCCTGCAAAACATAACATTTTATATTTGAATTAAAATCAGAAATCAATGATTTCACTCGAACGTCAACATATTTCTTAGCTGAAGTTACTGTTTTTTGTAAAGTACTAATAGGCATATGTGTGGTAAATGTTTTCAAACCCAATTTGTTGCAAAATTTCTCAGTAATAAAATTGGATTGTGAACCATTGTCCAATAAGGCTCGTGCTTTGACAATAGAACCATTCTGTAATTGAATGCCTATGATCGCAGTTGATAATAAAACTGTATCCTCTCCGGATGAATGTAACGATATTATATCTGCCTTTTGAGATGAATCGTTCTTTTGCGTGTTAATATGAATTAAAGTATGATGTCTCTTACCACACTTCCTACAATTGAATTTGCTTTTGCATGCCTTAATTTTGTGCTTATTGGATAGACGATTAAAACACAACTTTTTTGCTTTGACGTGATTAGATCTGAACTCGGGATTAGATCTTTTGAACTGTTCACACTGTGAGAGCATGTGTTGTTCGTCACACAGTGAACACGCACTTTCTACGTTGACATGCAATGTCAATTTGGGTTGTCCGTGTGCTCTTACCGGAACAACGTTGTTAGTAGAAGTTGACTCTAAGACCCTGGCCCTCTCGGACAGGCATTTAAATAGTTCCTCCAGCTTAGGAACAACCTCTATTATTGGGTAGTTTTCCCAATGACATCTCGTGGCGCTATCTAATTTGTTCGCAATAATGTGTATTACGAGCACGTCCCATTTATCTGTTGGGAGACCTAGACTCTGTAAGGCTCTTAAGTTTAGTTGAGCGTCGTTAACTAAACTTCGTAACGCTACGTGTGATTCCGACTTTAATGTGGCCAAAGAAAACAACAACTTGACATGCCTATCTATGATAATCCTCTTGTTGTCATATCTAGCTTCCAATATATCCCAAGCCACTTTGTAGTTGGCTTCCGATACTTCTAATGAGGAAACAAGCTTAGCTGCTTCACCCGAAAGGCTAGATATAAGATAATGATACTTTTGAAGATTACTTAGTGCAATGCTATTGCCAACAAGCGATGCAAAAGTTCCCTTAAAGTGCGACCACGTTTCGTAGCTTTCGCGAAGTGTTGGAAGCTGTATCGGAGATAATTTTAATTCTGTGCTGGTGCTAGTTTCTGTAAATTTCCCCAATTTAGTTTTTGCAATACCCAAAGCCTTAAAAAAACTATTTTCCAAAGCAGGCCATTCAGAAGTCTCTAGTGGATTAGTTCCTCAATTTTTGACTGCATTTCTATACATTTTTCGAATGTTTTTTCAATACTTTTCACTCTTATGCTCAATTCACTTTGATTTATTTCCAAACTATCTAAATACTCAGTAAATCTTGTCAATTGCCCTTTATAACCCCCACGTTTGTTAATTAATGTTTTAATTTGTTCTTCCATGTTTTGCGAAATAAATTAATCTTCTATTGTTGTAGAAACTAATGAAATTATAATATGAAATCGATGTATTCAATTGGCACACGTGTAGATAGAAATGGATGCTCTCGTGTATTTGAGCACACAATAAAAAACACAAATATCACACTAAACTATGAAGGATTTGAAAAAGATGGAATGGATACTCATCTGTAATGCGAATGCCAGTTATTTCTTTCTTTCAGTGATGTCTCAGGATCTTCACAGTTCTAGCGTGATAAAAAAACTCGCGTGTAAATGTATAGCCTTTTATTGTGCTCAAAGTTGTACACATCCGCCTCGGACGGGAATCACACGAAAAAGAGATCGAGGAAGCGGTACTAGCTTGTTACGAAGCGATGCACTGCCACCCAGCGCCCCGCTCGGGTATTTTTGTAACTGCAGAATGTTACCCGTGCGATAAAACCGCACACAAAATCTTACAGTCCTCCTTAATTGATATCCTATCTACCTATATTTACTGACCACTTTATTATTCATTGTATTTAAAAAACAGCTTTTCTTGCATTGTTATATTATATATTGTTATACAATATATTGTTATTATCTTTTATAACCTGAAAAAATAAAGGTTTTTATATGAAAATAAAAAAATTAATAAACAAGTAAATAATAAACTAGAAAAGCTTAACGAAGTGACCAAAGGAAATAGGGACCCATTTTTACATACGTAACAAGATTAAGATTTTGATGTTTTTCTCCTGTATGATTTTAATTCAAATAAGTGCTTCGCAGAAGGTTCTACCTCAAAAAGATGATGAACTCCAAAGTAAGTACCAAAGGTCATGATTTCAACATTCTTTATAACAAAGAACGTGAGAAAAAGGACCTCGACAATCACACACATGTATTATCATAGCATAGCATGGAGCTTTATCTTGGACTATGCATAAAGCTTCCCTGCTAACATATCACATACCTACATGCATGGGGCGTAAAGTTCAATTTCAACGAAAGCCCCTGACTCT
Source organism: Mystacides longicornis (assembly GCA_963576905.1). NCBI lineage: Eukaryota > Metazoa > Arthropoda > Insecta > Trichoptera > Leptoceridae > Mystacides > Mystacides longicornis. The sequence goes on from OY756435.1 coordinate 22,490,530, forward strand.
AAAGTAAGACTACGCCGAACGTTTCTTCATTTAGCATTTTTACTCCTAAATATAAGGCAACGGACAGTAAATAGTTTTTTTTAAGAAACAGATGAATTAATTGATATAATATGATGAATGTGTGGTGCCTGTTTTGAGGTATATTATTAATTTTTCAATGTCTACTTCCGTCTTTCCCTCTGCGTGGAAGGCAGCAAATGTTATTTGCCCACTTGCAAAGGTAGCTTCACCATGCTCACCGAAGGACTTCAGGCCTATCTCAATTCTACCCTACCTATCCAAGGTTACGGAAAAATTAATACATCGGCAATTAAACGAATACCTTGTGATGAACAACTTATTGGATCCTTTCCAGTCTGGTTTTCGCAGGGGACACAGTACAGCAACTGCTCTTTTAAAAATATCTTTGAGGATATTCGTTTCGCCATGGAAAACAGACGGCTAATGCTGTTAACATTATTGGACTTTAGCAGCGCTTTTAATAGTGTTGACTTTGATATTCTTCTAGCTCGATTGAGTGTTCTTAATCTGGGGGATGCTGCCGTCCGTTGGTTTGGCTCCTATCTCAATGGTCGTAGACAGAGGGTACGTAATTCCGACGGAGCGTCTGACTGGGTGAATCTTCGTGCCGGAGTCCCTCAGGGTGCCATTTTATCCCCTCTTCTCTTCTCAGTCTTTATTGGTTCGATTTCGCGTCAACTTCATGGCGCTTATCACTTGTATGCCGACGATCTTCAATTATATCTTCACTTTGATATGGAAAATATGGATTTTGTCTTCCAAATCATGAACGAAAATCTTCAACTCATAGGCGATTGGTGCAGAGAGCTTGGATTGTTTGTGAATCCTCTTAAATCTCAAGCAATCATTCTTGGAAGCCCCAGGATTTTGTCTTCTATTAACTCTACTATCATTCCATCTTTAGTACTAGACAGCACCACCATCCCCTTTTCGAGCTCTGTCAAGAACCTCGGAATATATTTCGACCAGAATATGACCTGGTGAAAACAGATTGGCGAGGTGAGAAAAAAGGTGTTTGCATCATTGCACTCGCTAAAAAGGTTGCAGAATTTTCTGTCGCCTGATACAAAAAAACACCTTGTCCACCCTATCTTGGACTATGCCGACGTCTGCTATCTGGACCTATCGTCGGAGTTCCTAGATAAACTGGAGCGTCTTCAAAACGCATGCATAAGGTATGTGTTTGATCTTAGAAAGTTCGACCACATCTCAGAATACCGTCACCGACTCGGTTGGAGGTCGATGAGCGAGCGAAGGGATGCCCACGTTGTTTGTCTTCTCCATAAAATCCTGTTCAATCCACATTTTCCTACATATCTTAAGGAAAGATTTGTCTTTTTACAATCGCATGGTCTCCCTCTTCGATCCGGTTCTTCTAATCTTCTATCCATCCCGGTTCACAGATCTGGTTTCTATACAGACTCGTTCACTGTGCATGGTGCCAGACTGTGGAATAACCTTCCTGATAAGGTTCGCTCTTGTCCCTCCTTAGTGTCATTTCAGCGCGAGCTGTGTAATCTCCGGACTTCGTGAATCACATTATACGTAACCTGGATTCAAGGTTCGAGCAGTCCCTCCTTTATCCTTCCTCTCTCCTCTCCGTTTTTCCTTACTCCCTGTTCATGGATAGCGACTTCCTTTTTCTATTTTCCCAATGCAGTTACTTGCATCTTATTATTATATATGTATGTGTTTTTTTTGTTTGTATTTATATATGTCGTGAATATCTAAAGAGTAGTGATAAGCATAGATTAGTAATGTGAATGTTGTAGAAATGTGACGTCTAAATCTGTATAATATAAGTGGAATAATATTGTTATTTTTAAGTTATAAATGATGTAATTTTTGTAACTTCATAATCTAAATAAATATGTATATATTCTATTCCTTTATGTAGTTACATTTACACGTCTATGTATTGTAGTTTTTAATCTTATGAGGTTGGCTGTAAGACATTGCTTGCAGCAATAAGTCCGCCTTTTGGTAGTTTTTCTAAATTGTATTAACAATGTATTTTTTTTATATCCAATAAAGATTTATTTATTTATTTATGATTGCAGACAAGTTCATGGTATGGGTATTGGTGGTTGGTAGAGTGATATAGAAGGTTGAATGGATGATCAGGTTTATTAATGAAGTAACAGACAGAAGATACAGAATACAGAAAATACTATTGAGCGGGCGCCATGTGGCGAGCAAGCCAGGGAGAGAGAGAGAGATGTAGGACAAGTACCTTGTCGAAGATTAAACCGCCTTGTTTAGATAAAATTTGTTAGAATATTCAAACAACGCAAATCGAGGAGTTCGTGTATTTCGTATGATGTATGGCTAGAACATGACTCTGTGTGTGTACCCAGTTCAGAAAGTATCCAATGGTTTCTGATTTATAGTGCATAAATTCTTTATTGTATGCGAGTAGGTACGCCGCCGCGCCGCCGTGGAACGTGGAACCACGTACATACTACTTATGTGTCTACGTATTTTGATAACATCATGGTCGGCCACGTACGTATGTACGTTATAAGGATTACATGAAATTTCGTCGAAGCGCAATTCATCGAAAAGTCGGTTCGACGAATCACAATTAATCGAAAAGGCAATTTTACGAATGCGAAAATTCAATTATTAGAAAACCACATTCTACGAATAAATAATTTTTAATAATCACTCTTAGAAAAAAGATTCGATTTCATATGCCCAATTACTGTCATAATCATAATTATTACATCGATATTTTTTTTGTAGTTCTGTGTCATTTCGCCTACTCGTGTGGATACGGACAAAAATACCTACTAATGACATTTTTTGGTCTAATGGTCTGGGTTCCTACGGATGCGCCGCTACTATAAACAGCGGTGAATATGTCAGTTGAGAACATTACCAATATTGTTTCCGTAGTAACAAAAAACATTGTTATATAATTTTGAAAGACGCCGTCTTGTCAGACGACGGACCGTTCCCTAAGAACTCACTGCATAAACGGGAACGAGGGAGTGATTTTGTTACGCGTTATTAAATTGTCAAAATTTGTACATGGTCTATTAATATGGCAATTCTACATATTATATTGTAATTGTGTTTTTTAGTCTATGGTCATAAATACTAATAAAGAGGAGGTTTGAGGTTCGCTGTGTGGCTCCTGAACTGTGTGTTTTATTAATCAATTCCACTGTAATCATCATATTATTTAATAGGTTATGGGCCCAGGGTAATCAAAAACTTTAAATTTACTGCGTGTTATTTATATTTCATAAAAAAAACTGTGTGTTTAGTGGATGTAAAGGACTTTCAACTGAGTGTGGACGTGAGTCATTTTTCAATACTGGTTGTATTGTCTTTGAAGTGCTTATTACCAAGTGTAATAGAGGCTATATTATGGATCAGACAACGGCTATTGTTAAATTTGACGGGAAGAACTATTCACAGTGGAAATTTCATGTGAAATGTGCGCTGATGGCAAAGGGGCTATACGGCCACGTGACAGGAAAAGAAGTGAGGCCAACAGATGAAAGGGAAGCCTCAAAATTGGATAGAAATGATGCTGTCGCGATGTGCATTATTATATCGGCGCTAGATCTACATACATCAAATTAGACATGTTGAACACTGCGATAATGCTAAAAAGGTTCTTGAAGAATTGGATAATATAATATATTAATCCAAATCAGAATTCAGTAAGATGACACTTCTGGACAGGTTTCATCAAGCACAGGTTAATAAGGGTGAATCTATCATTAAATATATCAACAGAATAGAAAATTTGGCCTGCAAAATAAGGGACACTGGTGAAAATCTAAGTGAAACAGCTGTTATAACTAAAATTTTAGGAATATTACCTAGTAAATATAGAACCTTTAGACAAGCATGGTTATCCATGGAAGAATTGAGACAAACACTAAAAATTTTCATATCTAGATTGATGGATGAAGAATATAATATGGAAAGTAAAGAAGAACATGAAAGAAAAATTCAGCGTTTCATATTTTTTAACAATGATTGTTTATCAATATCTGAAGAAGATGAGTGGATTTTGGATAGTGGAGCATCGAAGCATATGACTCGCAAAATAGAGTTATTTAGTACATTTGAATATACAGAAGGACAATTTTTTGGTTTAGGAAATGGATCAGAGTTATCTGTAAAAGGTGAAGGAGAGTCTATTATAAGGAATGTCCTATATACCAGATTTGAAGAAAAATTTATTCTCAGAAGGAAAATTGACTACTTTAGGAATGGAAATAAGGAAATATGGCGATAAAGCATTTATATATGAAAATGGAAAAATTATTGCACAAGGACAAAGGCAACAAAACAATATAATACATAGAATGTTGTTTAAAACTGAAATTAAAAATGAAGCAAATGTAACAACTCAAACAAGCGCAGTGACATGGCATCGAAGATTGGCTCATATAAATTCAGCATATTTGAACATGGTACCAGACGCTGTAAACGATGTGAAAATAGTTATGATCGAAGTGGTTGGTGGTCTGGCGGTTAGGACGCCGGCTTTTTCCCACTGTTTCGTGCGGAGGTCATGAGTTCGATCCCAGGTGCCGACCATCTTCCTCTTTCACGACACAAGCTGAAAGAGTCAATTAGTGTATTTGTGTTCACTTTGAGTGAGCACAAATTCATTTTATAAAAAAAAAAACATTTTGTGAAGCTTGTGTTTTGGAAAAGCAGAGCAGAGACTCGTTCTACAGATGTACATTGAGAGCTATGAAACCCGGAGAAATTATACATTGTGACCTGATTGGAAGGATTAGTGAACCTACTGTGAGCGGTTTTCACTATTTTTTACTTTTGAAGGATGATTTTTCAGGATTCAGTAATGTGAGATTTTTGAAACATAAAGATGATGCTAATGATGAAATAAAATATTTTATTAAACAATGTGAGAATCAATATAAGAAGATACAACAATTCAGATCAGATAATGGGTTGGAGTTCTGTAATAGTGACCTAGAAGGATGTTTTAGAGATAAGGGAATAATATATTCAACAACAGCTCCTTATACTCCTGAGCAAAATGGATGCATCGATAGAGAAATGAGAACTGTGATGGAAAGTGCTCGCTCAATGTTCTTGGACAAAAACTACCAGAATACTATGGGCAGAAGCAGTTAATACTGCTGTTTACTTACTTAATCGCACCCCAAATTCGAATACAAAATGTGTTACTCCATTTGAATTATAGTACGATAGAAAAGCTTCATTGGGTCATACAAGGATATTTGGATCTACTGCATATTCTTTGATTCCATCTCAACAGAGAACTAAGCTGATGAAGAAAAGTAAAAAACTTATTTGATATTCAGGTGAAAGAAATTATCGTTTATTTGATTTAGATACACAAAGTTTAACAATTTCAAGACATGTAATATTTGATGAGGACCAAGAAAAAGAAAATAAAACGCTAAAAGATTATCTAGATATCCAAGATCATGGCAATGAACAAAGTCACGATGAATCAGAAGTTGTTCGTCAGCATGAACACGAAGTTCAAATACATATTGACCCAGAAGTTCAAAGTGAGAATAATCAAAAAAATCCAGAAATTATGGATTTAGAGCTCCAAATTGATTTGGAAGATGAACAAAATATACCAAGAAGAAGTGAAAGAATTAGAAAATTGCTTTCTAGACTTCAAGACCATTTGTCCGATGATTTATCCTTATTTTCAACATCTGTAGATATTCCAAAGAACTATAGAGGTAACGCGCTGAAATTAACTGAAGAATACTTGAAGGATAGGGGAGCGGTGACTGTAACTGATGGGTGTACGAGCGGACAACTGGAAATGAACATCGGAGTACCGCAGGGATCAGTTCTGGGCCCACTTTTCTATTTGATGTAAATAAATAATCTCCATAATTGTGGTTTGGTGGCTAAATATTTCATCTACGCCGATGACACTGTCTTGGTCTACAGTGGATGTGAGGAGGATGAATTGCAGAGCACAATTAATACAGATTTGGGAAAATATCTGGAATGGTTATATAATCACGCATTAACTATGAATACTGACAAAACAAAATATATGATACTTAAACAAAAAAATAAGAAACCAATTAAATTGCAGATACAGATCAATATGTAACTATAAAATTTGCCAGACGAAATATATTAAATATTTGGGAGTTACACTGGATGAAAAACTATTGTGGGCTGATCATGTGGATGGAATATTGAAGAGACCTGGTCCAATCATACTGAGAAGAAATGACTTTTTTAATTTGGAAACCAAAAGGACGGTTTATGGTGCATTTGTGCTGCCCCAAATTACTTATGGAATATTGGTATGGTCGCAGTGCAGCCTTCAATTGAAGAACAAAGTTCAAAGGGTGATCAATAAAGCACTAAAAATAGTTTATAATTTAAACAGATACACGAGAACTGTTGACCTGTTCAATGTGACCAATTAATATAATCTGGAGGAATTAATATTGACTGAAAAGGCTAAGATGATTTATAAATTGAGAAATGGACTTATCAAAAGTAATATTGACATTGTGACGGCTGGTGGGATACATGGCTACCAGACAAGACAGAGAGAACATATTAGAATGGAATATCCTAGAACGAATAGAGCGAGATTTGGTTGTATATACACCGCATCGTTAATATATAATTCACTACCAGAAACAGTTACATCCATGAAAAGTTTTAATATCTTTAAGAGAGAGTTGAAGAAGTTAATAATAAGTGGGAGATAAAGTTTAAATAGATGTATTAAATAGTGTTATAACAGTAAGTGGTCAAACACCAAATGGCAAATAGGACACTGCAGCTTGACCCTTATACCAGAAAAAATCTGATTGGGACATGCCTTGTGTTACATATATGATATTTAATGTAATGTAATTTAATATTGATGTGAAAGTATAACTATGTTGTTCAAAGTTGTCAAAATGAACTTTCACTCCCATGTGAATAACTTTCACTAAACTATCGAGAGGCAATGAATAATGGTTGGGACCAAGCTATCAAAGACGAACTAGAGCAGGGATGCACAGACTTATAGCTAACAGGGGCCACTAGGGAAGTTTATGAGCCAGGACGGGCCGCTAGAAGGAAAATTAACACTTTTTCTTCTTCTTCTTTTCCTTGGAAATTTTTATTCCCACATGATGGTGGGGTCTGCCTTTAGTATTTTACGCCGCCACTCAGCTCTGTCTTGGGTTAGCTCCGCAACTCCTTATATTGACATACAACTTCACGCCAACTTCGTTTGTAAATTAATACCAATATTTTTTTTAATTTGTACACATTATAATACTAATGATTAATGATCAAACACGGTACTTAACCATATTTTTTTTTTCAAAGTAGTCCCTGTAGGGACGATGTGTCATTCATACTACCAAGTTTTACAAAAAAAAGGAACAACAATCAATGGCATGTTACAAATTACCTTTGGAATTTCTTTTGGAAGAGCAATAAACTATGAATTTTGTACATGATGATTGAATGAAAACATAAAACAACATTGTTTAGGAAAATAGAAAATATCATTGTCACAACACTTAACACAGAAATCTTGTGGAAACATTTTTCAATACAAAACACTTATAATGGATAATTAAATAATTCCAAATGTCCTACAGAACATCAATTAACATCACAAACAATTAAAAAACACATGACATACTCCGGCGTTTTCCCGGCGCGGCGTAGGTAAATGTACAAAATTATCTACTGAGGTATATTCTTTTGATTTTTCCAATATTTTAATTCGTTTGTGCATCGCTGAACTAGAGTCACTAAAGAATAATGGTACCTACATGGAAAATAGTTGACAAGCCGAGTGATGTGAATGTTATTGATAGTACATAGATGGGTGTTCACTGAAAAACAAGTTGATGGCATCAAAATAAAAAAGGCTAGATTAGTGGCAAGAGGATTTCTTCTTCTGCAGTCTCAATCCTATACGTATTGGTTTGCAGCAAAGATCTGCATCTAGCTTTCCATCTCGTCCGGTCCTCCCCAGCCCTCTTCAGCTCCATGTAAGATGCGCAGCCCATACCCTCAAATAATTGTTCGAGGTACTCTCGACGCGGATTTATGCAAGAAGAAATGGTTGATTCATTTTCACCCGTTGCAAGGATGTTGACCATAAGAACAATGTTTGCTATAGAGAAGAATTAGAAGAAGCTTTAGAGAAGAATTATCAAGTTGAATATTTGGATGTTAAATCGGCATTTTTGAATGGAGACTTAAAGAAAGATATCTATATGAGGTTACCAGAAGGTATTGAACATGGTGTAAGTGAGAATAAAGTGTTCAAAGTAGCGAAATCGCTTTATGGACTCAAACAATCGTCAAAGTGTTGGAACAAGAAATTGAATGATTTATTGACTGATTTGAATTTTAAACAATCTAAAGTTGATCCATGTTTATTTTTTAAGAATAGTATTTATATATTGATTTATGTTGATGACATATGATAAAAATTCTCTATGTAATGTTAAGAAAGAATTGATGACAAATTTTAATATGAAAAGTTATAAGTTTTTAGGTATTGATATCACTATTGGTAAATATTATATAACATTATTAATCAGAAGGATTTAATTGAGAAGGTATTAAATGATTTTAATATGTTAGATTGTAAACCTCAGCATCTACCGATGGAGCCAAAATTAAAATTGACTATTGTAAAGCCAAGTAATTCTGAAAATATTTCAAATTTACCATATAAACAACTGTTAGGAAGTCTTATGTATATTATGTTAAGTACCAGACCTGCTTTGTCATATAGGTACTGTGAATTTTTTTTCAAGATTTCAAAATTGTTATACTTATTTGCATTGGAAACATTTAAAGAATGTGTTGAGATATTTGAAAGGAACTGTTAATAATGTACTATTGTATAAAAAGCAAAACTATTCAGAAGCTAAGCATACGTTGATTCAGATTTTGGTAATGATATAAATGATAGAAAAAGTATTAGTGGTTTTATGTTAAAGTTGTTCGGTAATAATGTATTTTGGAAGTCTAAAAAACAAACTCATGTTGTCAACTTGTGAGGCTGAGTATATACCTATCATTAAGTGAATGTGTAAAAGAAGTAAAATTCCTGAATGCATTGTTATCTAAAGTATTGAATTCTAATTTTATTCCTGTAGTTTACGAAGATAATATTATGTCATCCATGTTTTTAGCCAAGAATTATGAAACCAAAAGAAGTAAACATATTATTATCACTTTGTAAAAGATGAAGTTAACAAAGAAAATATTAAGATTATGTATATAACTACAAATGAACAGTTGGCTGATATCTATACAAAAAGTTTAAGTAAATGTAAGTTTTCAAATGATGTTTAAAGTGTTGGAGTAGTTAAGTTTGTTTAGCATTAGAAGATTATTGTTTTAGGTTTAGTAGAGAAAAATAAAAATAAAGAGGAGGTTTGAGGTTGGCTGTGTGGCTCCGGGGTGCTAAGTCGGATTACTCCCCCACTAACGCACTCCGTCCGTAACGCACGTCCGTTTGTGACGTCATATTTCTCACCGTTGGTAGTCCACTGCACACCTCAGCGCCTAACGCAACTCCGTTACGTTAGACGGCGTCGTTACAACCATAGAAGGAGTAATTGGGAAAAGTCACAACTCCTGTCTATGGTTTTAAATGGCAACACTCATACTACGCATGCGCAAAAACCATCTTTCATATTATTATCGTATCATATTCGCATTTTTGTTTGTAAACAAAGTAAAAATGGCGGCAAAACAAGTTACATCCGCCACCCAGTGCATCATAATGTGCGATTATATGGAACAGTAAGTACATTTTCAATTTTATTTTTATTCAGCACAATTGTATAGAACTTAGTGACGGTTTATTATTATTACTTTGACTTAACTGCTAAAAATTGCAGCGTGAGTACAAAAACAAAATGGTCCAATGTCATTCCCATGTAGAATCATAGTTTTTTGATAAGTTTTCTGCCTAGTAATATTCCGTTGAACAATATTTGTTGCTTTTAACATCCATAACAACAGTTTTATCCTAACCTCGCCATATTTTACCTTGTATCACGTACAAAATATCAAACTTTTTCAAGCGACATCACAACACAACGCGCAATTTATATTTCAATACAAGAACATAGTTACAAGTGCCGATAAGCGATGTACCTGCTATTATTATCTCAAAAGAAAGTCTAAAAATGTTTCCCAAAATGAGTTTCATGATTTTAACATGTATGTATGTGGCTAGATGAAAAAAGGTCGACTATCTTTGCACAACACAATAATTAACAAAATAATTGACAGATAGTTACATTTTTATTTCGATATGTCATTTCCTACGTATTATATATATCCAAAATACTATTACTAAAGTAGAATCAACGAGAATGTCAAAATTTTATAATGTGTACAACATTGAAAGAAATCGACCTTGTAAGTGAATAAATATTAACAAAAGCTAATTTGTTTCCAGGGTGTTGGCCGCAATCAACATTCAAAGGGAAGAATATAAAACACCATCTATCGAAGAAATTTGACAACAATTTGCGTTTCCCATTTACACCTCTCGCAAGCAATTTTATTACTCTATAATTCGCCAGAGGGATAATATTCATTGTTATTTATTTACAAGTGAAATTTTATCATTATGTACTTAATTTTTATTATAATATTTTATTGAAAAACACATTGTTTTATTCAGTAGTGGATAGAAAGTATTTCCTTAAACTCAATTGTGAGATGAGAAACTTAGCTGGTAAGAACCAAACTGAATAATCTACACATTCAAGCTTATAAGGTAGCGACCCTCACTCTGATTACTTACTGAATTCTTATTTGTTGAGTTCCGCCTTATGGTTGATTAAAGCTAAAGTTACTATGTAAGCTAAAGGTGTGTGACAGGTTTTGTCAAGCTCTCTAGACCTCACCAAGCCAAGGTGGAACCCTCACACTGAGGTAGGTATGTCTAAGCAGAGGCCTCAACTCTATGGAAGACAACCTGTGTGATCGTTCCCCTTGGTAAGTAAATTTCTTATGTGTTGGTCTTATCCAAACATCAATCCAAGCTTTTTCCAGATGTGACTACTCATGATGTCCTTTTAGATCGGCATATCTTTCAATCGAGAGGGGGAAATTTATATAGTTTGTTTAATAAATAAAAGATTTCAATACCATTATAACTAGATTTATTCAAACCAAATATTTCACATTTACAAAGAAGACAACTTTACTTATTTGCTTTCATTTAATAAATTTATCAGAAAAAAACTTATATAAAAAAGTATCAAACATTTCAATTTATTCTAGCCATCAAGGTTGTACTTAATTACTCTACTTCTTATTTTCAACAATATCTTTTCATACAACAAGATTATTAAAGACTTATGTTTCACTTCAATACCAACAAAATTTTCAATTATAAATTATTATCAACATAACAATCTCCAAAGCTATTCTTCGTATATTTCATTTATAGATTAAATTGTATAATTTATTTATTTATTTTTATTTATTTATTTATTAGCTCACACCACTCTTACCAAATATTTCACGTTTACAAAGAAGACAACTTATTTACTTTCATTTAACAAATTTATAAAAAAAACTAATATAAAAAAATATCAAACACTTCAATTTATTCTAGCCATCAAGGTTTTACTTAATTACTCTTAACTTGTTATTTTCATCAATACCTTTTCATACAACAAGATTATTATAGACTTGTTTCAATTAGGTCTAAAAATTAACAAAATCATCAAGAAACCCAGGATGGGTTTAAACTTCCATTAGAAAGTGAAAATATATCTTCAAACTAACAAAATTTTCAATTATTATAAATTATCAACATAACAATCTCCAAAATTATTCTTCTTATACATATTTCTTTTATACATTAAATTATATTATTCAAACTACAAAAAGGGTTCATTACGACTGTCTTCTTTTATCTACACTCAATGAGAATGTTACTGAGAGGTTGGCTGACGCACGCTTACATTGTTATATAGCTCGTTCGGCTCGATTCAGATGTATCCCTCCTAAGTGGATTCTCTCAGTCAACAGCCTGAATGATAAACTGTAAGGTCGTGAATAGAGTTCCCTCTGCGGATATCCTCCATAGAAGGTCTATTAAAAAACAAATGTTCCTCCATATTGGGTTGTATGATGTTAATATAGGTGCAGTCGATGCACTCAATTCCCCAGGAAGTTGAAATTTCCTTTAGAACCTGAAAAAATCAACAAAATAATTTGCATTTTGAAGATCTCTTTCATTTTACATCCATCACAACATATTCTACCAGTGGGAAAGTCAGTAGACCAACCGCATGTAAAAACATGAAAAATGTTATCTCTATGACAATAAAATGTAAAACATTCTAGATGGGAGTCCTATTCTTTACCGTACTTAACGAGATTTCATTGTACAGCATTCAAAGACATTCAAACTGCACAATCACCTTTTAAATGGAAATAAAAATGTCTGTTTCTCTACATCCAACATACATTTAACAATCATCACGCTTGTTACTCATAATAAACAATCATACTTACTTGGTTTTAATTAGGGTTCTTTCATGAGGAGTGCTTGGGAACGTGATCCATTTAACAATTTCCAGGCAAGCCAATACTCACACCACTTTCTTCACAATCCTTACGGTCTTTTGGGGTTTGTGACGGGAAAGGCCAACAATCTTTTGATATGGCCCGTTGGCGAGGAAACTTAATGTAAGAAGCTGCTGAAATTAATTACAAACATAATATAAAACAGCGATACATTAAAAATATTTGAAAAGGTATAATACCTACACTGTATAACAAAAACTCTAACCTTTAATTCCAGTGTGTACAATTTCGTTCCCCTCAACGTGGTGTGTTTCTGCAAATCGTCACATCAACGAGGCGAAATCCATGTTTATCCAATCTGAATTGCCGAATAAATTCCACATAAGATCCTCGTTAAATCACCACGTAGAATGCTGCACTCAAATGAAAGAAGCGATGCATGATGCTAAAACAAATGTTAAAGACTAGAGTAATTCTTGTAGTGAATTATTTTACTACTACGACTGCACTATCACAATATCACATGGGAGTAACCAATTAATGATGTATGCTAGCGGGATATCACAGAGTACGCGACATTAGAATTAGAGGTTATGTAATATTTACTTCAAAAAACAAATCATACACAAAACACTTATATTTTACTACTACTTCACTTCACTATCACAATATCACATATTATGAGTAACTTATTAATGATGTATGCCTGGAATTTTACTTTTAAAATCATAATTTAAACGAAAAATATAGCGGGAAATCGACATATTACAGTTAGAGGTTATTTATTATTTTCTTCAAAAATAAATCAATTTAATCATACACACAACACTTATAAACATTAAAAACAAATAGGTACTTACAATTTTTTACGTGAAAAACTTACGAAAAAGGAAATATAAGTACAGAATGTAGACTGAATGAACTGCAACAGCAGCTATTTTGGTGACGCTGAATCTACGTTAGGAGCTAACGTACTTGCGTTAGCTTCTAACGCAAAATAGCTGTCAAAGTGGTGATTGGACTTCGCATTTCACCTCACGACGCCACGTTGCTATACAAAAAAAACTCTAACGTAACAGTAGAAACGTAACCATGGGCGCGCGGGTGTTCCGACTCGGAACTATGCCCTACGTTAGTTATTAACGTTGGTTGCCATGGAGATATGGGTACGTTACTGACGTTGCGAGTACTTCGACTCACCCCGCTGAACTGTGTGTTTTTATTAATCAATTCCACCATAATCATCATATTATTTATTTTAATATGGTCATTTTTAATGGTATTTATTTTGCATATTTTCAACAACGTTATTGCAACTTATGTTTGCCCCAATGTTTTCATTCACCTTACTTTTATTTGGCCGTTTTATACGTCGAGATACTTTTGATTCCTCCTTAAAGCTCGTATATTTTTTTATTTATCCTACCATGTGTGTATTTTAAATCTCCCCGATATTTATTTTATTTATTTTCGATTTTTCTTTCATCAGGCGGCATTATAGTATTCACCTATGCGCCGGCAGGTGCCTGATGATACCTATGCCTGATTTAGTGGGAAGATTCTTCTCAAGAAGACTGCGCTTAATTTTATTTGAAAACGCCAACTAGCTTAATCTATCTAAAGTCAAACCTAATTGGAATTGAAAACTACTAAGACGATGAGCTACTCACTCATGACAATTAAAACGCATAAGATCTCAAATCTGGGTAATGTGCTGAGGGGTGATAAATGCACCTTACTCCAGCTGATAATAAGGGGAAAGAGAGAGAATATTGATGTCTTGGTTACGAAATGTTAGAGACTGGACCGGAATAAGAAGTGTGGAGGAGTTGTTCCGGATAGCACAAGACAGAGAAGCTTTCGCCGAAGTGATCGCCAACGTCGGGGTGACCTGATACGGCACACGAAGAAGAACAAGAAGACGTATAATAATTGTCACTTCGACTAATTCGAACGAATTGTAATTCGAACAATATACCTACGTGTCACCATTATTATTTAATTATTTATTTATGTATACTTTAACAACAAAAATTTTTCACAACAATAAATATAAAGAAAACAAATACAGTTTTCAATATCAATAAAACACGCGTTATAAGGTATTATAATCGTAGTACCTGCATAGAGTAAGCGGAGCATTACATTATCTATACTCTATTCTTAACTTAAATAAGTAGGTACATTTTACTGATAAACTATTCATTGTTTTTTTTTTTTAATATTTACCGTAAATTTAAGTATCTCAGCTCTCGATACATATCGGTATGTCAAGTGGCGCCTTTAAAAATATGACCAAAATATGGAATGCGTCGGTATTATTTTAGTGTCGAGACGATAATATGTAAACTAAACTATTAAACACGTGTGTTGCCCATTCTCCTGTATGAGTCTGAGAACTGAGTCTTGGCATCTGACCAAAGCCCAGGCAAAAAAGATTTTAAAACGAAGTGCCTCAGGAGAATTTTGGGTATAAGATGGTACCACCGCATCACCAATGGCGCTATACGCCGTCGTACCCGTCTTAGGTCCATCCCTTCTACCATTATGAACGATGATGGTTTTGGCTGGGACATGTGTTAAGAATGCCGAATGAGAATCGGCCAAGGAGAGAGCTGCTCTTTCTTCGATCAGGGTCCCGTAAAAAAATTGGAACAAATTCCTGAAATAGGACACATCAGGAATCTATAATTACATGAATATAATATAATAATAGGTCATGATTTGAATATAGATTTTCACGTCCAAAATTGTAAAGCTTGATGGGAGGTTGGAGATGACAAAGCGCATGTGCTGCCTTTATGGACAACATGTATAGAAAAGGATCTATGATCGTTAGACCGAACGAAAACAACTAACAAAGGAATAACACATATAATATGTATGAAAAACTAGCTTTCGCGACAGACGTTGTCCTGTATTCTAACTATGAATATTGAATAAGAATTTAAAAGAATGAGAGAAATGTCTTTAAACCAATGTCATTCCGACCGATGCATCTGTTTGAAACCATATATTTTCCACCCGAATTCTGTCAATCGCACCAACTATTAAACAACTGACAGTTTGAGTCAAACGACAATTTGATTTCAAAATTCAATGAGATTTATACTAGAGATGCAATCGAGTCTAAAAAATGGCATGTAAAAAAGTGTGCCACCATCGAAAATGTGCCACGCTCGTATTTTAGTCGTTGACAACAGCTCGAGCTTGACAGTTGTGTCCGCGGTAATACGGCGTTCTTGAAATTGGTGGATTTTGTGGTGAAAAAAGTCGTTCCTCAACAGAAATCAATATAGGAAAATCCTTTTATCAAAAAGGACGTATTTTATATATTTTAAGTGCATATTATTGTGATAAAATGTTTAAAATATAAAAATATATTTGACAATTATTTTTGTTTTATTAGTTAGGCCCACATCACACTACGGGTGCATACCGAGCGGGGTTAAAAAAACCGCGTCTGTATGAAACGCGTAGATACATTTTTATTTGAATTTATAACCCAGCGGTTCAGTCGACGGCTTTCTTACTACAGCATACGTCATGGGCTCGAATCCCTGTGCCGACAATTTCCACTTTCACAACACAACTCTTCCATAGTGTGTGCAAGTTTCCAAATGTATTTGTGTTCACTTTGAATTAGCCTAAATTCATTTAAAAAGATACACCCGTACGCGGCGTATGCAACAGTGCATAGGTATAGGTATATTTCTATAAATTTTTTTTATTCTATCAAGGTTTTTTTATCAATTTATTTAGAAAAAAGAATACAACTTATATTTAAACAGAGTGCTCCCTAATTAAAATTATATAAGGATGTTCTGCAAACAGAGGTTTTCCACTATCAATGAAATTTTTTACGAAATCCATCATACAACTGAGAAATCGCCAGCGGTTTTTCCCACAGTGCCGTATTTCTGACGGTTCTCGTTTAAGCTGTGTGTATGAGCCCTTACCTAGCCGGACGAAATTTAGAAGCAAGTACACTATAAGTAGTGTTTTTATAAAAAGGGTAATTTTTGATTCAAATAAATAAATCATTTTTTCCATTTTCGAAAATTATTTTTTATGAATGTCCTTTTAAACTGTTCGTTGTATGCCTCGCATTAATAAAGACGAGAGATCTTTTTCAAAAGGTTCTTAGACAATTCTGACAAATACATTCAAATCTCACGCACAAAAAGAAATTTCTATTAATGTGTACCGGTAGAAGGTGACAGCACTTAGCCGTTTGGCGTATTATGTGTGACAAAGACAAAAGTATTCGTCAGTAATGCTTGATTGCATATTTTTATTTAAGTTCAACTTCAAATTTACTCGTGATGCTAGTTTCAAACTAAAAATTGTATGGAATTGCATCTCCAGTATAATATCTCATTGTCAAAATTAGATTTATTCACTTTTCGCGTTTTAATTTATGAAAAGTGCGCTAAAATGTTAACAAATTAGAAAAAAGCTTAAATTGAAAAAAGATTAAAAAAATAAATGTATAAAAATCTGCGTGCCAATATTTTTAATGTCAATGGTTGTCAGATACATAAATAAAAAAAGCGTGTTTCCATAGAATTTGTATAGATGGCATTGTTGTAAGGAAATTCGTTCGAATATTTTATTATTATTTGATATCCATTTTTCGATTTTTTTATTAGTTATTTTGTTATCTGGAGCGGAGGAGATTCCAGTAAACCAAAAATGATAAAAATCTGTTCAACCGGCTTCGAGTTATACTTTCATTTAAGTATATTATAGATACTTCACGCGGGATTTGACTGCTTCTACAAAAATATCAACTTACACACGAACTTATCAATCAATACATAGGAGATGTCACTGATGTCAGTGTATTCTAATTGAATATTGGGGCTAAGCTTTGTAAGCCTGTCATTTTATACACGAACATAATGCAACTTACACACGAACTTATCAATCAATACATAGGAGATGTCACTGATGTCAGTGTATTCTAATTGAATATTGGGGCTAAGCTTTGTAAGCCTGTCATTTTATACACGAACATAATGCAACTTACACACGAACTTATCAATCAATACATAGGAGATGTCACTGATGTCAGTGTATTCTAATTGAATATTGGGGCTAAGCTTTGTAAGCCTGTCATTTTATACACGGACATAATGCAACTTACACACGAACTTATCAATCAATACATAGGAAATGTCACTGATGTCAGTGTATTCTAATTGAATATTGGGGCTAAGCTTTGTAAGCCTGTCATTTTATACACGGACATAATGCAACTTACACACGAACTTATCAATCAATACATAGGAGATGTCACTGATGTCAGTGTATTCTAATTGAATATTGGGGCTAAGCTTTGTAAGCCTGTCATTTTTTGGTGGGTTAAATACTTGATAATCATAGCATTTTCTTTACTGAAGCGTAGTTCAAAAGTTCATCTCAAATCTTCGTTACTAAACGTGGAAACTCCTAGGCACGCTGCATGACGTCGGAAACAATATTGCTATGTTTTTCCACTACTACTTTGTTTGGCCCCGCTCCAAAATTTAGTGCCCTTCCTCGCAGCAGGATATGGAGACAAACGACATCCAACGGGATATGCTCAATTGATAAAAAGCACAAGAGTAATATTGCGGTCCACTAAATTTAGTGGTCTAGTTTATCTCTTTTATTTTGGGTTTAGACAAACTATTAACAGTAGAATATAGATAATAAACAATGAAAAATCGACAGACATATTGCGGCGCCAATTTGTGATGTCAGCGAAAATAATTTTATATTCTCCATATAAACAAATTTTTTTTATAATACTTTTGTCACAAGCCTTGCTTCTTTCACTCCAAGCGATAAAAGCGAGAATTTTGGAGAGATACCAATTCAAATGCTCGAATCACAAAATAATTAGTTTATTTCTCATCTATTTCTAAGACTTAATGCATCACCCTATCTAGATGGTGGGTTAAATATACCATGGTAAAAGATCTTTGGGTGAGCAGGTGATGGAATTCAAATACTTGGGCGCCACCACAATAAAGCAAAATTCACTCTAGGGTAAAATCTTGGAGCATTTTCAAAAGGCTGCAGATTTCTGGATGCTTAAAAGATGCTGTTTGGCAAAATAAATTCGTGACTGTGACGTGACTGACCGTATCTATTACAAAATCGACGTCAGTTGTAAGAAAATTAAGTAACAACTGTTAGAAATATCGGTATTATATTCTTATATACCTATATCTTAACATACTTCTAGCGCCACTAGCGACAAAGTTCCGCCACAAAAATTGTATAATCCCTACGTTTTGTCCCGTTGTCCAATATATCACTTAAATTCGTCTATAATAGGGAGACAATATGTGTATTGGACATGTGAAATAATAAACAGCGCAATGCCGTATGACGAGATGGTCTGTACGACGTAATATATTACGGAAAAATGGCCGAGCCAAGAGAGTAATAAAATAACTTTTTCATATTTCATCAAACTCAGTCATATATTTTCATGACATTCTGAAGCGCATATCGAAAGAGGTTGCTTGTATGAGAGTGGGTACAATCCGATCCCGACATTTCTAACCTAAAATATTCTATGTATTATTGTATGAAAAGAATTTTTCTTCAACGAGACCTAGTTCATTTAACACAACGTTCCAAGTTTGGCTTGATACTTGTGTCGCGCGCTCAATAATCCTACGAGGGTCCGGACCAAGGGAAATGTTCGGACTTTTTCAAAGGCTTATTTTTTATACAAATGAGATGTTTAGAGTTAACAAAAAAAATGTTAGTTTGAAGCTTGTAATACTCTTTACCGAATAGCATTAACACCTTCGTAGCCCGCGTCCATAGAAAATGCCCGATTTTAATTGCTCTACATTCAAGGGCCGGAGTCCAGCTAGGAACATCTTCTGTACTGCTTCGGGGGTGCATTTATTTTATTATTAGGATCGCGAGCGCCACCTCCGCAAAAGCCACTCGGTCCTGCGCTGCTCTGAAGAGTTCATCGACCCTTGATATTCCGGTCCACTCCCGAATGTTTCGCAGCCAGGATATCTGCTTCCTGCCCACTCCATTTATATTACATTTTTATATAATATGTAATAAAAATATTGGAAGTCCGAAAAACTATAATGCTGTAAAAAAAGTGTAAATCTTGTAGACAGATTTTTCGTAAATCGAAGATGTAAGGTACATTCTGACAGCGGATAAAATAGGTACATCACTTCAGGTTTTTTAATCAGAATTCAGCAAATTTGCTGACTGTATGTGATATTTCATAGAGTATCTTCTACCAGTATTTTCAGAATATGTGCTCATACATAGCTGGGTGGACCCACCCTTCTGAATTGCCTCTCAGTAAAACGATGTCGCATCCCACCAATATTATTACACTCTACGCTATCCATTGTCTATTCTCTTTCTTTTTTAATAAATAAATGCTTGCGTTCTCATAATATTTTTGGAATAAGTAGTTTGAAAATTTTTCGCAACATAGATGTCTGCATTGGTATTGGGATTTTTTTATTCCACCCATAATCCTGTATCCCAAATATTGTTTAAAATTAATGTCCCCTGAGCATCCTGCTCATGAAATTTAGTAAAAAGTTGACTTTTTAGATCACTAGTGAAGCACATTGGTAGGTATATACATTTGCAGAAATCCTGAAACATAATATTTTTTATTTTATTATATTATAGACCTCCACCCGGACTCGAGTGATTTTGGAAATAATATAATATCCATAATAATTTTTAACCTAAAAAAATATCAATATGAGTGTCTGTGTGTCTATATGTTGAAAATATTTTTAAGTGCTATTGCCTGAGTGAGGTTAACTTTTTTTGCGGGAACTTCAATGTTTTTTTCCTGTTAAATACGCTTCACCTCGAATTTTCTTCATCCTTTGTTCACTTTTAAAGGTTCCTTTACCTTTTTATCGTTTTTTAGAACTTAAATAACTCATTTTAAATCAAATTGTTAACGAAACGCGCTTCGAACGACAGTACTATATAGTCTCATAATGCCGCCAAATGTTTTTGTTGAGTAATTTTGTTATTTCTTAATTTGAGTTTTTTAGTTTATTTTTTTTTAATTTGAGTTTTTTTTAGTTTTAGGTTGTGCAATTTTGTCATTTCTTTAATTTGTAAAATTTGTATTAAAGGTCACTTGGCCGTTTATTATGTTAATAAATAAATAAATGCCGCTTAGCACCTTAGTAAAGCAAATGAATAATATGTGACATAACACCAACTCCATCTACCGGACCACAATAGTAAAATTAATATTGCAATACTACTTAGCCCCTTTTTTCCTAACCTATAAAAACATGCTTGCATCTGTCAAGCTTTGGTTACCCAAACTGTCAAATAACAGGAAGACAACATCACCATAATAATAATATAATCCGTTACATTTTTTTTTTTGTTTCAATGTTGGCGAAACATACCAACAATTATTTTTTTTAATCTATGGAGTTGCGTCTCTTAGGCCCGCTTGCGCCACCAGACGGACTAAATATGGCGTAGTTCGGAACTAGTAAACCAGAGATCTAGTACACAAATAAAATAGAAGTTGTCCTTATCGTGAGAATCGGCGAGAGCGTTTTATAACATCAGTCTTTGTTCTTTGGATCAATTTTTTTCTATGATCTATGGGCAATTCACTGTCAATTAAATCATAGAATAAGGAAGTTTTTCTGTTTCCTGTCCAATTACCCGTCTTTTCTAGCCAAACAATTTGTTTACGCTTGGCGTTTAATAATCGTTGACTATATTATTTTGGGTGGGTTCGATAAGTTAAAATCTTATTTGTTTGGCGAATATATAGTATTTTAAAATAACGTTGTTTCTTTTTGGTAGCTTATTCGTACGCTGAGAAAGGCTCAAATTTGTTACCCTGGCACGTTTGTTTACGCTTAAAGTAACTAATAATTTGGATCACTCTGTAAGTTCGATAAATACTTACCTCATAATATTTTATTCGTTTAACTTAATGTCATGGAATACGTAAAAATGTGTGGTTTCTTTCAGGTGGCTTACCCAAACGCTGAGAAAGGCTCAAATTTGTTACGAGGTATAATTAAAACTTCATATTCACCAAAATGTCTTGTATTGGTGAATTGTGTGGAAAATCTTATGAAACTACACAAACCCTTATTCCACACATAAAAGACTGTTTATCAGCCGGAATTAAACAGACGCCCTCTAAAAATAAATTTCATTGTACCATATGTAATAAAATTTTCAAAAGTAACCAAG
Organism: Mystacides longicornis; assembly: GCA_963576905.1. Lineage (NCBI taxonomy): Eukaryota > Metazoa > Arthropoda > Insecta > Trichoptera > Leptoceridae > Mystacides > Mystacides longicornis. The sequence continues at coordinate 22,512,325 of OY756435.1, forward strand.
CTCTAAATTATCACAAAAAAATTTGTAAAAATGCTTCTTATACTTGCTCGAGTTTTCAAGCCGTTTATCATAATCAGAAAGCATTTTTAAACATGAAGCTCTTTGCAAAGGTCCCTTAGTGTGTTCCCTTTGTAATAAATGTTTCAAAAGTAAGTATAATTTGAATAGGCATAAAAAAACTTGCAGAGGTCAAGAAGTTAATAAAATTGTCAATTTAAAACATTATCAGATGCTTATGTTTGATAGTTTTACCAAATTTTATGATTGGAAGAAAATGATTGACAGGCAAAATTTCAGTTACCAATGAAGAGTGTGCGGTACTAAAATAAATAAAACTGTTAAATATCATTACTTTAAATGTATCTTTAGTTCTGCTTTTTCACAAAAACAATTAAACAGAGAAACTGTTCATATGCGAAAATATGGACAGATCCCCCCAAATGCCTGTGAGTCCAAAATTAGAGCTAAAGAGTGTGATAATGGTAAAATTTATGTGAAATATTTTCCAAAACAAACAAATATTTTCCAAATTTTTCCCATTCATGTACTGCGAAAAATCGTTTGTACCATCGTTGGAATTTTGAAACAATAGTTTCTGTTAAAAAACTTTTTTACTGAAGGTGCGAGCGTTAATGAAATCAGGAAAAAATTTATTATGTGTGCAGACACCCAATTTCCAATGAAGGAACATTTTATGACGAATCGCCAAATTTTAAGATATAAGTACCGATTGCAAATGAAATTAAGGTACAATAGGGATGATGCAACTTCAATCAAACATAGAATTGATAGCATGAGCCTTTAACAAAGGTAAAAATATTCTTATATACAAACCTCAAGTCAGCCCAATATTAATAGGTAATATTGGAAATGGTAATTATCCATCAGATTTTTTTATTTATGGTTTCCAAACAAACAGACAGTTAGAAGAATTCAAGAGCGGAGCTGGTAAAATATTGTGTATTGATGCTACACATAAAACCAATAGATATGATTTCTATTTGCTGAATTTATTAGTTCCGGATGAATACAATAATGGATTTGTGGTAACACAATTATTTATAACCAATATTTTGGACAGGAATACAATTAGAATCCTTTTTACAAGTTTAAGGAATAGATGCCCAGATATAATTGTTAATGCTGTAATGACAGACGATGACCCACCAATTTGGGATGCTTTTTGTGATGTCTTCCACTGGGATGACCTTAATTTAAAGCCCAAACATCTTTTATGTAAGTGGCATATTATAAGGGCTTGGAAGTTGCAATGCATAAACAAAATAAAAATTAAAAGTTTAAGGTGTTCTGTTTTCAAAGACTTAATTGTAATACTAGAGGAAAAAAACAGTTCAGATTTTGAAATTATTTTATTACAATTTTTTTTTCAAAAATATGCCATGGTTGAATGTGCAAAATTTATAAATTATTTCCAAACATATTACTTACAGAGGCCGGAATTGTGGGCCATGTGTTTTAGAAACTTTTATCACGCTGATGTAGATACGAATATGTTTGCTGAATCTTTCCGGTATTTTTATATTGTCTGTGGTGTCCCAGCCTGCTTACCGTACAGTGGTATGTGTGAGTGGTGCGATATTGTGTCGGCGTGCCTCGTTGTGTTTCACGTACCTGGACATTTGACATTAATAGATGTGAATTTTTTTGTTATTGTTATTATATTTTAATGGCCTATGGCCGTGTATGATTGTAAATAAATAAATAAATATCCATTTTTGTTAATGTCTCATATTTATTGCCTATTGGCTTTGTTGGTGCACAACGTTCTAATTATGTTTAGATTCTTGTGACCTTTTCAGGACTAGATCTTAATTGCTTTCGATTTGATTCCTGGCCACAAGGATGTCGCGGGCAATGAGCAAGCAGATAACTGGCTAAATTAGCCAGCACCATCGGAGAGCCACCCGTGTTCAGGAATCTTGAATTGAGGATATTTGAGGAACTATAGGGAGAACACTGGACGTCCAATAATAAAGGACGCTCTTATAGATTGGTTCAAAAAGATGTTTGCCCAAAGACATGGTTTTTTCGAATGAAACTGTCCAAATATTACGTTAGCACGATTTGCAGAATGCGTCTTGGTCACAATTATTGCCTATCAAATCACTTGTTTAAATTAATGTGAAAAACAGCCCTTTGTGCGAGTGCGGGGAAGATGAGGAGACGTTAGAGTCTAACGGTTAGACCATATATTTTTCGATTGCTCGCTAAGAACTCCTCTGAATATCGTCTTTGATAGGAAGCATATTTATTTATTTATTTATCTATTAGTGGTACCTACACGGCAACACTTTAAGAATTTAACAGAAAATACTATATTAATATAATATTAATTCAATGTTTAACAAAACTGTGCATACGCAATTCAAAATAATAAAAAAACATACAAAGTAGTCAGATTAACTCAATCATAATGTGGTCTACATTTGACGTATCGCCTGGAATAATGTTGAATATTATACATTAGGTCGATTTTCGGTTTTTTATATCATTCGATAGAGTAGACCTTTCTCTATCTACTGGCATTTTCAAAAATTCAAATATCTACTTCTAACACAGTAAAAAATAGATTTTAATTAATCAACTCTCAAAAATTTCTTAAAAATACATTCAATTTGGTAGGTAAAGATTATATTGTTTACCCGGGCTGATTGTTTCTCAGCGCATCTGCTAATGTTAAACGTTGTGTCGTATGGTTTATTTAAGTACATGGAAGTACCATGTCAAAAGAAATACAAAATATAAAAGGCAACCCAAGTACTTCTATGAATATTAGGAGTTGAAATAGTTTCCCAAGAATTATACATACATACATAATTGCTTTTTGAACTGAAACTACATATGGCAAGAACCTACATGAAGGTTGGCTTCTAGTCCGTCTCAAGATGACACGTTATTTTCTGACTTTACTACCAATTTTATTCTTTCAATCACAATGTCGTAAAAAATATTGGATTGCTTGTATTTTGAAGCGGCAAACTAAACCTTCAATTCTTCAGACATTCTATTTCGGAAAGCAATCAAACTCAGATATACGCTTTTAAAAATAAAATCTTGGGTTTATCTGTAGATACAGATTTTTTTTAAACCTTTACGTAGTGGGTGAACTGGTTTGCAATGCGGCGGGAGTTGATATTTATTAGGTAGGTATCCAATCCAATCCAAACTCCCTTAAGACCCCACTTAGGGGCATAGGGAGGCAACAAGAGCTCTCCATTGCGCTCGATCTTGCGCAACGTTAATGACCTCCTCCCACACCATGTCCAGATTCCTCAGCTCTGCTTCGAAGGAGCGGAACACAGTATGAGAGGGTCTTCCTCATCCTCGGGACCCTGATGGGAGGAAGAACAGCGCTCTCCTCGGCCAACTGTTATTCGGCATCCTTAACACATGTCCCAGCCAAGTCCATCTCCTCCACATAATAGTAGAGGTGATGGGCTCACGCTGGGTGCGCCGGCGTATAGCGTCGTTCGTGATGCGGTGGTAACATCTTATACCCAAAATTCTCCTGAGGCACTTCGTTTCGAATGATACTTTTTGTGCCTGGGCCTTGGTCAGGTGCCAGGACTCACACCCATACAGGAGAATAGGCAACACACACGCATCAAACAGTTTACATTTCGTCTCGATACTAAACGCCGACGCCTTCCATATCTTGGTCATGTTGTTGAAGGCGCCACTTGCCATACCGATACATATCGGGAGCTCAGCCCCGAGGTCACCAGTGATGGTAATGGTTGCTCCCAGGTACTTAAATTTATCCACCCGGGAGACCTGGTGACCATCGATGGTTATCGGTAGCTGTTTATCGGGGCAGGCATTATTCGTCATGAGCTCCGTCTTACTGGCATTGACTCGAAGGCCGAGGCGTGCTGTTTCGTCGCAGAGTCTTGAAACACTGCGCTGTAATTCCTCCACTGTCGTACTGAACAACGCTAGGTCGTCCGCATACTCCAGATCGCACAGTTCGCCCATTAGACCATCTCTCTGTGTTATCGGTGTACCTCTTGCTCCTTGCATGGACTTTCTCAACAGGAAGTCCATTATAAAGGGAGCTAGTACGCAGCCCTGTCTGACTCCCGTGGTGATGCTAAAAGCTTCAGTAGGACCACCTGGCGTTTTCACGTTACACTCGGAGTCTTCATACAGGGACTGCACCATTTTAACAATTTTCGGAGGTATACCATACAGAGCAAGGTAGGTATATTTAAAAATAAATAAAAGATAAACCGCAACATAAAGCGTAATTTATAGTGTTGTCTGTTATCTATGAGTATGGAATCTTTCAACGAGCGTCTCCAGACTGGACCGCGGCCACCAATAGGATTTTATTATTACGAGCATGCGCATAGGGCGTATCGAAATGTCAATATTTGGCGGGTTAGGAGGATCTGTTCGAAAAATTTTCCATTGTTTTTCACCACCTACCTCTGTGCTCCCACTTCTCGACTTATCCGAGTGGCATTTGCTGTGTTTTTTTTCTTTACTTTTAACTTAGCAACATGAATAAATGCGACGATTGTGAAAGAGTATTTGCTTATAAGAAAGGTTTGATAAGCCACCAAAAACGAAAGTGTGGGAAAAAAACATCTAGGATCATAATATGTGGAGAATGTAAAAAATCATTTAACACTCGTGTTTCACTTAAAAACCACATTGAAAACCATCATGGCGTTGTCCAAGTCAAAGTTGAAAAAGAATTCGCCACTTTTGAAGGTACATGAGTCAAAATAATCATATTTCAGTTTAAATAAGTTCAGTAATTGTTAAGTTCACAGACTGTTTCGACTTTTCAATTTTTTTATATGAAACATAATATATAGAATTTATATAAAGATTGGTAAATAAGCATTTAATGAATTAATGTGATAACAATATTAATTGAAGTATTTTGATAAAGACATTTTTCTATTCATGGTTCATGTAAAAATGGAATTATTTATATATCCTGACTTAACACAAAGGTAGCATGGATATTTATTATATTAAAGTACCAAATTTGATTTCAAGATATAAAGTGTTCCTTTCTGCCATAGATTAGGTATATCATTAGAGAGATCTCCTCACTTGTAAGGTAGTAGAAAGAAACACTTCGTTACCAATATTGCAGGAACGTGTAATTTCATACTTTTTTTTCTTAACGATAAAACTACCAATATATATGCTCCTAAAATAGGAATGAAACTGCTGTAAAAAAGAAGATAAATTTGAAAGCAATAATGTGACAACCATTCGATTGATGGAAAAAATCACTTTTAAAAATATCAACTTACGGCGACGACTTGTTTCAATTTACCAAATAATGTAGTTACATGTGCACTGACAAAATAAAATCATTTTAACAGTTGCTATTGACTATCTAATTATTGGTGATATTTTTTAAAGTGGAAGGAAGAAGTCGAAGCGGCTACATTATCCTCTTATGTAGTTGAAAGTAATAAAAATTTGAAAAATGGGTTAACAAAAAAATATTTTGGTTAAAAGTGGGCAAACACTATGCTGTGCGCATGCGTAATAATGATGGAATCCTATTGGTGGCCGTGGTCCAGTCTGGAGACGCTCGTGAATCTTTCAAGGTTTCATAGAACACCGTATTTTTGTGAATCTGGTTTTACTATAAAAGCTTTCATCGCCAACCAGTCGACATTTAACATAAGTAGCGCAACTACGTATCTACCTTGTTTCATTTCTTCTCACCCAGAAGGACGACCAAGCATAAATGTATTTTTGACATCTTTCACTAAGCAAAGGTTTGTGCCGGGAAAGCGGAAATGGTCGACATGACGGGAATTCGAAAATACGACCTCCAAATACACTGTGCGCTTGATTGCCGCCAATTGATACCACCATAGTAATTCCAATAGTTAAGGTTTCATATCCCTGCATTTAATTGGTTATTTCGACATTTTTGTCCAAGTTTTATCGTTTCATTTCCTTATAGGTACCTACTTACTTAATTCAGATTTGATTTTATAATATGAAAATATAACGAACTTTTAGAAACAAACTACCATCAGAATTATCTAACAACTAATAACTCTAAAAATTCATTACTGATGTTCGATTTTTGAATGGAACAAACCACCACGGGCTTATGACCGTCTTCTACTGTTGTTTCGAAGGCTGGCTTAGTGTGATCACTTTACGTTAACAACGTTCGCCATTAGGTAGTAATGTTTGAGTCTCCGAAACTCATAATCATGAGAATTCTCGACATGTTCAACATGTCGAAAAATCTCATGTATGCAACAAATAGATAGTTAATAATAATTAATGAAATATAGAGATAAAATAACTACCATCACTTCATATTTATGCAACCATCGCCATGGTCGATTTTTTTTTTAAATTAATTTGTCCAATACTTGATTTTTCGTTTTTGCCCACCATCAGCTTTTAAAAACAAGAAGCTGCACAGCAGCGAGCTTTCATTTCCATTTTCAATACCAAATTGGTGGGGATGCACAATATCATTGGAAAAATATTGTAGTTGTATCCAGATGGACATAAAATGTATGTAGAAAAACAAACATGAAAAAAAAACCGAAAACGAATTCACATTTTCGTAGGGATACTGTGAACGCACAACATGAAAATCCACAAAGAAAAAAATGTCATTTTTTCAATATACAATTTCCCAAAAGAAAAAATGTTTTGTAAAAAAAGTTAAGCCATCGAATGCTGACGTCAGTGACAACCCTTTTGATGTCGTCTGTTCATCATTTTATAACGGGGGTTTGACAGGAAAGGGTTAAAACTACACCGGCAGTAAAGAAGTGAATTGATTTTAGGGATAAAAAAAATCGACACGCTTTCGCAACAACCCTTACATCAAACCCAATATAATAATAATATGAGAAATAATAATATATTTTTTTACATATATTAAAATGCAGACGTTTTGTTACGGTATTTTCCCTTTTTTCGGGGAAGCCAACAATGATGTATGAGTTTGGTATACCCACCTCTCATGAAAGGTTTAAGACTATTTTTTTTGCAGGTACCTATTATCTTTCTATATTATCACAGTTTTTGAGTTTTATAAGAATACTAGGGGTCACCTGTCACCAATACAATTTTCTACCACCGGGGTGTTAGTTTTGTTAAGCGTGTTGCCTTCAAACAAAATCTCATTGCCAGGGTGGTTATCAGCCGCCAATTGACTGTAAGTGCCTATTGCCATTATAACAAAGACTCGATGCCAGGGTGGTTATCAGCCACCAATGATTGTAGGTATTTCCATTATAATAAAATCTCGTTGCCAGGGTGGTAACCAAACACCAATGACTTTAGGTAAATCCCAGTTGACACCCAGTTTGGCATAGCCTTTAAAATGGTAACACCGAATTTTCCGTACTCACAGATGACACCGGTCTGATTATACCGAATATTCCATATTCGCAGTTGACACCCGATTTGGCATAGCCTTCAAAATTGTTATACCGAATTTTCCATACTCACAGTTGACACCCAGTTTGGTTTAGCCTTAAAAATGGTTATACCGAATTTTCCATACTCACAGTTGACACACGTCTGATTATACCGAATATTCCATAGCCACAATTGACAGCCGTGACTATGAAAAATACAAGACCACAACTTAAAATTTCCGAACACCAGACAAAAATGTGCGCGAAAAGACCTTATTGACGCAAATAACAGGACAGTAGGTAGGTAGAAGGCCAACAATAATTGAAGATTCTTGGTCTTCTTTAACATATTCATTTTTCAATATGGCAATCCACTCTTGGTCATCTACGCCAACATCAGGCTGGGCCGTCTAACTATGGAAGAAATAAAAGTGTTTCTGTTATTTTAACGTAATAGTAAAAATTTGTTGCACTATAAATTATGCAGGTACTATTAATCATCTTTTTTAATATGACATTTATTATTATTTCAATTATTTGCATATTTTCATTTTGTATCGATTTTCTATCTAGGTACCTATTTTTTTGTCAAAAATTAAATTATTAGGTATGCTTTAATGTAAAAATGATTATTCTGTCATTTTTATGACATACAATCCTTAAAAAAATATGTTTATGATTTTTTTTATATAATATGTTTATAATGTTTATGATTTTTTTTTATTTATACCTGCTTTAAGATACGTAGGATACATATTTTTTTTAGACTTTGAGCTTGATTCGGAAACAGAAGTTATCTTTCAAATTGAAAATTATTTCGCATTCGCAATTTAAACAGCATAAGAATATAACTATTTCATTATCAAACTCGGGGGAAACAAGTTCGGCTCTATCTAGCCAACATGCATAATATCTTTTTGCGAAACAACTCCAGCATTACAAAACGTATACCAAAAATATTCTTAACTCTATATCCCTGGGTTTTGAGCAAAAACTATTCCCCACCCGACAAACAAACAAGCGATGCCAAGAAGAACCGTAGAACTTCTTAGAATGAAGAACATTACAGCATAGATTTTTGTTCTGACGATCCGTTTATAGAAACTTAGGAAGTAAATTCGTAAATTCCCCCCCCCCCCCCTGATTAAATTTCAGATTCGTTGAGAGCCGCACAGTACATTGAGTAAATTATTTTGATATAGGCGAGGCTCGATATTCTGACGAATATAATAATTTCTTGGAAAGCCTTTGATTAAGGGCGAGAAATTGAAGTCACCCTTATCAATCTTTTAATTAGAAATACGAAGAAGAAAGGAGTCTTAACCTTCCAATATAACAAATGACCCTTTTGGGATTACTGGTCGTGTTCGAAGGTTTTTAGAGATTTCTTGTGGTCTTTTTTCTTACTGAAGGAGCTAAGCTTGGAAAATCCTTTACCTTTGTCACGGGAATGAATGGCGATAAGATCTAAGCCACATAAAGAACGGCTCATTGTTAAAAGGATTGATTGCTTTGGTTCAAGGTGTGATATTGTTTAAGAAAACAGAAAATTCAAAAGATTAATTCTGACATTTTTGTCGACTCCGATAAAAAAGATTGATGTTACGGTCGATAATGTTTTCTTTTATATTCTTTGCATCTATTTCATTTTTATATTGTACTAACCACATAATTCTATACAATAACCTAGAATCCCGACTCGCGTTCAAAAAAGAAGCCGAAATACCTATTGCAATTTTTGACAGTTTGGTTCCCAAAAGAACGTGGAACGGCGTATATTTATTCAGTCGTTTTCTCGTGTTTTTTTTTTTACAATAAAACATGTTTTTACGTTGAAATACTTAAGTGAAATTAGATCATTTTTAAGTTTCATTATAAAATGTTAACATCATTTTTTACGTTCAGTTTTGACTACCGTACAGTCAAAATTGCCGTCCAAATCGGCGTCACTTTTTTACTATGAAGAGATATAGGAGTACTCCATCTACTTAGGTAGTTGTATATAAAAATCTATGTTACTAACCCAAGTTTTTCCTCAATTTACTCTCTTTTGCTATGGTTTATTAAAGAAATTGCCCTGTACAAATAAGTTGATAAATGAAAATGTATATTTACGCAAATAATATCTGAGACTAGTAGATGACTCTGTAAACTTCGAAACTACCTTAGCCTACCATCTACTTCTTCTAAAGTCACTCACAAACACAACGATCATCTGTTACGACATATTATATAATATGTCAGATGACAGGTATAAAAATCGCCTAAAAATACCCCCAATTTAATCAAAATATTCCGAAAACAACCCCCGCAGGACATTTGAATTTTCAGAATGAAGTTCAATGTAAAGGGCGAAAAAAATGAACTTACACTCGAATATGTAAAGATCTGTACACATCTCAACACGCGCGGTAACGTGACCAACGTAACGTAGCATGCACCGTATCAATATTCCATAGTACGCGGTTCGCGATGTGTACGGGCCATAACGAATTTATCAAACCGAACAAAGACATGTATAAAAATATAAAAAATGGATTAACAGTTAATTCTACTCTAATAATACATTGACGAAAAATTCGTTCGCAAAATTAAAATTGTCTAAGGTCACTACTATGCCATCTACATAATATTATTTTAGTCCGTTTATATTTTTGAAGGCGCATCAATCGTAGAAAACAGACGTTAAGGTCAGATATTAATATGCCCAGAGCCGTACAAAATGGTGGAGAAGGTTCTTAAATACAATTTGCTGCATTAACTTTAATATATTTACAGCTATTTAAAAAACTCTATTTTTTTAGGATCTTCATACAAATTTCTCAAAAACATAGCACAAATCACCCTCTATGGGTGGAATGCCTAATTAATTATCACACATTAGAGGGTGTAGGGAATGTAGCTAAGATTCAAACCATAGAGCTCTCTCTATGAAAACTTGCAAATTATGTCGGTCTTCTTCTTCTTCTTCGTTTCCTCATTACTGAGGGTCGTGACCCATGGAACTACTGATGGGTGCCTGTTGTGAGCACCAAACGCCTCCAATCCTCTCTGTCTTCCGCCGCCCGCATCGCCGAGTACAAGTCTCTCCCTGTTGCCTTTTTTTATCTGGTCACACCACCTTGCAGGTGATCTGCCTCTGCTTCTTCTGCCTGGAACGCCTCCGGTGATTTTAATTTTATCCAGGTTATCTGGCTCTCGTCTGGCAATGTGACCAAAGAAACTCAGCACCCGCCGACTACAGACTGCAGACATTCTCTCAGAGATATTCAGTTCTTTAAGAATGGAGTCATTTGTTCTCCTGGCAGTCCACGGGATCCTCAGCATACGACGCCAACACCACGTCGTTATGTCGGTAGGTTCGTATAATATTATGAGGTCTGTAAAAAAGTCATTCTTCTTTTTCTGTGCTTATGTCAGTTATAGAGATCTGTTAAGCAATGGGAAGCTAGACTAGAACCTGTTTAATTACCTACCGATCAAGCCCGACAATCGGAATCAAAAACGTAAAGCAAGACGGGTATAAGCTAGTAAATAAATAAATAAATATGCCAGATCGGACCAGTCGTACTCGACTTTCATGAGAACACCACCAATATAAGAAGGCCTAAGCTCTGAGTACAGGTAAGTTAATGCATTTATAGTCAAGTGCATACTGGGCCTTACAATGTGACGTCACAGTCTCAGCGCTAAGGCCATCTTATAATATAGGTGGTGTTGCACACGCTCAGCTAATCATTTTCATATAATGTAGGTAGGTATTTGGTACCAATACTATCTAAAGTGGCCAAAAATATTCGATGTAAACTTTTTTAAGTCATTGAAGTGAAGAAGTTTCCTCGTCATAAAATATTCTGAATGTATCACCGACACTTACCGACACAGTAATAATGATAAATTCCAAAAACACTTTATTTTACATCAAAATAGGGGTGGAAATCAACGCTTCGAAGGATCAAAAACCTTCAATCACAGAAATATGAATATTATTATACTCCTGAGGCATTTCATTTCAAACGCGGATATATTTTGTTCCTGTAAAGGTGCCACTTTTTACCATAGCGGTAATGGTTGCTCCAAGGTACTTATCCACCCGGAAGACCTGGTGACCATCGATGGTTATCGGTGAGGTTTATCGAGGTAAGAATTATTTGCCATGAGCTCCGTCTTATTGGTTATTGGTATTGATTCGAAGGCCAAGGCGTGCTGTTTCGTGGCAGAGTCTTGTGCGCTGTAAATATCTACTGTAGCACTGAACAACTTTAGGTCATCCGTGTAATCCAGATCGCACATTTAACCCATAAGACCATCTCTCTATGTTATTGGCTTACCTCTTGCTCCTTGCATGGACTTTTTTGCATTAAAAACAACGTTGTTCGCCGTTGCACCCAGCGTAGGCCCATCACTTTTACCATTAAGGAGAGGAGATAGACTAGGCTGGGACACGTGTTAAGGATGCCGAATAACAATTGGCCGAGGAGTGATCTTTTTTTCCTACCATCAAGGTTTTGAAAAGGAGAATGACCCTTATACTGAATCAGGAAACGGGTTGGCTAAGAGAACATACTTCTTCCCTTTTCAGTCCAAACAATCTTTGTAACTCTTATCCGTCAATTATATTTACATATATGTAACGTTTCCTGTTGTTTTCTTCATTATATGAACCGCCTTCTTTCACATAGGTAGCTTATAATTTCAATCTGTAAATCGTTGCTATGACGATACATAATCCGCGGGAAATGTCGTAGAAATGTGTGATACTTACTTGATCAGAGGTTTCTACAGATACTGCAGTGGTAAAGTCTCAACGAAGTAAAGAAAAATTCGGACTCTGTTACGGATGATACCACTGATTTATAGGACAATCAAACAATGAATGACCTCACAGATGTAAAAATAAAAAGAGTAGGTATTCAGTTTTAGTAAAATTACTTTTGCAAAATATTCAATTTATCACTTTTTATTAGTTATTCTCTTATCTGGGGCGGAGAAGAATCCAATAAATCACACATCGGAAGAATCTGTTCAGTCAATCTGGAGTTATAAGTGTTCGCACTACTAGCCCGACTTTCTTTTATAGTATAACTAGCTTTCCCGACAGATGTCCTGAGGTTCTAGTCCGAGGCGGCCCGTTCATATGTCCATAATGAACACTGGGCCCTCAGAAACAAAATACATCATTAATTCTATTGAGTTAAACTAATAAAATAATAACATTAAAATATTTCCAAAACATCCATATTTCATTCGTACTCATAGCTTAGGCGGGAAAAACGCGAGAATATATCTATGCGCGCGCAGACATTCTACCTCACCTATGAAGTGCTGATGCTGCGTGTCCACATAATTTGAAAGTGCCCGATAAATTTCTTGCCTTTGTAAATTTGTTGTCTTATTCCAGACCAAGTTCTGATATTACGCAGACAGGAGATCTGTCCTCTGCCCATGCCTTTAAACCCTCTATTTTGTTCAAATTGTAAAATGGTGCAAAAATCCCAATTATTCTTTCCTGTGAGCAAAATCACAGAAAGGGCACCATCTGGACCTTGATATGTTCGATCTGGAGAACATTGGCATTTCTGTCCATGGAATGTGACGCATTTGTCAGTGAATCCACATGCCCCTTACTTATAGTGCACCTTTGAGGCCGTGTCTCACAGACCAGTCATTGATCCACTTAACCATTCTTTGCCAATGTTTCATATTTTTGAGGTTTTCATCGAAGAATCTTCTTCATTTGTTGAATGCTGCATGAGACGCTTCTATTCTACGATGTAATCGATCGATGATGAAGATAGAAATCCCTAATAATGGTCTGACAGCGAAATAAAAAAGGGAGTAAGTCCACGGAGAAGTCTTGAACCGTAATAAAGTAACAATTGGCATTTGTTATCTTCAAAACTAACTTTAGAGCAAGAAGGAACGAGAAAGGAAAGGGAAGGAAGGTTGGACGGTGAGTTATTCTGTATGGAATTAACTCCCGCATTATTGTTTGCACATGCACTACATTACATCTACACCTTCTGTCCTAACCTAATGCGCTAAAATTATATTTTAATATTTTTTTTCTCATCTGATCTCGCTTTTCAACAATTCCAACTTCAGAGTCTGAAATCGTTAAATAGGAGTATTAAATCATTTTGATTTGGTCTAGTTTGTCTGTAACTATTTATTCTTTGCTTGGATATACTATAGAGAAATTTACAATATGTAGAGTAATGATTAAAAAAAAACTGTAAAGCTAAATTATTGATATTCTGATTTTGTCAGTAAGCCTTGAGGTTCAGGTTGATGGTTATTTAAATAGCACCTAATCTAACTGATGTTTAACATATAATTTTGATTAACTATTTAGACATTTGAGCAACAGTAGTGATCTAGGTAGGTATATGAAGAATTCATGGATCAATAAAATAAATCTGTCATTGTAGCTGAATGATTGCGAAATACCGTATGAAGAAACAAAGGCATTTTGAAAGGAAATAAAATGAAGAACTGGGTGAGAACGATCGTGACAAACGAACGCCCAAACCACGAGAACGAAGATTTACCTGAGAACCAATCGAAATGAAGACAATCCAACCCCTCGCTGGATTAACGCTTCCAGACAGAGAAAGAAACTCCGAAATTCAAGAAACGTGACCGATGTAGAGGATGTCGTGCGATGGGGAAACAAACAGAATATGCCCGTTAAAAATAGATGTACCTAATATAAAAACAGAGACAAATCAATACAAGGTCAAATTATGACAATACAATCATTGCTTACAGAAAGAACATGATAAAAATAAGCATACGAGTGTAAGGAAGCAAACGATTATTTCTCAATAAAGTTTTATCTACATACTAGCTTTCCCGCAAGACGTTGTCCTGTGGACCCTTTAGTCCAACCGGAAGCGACCCGTTCATTGTACACTGCGCCTCCAGAAACAAAAATAAGCTAAGTTATAACTAAAAAATAATAACATTAATTCTAATCGTCCATATTGCATTCGAATTCAAAGCTCAGACGGGATAAACGCGAGAATATAATTATATGCGCGCAATTTGGTTGACTTTGTATGAAAATTTCTAAAATAGTGGAGTAAGTAAAATGGGCTAGTAACTGCAGAGTGCCAATAACGTATGCGAGAATGAAAGGGCGCAGCTGCAGAAGACAATAATTTTGTTGTTAGATTTTTTCAAAGATGGCGTCGTATGAAATTCGTCCCATACTAACTTTTACTAAATATTGTATTTTGTATTATTTCTTATCCATTTTTTTCAACTATTTATTAGTTATTCTGTTATCCGGAGTGGAGAAGAATCCAATAAAACACACATCGGAAGAATCCGTTGAGCCGATCTCGAGTTCGCACTAACCCGACTTTAATATATATTAAAGATTTGAGTCTTTTCTGGGTGTAAAGGTTCCTTTTACGTTCATGTAAAAAAAAACTATAAGATATAAACAATAGTTACAAGAATAGAAAAAAAATATGCGAACTCAAAATCACACCATGAAAAATTTGTCACTAAGTAATTATTTTCAAATCATGGATAGTCACGTTTAAAGAATAGACAAAAACAAAAAGAGGGGACTCCAATTTAAATACCTATCAAGAAGATGAAGAAACTGACAATTTTGACGGGGCAAGAATAATAAGCTAGAGTGAATGGACATTTTTAGGATATTACGTTTGTCCTTTGAATCGTAAATTGGATAGCAGCTGATGGCGAAATAAATTCCATCTTTCCTCCCCTTGATGTACTGTCCCACGTTGACTGAGTGCGGAAACCATTCTCCAGAGTACATAGTTTGGATTGGAATGGGAGATGAATATTTCGCTGGAGCCTGCTAAATGGGCTGTTTTAGAATAGTTTGTCCTGGAAAAGCTTACATTGAAACCAAGGTTATTTTAGCATACAACCTTTTTCGTGTTTGAACGTTCAATTATTCGATTCTTGAGAAAATTTAATACAATATTCTACTAATCGTAATGGCTAGAAAGATTTTTAACGACGCCATATTCAGATGGATGGTGGAGCGGGAAATGGCGGGATATTCAAACTCATGACCCAAATTAAGCTAGATGAAAAAAAGACCACGTACACTACTGAAATGTACCTAATGTAACTCACCCACACTCTGATGTATTTGACATTGGTACAGACGCATATTATATTCTTTTGTTTACATGTATAACAGAAAAAACTTTCTACATACCAATCAACATTTCAAACTTTATGTGTCCATGTCAATGTTTTGGAAAGACATTTATTTGTGAAATAGCGCTTGCTCAGTATTTGACAATAGTATTCAAACTTTATAATTTAAATTAGTTATGGTCGAATTTCGAGCACTGGTCGACCACTAGTTTTAATAGATAGGTAATATGACCGAGCTTTGGTTAAATCAATGTTCCGCAAACTTTTTGTGTTCAAGGTACACCTACCAAATCAAGAAATCTCAGAGCTACACGCATGGTTTTATTTAAAAACCCTCTTCATCTAAACGCAGCGTTACATTCCCCCCTTTTTTTTTCTTTTGAGCACAGCAGCCAAATCTAAACCATGAGCCTCTAAAAATACTTGGGTCTCATTTTTTTTGCGGCACACCAACCGATAATCACGGTACGCCAGTGCGCCGCCGCGGAACACTGGGTTAAATCATTCAAAAGACAGCATATAAACGAGCTTCAAACTTAGTGTTCCAACAACAGGTGCCTAGCGCTTAGGTGATTACCAGCAACTTCCAACTTATGTATGTATAGATTTGCATCCACCGGCTTACACTCCTACCTAGTTGTTTCTTAAACTTTACGATATTAAGACAAATTTACATGTACCATCTAAATTAGTTTATAAAAATCTTAATTGGTTTAACCTTTTTCAATCCTTAAAAATTGAGTAAGTATATAGGTACCAGGTACAAATTATTTAATAAGTCCTGCTCACCGAACTTCCTGTAATGAAGCCTCTTTAAGGCTTTATTCTTTCCTGTTATTCGCCATTATTAATTTAGGTAAGATCAAAAGAAGGCTATTTTATATTTATTTTTTCATCATTATTTGCTTCTTATGAGGGCTAATTTAATTAAAAAAAAAGAAAAAAAGGATAGGTATCATTTTTCTCCCAACTTATCAACCTATTGGAATTAATAATTTTTAAATACGAAATTAAATATGAAATTAAGCGGGCTTCAGGAGCTTATGAAAGAAATAGGGTAGGTAGGTAGGTACGCTTTTAAAAACGTACATTCATACACATTCCTACAGTTTTGACTCTAAGATTTTTTCAGAAGGGAAAACGCTTGTATTCGTCACATGCCTCCTTTTTCTAAGTTCGATTTTGGGTTTAAATAATTAATGTACCCAAACCGAGGTTCATTTCAGTGTATTTTTTTTACAAATTTGTGTAAATAATTGTACTGAAATTAGTACCTATATTTAGCGGTTTTAAACCGTCAAATAACTTTAATCCTTTGCAGAAATCTTGATGAATAAATGTCGATTTTTTTGCTTAGTATTAAAAAAGATAGCTACGTCAGCTGTTTTCGAGAAAAAGGGTCAATTGCTTTTAACATATAAATAATAACTTAACCCTAGAAAGATAATCATATTGTGTAGTACGGAAAAGATATTCATGCGTAAAATTGACGCATGTTTTTTAATTAGCTGCAGGTCGAGGTTTATAAATTATTTTTCTACATTTTTTTGTGATTATTTATTAACACATATTTAAAGATAATAATACAAAAGAAAATTTACTTATGCACTTTTATTTATTACAAAAAAAATCAAAAACTTAAACTTCTTCTAGAAATCATCGAAATTTTTTAACACTTACTCTTTCATACATAAACTGATTTTTTTAATACAATAATCAACTTTTTTCAACACAAATCCAACAATTAGCATATCTTACGAATATTAGGAAAATATAGTTATAAAATATCTGTTACAAACAGCTTTGGAACATTTCAACGACATAATATAATTTTTTAACATTTTTTGTAGGACCCTTTTGCCTTTCGCCTTATTATCGAAGGGCAAAACGAACAATAAATACTTTTTTTGCTACTGGCTCATCTTCTTTCTTCATCTAGCTTCTTCTGTGTCGCTCTGGACGTTATCTTCACTGTCTGTATCCTCACCGAGTAGCTCGTCATCGTCCTCCATGAAAGAGGCCAGGATATGGTCTTCGTCTAAGTTTTTATTCCCCATTGTATAATATTTTTACATAAAAAGAAAATTACAATATATGTTTAATATTAAAAACTTAAAATTAAAACAGATAAGTAGGTACATAAACTAATAAAATTATCACTTAAGTCAAAATCATAAAAGTCACTTAAAAGATAATCATGCGTAATTTTGACTCACACGTTCGTAATATTTCGAAATCGGTGACACTTACCTTGCGTACACCTACACCATACGGTAGTTCCCAGGGACAATGGAGATTACCTAAACGCACGGATCTGGATTTGCGTTACTTAGAAAAAGAGAGCAATAATTCGCAATCGCATGCGTAAATTTTACGCAGACTATCTTTCTAGGGTTAACAAAAGTATCTTTGGTGATTTTTTAATGCAGTCACTACTTCTAGTTTCCGTCATCTCCCTACCACATGAATCAAAATCTATAATAATAAAGGAAAGTGCCTGACTAAATGACTAACATACTCATCAACGCACAGCCCAAACGGCTAATCGTAGAGCAGTGAAATTTGGAAATCAGGTAGGTTTTAATACAAAACCTTCCACTAAGAAAGGATTTTTGAAAATTCCATCCCTAAGGGGGTGAAAAATAGGGTTGAATGTTTTTCAAAGTATGCGAATATCTCGGAAACTAGACATGGTACGAACTTGAGATTTGGCATAATATTATGAATTCTCCTATAGCAATGAGTAGTAGCATATTATTTGGCAATTTTTCTAAAATTTTACTTAAAGGGATGAACAAGGGCACTAGGTATATAGAAAAAGGGATGATTTTTTAGTGTCTCCTTATAAGTTCAAAACTAGTATTATATAAAATTTCGTATGTTTAAGATTCGCGTAGTAATTAAGTAAAAGTGTCAAAACGGGTGTTTGCTTGTGGAGCTCACTATATTTTATTATTTGACTTAAACTTTTTTGTGAATAACTCCGATGGTAAAAGTCCAAACTAACCATAACATTATTGTTACAATAGGTTTTAGTTGTTCGATGACATTTTATGGAAGTATTGTGAGTGACACGATTATGTCGAATAAAGGCACAATGTTATCAGTATTTGAAGATTTTCCCCAAGTTTCGGGAGAATCGTGACAAGATACATTAATGATCCTTGTTAAGCCATCTTCTATGGAGTTTGAGGGTTGAATATTTCGCAAACGGCATTATTATTTGGCACAAACCTTCGGTGGGTTCTATTCGACTGTTAATAATCATAATTCGATTAACAATGTAAATCATTTCGAGTGGATGCTTTCGAAACGAATCCGTCGAAATGTAAAAAAATGTTGGAATCGTCAGTAATTTGATACAAAACTCAAAAATCACACGCACACGATTTACCTTATACGGCACTACTTTTTTTTACATTTTTGTTGGAATAAAAAAAAGGCGTTTACCATGAGAAATAAAAAGTAATGTATCTACCTACAAATATATGTGGCCAAAATCGTTTTCAATAATTAAAATTTATTAAATTATTGTCACAACGTTAAAATCATGCATACAGCGCCACAATCATCCGTTGACAGCACTCGCATTGGTACCTACTGAAATTAGCCCTCGCGGTCTCTCTCGGATATCCACCCACAGTCATATCGTGGGTCAACTATTATTCCCCAGTTGTTGAGCATGTTGCCACAGCAACTATGACCCGACTTAGGAGTTGTTGTCCACTAACTTCGATGCTGTTTGAAGTCTATAATGGTTACTCCATATTGGAGATCGTTTCCAAGTATCCAGTACTGTGCTGCCTATTGGAGCTGGATCCCTTACATGTTCCATTAGTTTGAGCTCGTTATGTCCTTCAGTTACATATCATTCTTCAAGGCTCTCCGTCTTCAGAATTCGGGCGGGGATGTTTGAAAATATGTGCTGCTTGGGGGGGGGGGGGAGGGAGGAAGTATATAAAAACCTCCTTACGTTTATATACATGTAAATTTGAAAGCAGCAAAACAATATTCCTTTTCGAACTTTTATACAATGGTTAATATGATTATACAATGGATAATGTACTTTCTTCGTGTGAATTCTAATTTATACTCATTGAAGATTTTCTTATTAAATGAACTATTATAGTTGTATTTATTTATTTATTCATACACAACATTACAGTGATAACAGACAACAAATGGAAATGCTGCCCAAATAGGCCAAGCCTGTACTAGGGCAAACATAAAAATAAATTGATTATAAAGCAATAAGACATATTATTATGAAAAAAGTATTAAGTATATTGAATTAGTAAAGGAATTTTAATTTTAAAAAGATAAAGGTAGGTGTATAGGAACTCAAAGAATTATCTAACAACCAATGACTCTAAAAATCCATTACTGATGTTCGATTTTTGAATGGAACAAACCACCACGGGCTTACGACCGTCTTCTACTGTTGTTTCGAAGGCTGGCTTAGTGTGATCACTTTACGTTAACAACGTTCACCATTAGGTGGTAATGTTTGAGTCTCCGAAACTCCTAATCATGAGAATTCTCGACATGTTCAACATGTAGAAAAATCTCATGTATGCAACAAATAAATATAAAATAATAATAGATGAAATATAGAGATAAAAGTTGGAAATTATTGAGAACAAGAGAGCAACCAAATTTAAAGACTGCGACTGCTGTCATGTATTAGGCGCCAGGATATGACTATATCCATTTTTGTTAATGTCTCATATTTATTGCCTATTGGCTCTGTTATATAGAAACTCGATTTTTTAAATAATATTAAAGTTTCTAACGGCACTTCAATTATTAACCAGCCCAAAACGGCACTGCCTCCTTTCATTGGAATCCGCAAAATGTAGGTAGGTACCTACGCAACATGTTGACTAAGCTACGGATGAATTTATGACGCGGAGCGTGAAATCACCATTTGGTGCGACACAATAAAGCATGCCTTCATTGTGTAGATATACGTATAAACTATGAGAATAATAGTTATGATGATAATTGCAGACGTAATCATATCTTTAGTGGAGGAATAATTTGGGTTTGTCCTGCTGTTCTAACTATGAATAATATGTCATTCGAATTGTGTAAAATGTATAATTAATTATCAATCAAAACAATGTTATTCTGATTGATGTACTTGTTTTTATAAATCATAGGTAGCTCTTTGCATCCGCATTCCATCAATCGGAAAGAAGAAGAATATGTTTGATAAATCCGTTTTAACTCTTGCAAGCAAATAAATTGTCATCAAATACAGCTAAGTCATGCATAATTCATACAACGGGCTATTAGATAGATGCAATGTTGAACTCGTAAACCTTTCGTCACACTAACATTATCCTCACCACACGCTCTGAATATTATGATTTCTATAGGAGCTCTGGATGATTCAAACAAATAATAGTTGGTGCTTGCAATAATCATAAGGCTGCAAGGGGGTCTGCGAATCACAGTAGTTTCAGTAGTGAGGGGGGGTTTATTCCATTGTATGCGCGGAACATTGCAATGGTGATGGTGGTGGGAAAATAGTTCTTGGAGTAGTAAATCTAGTAGGGAGTGGTAATAATAATAATTCTCCAATAACAATAGAATCTGGTGGAACAATAACATGTGCTTAGAGAAACGCATCCTTCTAGTAGAAAACGATTTCCGGCAGAAATTTATACGCCAGAGGTTCTTTATTGTAGTTTCTTTTTTAGAAGCAGATTACTGTCTGTGAAAAACTGCCATTTTTGATCCTGACAAATGACGAACTCTGAAAATGTGCATGCAGTGCTCTTCTTATTAGAAGTTGATTACACTAAGCCACTCATATTAGAAGTTGATTACTAAAAAAATGTTTGTTTAAGTTTTATTATGAGAATAAGAAAGGTATAGAGAGGCTTCATTGATTGTCCTATAAATAATTTTTATAGAACCTTGACATGTAAGGCGGTTCCTAAACTTTTATTTAATGTCTTGAAAAATTTGAAATATCTCTCCCACCTTTCATTACATCCTACATAAGAATATTCAATCGCAACATATTATCGTATAAATTTGAGATTAAAAAAAGATAGTTATGTGAAAAATATGGTTATGCATGCGGAGAGGCCATATAAGAAGCCATAATAGGGCATACTACCGGTTTATTTATTGAAATTATGAATGGGTAATTATTATGATTATGTAAATTGTATGTGGAATTTAATTTAAATTAGACATTTTAAAACAAAAGCTTACTTACTTACTTTCCGAGTCCGTGTAAGAGCTAAGTTTCCCATCCAATATGTAGCAGCAGCAATCGACTTGTCATTCGCCTCATACATGTCGTTCAGGTCGCACCTCTGTTCCAAATCTGGCACTCATCTCATCATCCTGGACCTCTCCACAGTCACAGCTTACATCCTCCTCCAGACTAATACACCACCTGTGCAGGTTCTTCCTGCACCTTGTGACACCATATTTATTTATTTATTTATTTACATACGGCAAGGCCATTTACATGTTTATCAATTATACAGGTATATAAAATAAAATATGACAGACACAATAAAAGCACATAAAACAAACTTTAAACTCACATCCAAAGAATCACAGATAAATAAAATAATATCAAATTAAGACAATAAACTATAACAATTAAAATGCATGAAAAATGAACAATAATCAGAACTAAGCTACAAGCACAATGCCGTACATATTAAGTATATAACACGTAACCTATTTTGTGTCTTCCATATGCCGTAGGGTAAAAGATGTCCCAGTCCCATAGCCTCAGACAACATGACCTGCCTCCCGCTATACTGATTAATCCAACATTCTTGGCGAGCCTTTTCTGGTGGTATTTGTAAGGGAGATGTTGTTTGCAGGAATCTTTTGCGAGATTTCAGTCTTGTCATCGGGGGCTCGTGACCAAAGAGAGGATATCTTGGGTCTTCCTGCTGTTTTGTCCCAGCTGTTTTGTCCTGTTTTGACCAATCCTAATAATCGGGTATAGTTCATCCACGCGGGTTGGTTGTAAGCACCTAGAAACTATTCTAGCTGTTTCGTTTAGAAGCCTCGTCTACATGCCTCACATGGGCAGAGGAGAACCAAACAGGCGATGCATACTCGGCAGCAGAAAAACACAGTCCCAGCGCAGAAGTCCTCAAAGTAGGTGCCCCTGCTCCCCACGTAGATCCAGTCAACTTTCTGATGATGTTATTTCTGCTACACACCTTTTGTTTTGCTGCCGTAACACTACGAACATTTTATTCTTTTGGACAAGTACAAATCATCCTTAATTTTTTAACTCTTTCACTGCCGAAAGTACTAAAATCAAATCGGGAAAGGGACAGTGAAGTCTTGGCGTTTACTGCAGATTAGCGCAGCTTAGATACCGCAGTATACTAGCCGCTCACAAAATGTATGAACCAAGTTTTTTACCGTAGGTATTATAGTCAGTTATATTGAAAATTAAATTTTGCTTTGTGTACCGGTCGTACAATTGGATGTTGTTTTTTTCTCTAGAAAACCATGAGATGAAAGATGTTCGCCACTCACTAGTTAATTTTATTTTGCACTTATTGCTACAACTTGTCCAGTTGCATTTTGGCTTGGTCTTTCAGTGGCGCATATCAGTTCAGTATGAAACGACAATCTGTTCATATCTCTCCATGATCATAGGGTAATCCTCAAGTAGGTACTCACTTTAAGCCTATAGCAAGGGTAAGTCACTGCGCTATATGCAACCTCATAAGCGCGGATGTTTCACGTAGTAGGAATGCAACAACAGCTCCTAGCATTAGACATATTGGGCTGCACTCACTTGCGCTGAGATGCAACCAACCTATTGTATGATGAAAAACAATTAGATATCAAACATTATGATGAAAGTATTACTTAATATCAGCTCTTCATCGGCGAATAATGTGTTATTTCAGGTCAGTAAAATGGACAAGAAATAATATAAAATATAATATTGAAGTTAGTATGGAACGAATCTCATGCGACGCCATCTTTGAACAAATCTAACAACAAAATAATTGTCTTCTGCACCTGCACCCTCTCTTTCTCGCATACGTAATTGCCACGCTCTTACAGCAGCCATTTCACTCACTCCACCGTTTCGGGCGTTTTAGATATTTTTCATACAAAGTTTACCAAATAGCGCGCAAATAATAATATTCTCGCGTTGATCCCGTCTGAGCTTTGAATACGAATGACGTTTTAAAATTAATATTTTATGTTATTATTTAATTAGTTTATTTTTGTTTCTGGAGGCGTAGTGCTCATTATGCACATAATATGAACGGGCCGCCTCTGGTTAAGACCAAAGGGTCCACAGGACAACGTCTGTCGGGAAAGCTAGTAATTAATAAAACTTCTAAGTATTGAATTTTTTTCTGATCGCAAACTTGCGTTAAACTATGTCATATTAAAAAATGTTAACCTCGCCCTTTCAATGTCCCTAATCTATCCCTCGCCCTTGGCCTTTTACCCATTGTCCCCAGCCGAGCCTGCACATATCGTTTCATAGGTTTTTTTCCCTTTTTCTGTTGTTTGTCTTACTTCTTACCATATCGCTGTTAATGTCTACGTACGTATTATATTTAACTGGTGTTTTTGTTTTCCATAGAATTTGTTTAATTATTTTTTGTACCATCATTGTTTGAATGTCTGTTTAATAAAATTCAGAGAAGACGCAAAAAAGACTAGGATACCTGAACCCTATCTGGGGGGGGGGGGGTTCAAGCAGCTGGTATTCGCCCTGTGATGACACAAGCGAGCCCAATGGAGAGCTCGTATTATCTCCCTATGTCTCTCAGTGGGGTTCGGAGGGAGATTTTTGTAAAATACAAATCCAAACTCCCTCAAGGCCCCACTTAGGGAGGCAACAAGAGCTCTCCATTATACGCTCGATCTTACGCAATGTTTATGACCTCCTCCCACACCATGTCTAGATTCCTCAGATCTGCTTCAAAGGAGCGTTACACAATATGAGAGGGTCTTCCTCGTCTTCGGGACCCTGATGGGAAGAAGAATAACGTTCTCTTCGACCAACTGTCATTCGGCATCCTTAACACATGTCCCAGCCAATTTCATCTCCTCCACATAATGTTAGAAGTGATAGGCTCACGATGGGTGCGCCAACGATTAGCGTCTTTCGTGATGCGGTAGTATCATCTTACACCTAAAATTCTCCTGCGGCACTTAATTTCGAAACCTGAGACTTTTTGTGCCTGGGCTTTGGTCAGGTGCCAGGACTCACTTATACAGGAGAATGGGCAACACACACGCATCTAATTTAATTTTTGTAAAAAAAAAATCATTATCAAAACTATAAGATCCATAAATTAAAAATGTGAAATTCCGTGACGTGAACTCTTTTCTCCAATTTCAATTTTCTCCAATTTTTGCTGTACAGACCCGACAAACCGTGTGTAATTTCCATAGTATGAAAGAAACTTATAATATTGCTGTCAGTTTCAAGAGAGACCGACAAACCTTTGAAAAGAAGCAAGTTGTGTTGTCTATAATGAAAGAGGAAACTCAAGTCGTTCGAAAATAGAGTCACATCCGCTAGAGAATATAATAATTTATACTTTCGACTGAAAAAACCGCAAGATGGAAGACTTCGTTCGAAAGTTTTCGAGAAAGCTGTGGTTCGCGTGTTACATCCAACCGTTTATTTATTATTGTTACAAAGTCAGAAGTTTTAACGTTTTTGACTTTCTCGCTTGGTTAAAATTAACCAGAGGTTTCAAACTGCTTGATTATTATCTATAATATAAAAGAAAGACCGGTTAGTGTGAACACTTATAACTTGAGATCGACTGAATAGATTGTACAGATGTTTGTTTAATTAGATCCTTCTCCACTCCGGAACAGAGAATAATAATTAAAAAAATCGAAAAATGGATAGCAAATAATGTAAAATACCTATTTATTTATTTATTCATACATAATATTAACAGTGATAACAGACAACAAATGGAAATGCTGCCCAAATAGGCCAAGCCTGTACCTACTAGGCCATATACCTTAACAGTTCATAAAAAAGAATAAGTATCTAAAGGAGACGAGGACGATGAAGACCCTCTCATACTGTGTTCCGCTCCTTCGAAGCAGAGCTGAGGAATCTGGACATGGTGTGGGAGGAGGTCATTGGCGTTGCGCAGGATCGAGCGCAATGGAGAGCTCTTGTTGCGTCCCTATGCCCCTTAGTGGGGTCTGAAAGGAGTTTGGATTTGGATTAGATCTAAAGGAACATACATAAACATATAATTTTAAAGTTGGTATGGAACAGATTTACTGACAACAACGCCATGTGTGAAAAAATCCATAACAGCATAATTTTCATTTACCATTGAGTTTCAAAACATTGATACGCAAATTTTTGAGGAAATTTTTTTGAAATTGAAATTTTTTGAAATTTTGTTGCGCTGTTTCTGTGTATATACGAGTATATTCTGTAAATACAACAAAGATTGTATTTTTGTTTGCTTATGTATAAGTATTTGTTTATTTAATAAAAGTTATATTTTAAAACCCATCAGACGATCGAATTTACGTCTGTCCGTCTGCCCAGTTAGGACTCGTTCATTTCAAACAATGTTATATGTTTTGACAGAACGTCCGCGTAAGCAGTTTGTATTCACAAAACTATCGGAATCTAATGTTAATCCTATCTTGAACTGGATCATTTTCATATTGATATTTCAAACATAACGAATTTTTAAGATATCTACTAGATATCTTGTTTTGTGAATACCAATCCGCCATTTTATGATTGTCAATCAAGATAAGAGCGTATTAATACTGCTACGAGAATAAGGGCACAGGACCTATGACAAAATCTACTCTAATTTTCTTAACTCAATCATCAATCTCTTGTGTTTTCCCTATAGTTATGTAAGATATCATCATAATGAACATCGAAACAGTTGCTAACATTTGTGTAACAAAACAATAAACTGCGTGTTATTTAATCCGGCAAAAAAAAAAACTTGTCAAAGGGTGTATTATACAATATCGCATTAAGATGGGTCTTCTATTATTTTCACAAGAGGAAACCCTAAAAATGTCGGTTTGATCCTGAAAAGATTAAAAAATATCCTAAAGTAATATTATTATCAGGGGATGAAATTCGAAGCAAATTGAAAACTTTTCAGCCACTTTGAAGGGTGAACTTTGTTGATTATATAATTTAAAGTTAGAGGCAGGTGGTGCCACCATGTCTGAAAAATGGAAATCATTTTAAATTTCAAGCAAATATATCTTAAGTTGACTCGCCCACCAAGCGGCTGAATTTTTGTGTAAAAAATATTTGAAGGTGTACTTATATAAGAAGTAAGCGGACAGAAAAAAAAAATCAGTACTTAAATCAAAGAAATATAAAAAATCACTAAAAAATTTCATAATACGTTTATAAAGTTGTATAAAATTCAATTATATATCTTACTAGCTTTCCCGAGAGACGTTTTCCTGTAGTCCTTTATATGAATATTGTTTCTAAATTTGTAATTTATTAAAATGCTGTTTCTTCCAAAACCATGCCTATTGCATTAAAGTATTGTAGCAAAGATGAAAGAATACCAGCAAAAATTGTTTGAAAATGGATAATCATCATAGTATTTTAAGTCCTAGACTAATAAAACTAAAAATTCAAGTTTCATTTTATTTTCTCACAGGTATGAAAATGTTCGCTCAGTATTCGTTTAATCTTGATTCAGAGGTACCTACCTCCTACTTTGATTTTAAATACGATCTTGACAAAGGTGTTTTCGGTCATAATTAATAGATGTCGAGAAATTAATGGAGATCTCTAAAGGAGGGGAAGAGATTTCAACACATTGGATACCTATTTGTAGAGGAACAATGTTTTTCAAAGAAGAAAAAAACAATTTTGGAAATCTAAGGGAGCTTCTTATAAAATATAAGCTGACTTTTTTACACATCTCATTTAATTCATAATTAAGTGACTTTTTTGCCGAAACACCGCTATTTATTTATTTATTCAAACAGAAACGGCGTATACGATTTTTGAACAGTAATTACATAGAAATGAGCAACAACGTAACAAATTACAATAAAATTATAATAAAAATAGTAATGTAGGCAACAATTAACAATTCTAAAACAAATACAAAAAAAAACAATGTAAAATCATATAACAAAACAATTATTACAATACAATCTGAATTCAAATTATTAAAGCTATAAAAGTGGCAACACTATGGCTATAATATTCATGCAATATAAATCTTCAGCCAAAAATAACAGTAACTAAAAACAATTTAAAACCCTATCAACTACAAAATATTACATTCACAACAATTCGAGTTCATTCTCTCTACATGCCCAAACCACCTTTAATTTATTAACTTTCATTCTAGTCACTACGCTAACATCCACTCCACATTATTAATTGGTTGCTATTGTTATTTTTTTTTATATATCTATTGTTTTTAAATATTTGTTTTAATCTAATGATGATCGATTATTATCTTATAATAATGATAATAATAATTTTATTTGTATTAAAAGTATAAAAACAATAATAATAAATCAATAAAAATAAACCGTTAACAAAATCGTTAATAATCTTTATTGCTATTTCCGGCCAAGTTATAGTTAGGTTATACTAAGCAGCCATCAGGATTCTGTCTCTTCCGGTTGTCACGCACTCCTTTGTTCCATGTAACTATTGACGTGAACGCTGGCCAGAAACTTGTACATCCTGCCCAGCGTTCGATTACATTGATAATTAATTCACCATAAAGGCTTCATTTCCTAATCGTGATATTTTTTGTTTACCTATATAGACTACCTGACAGTGCTGGTCGGAGCCCTTTACACTGCAACCAGCATTGCTCTTGAATGATGTTCTGTTGACTGTTTTCTGTCTCTGTATGAACTATTGATTATTATTTTTCTTCAAAGTCACCAAAATTGATCCCCCCTCCCTCCACAAAAAATTAAAATAAAACATGATATTTTTATTTGTGTTAACCGTTAGCCTAGATTTTTATGATATTATTATTTAGAAGTTGGTTGTGATTATGATTGTATGAATAGTTTAAAATTTATTGCAAGTAAATTGAGCTTATTAATCGACTCAACTGGTTTGAAGTGGTTGATAGACCAGCGGTTACGACGCCGGCTTTCGCACTGTTTCGTGCGGAGGTCGTGGGTTCAAATCCTGGCCGTGTCGACCATTTCCGCTTTCACGACACAAGCATTTGCTTACTGTGAAAGATGTCAAAAGTGATTTTGTGTTCACTTCAAGTGAGCACAGATTCATTTCATAAAAAATAAAAATAAAAAAACTTTGAACCTAATCCAATTAAAAACGAAATAACTATTGAAGTTTTTGCTTCTAATTAAATAATACAGTTTTAACTTTTCGTTTTAAGGCGAAGAAAACTTAACGCCAGTTAAGTTCTATGCGGCAAAAGTTAACTAACGTTTAATTATTGAATTACAGAGGCGGATGTCTTAATAACAAATTTATGTACTATTTAATAGGAACTCTATTTGAAACGAGTTAATAATTTCAATTATACAAAAGTTGTATAAAGTCAATAAATATTGTAGAATTGTTTACAAACACATTACAATTTGCACTCCCCAAATAACGATAAATAATTATTGTCAAAGCAGCAAAACCTAGAAACGTGTAGGTAATTGATTGTTAGATTTTCGTATAAAGAGGATATAAATCAACCCTTAATGGTCTCAATTTTAGTTAACCGCATTTAGAACTGCGGACCATTTGATATTTTTCTTCCTGTAGCAACAGTTGTATGTAGGAACTAAATAATTTAAATAAAACAATTGATTTATTATTCCACAAATTATTTACCCCGACTATGCGCAGGCACAGGTCCTGCATGGTCACATCAGGTGACTAAGAAAGTGATAGGTATTTTAAAAGCAACTTACAACTTACAGACAATAAGTATGAAAAAGGTCTGAATGTTTTTGTCATAATATGTATAAAAATGGAGGGTTTCGTTGCTTTCATATTATGATCCTGAGTGGGGTGTAAAGGGAGATGTTTCACGTAAAGCTGTACCACTAGTATAAGTTTTCGATGATCGAAAGAGTTTCGAAAAATTTCCATACAAAAATGATTGACACTATTTGCACGCTAATAAGCGCTTGTTTTCGTGCAATTAGCTTTCGATTAAACTCGTACTAGCCCCACAGTAGTGTTTCAACATAATTCCGAGTTCTGGACGAACTTATCCAATTATTATAATATGAGATATTAACCACATGTTTATGAATTAGGCTTTTAAATTAGTTGCCTTAATAACATGTCAAAAAAGCTTTTTTTTTCGGAAATATTTACTTAAATGTTTAAAATAATAATAATAATTTATAATGATTTTGGGATGCGGATCAAACGGTTTTCGTCTCGGTTTCAGTTAAAAGTTTGTAACCATTATTTTGGGATCCATTAGGCGGGCGCCCACTTCCTTATTGGCTTTCAGCGACCGGATATGCTTCATTCTCTCCGGAGGATACAAAACAACTCACCCCATCTTCCGACGTTCAATATATCCGTCAACAAATAAAACTAAAACTCAACAAAATGGTTTTGAAAAATGTTTATAAGTTTTATTACATCCGAGTTCATGATGGTTAGTTTTTATACTATAGATTTCTGTACAAAAACTAAAAATCATTAAAGTGTTTTGCCCTCCTATATTCTTGGATGCTTCAGTATTCTTAGTTTTCATTCCATTCAGACTTCATAAACAAACAAAAGAATATTATTACTTTGTCGAAGTTTATATAAACAACTGCAAAGGTTAAATAATGTGACCTGATGGACCTCATCTAACGCGACAAGAAAATTAGACGTCCTTAAAACGTATCCTCTCTCATTTTCATCTTCTCTATCTCATTTTTTTTCTCTTCTTTTATCTAATTTTTTCTACTTTCACCCTTTTTCCTCACTGTGTCGCATAACACCTCGGTAAAATAATATCTCTGTATAAAAAATGCAGCCCTATTTTTTAACGTTGTCTTCGCATCAGGCGGGAACAACTAGATCTGTTCTGTATATTTGTTGGGTTTGCTTTTGTCAGGAAAAGGCTTTTAGAAAAGAAGAAAATGAGAAAGTTACGCGATACATTAGAAAATTTAAGAAAACTTAGCTTAGCTTAATTTAAGAAATTTTAGAAAAACTTTCTTAGTGCTTTTTACAATATAAGAATAATTCTTACAATATGTTTTGAACTTAAATTGATGTTTGAGAGAATCTTACCCCTATTCGCTTTCAGATCCGCTAAAATATTAACAATCCACCAAAAAAGTGCATGAAAAAAGTAACTTTTAACTGACTGTTCCACTTAAATTATCACGATTCCTCTAAAATGACCCGCTATTCGATCAATTTAAGCGGCACCTTAGAAAGACCCGCCAAATTTTTAGAGGAACCGCTTATATTATGTCAAAATCGTGTCTTTTTTTCAGTCACCTCTCATTAAAACAACAATCAAAACAAAATAAGTTATTATTTTCAGTAAATATATCATTTTGCTCTTGTTTTCATCGCAAAAGATACGTTAATAGTGTTATGTTTCTTGATCAAGATGAATTTGTTTGAGAAAAAGGAAATTTGGCGGCCATGATGATAATTTTGACATAGGTAAATTATTTGTTTGAAATCACTTGCAGCTATATTCACTTCGATCGATTTCTTAAGGTATATCGCTCGGATTGGTTGAAATCACATAGAATTGCCCGCGAAATTCAAAATTTTAGTTGATGCTAATTTTTAGCGGATCTGATAGGGAATTCGGGGTATCTGTCTGTTATTTGATATTTGGTGCGATTAACAGAATACAGATACAAAATATAGGTATGGCTTAAAACAGTAAAGTTGATGCATCGGTCCAAATACCTACCATTGGTTAAAAGTTAATTATTTGTCATTATACAAATTCATAATTAGAACCATAGACAAACGTATGTTCAGACGCAGCTAGTAATTAAGAGGTGAGCGTTGTAATGAAACTGATGATAAAAATGATCTATAAATAAAATAACTTCTATAACGTTATTCATAAAACGATACTTGTAACTATTAGCCTAATATTAAAATCAAAAAAATGTTAGTTTACACCTCTAAGCTATTCGTCGTCAGCCCGTAGCGGTTTGTTCCATTTAAAAATCGAACATTAGTAATCAATTTATAGAGTCATTAATTGCTACTTTATTCTCTAAGATATTCGTCTAACGTAGCTGTCAAATGAATAAATAATAGCTATAAGTGAATTTTCAACTTTTCGGATACCAAATTCTCGCGATGATTATTTTTTGGCTTGGGAAATAAATAAGCTTTAAGCCTTTAAAAATAACGTAAATGAAACCGTTTTGTAACGTTTTTTTTTTAATTACTTCCGTTATTCCCGCATCTACTAGTAATTGATAAATTTTAAAATAAGTGCACGGTTGTTGATTTTCTGATAAGTATCTGTTGAGATCGAGAAGGCAATGATTTGTATACCGCAACTGAGGCTATCTATTTTAAAAAGAATAAATCACCCAACACTTGTACAGCGAGTAATAAAAGTAGCACTGGATCACAGCTTGGCGATTTATCTTTGTTAAGATTTGTATCAAATAATATTATTATTATCCAGCGAACATTAATCCAAATAATAATAATTTATTTATAAACTCTTTTTGCGGACAACCTTATTTATTTACTTCGTGGGGGAAAAACGTCCGCGATAGAGATTCAAATCTTCGAACGAAAGCGAATAAAAGAACGTCAGATAGAGCCATCTATAGAAATAGTTTATAAGCTATCGATTTTCTTACGATACCTAATACTTATTCAAATTTTGTAGGTACTTTTTTATATTATTTGAATATAGAATGTCAAAATAAAAGTAGGTAGGTACTTAAGAAGATAAATCAATGATGTTTATAAATTTTTAAATAATTTAACCTTAGTCAAAACTTAATGATGAGTTTTACTATTAGGAAAAACTCTGTAAGATGTTCAAACTACGTACTTAAACGGGATAGTCGAAAGTGCAATGAAAAAACTCGTCAAGAAGAAACAAAAAGGCCTATGTTTCAAGATTGAGCGACACGTCTGTTCTCGAAATTTTTTTCTTTAGTAGACCCGTTGAAAGGAGGCGCATTGGGGAACCTTGGCCGAGATGGCTCTATGGAACGGAAAGGGACCTCGAACTGCTGTGGGTAGACGATTGGCGAGGCATGGCACAGGGTGGACAAATCTTCTAAAGGAGGTCAAGATTCACACAGGGTTGTAGCGCCACGGATGTATGTATACATGGAAGAGAAATATAAAGAAGCGTGTTCTAATTAAAAATCAAACATCTGTAATTTATTGTAAGTCATTAGTTGTTACATATTCGTTAAGATAAATGGTCCTGAAAAATGGTCACAAGAATCTAGACATAATTATAAACGCTGTGCACCAACAAAATCAATAGGCAATAAAGATAAGACATTAACAAAAATGGATATAGTTATATCCTGGCGCCAAATACATGACAGCAGTCGCAGTCTTTAAGTTTCGTTGCTCTCTTGTTCTCCAACCAAGTTTCAACTTTTATCCCTATATTTCATTAATTATTAAATATCTACTTGTTGTATAAATGGGATTTTTTGACATTTTGAACATGTCAAGAATTGTCATAATTAGGAGTTTCGGAGACTTAAACATTGCCACATAATGGCGAACGTTGTTAACGTAAAGTGATCACACTAAGCCAGCCTTAGAAATAACAGTTGAAGACGGTTTGTTCCATTTAAAAATCGAACATCAGTAACGAATTGTTAGTCATTAGATGTTACACATTTATCTTGTCCTGAAAAATGTTATTTCCCGTATATTGCTGAAAAGAAGAAAAGGTTTCGGTACATCTCGCACAGTTCTTCCTCCTCACAACACAATATCGAATAACAGCCACCCGTATCGAATCACAAACTTCCTCATTTCATAATATCACTGAGCCTATAATTTATAGGATCTTGAGCTGTGGTTGTGTTTGAAAAACAATACAATGCTATTCTGGCATCGAAACGATTATTGTCGATTTTTAATTTATATATATTCACATTCATTGTTGTTCTATTTTGAATGCTTACCAACCAAGGGCATTTAAGATGAGCTTGCACCCAGGTTATGTCTGGTGTTATGTCTTTTCTGGTGTTATGTCTGTACAATTTATACCACGTGTGTGAAAAGGAAATCGAAAGAAGGAAACTGGCTGGTAGAAGGGTTGGCGGTGCACTTGGACCTCTAATGAGAAATAAGAACGTATCTCTTAAATCCAAACAGTTGATGCACAATGCAATCCTGATTCCATCCATGATTTATGGTAGTGAAACTTGGACATGGACGAAAAATCTGGAAGTTGTAATAAATTAATGAAAACTGTAAGAATGGGTGCACGAAGACGAGGCCGACCTCGGATGACATGGTCCGATTATATCGGTGCCGTCTTAGAAGGGGGCTAAGTCAGGAGTAAAATGAATAGAAGAGCATGTATGCGGAATGTTATGCGTTTGGAAAAAGCGAAAGAGGTTTGTTTGGATAGGAAAGAATGGAAGTCCGTGGAAATTTACACCACGCAGGATCCCTTATAAAATCTTTACTTGACGATGACTGGTAGAGAAAAATTGTTCAAGCATTAAGTTTCGCCGATGTATTATAGAAGAGTGATTTTTTTTTGACATACCTAAACTTCTTTCTTGCATAGTGTAAATTTATTATGAAAACAATAGAATCGAATGGCTTTAAACTAAAAAAAAAATCCCCCATCGAGAAGTGTTAATAAATAAGTGTCACATTTTATTATGATATTGATTTAAACAGGTACCGTGTAAACAAACCTTTTGCTGAAGGGAAAACTCAAGTGCATGAGCAATAGTTAATAAAAAAAAAATTACATGATAAAAAATATTACATGTTGTTAATGATTACTTAGAATGATATTTTTAACCCTTTGCACTAATAAGATAAATACCTAGGTACCTAATTAATAAATAAAACTTTTCATTGTAATAACTCTATCATGAATAATTTTATCATGAAGTTTTTGGTCATATTGAAGGTCATGGGTTTTTGCTCCACAAGATAGAAACTTTATTTGCTAGATTAATAAACAAGCACAAACAGATTTTATGGAATACAAAACAAAATATCAAAAAGGAATATCCCCCCATATTGTTTTTAAATAAATAAAAATAAATTCCTCTGTTAATATTCATTTTAGATTTTTTTGGAAATATCACAATGTACCTATATCGATAGAAAAAGGAAATAGTTCCGCAGCTTTTCCTATCGGCGAATGGTGCCGAGGGAGATCTTGGATTAATTATGGCTGACAATGACAAACGATGAGATTTGTACAAATACACAGGACTGGTAGATATCTGTACCTTACAATAATATCGGTGACCAACGCGCAGAGGCTCGAGCTGTTGCGGTGCCACTTCGTGCCGTTTACCTTTCTCACTCCTTCGTGCCTGAACCCACATCCAAGATGACGGGGACCTCAAGAAACCTCCCCGAAATAAATATAAGGTATTCACAGTTACATAACCAAATATTAGGAACACTTACATATTAATCGAAAATCAACGTGGAGATTACGTTAGAAAATAAATTTATTTTATTTTTCATACTAACCTACAGCACAGCACTGCAATTTACTACAAATTATTATAATAAAATAAATAAATCTTACAAAGAAAATCTGAAATCACTATATTATAAATTAAAGTCGGGTTAGTGCGAACACTTATAACTCGAGATTGGCTCAACAGATTCTTCTGATGTTTGATTTATTGGATTCTTCTCCACTCCGGATAACATAATAAATAACTAATAAAAAGTTAAAAAAATGGATAACAAATGATGTAAAATGCAATATTTAAGTTTGTATGGAAAGGATACTGATGGGACGCGCCCACGACATCGCGGTTAGTTCCCTCTCATTCTCGCATACGCTCTTACAGTAAGTAGCCCATCCCACTTACTCAACCGCACCGTTTCGATAGTTTTAGAAAATTTTCATAAAAAGTCAACAATATTATCGGGCACATTCGTGTTGGTAATAGGCGAGGTAGGGTGTGTGCGGGAGCGCATTTTTCTCAAGTTTTTCCCGCCAGAGCTTTGAATACGAATGAAATAGGGATGTTTCAGATTTCAATGTAACATAACTTAATAAAATTATAAAATAAAATAAATGTTATTATTTTATTAGCTTATCTCAATCGAATTAATTTTGTATTGTTTTACGGGGGCGCAGTGCACATCATGTAGATATTAACGGGCCACTTAGGGCTAGAACCACAGGACAACGTCTGTCGGGAAAGCTAGTGTATAATAAATGAACAATTTATGCAGGGTTACAGCTAGGTTTAGTTTAGGGGTACTTTTATCTCAATCGAAAAATACACTCTCTATCTGTACCTTATGTAAGTATGTATCAGCTAATGTACCTTAACTGTTATTTGATCAATATTTTGCCTATTTAATAGCAAGTGTTAAACATTTTTGAATAGCAAAAGAGACGTATAAGTTTTTATTAAAAAAACTTTGGTTTTTTTTTTAATCATCAACAGTGAATATCTCCATAACGGTTTAGTTTCGGACATCATATTATGAAATCAAATCTTTCAGAAATTGCCTGAATAATAACGTCCTTTAATATTCCGTACGAGTTTTCTCTGTAACTCTGTATCCTGTATGTACGTACATGTACAATACAGAAAAACCGACAAATCGTTCTGATTTGGTGTGATTATCGATGTAAAAACGTCTTAACCGTTAAGTGTCGATAGGCATAAAGTCAGGTATCTGTCTATACAACGCTCGGCCGGCGCCGGCGTCCATACAATTAGTATGGCACTTTCGATATTGCGTATAATTTTTGAAAAGAACTAAGGATATTTTGTCTAGGGAAATGATATACACATTAAAATGTATACTATTTAATTCGAAATTTATCGCATTTTAATTTGGAATGGTTAATTCTCTTATTTTTTTGGTGAACATTGAACAATAATTATGAAATTTAATCACATTGTTCAATAGGTCCGTTCATAGTAAAATTCGTTGTAATGTGTGAATATATCTTTTTTTTTTTCATTATTTTCAATTATTCAATATCCACAGCTTCGTCATGGTGCGTTGACAGCTTTTTTTATACACGTTATACCAATCATAATTTTGGTTAATCCAAAAACTGAAGATTTCTTTCTCATCTTAGGAACGTATAACTTATAAATTCACATGAATGTTTTCATAAAGGTTCCTGTCAAATTAGACTATAATATTTTAGTTTCAAAACATGATTTAGGTATATATTTTTTCGTTTTGCCGGCGATCCCAGCGGCGACCCATCACTTTTATGAAGAGGAGACGGACTTGGCTAGGAAATGTGTTAGTATGCCGAATTACAGTTGGCTGTAGAAAACGAGAAGACGTGGATGACCCTCTCACAACATGTCCCGTTCTTTCGAAGGACATGGTGTGAAAAGAGGTAATTGAAGCCGCATTCTTGTTGATATTCTATGCCCCTAAGTGGGGTCAAAAAAGAGTACTGATTGATTGATTTTAGTTTCAAAATTATTGAAGGTGAGTATGTCCCCCAAGTTCATAGCACTCCCAGTTTCTAAAAATATGGCAGTAGGTTTCACAGAAGTTTTTCTAGTCAACCAATTCCGACCAATCTGAGACAAGCCAGCCCCGGTTAGAAAATATCAAGTGATAAAACTCTGACTCGACCGGGAATTGAGTCTGGATCCTCTTTTTCGCAAGTTAGCACTATACCACTAGGCTAGCGAGATCAAGTTTATGAATATAAAAATTATTATCTTGATAACAAATAAAATACAAACAACATAATTTGTATTGATACCAACATTTTTCAGGTATTCTAGTTATGTAGGTATAAAACACTTCACACTTTCAAAATATTATTTTTACTAAAAAAACTTAAATTACAATACAATATAACTAATTGCAATGTGTTTATAGAATGAAAGTAAAAGCAGAGATACACGTCAAAGTTCCACGAAATACAGATGATTCCTAGCCATTTACATACAATTAGTATGGGAGCCCGGCCGGCACCCAATAGACAGATAACGAACTATTTTACAAAATAGGTATTATTTATGAATAGACGGCATATTTTCTAAAAATAAAAAGGGATCAGCACAATAGACACCCCATTACAGGAATACCTGGAGTCTCAATAAAAAAATCCAAGTTTTGCCTATTGAAACAATGGAGGGAATTTCCCAAATGCTCCGGCGGCGTCGTTTATACACTTAACTGTTAAGCATGCAACCAAGAAGCATGAGCTTGAAGTAAAAAATACACAAGTAAAAAAGTAGTAAGACATGAAACAAAAAAAAAACGATAAAAATTTCACATCCGTTCAAGCTGCCCTCGAAGACCTAAAAGTCGATGTACTTAGACGATTACAAAAAAAAGGGAACAAAAAACTACCTAATAATAAAAAAGGACTATAATAAGTAACTAGACTGTAATGATCGGCCTAATAGTTGATATTTTATTAATTTTCCGTACATATACGAGTGTTTCTGATGTTGCATGTAATTGGGACGTGTAGTGTATTTTTAGGGTAACGGTAAGTCTACAAAATATACAGCTGGAAAGCGAGGATTATTCAGACATTTATTCTCATTTAAAGACTTGTTTTGTCTCCAGGAATTATTGCTCCCATAAATAACCTATTCTGGTCCAATTATGTAGATTCTATGATACCAAATAAATTATCAAAACTCAAAGATATTCAAAGGTTGAGAAGCATTTTGTTATATTAGGTAGGTATATTTCAAAAATTGTGTAGGTACCTACCCACTATTTTTTTCATGTATTGACGGATTTTGAAATTTACTGATCTGCCATCATTGTCCTATTACCTATTATGTAAACATTCAAAACCACAAGACGGAAAGAGACAGATGATAAATAAAGAAACCATTCAAGTAAATTTGTCCCAAGATCGTACGGCGGAGGCTGAAATCCTGGAAGACGCATAGGTGTTCTTAAAAAGTTTAACAACCATTACGCCGTGTTCCGTAAAGGCTAGACAGGGAGAACGGACCTTCATTACCTTATATCCAAGCACACTTTTTCCACGGACATACCATTTTCTCATACGACCCCTCCTATTTCTCTTAAATCTGGTCTTCCGTGAGGACAGAATGGATGTGTTAAGTCTACGTCATTCTCGGTCGGGCACGCTTTCTTAAACCTTTTCTTTCAGCCTTATAAATTTTATTTATCATTCTTTTTGCAACCATTTTTCCCACATGCCCAAATCATCTCAATTCTTTGTCACAACATCCATACCACATTCCTTCATAATATTTTCATTCCTTTCCAAATCTCACAGTGTCTTTCCACAGTATATAATATCTTCGTAGAGCCCTCACCTCTACTGCATTTATACTACATTCTTCTTTATTCGTCCATGTCCAAATCCACACATCATTGATGGTAACAGGATAACGTTTTTAGTTAAAACAACCACTTTTTAGTATAAAGATATAAAAAAAAATGTCACCGTACAAAATAATACTGTACAATAACACTGCTCCATTCATTGTCATAAATTAGATAATATCTGAAATTACTACAGTTTAATGCTGCGTCCTAACATTGTTCGTAACACGATGTGATAATAACATTTTAATAACGCAATACAAAACTGTTATCACATCCATTCACAGACAATTTAACAAAGAACTCGCAGTACAACTGGCATAATATTATAACTACCCAATTTCAAAATTATCTACCAGTGTGTGATAAAGACAAAAGCTGACGTTCTAATTTTGAAAGCCAGTCTATAAAAAAAATTCAAAGGGTTCTTCATGGAATCACATTGCATGAATATTTTTATTTACAAGATTTTTTGTATTTTTTCTATCTGGAGTGAGCAGAAGGTAAATACCTTGCCTTTTAAAGAACTATTGTACTAAACCCATAGATTAATTCCGGAAAAGGTAAGCCTTTCTGCCGAAAAACCTCCAATCCAATGTGTCATTAAACCCGTGCTGAAGGATCCGTGACTAACGGGTTGGTTAGTAATACTAATGGAGGCTCCTTGATAGCAAGGAAGTCAGGGTGACTTTTTACGACCGTCTCCTGCTGTTATGTAATTCGTAGGCTGGCTTAGTGTGATCACTTTACGGTAACAACGTTCGCCATTAGGTGGTAATGTTTAAGTCTCCGAAACTCCTAATGATGAGAATTCCTAACATGTCCAAAAAAAATCCCATGTATATAACAAGTAGATATTAATAATTATTAATGAGGTAGATATACAGAAAAAAAAGTTGGAAATTATTATTGAGAACATGAGAGCAACTAAATTTGAAGACTGCGACTCATCATCATCATCAGCACACATTCATGGGTGGACCCTGGCTGAGTCTAGTGATTTTATCCACTTCGTCCTTCTGAGTGCCGCCGTCCTCCAGCTCCTCAGTCCAATGACACCTGTGTCCGTGTTAACACCCTCCGTCCACCGTAGCTTGGGTCTTTCTGTTCTTCTACAACCTTCGGGATGTGTGAAGTTTAAGCGTCTGGTCTGGGCTTCTTCGTTTATTCGGATAAAGTGCCATTCCAGCGTAATTCCAGCGACGTCGGGATCCTTGTAGCTTGTAGAGATCATACAGTTCTTGGTTGAATCGCCGACGCCATACTCCGCCCTCATTTATTGGCCCATAGATTGTTCGGATAATCCTCCTCTCGAAGACCGCAAGCTGTTGCTCATTTATTTTAGTGAGCACCCAAGTTTCTGAAGCGTATGTCAGCACTGGTCGTACAGCATTGATTTAGTATTTCTACTGAGGTTCCTTGATTGGAGTTGTTTGATCAGTCCATAGTAACATCGATTGGTAGCCATTATGCGTTTTTGGATTTCCTCGGTAGGTAGTGTTATTATGTGTGTTGACAAGAGAGCCGAGGTATACAAAGGAGTTGACAATTTCATAGTTCTAGTTAGTGGCGTTGAACGTGTGTGCTCTTTGGTTTGGGGTTGCTGTTGGAGAAGAGATCATAAGTTTTGTTTTATCTTCGTTGATTCTCAGGCCCATTCTTTTGGCGCACTCATCAAGGGCCAGGAAGGCTTCTCTAGTGTCCTTCGGTGTTCTATACCAATTATATCAATATCGAGGGCATATGCGAGTATTTGAACTGATTTATTAAAGATGTCACCTAAGATGTTAACCTTCTACTGGTGATGTGCATATGAGCTACAGTATTGGTGACTCACCAATGGTGAGGTGACGTCGCTATGACGTATCGATTGAAAGCCACAAATACTGTAGATTATCTACAGTGGAATCAAAATAAGTAATATTTTGTAAAATAAGGATAGTTTGTTTTAAAATTATAACACTTTTGTGTCATATTTAATGGGAAGCTTTCTTTAATCATACATAATATTATGAATATGATATCAAATATTGGTCTGTGTTTTTGGTAGGCATTCGATCAATTAACATAAAATTAAAAATTCTTAAAAAAAGCTGCTAACCTAGGGTAGCTCAGAACTCATAGTATATTATAACAGCCTTTTCGTGTAAAACATATCTTTGCATAAAAAATCATAATTTTACGATTAAAATGAATTTATTCTTGGAATTATTATAGAAACTTTAAAATGATATCGACTATTGGAGCTTTTTATTATCTGCTTTAGAACTATTATTATTAACTACATATTCAATATTAATCGGTACTTTAAGGGGGACCCACTGAAGTTACGGACCTCAAATTTTACGTGCATGTGTAGGAGCATAAGACCAACCCGTATACCAAATTTTATGAAAATCGAAGAATTTTTTTTTCTTTTCTTTTTTAGCCCTTTTTCTAGAACAAGTGAAATTTACTTTGGATACTTTAAGAGGGTTCCCCTGAAGGTACAGATCTCAACATTTTACTGACTCATCTACATCGAGGCGCTAAGCGTTCTACCAAATTTGAATCAAATCGGATAAGAATTACTATGAGTTATGGGTGCGCACACATTTTTGGCGTACGCGTACGGGTACGGGTACGCGGAAATTTAAAAAAAAATTTTTTTTTGCATTTTTGGAATCTACACCCTCGAAAACGTCGAGAAAATTAATTTCAGCAATCTATTTTTTTTTTTTGAACAACCACAAGACTCGTGTATATTCCATATACCTACCATGAGTAAAATAATAATCAACCTTATTCTTTTAAAGGCCTACATAAGTAACTGAAGTAAAAAAATAATAATAAAAAAACGTATGTAGTGTGTTGATTTCATACAAAAATCTAAATTTTGCCTGTTACACTAAAGGTGACGTAACGTCAAAATTATGTCGGGTACCATCTATAACCAAAACCGTGCGCATGCGATGTCCATCATGTGTGTCGGTCGACGCCAATGCCACTAAAAGCAGCTACTAAGGGGCGCGGCCGCGGGTTTAGCCATTTCTGTGAAAAAAAACCGTCTCTCTCGACTTTTTCTAGGGCTAAATTGAATAAAAGGCAGGCCAAAGCATCTCCCTGTCGAAGGCCGATGCCGTTACGGGTAGGCGTTGAGACATCTTGTTCAACACGCACTCTTACATTGCTCATGGTGGCCGAAACGAGTCTTACAAGTATTGCTGTATCCCGAATTCGACTATGGCTCCATAGAGTTTTAAATTTAAAGACTGCGACTGCTGTCTTTAAATTACTACATGATATTTGGCGCCAGAATATGAATATATCAATAAGAAATGAGTTAAATCTGAAGTTTAATCTTCTCAAGCTAGATATTTATACTGAGGGTTATGAACAATAGCCGATATCCATCCGTTTTATTGTGTTTCCATGTCGGCAACCCACAATGTGGTATTTTGGAAGGTACCGTGTTGGTTTGGATGAGTGTGGTCTATGGTGAGTTACCGCAATATGCTATTTGTACATAAGATACAATATTAGAAATTTAAGCATTTATACGTTGTCAAGAGCTAATATGATTTCATATAAAAAAAAATTACTCACATTACGTACGATGTTTCATACCTAATTCAAAACAAAATAAGAATATTCCTTTTTGGAGTTTTTGGCCTCCTGAACAGCGCTGTCCTGGGGGGCATCTCTTGATCAACATGAAACTATTTTTATGCAAACAAAATCTAAATGTCATAAAGTCATTGTTATTATTAATATTTTTATTGGCATGGAATCGCGATGTAAATGCAGTGTAAGGCCTCAGTTATGCCTAACGGACTATCATTTTTATTGGCTTGGAATCGCGATGTAAATGCAGAGTAAGGCCTCAGTTATGCCTAACGGACTATCATTTTTATTGGCTTGGAATCGCGATGTAAATGCAGAGTAAGGCCTCAGTTATGCCTAACGGACTATCATTTTTATTGGCTTGGAATCGCGATGTAATTGCAGAGTAAGGCCTCAGTTATGTCTAACGGACTATCATTGATCTCGCGCATTTAAGTCAGTAATGTTTGGTGGTCTGTTTATTGAAAAAAATAATCTAGAAAAAATAAACCCTCTTTGAAAACTCAGAGAAGAAATATACGCCGTACCATAATGGTAGATGTTTAATTAATTACATAACAAAAAATAAAAAATATATCAATATATTTTTGTTAATGACTAAAATATTACCCAAAATCCCACCACAGACAAAGTATTGCGGAGAAAATTAACATAAAGCGAGTACCTACATAAGTCCTGCTTTATTTAAAAACTGCGATCAGTGAAAAAAATAGTTCAGCGATAGAAAATATTACGATCAAGCTGTCATCGAGATAGTTTAACGCATATCGCTCGATTGTGAGCTGATCTCTGTAGTGTTTGACCCAACATCACCTATATAAGAAGGCCTTATCGCTGCCGGCCATTTTTCCTCTCGCATCACCAAGCCGCCGGCGTGTAAACAGATATCATAGCGTACAGGTAAGTACACACAGATATAGGCAAGTGAATGCTGGGCCTCACGATGTGACGTAGCGCTAAGGCCTTCTTATATAGGTGGTGTTGGTTTGACCCGCCATATTGGATTTATCGTCAACTGACAGTTGTCTGGAGTATACAAGAGCGATTCCTGTAATAAATAGGTACACTGTATTTAAGTTTTTTCCCCATCAAAAATGTACTCCCTTCATATTTTGGTCCATTGTATTTTGGTTTATCATTTTATTAATAGTAAATTTAAACAAATAAAGCAAATACGCATTCGCGTTATCATTCAAGCGCTTTCAACCATGATGCACCAACTAAAATTTATAAGAAATATTATGAAGTTTTGAAGAAAATATTCACAGAATACTTTCTAAGTAGGTATACATATTAAAATTAAAGTGATTGAAATTAGTTCATTTTGGCTGAAACATAAAGGTTTCGTATGATTTAATAAGGACTTAACTGCATGTATTTTGATAAAAAAAATTATATAAAAATAAGGTACCTATTCTGCATCAATAACTCGAAATCATTCAAATCTGACATAGCGCATCTTGGTTGTAAACACTCGCGTTGCCCGGCTACTATTTTGTTTGTTTACAAAATTTTGTATGAAAAGTCATCTTCATACATAACAAACGCGGATTAAATAGGTATTTTTTTTTTTTATAAATCAAGTAAAAACTGATCAGTGAGTTATTATACGTAATCTTCCGATTAACGATTTTTTTTAATAAAGACGGAATATGTTTAAAGTACCTACATTTTTAGATAGGAATACACCTTTTAAATTATATTTTCATAGACTGTAAAAAAATTGTATTCAGAGTAGCTAATGAACTATTTGAACAAACTTCACTGTACGTACTTTACCGTACGCACACTCGAAATTTCACGACACGTATTTTTGAAGCCTTGTAAGTTTGAAAGTTGTTGTTTTTTTTTGTTATCTTAAAAAGAACTAAAACTCTCAACTCAATACACAACTTATAGAAAGATAAAAGTTTGGGCGTATTTATTTTTTTATACTTTC
Organism: Mystacides longicornis; assembly: GCA_963576905.1. Lineage (NCBI taxonomy): Eukaryota > Metazoa > Arthropoda > Insecta > Trichoptera > Leptoceridae > Mystacides > Mystacides longicornis. The sequence goes on from OY756435.1 coordinate 22,556,858, forward strand.
GTTAACGCAAACGTGATAAGAATGCTTTCGCTTATCACGAAAATAATTCGGAAAGTGTATTTACCCCCAAGACAAAGTTTCATAAATCATTGTTCAAAATAATTCTCTCGATAGATTCGAAACTTTTGGTTTAGTATGTATTTAAGTAGGGGTAAATGTATATTATTAATATAACTTCCCTAAGTGTAATTATTACTTCAATATTTACTTAGTATTATGGGGTGTTCCAAAAGTTACTTACTCATCACTTAAATTTTAGTATATGACGTATCGCCTGGAATAACGTTGAATATTATACATTAGGTCGATTTTCGGTTTTTTTTTATATCATTCGATAGAGTATAGACTTTTCTCTATCAACTGTTTTTTATTTTTTTTTAAATTCAAATATATACTTCTAACACTGCGAAAATCGATTTTAATCAATCAACTCCTCAAAAATTTGGTCGGTATAGGTTCTATTGTTCAGACCACAATATGTACCCGACGTTATCTTTTCTCAGTGCACCTGCTAATATTGAATTTTTAAGGGGTTTATTAAAGTTTTATTATATTTCGTGGAAGGATTTCAAATTTATTGCAGTGATCAGATTAGTTGTTATTTCGTTTTTATATAATAGACGACCAGTGTGTATTATGATTTACACTTTATAGGTGCGGCAAATTATTATTTTGTTATCTAATGCACCCTCATGTTAGTTTTGTAAATGTCTTTTGTTAATAAACTATAAATAATACAAAAATAAACAATGGTCATTGTCTTTTTATTTTATGACGCTTCTTTAGCTAAATGAAATAAACTTCTTTGAATATATAAACAAAGTTAACAATAAGTATCTTATTGTTATCGGTATCAACACTTATACACTTCGTCAGTTTTAAATACTTAATTAATCATTGGAGAAACAAGAACACAGAGTAAATTTGTATTAAATAACCACTAAGACTGACAACAATAATAACGGAGGATTCCCCACAGTTTAAGGGCTCGGCTATCTACATACCTGGATATTTTTATAAGATATATCTTGGAATTTTGAATGGACCCCAAATATATCTCTAAAATTTAGTTTTTAACTTTAAAGGCTTTTTTCTCAAAACTTTTAGTATGCATATCTAACGTTATTTCATGCGATACGTCATATAATATGTAATATTATGTAGATCCTATCATTTTACAAATTTTAATAATATTTTTAAATATATGCGAGAAAATGGAATAATTTCCATCTAACATAACTACAATTATAATTGCAAGAATCTGCGATGATTAAAATCGAACATGAAGTCCGCGGTTTATGGATGATGCGATGACACGAGAAATTAAGCTGAATTTATTACTGAGATTGAAGAAGTTATTAAAACACAAGGTTAGCAGATATTTTCCATACTTTTTATACCACCATACAACAGAGTAATGTTTCCATGTAGGATAAAAGTACATAGAAACACACTTTCTGTTTTCACGTAATCATCTGACTTTTTTTATTGTTGTTTCTCTTAGATGAAAGCAAAGATCAGGGATTGAGTTAATTCTTACATTTTAGACAGTCCCGTTTTCACTAATAGCAAGCCAGAAGGTAGCGCAGTAACTCGATTTACTAATGATGTAGGTCTACTCCCGTGTGTGGGGCGTTCATAAAAGACTGCCTGACAAAAAAAAACATTATTTCATATATGAAATATCTAAAAAAAATATTCTTACATATCAATCAATCGCAGAACGCGTTCTTGTATATGGACGAACCCAAAACAATTGCTAGTCCTAGAAATTCCGTAGATATATAGAATGACTAACATTTCTAATAACCAAGTCTTCTCCGACAGTATAGATCGCAACTTCTTTTCTCATTTACCCAACTTTGGTAGCCTAGTGGGAAAGGCTCCGACTTCAGATCAAGAAGTCCCGGCTTCGATTCCCGGTAAGGTCAGAAGTTTTCAATGTGTATTTTCACTTGAAATTTCTACTCGGGGTTGAAATCCTCGGATTGGCCGGGACCGGTTAACTAGTAGAGAATGCTTCAAGGATTCAGTTCCGCCGTCTATACTGATACCTTTGTATAGAAGGGTGTATTTATTTCCATTTATTTAAGCCCAAAAAGAAAATTGTACAATCCAGGTTTTTTCATAAAAACCAAAAAAATTTAATCTAGTTTTGAAATCAAATCGTCATTTGAAACCACTTTTCAGTTGCTTAATAGTTTGTGCGATTGATTGATGGAAAATTTATGGTTTAAAACAGATGCATCGTTCGGAGTGACATTGGCTTAAAATCATTTTTTTTCACTTTTTTCAATTCTTATTCAATATTATCCATAAGTATCCATATTTTATTCATCGTTTTTTTATGTAACGCTAGGCTAGATATTATAAAGCCATAACTTTATGAGCGCGCATTATTACGACGTTAGAGTGAGCATAAAAGATTTTTGTTTGTTATTTCTATTTTCACTTTATATAATACAATAAACTTAATATATTATATTATCATTTTGTAGATAGATTAAATTATACGAGGTAGCAAAGAGCCCGTCTACGATGAAATCTTAGTTTGAAAAAAAATACAATTTTCTCAAGAAACCTGTTTTTTATAATACTCGCATAGCATGAATCCATCCATTTGTTCATCTCCAACCTATCTAAGGCCTTAGCGCTGGTACTGTGACGTCACATTGTAAGGCCCAGTATTATTACTTGCGTAATATCTGTATGTAGTGTATGTACTTACATGTACTCTATGATATTTGACAAACAGCGCCGGGGGCCTTTGCCTTGGATGTGCCGTTAGAGGCAAAATGGCCGCCAGCGCTTAGGCCTTCTTATATAGGTGGTTGTCAAATTTGGCTGTTTTATATTCTCAGCATTTCCAACAGAGATAAATGATTCAAAATAAAATATCTAGCTACAGTGCCCAAAATATACACGTATCTATAAATTAATACGGGAAGGAAACACTTTGTGACCATTTTTTACGAAAATTGCAGGAGTATGAACTTTCGCTCACCTTTACTTAAGGTACCTATATAGAGATGAGTGGCTAATTCTTTTTTTTTACTATGCATAAAAATAGATAAAATGAATAAAAAAACATTATGAACACTAGGTACTGTACTCACACATACTTCGATATATTTGACATTGACATATTCATTGGTATATTCTTTTGTTTATCTGTGATCAAATTGAGAAAATATAAATATTTTTTGTCTTTAAAAATAAAAGAAAAAAACCGATTCCCATCAAAATTTCAAATTTGATGTATCGAATATCCATGTCGTTGTTTTTGAAGTATTATACTTGTGAAATAGCGCTCGCTCCTTACCGAACCTCAATAATGTTCAAACTTAAAATTATTTATATAAGTTATGGTCGAATTTCGAGCACTGGTCGACCATTTATTAGTTAAAAATTTAGTCTAGTTACTAAAAAATTAAATAAAATTAAAATTTCAGTCAACGATTTAGTAACTAGGTACCTATTATTTTTATAAATATTATGAAACAAACATTTCAACTTTAAATGTTTCAAAACATGTCATAAAAATTGAAGATTTATTACACTTTTGTTAAAAAAAATTCATTCGATATTAAGTTTAACTAAATAGCTGGATACAAACGTAACGATTTATCTTTAAGATTTGACCGATAATCGCTCATTTTTCAAATCTTAGCGAAGAAAACGATTGAAAAATGAGCGATTATCGCTCAAATCGTAAAGATAAATCGTTACGTGTGTATGCAGCTAATAATAATAATGATTTATCTCACCTTGCTTACATTTGTATTACATACCGATTTATCTATAAATTCAATACCTAGTGTTTTCAATAAAACAAAATATCTACGTAATAATAAAAATTGTTTATGTATTTTTGCATTATATTCCGATCGAATCTGAAACAACACTGAGTGTGAGATAATATATCATGATTGTTTTCTGTTTATGTCCGCTATACAAGAACACGATAATACTCTCAAATATTGTATGTTATTGCTATTATTGATTCATAAATCTTGGATCGACCGTGTTCACAATGTAACATTTGAGTATTGTAAATTGTTCAATAAATCTGATATATTTCGTATCGAAAATACGTCACACTACGTCTTCGATTAACGCTTGTTCCTTCCCTGGTCGAACAGGTTACAATTATTATTTCATTACAATTTATTAGGTACGCACTAACTTAATTTGTTTGCAATATTTTGAATTTCGAACAAAGCACTATATTGTGTCACTTTACATTCACTACCATTCGACCGTCAAATCTATCCGTCTCCAAATTATTATGTTGTGATTTATTCTGAATTTCGACAATCGCTGTCTCTTTTGAATACTTACTTCATATTTCTTATAATTTATGTTTATTTTCCATCCGTAAGTATTACTACATTACGGTTTTCCCTGGTCTATTGTACATTGCTCTAAAACATTCCAAAATAAGTTCCCATCTTTTCAAAATTAAAAAAAATATTAAATTACTTACCATCACTTGTTTTATTTCTAAACTAAACCTTTATTTTCATCATTAAATGACTTTTTCAAGTTTTATAAAGTATTATACTAGAAACGACATTGGTTACGCGAAGTAATCCGAAAGGTGTTTGAAGGACCAGGCGCTTTTTAGGAAAAAGGAGTGATAGGGAGGGTTTGCCTCTGACACTCACCTTGTATTCCTGGAGACGCCAACTCCAATATGCGGCAGTTCTTGTGCACAAATTAGTCAAACAAAAAAAAACAATAGCACGATAACAAACAACTCGATGTCACAATTATTACTTAATCAACACAAAACAAACAATACGAACGATGTTTTTTAATATATTACGTTTCGACACTATGTTACCACGGCGAGGTAGAATTTGCTTCTGACTAGTGTCAGAGACATTGAGAAGAGGGGAGTTAGGTATAAGGGACAATTTTGACAATTAAGATTTTTTTGGATTTCAAGGAAAGCGTCCGGCGCAAACATACATATTTTTTTTTAATTTGAAAGAAAAGTTTTAAGGGCTATATCTTGACCGATGACGGCTTCAGGTACCTCATACCCTTTCGATGGCTTCTTTTGACTAGAGCAATAAAATGGTACCAACGGTCGATGTTACCAAAGTAACAACGCACACAGCACAGCTGATGTTACTATGGAAACACTAACTGAACTTAAGTGTTGGCGGCTATTTTATTGCACTTGATTTCAGCCCCTAGTAACCTTCCATTACCTACTGGCTTAAAAAGGCTTTGAGCACTCCTATCCGAGATTGTTTCTCAACAGTACCTATGGTTTAATTATTACAGTGCTGTAGTGATAAAACAGTTCATAACTGGGATTACAATGTACTTTAACATTTGGAGGCGGATTTTCTACATCTTCAGTCGTTGTGTCGTACCTAATTTTCCAACATCGAAACAACTGTTGATAGTTTCGGCCGAGGGTGCTTGGTAGTAGTTCATTTTCACTTATGTAAAAATAAATAAGGAGTCTTCAGTTTGTGCTACTACGAATTAATTAGTAAATAAGGAGTCTTCAGTTTGTGCTAATACGAATTATTCGTAGTAGCACAAACTGAAGACTCCTTATTTATTTTTACATAAATCGAAACAACGTAAAACCCAGATGTTAGTGTGCTATCAAATAGATGGAACAAAGCAAAAATAACAGTGGTATTTCGTTTTGGTACATTAACATGGAAAAATGGCTTTCCAAAAACCTATTAAGCGGCGCATACATCATTCCCTAACGTCCTTTTTTGTGTAATCAAAAAGAAATAATGAAATGATTTTTCTCTCTCCGAATCCCAACCCCTTTGTGGGTTTTATTAATTGGTGCAAATAAAAAAATACAGCAATCGATATTAATATTTCTTACTCGGATCTATGTTATTGTAATAAAAACAAACAATCCCTTTTTAGTATCCTAAAAATGTAAAAAAAAATATTTTATTATCCTTAAGCCTTGTAAGTATCTACTCCTATATTCCAGCTATTAACCAATCCATACATTTGCTTCTTTTTATTTTTAATGATAAAAATCTTCAAAAACATATTCTTTATTTTTAGGATATACTCACTGAGTAAAAATAATCAAGTATCTTTTTAATACAATACAGTTTCATTTATAATATGGTGACAGGAAAAGTGTTAAAAAAAAAAATTCTAATGATAATAATTATTCTTCGAAAAAGACACATTTTGTCGGAACAATTGATTATTGTTCGGATTTTTACTACGCGTTTTCCTCCATAGTTTACACAACACATTATTATAAATATACCTATATAAAATATAGGTACCTAATGTTTTTTTTCATGAATATTATAATGTAGGTATTTTTTAATAAATAGTATAATGGGTGCCTACTTTTTTTTTTTAGAAAAAAAAAACATATTTAAAACTGTCAAATCGACAGAAATTACAATAGTTGCACCTACATGAGAAAAAAATGATATTATTATAAATCAATTTAAACTTGGCCGCCGGAACTTTTTACCTGAATCAATTCTTCCAGTCGACCGCTCCCGATAATAATCTGCAACAAACTACGGGTAGAAATTTCAAATGATTAAACGCTTTGAAAAAACCGGGAATCGAACCCGGAAACTTTTGATCTGTAGTCTAAAAAAATTACAGAATGTGTCAAGGAGTGCTTTAATTTAAATTAGTTTTTATTTATTTATCTATTCTTACTTTACTGTACATTGAAAACATATATACCTACAAAAAAACTTAATATAACAAAGACATCACAGAATCAACATACAGAGGGCGAGCTCACCACAACGAAGTTGTGGTTTCTAACAACTTACCCCAATCAGTCATCATATTATTTTTCTATCTACAGACTAATTCGAGATATGCCTTTCAAATTCTCCATCTACATATTCATTTTTTTTAACAGATAGGTATTTATCAAAAATTTTAAAATTTATTCTTGTATAATCACTCTCTCGAGAGTGGATTACCACAGTGGAAGAAGAAAAGAAAGAACATGTGGAATAAATGCTGTGGAAAACAAATCACTGCGTAGGATTATGCGGAAAGAGACTGATTGATAAGGTGAGTAATGATAATATTAGAAAGGAATGTGGAGTGGATGTTGGCGTTGGAAGTGAATAAATTACGGTGGTTTGGGAATGTAGAAAAAATCAAAGAGGAGAGTATGACTAAAAGGATATTATATAAATACGAAAGAATGGGTGTACGCAGACGAGGCCGACCTCGAATGACATGGTCTGACCATATCGGTGCCGTCTTAGAGGAGGGCCAATCAGGAGCGAAAGGAATAGAAGAGCATGTATGCGGAATGTTATGCGTTTGGAAGAAGCAAAAGAGGTTTGTTTGGATAGGAAAGAATGGAAATCCGTACTCTCTGCCTACCCCCTTCGGGAAACGGCATGATGGGTAAAAAAATAATAAAAATATATAAAAATAACATATTATTAAGACCTTTTATAATAATAATTCTCGATTGTAAGCCTTTTTAAGCTGATTCAGGTAGGAAGCTTAGCTAAAATGTTATTTTCCTTCATAACTTTCTTTCTTCTGGCACTGAACTGATAACAATAACATCAGAACTAAAACCTTCAATAAACTCGAGAAATAATCTCGAATCTCTCATTTTATGAATTATTCATCAGATTCAAAGGTATAGGTATAGACACACATTTTCGAAGATTTATTACTTATCTACCAACTTCGGAATTCGGAAAGGTTTTCGAAGCAGTTAACTTAAAGCAAGTAAGAGAAGTTTAGGAAATTTAATAATAGAAAAAAGTTATGGATCGAGCAATTTTATCAAGATTATTGTCATTTCAAGTTTATATGGAAGTCTTTGCATAATCTCTGCCAAGATATTTGATTGCTTTCCCTCTTCTGGGATAAAATAGCAATGAAATGGCATACAAAATTCTATAAAGAAGAATATTATTTCTTCATATTACAATTTGATCATGTTATTGAATAACTTTGTGCTGACTGTGCCGACTCCATAAGCCTAAAAACTTTGGCTCTGATTTCTAAGCAGTTGCATAAAGATTTTGTCTTTTTCACAAAAATTTAAGTGATTTCTTGTTTATGTACCTAAGTACTTAACGTAATATATTTTTTTAAACACACATAATAATTATTTTGTTTTGTATTTTGTTATGCTATATCATCAAGCCTAAAATACAAGCCTAACTTTAGAATTTGTTCTTCGCAGAGCCGTGCAAAATTCTTCCAACCAATGTTTGATATGAGATTTGTGAAAATTCAAGATGAAAACTGAAATGAAGAGTAGGGTAACTGTAGATAAATTCATAGAAAAATGAATTGTCACTAACAATTTAATTATATGAATAGGTACATTTGAACTTCTCACCAACCAAATCAAAATAAATAATTAATCAAATAAATTAATTGACAAGAATCTTTCTCATAGAATACTTGACTTGTAGAGCTATTGAAATATAATAATATTGGAGTTTTACCTAAAAATACGATTGTATTGAACTTAGTATGCATGCCTTGTATCGCATATTTTGGCATGTTTGTTATATCAGCAAAGTATAGAAAGAACTAGAACGAACGACCCTTCTAGCAGTGGCGCAACCCTTTGTTGGAAGAGGGAGACTTACGTGATTGTTGTTAATCAAGAAATTATTATTACCCCATATAGAGAGAGGCTCGATAACGTGGATGAATTATTAAAAGGTTTGTTATGTATGTATGTGTTTGTCTAGTAACCATTGTTCAAAACATTATGCGATTTAACCCAAATAGACCTTCCGTGACATATAAGGTACAGTCAAAACCGATATATTTTTTTATCCTGTAATCACCATTTGATACACCTGATTGAAAAATATATGTGACTGTTCCATTTAAAACATACCTACTCTCGGGACTCATAAAAATAAAGACTCCAAAAGTGAACGTAGAGGAAGGTTCTTATCCTCAAATGAACTATTTAAAGGTTCTTTTATGTGATTGCCTACTAACCATTTAAAAAAAGCAATAGTTTATGATTTATTAGCTCAGTTATACCACCCGTACCGTATTTAGCGCAGTGGATATAAAATGTTTTACTGTTCTTACTATTAGGTAATTAAAAAATTTAAAATTCTAGAAAAAAAATGGACAAAAAAATCATTTCATCTTATTTCTAAAATTTAAAACATATTTAATAACTATTGATTTAATTTTATTTCGTAATAAGTATAATCAAAACCAAATAATAAAGTCGAAATAAACTGACTTCGTGGATCAGGTTGTTATTCTCAAGTAGCAATGGGTAGGTCACGAGGATGGGGACAGATGAATTCAAAGAGTATTAAAACCGCAGAAATGTCGGCAGACCCCAGAAAGAATGGGCTGGCGACATTGCTACTGTGGGTGGAAAAATATGACTGCAATTGGCGTTGAACAGAGAGGAATGAAAGAAGTTTGAAAAGGCATACATCCAGTGATAGACCATAGAAGGTAATTAAATTCAAATAGCACATATTATGTGTACCATATTTGGTACAGTAGGCTTGCATCAGGAGTCCTAACACAGCATAGAGAGTAAAACAAAGGAGAGCGATAAATAAATTATTATACATACATAATTTCTCTGAGGCTTGGTTATTTATTAAAAAAAAAAAATAAGTCGGCCATCTAATAAAAGTAAGTATAGAATGGAATTTTTCAATGTTTTATTTTTATTTGGCTTACTTTCAAGAACTGAAAAACATCAACATAGGTATGGCCACCCTAATGTTCATAAAAATCAGAGCACAACACAACTTACTTGTCTCACTCAATACTTGAATCAGCAACAGTAATAACAATAAGGAGAAAAGCCTCCTTAACCCCCACAAACGCTACCCTCACGGCTACGATTATTATTGTAATATCAGATTGCGGCTGTGGGCGTTGGGATCGTGAGTGAATTTGTAAATTATTACCGAATGCACTTCCATTTATTAGCAGCTCATGGATGTATTGCGTTATAACTGCATTTCTTGTACAGCCTTGAGATAAGAGTTGAGAATCGTTTTTTTATTTTACTCGTATCTCAAACCAATTTTCCAAAATTGAAATTGATTGCAATTTCATAAATCAGCTCGATTGTTAATAATATAATGTATAGTAATAAAGAAAATGGTTCTAATTAACAAGGCTGCTGCAGTCTCAGGGTGCCTACGAAACTTTATTTGGAGAAAGCCTGATATAATAACAAGCAGCTTTGTTTAAATTTACTTTAAAAGACTTGTACCAGATCCATTATGAATTAAGGGATCGAGTCCAGTAGGGCTATTCTCGTAATCAATCGCTTTTAAAAATCACGATTAAGATTAAGACACGATCGCAAGCAGTCGTATTCACAAAACTATCGGAATCTAATCTTAATCCTATCTTGAACTGGATCATTTTCATACTGATATTTCAAACATAACGAATTTTTAAGATATCTACTAGATATCTTGTTTTGTGAATACTGTAACACTTTTTCCTCGAGGACCAGAGACTCCTCATAATCTCCGGTACTCGAGAAAAGTCATGCACACAAATAAGCTGCCTGAATTAGGACTGAAGTCCTCTTTCAAACCGCTCGTTGTGGTCTGCCATCAGGAGAGAGGCTTAAGAGAGTGTGGTCTCATCCACAATAAATCTTCTAAAAGATTCTAGAATATTTACTTAATCACATTACCTTCATTATGTGATGCCCGGCTACTAAAATAAAATTCTCAACTATCAAGCATGTTTGATTTTAACTCTTTTCTCAAGATAAGGTTACGATGCAAGCCTACCAAATACCATTTCCTTTAGAGGGCAATTAGACAACACAACATGTTCAAATGAAAGAAGTAAATTAATAACAAAATGAACATCGTTTAATTCCAAGACCAAATCAAATAAATCTCCATAAATAAAACAAATATGATCAAATTTCATAAAAATTCTCTACAGATTCTACAAATAGTAACATCTTCTTAAAATTATTCATAAAAATATTCCAGTCGATAATTAACTCAAAAGACTTTCTTCGGTAGAAAGTAACTGTAATTTCCTCCAAATACTATCTTATAGACTGGTAGAATTTCTCAAATATCAAAATAAACTACTTCGACTACAATTGAATATTACTTCAATTTCTTTCCTCGCCTTTATGTACAGACGGTATTTCAACCGTTGCGAGTCAAACGTACAACCATAGGTACAAAAGAATATATAAAAAAAAAGGAAAAATTTAACAAGCGTATTCACAGCTTCATCAAACAAAATACTACAACGATTCGTGTGGTCACCAAACGCAAATACTACATAAATTAAGAAAACTTCAACTTAACTAGATTTATCCTGATTTGCCGCTACGCTCACCAGATTCAAATCCATGATAGACTTTCAATACTTGAAATTACGATTCCCGCATCGCAAGAAGGAACCACCACTTTCCAAGTTTATTGACCCTCAAATCCGTGGACAGCTCGAGTTATACCTGGATCAACCCCAGATTCCCTCCTGTACAATTTGCCTCATCATGGCTATACAAGACGGCATGATATACTTTACGATCCCAACCCATCGATTTAAATTTTCAAACGTAGGGACTTCTAGCTCAAGTCAGCAATTATATATCCATACTTAAGCCTAGGTATTCCTACCCCAAGCCAGCGATAATTAAGCCCAGGTATTTTTATCCCAAGCCAGCGATATTCAAGCCTAAGTATTTCTATCCCAAGCCAGCGACCCGTATTCTGAAATAAGAATACAAATCGTGTCATGCTAGTTACCAAAAATCTTTAACGAAAATTAGTAATGTTGCGTATCAACTCTATGAAAAAATTATTTAATCACAATCACTTATAAATTTCTCAACTACATACCTGCCAATTAATACGGGCTCGCGACACATTTGAAAACCATTAACAATTTATCTCACAATAACTAGTTTCACTTAAACTAAATGGTGATTAAAATTAACACAATAAAAGAATTACATTCTCGTCAGGGCGTCTGATCCTTTTCTCTCGCCGTTGCTATATTCACCTCTAATATATAGTGTCCAGATACGACATGTTTAATACTTCGTATTGCCGCTCGGAGCGCTACCCATCCTGACGACGCATAGATGTGTTCCTTAATTAGCATACACTGCTACTCGATATTAAACGTGAAAAATAACTGTTACAATACCTATCCGACATTTTATGATTGTCAATCAAGATAAGAGCATATTAAGACTGCTACGAGAATAAGGCCACAGGGCTTATATCACTGCGACCAAAAATGCGCTGAATTTTGCAGAAATGAAAACTCTCAAGAGCATAAGACGGGAAGACCCTCAGAGATAGAGCTGGGAATACAAGGAGTTCGACGATATACCTAGTTTGATGGGGGAAGGCAACGAAGGCAAGCAGTAATCATATTTTCTAGAATTCACATAATCTGCCATTTTGATCTTTTTATCTCAATCCAAGACCACGGGGTAGATCGCCGATGCGCTGGACCGACCAAAAAAAACAAAATATCCACGCGACGACACTTCATAGAGCCGTGCATCTGGCGGCGGACAGAACATCCTGGAGAGCAATGGTGCGAGAGAGAGATCATGATGGCCACGACCCTCAGCAATGAGGACGACGACTGGTAAGTAAGTATCTCAATCCAAAACATCACTTCCTCAATTACACGCTGCTGAAAAATCTCGTATGTGAAGGCACTCGCATTTCAAGTAAGGAAATCTTGGTGGAACAAGTTAATTTGATGATTACGATCAAACTAATGGGCGTGTTTGTAGGGTTAAATTGCCTCCCAGTCGTGCAACGTGACTGGATTGTGCAGGGTTAAAGAATTCAGAGAAATTCCCAACTCGGGCGGAGGTTTAAAAGAATCCAATCCAAGTAATAGCACCATCTACAATATAGCAGTGTTTTGTTTTGATCAATTGTTATGAACTACAATAAGTGTTCCTTGTGTGAACTTCTCCATGTAGCTTTAGCTCATTTTACATAACATGACATAGCATTCTCCCTTTAAACCACACTCATATATAGGGCATAGGGACTATAGGGAGGTCAAAAGAACTCTCCATTGCGTTAGATCTTGCGCAATGTTTATGATTTCCTCGCGCACCATGTCCACATTCCCCAACTCTACTTCGAAGGAGCGGGACACAATATTAGGGGACTTTCCTCGTCTTCAGGATCCTGATAGCAGGGAGAACAGCTCTCTCCTCAGCCATAGCCGTCATTCGGCATCGTTTACACATTTTCCAACCATGTCCATCTCCTCTATATAATGGTAGAAGTGATTGACTGCAATGTAATTAATGTTTTAGTGAACATCTTCTGATGATTTTTCGATGTATGTATTTTTTTTTTTTTTTATTTAGATAATGAAGTTACAAAAATTACATATTTTACTGCTTCAATTATTATGTTCTTCATATTATGATATTTCATCGAAACTCTTCATGTCATTGTGATGTTTTGGTTTCCATAATCACTCGAGATTGGGTAGAGGTCTATAATTAAAAGAATTATGTTTTGGTGAACATCTTGGTATTATAATGTTTCGATGAAAATTTTCTTCATGATATTTCAGCGAAAATCTTCATATTATTAATTATGATGTTTTGGTTTTCAAAATCACTCGACCTCGAGTGTAGGTCTATAACTAAAAAATGATGTTTTAATGAACATCGTTTTAATGAACATCTTGGTATTATGATGTTTCGATGAACATCTTCTTATGATTACTCATTTTTTGGCCTATTATCATAACTTTTATCATTTACTACAACGCATTGAAAACGCCCCAGCGTTAATTATTACATTAAAAATATCTATAGAAAGTAAGACATATTCTGATGGTTTTTTAAATATCTAATAGATCTAGTCCTGAAAAAGGTCACAAGAATCTTGACATGATTAAACGTTGTGCACCAACAAAGCCAACAGGCAATAAAGATGAGACATTTACAAAAATGGATATACCTAGTCAGATCCTGGCGCCAAATACATGACAGCGGCCGCAGTCTTTAAATTTGCTTGCTGTCTTGTTCGATTGAGTTAAGCTAATAAAATAATAACATTAAACTATTTGTGAAACATCCATATTTCATTCGAATTCAAAGCTCTGGCTGGAAGAACTTGAGAATAATGCGCTCGCGCACACATCCTACCTGGCCTATTACCTACCAACACGAATGTGCCCGATAATATTGTTGACTTTGCATGAAAATTTTCTAACGCTCGAATCGGTGCGGTGGAGTAAGTGGGATGGGCTACTGTAGGAGCGTATGCGAGAATGAGAAGGAACTACCCGCGATGGCGTGGGCGCGTCATAGGTAACCGTTCCATACAAACTTAAATATTGTATTTTACATAATTTCTTATCCAGTTTTTAAACATTTTATTAGTTATTCTGTTATCCGGAGCGGAGAAGAATCCAATAAATCAAACATCAGAAGATTCTGTTGAGCCGATCTCGAGTTATAAGTGTTCGCACTAACCCGACTTTAATTTATATTAGAGATTTCTACTTGTTGCATAGGTACATGAGATTTTTCGACATGTTGAATATGTTGAGAATTCTCATGATAAGGAGTTTCGGAGACAAACATTATCACCTAATGGCGAACGTTGTTAACGTAAAGTGATCACACTAAACCAGCCTTCGAAATAACAGTAGAAAACGGTCGTAAGCCCGTAGTGGTTTGTTCCATTTAAAAATCGAACATCAGTATTGATTAATTGTTAGAGTCATTAGTTGTTACATATTCTTTTAAATTCTAATTGATTTAAATTTTCATTTTTAGACAAATTCAAATACATAAGTTTCGTGAGGGTGTTTCTCCTTCAATTCAAAATAGTATTTATCTCCAAAATAATGTTTTATTGTTATCATCTGTTATTGCAGACATTTCTGGATTTGGCGAATAGTGAATAATACATATAAAGTATGCGGGAATTCACTCAATAAGACGAAGGCAATATAATAATATTATACTCGTATGAGTTGTAGGTGGAGGTTTGCACAGGAAACAAATAAATTCAGGAAACCTCCGCACAAACGTGAAATTACTCACTTCCGTTTGTAATAAGGGAGAGAACGCTATGTATGTACGCATAAGGAAACCTCCAACAGTTTTGCTCTTTAATTATTTATGTACTTTTCTAGCTGCTTTACCAACAACTGAACTATTTACTATACTAGCAACTATCTGAAAAAATTAAAAACGATAAAGTATCAGAACTAAAAAAATGTAATTAGACAAAAAAAATACGTTTATTTTAGTGCAGAACAGTACTGCCACCGCCATCTGTGGGCGAAATAAAAATGTCTTGTAGATTTATCTTCCTCCCATCAGGGTCCCGAAGATAAAGAAGACCCTCTCACATGTACTGTGTTACGCTCCTTGAAGCAGAGCTGAGGAATCTGGACAAGGTGTGGGACGAGGTCATAAACATTGCGCAAGATCGAGCTCTTACTGCCTCCCTAAGCCCCTAAGTGGGACCTTAAGGGAGTTTGGATTTGGATGGAGATTGATGTTATAGTTGGATAAAAAATTATCACATGAAAATTTCATTTTCATTTGTGATATTAAAAAAATAGTTCAAAACTTTTCGATTCCCCCTTGAATTCGAGATAGCTTTGTGTTCTTGAGGATTTCTTAAGGTTTTTACATATTATTATTATTTTGAAGAGGTAGAATCATAAAACAATTTTTCTGTTTTTGTATGAGTTATTTCTGGTAGGAACTCTTCACAATTTTCGTAACATTTGAACTTAATTTATTTTTCTTACATTTAGGTACCTACATTTTAATATTATATCAAGTGAGTCTTAAATTCTTTTAACAACACACGAAGTAATTTGATATTTTCTGATTGTTGGACATTGGGAGAATATATATATATATATATATTTTTTTTTTTTTTTTGAAAAAAAAAAAGAAGTAGGTATTGCAAAAATTGCTGTGATGGGCCAGAATGGCCGCAAATTGCCACGTACAGAATTCAAGAGACAGAGAATCGTGGAAGGCGGGTAGGAAGGCCTGTGCCCAATACTAGACAAGTACGGGCTGTTGATAATCATCTAAAAATTACTAAATCTAATTTCTTGCCTTGAAACCTCATACTAGATTGTAATCGTATCCGTCTCAACTTATGCATGATCCTTTTGACGTCATGATGATAAAATTAAGCTGATACACCTTAGTGTTTCTCCGCCCCCTCCCGTACTCCTCCCACCATCCCACAGAACACCTGTATTCTCTTTCTATATCATCACACCCTTATTAATCACTCTAACACATTAGGGATGGTCGGCGAGTGTTTCAGAACCATCGACTCACACTTTTGAAATGTCAAAAACATATTTGAAAGTTGGTAGCAGTTGGTACCTATTGTTACCATAGAAATCTATGGGAAACATAGGTTGTTTACTAATATTTTCGTGGAATTTCTATTGAACTGTCAATTCTATTTATCAAAAGAGCATAAAAGTGACGTTTTTTGTGTTAATTTATTATTACCACACTGTATACAAATGTTTATCTTTTTGACAGAGAAAGCGCTACGAAATTTTCTATGAACTCCGACGGCAGAAGATTGAACTACACTAAAGTCGACTTTATGTGAGTCCCAAGAACGGGACTTTAACATAAAGTGTCATTTTGTTGTTATGAAAAGCGTTATTTTGTTAAAAGAAGCTTAAAGGCTCCTTTATTTTTTATAAAACCGGCTGTAAGTGTTGATAATAAGAAGAATTGGTTAGATCTTCCTAAGCCATATCAATGATCGCGTTGTTTTAGCTCTGATAGGAGAAAAAATACACGTGATTTTCTAACAACACTTCCCTATCTCTGTAATATTTTGTGTTTCTTTAACGAAACCCCTTTCGATGCCGCCTAGTTCTGTAGCTCTAGTATAAGTTTTCGATGATCGAATATCAAAACGATCATCGAAAGAGTTTCGAAAAATTTTAATACTAAAATGATCAAATGATTCGATCGTTTGATTTAAGAACACTATTTGAACGCTAATAAGCGCTTATTTGCGTGCAATTAGCTTTCGATGAAACTCGTACTAGCCCCACTGTGTAGATGAACAAAATGCCTTCTTTCAACCTTTTTTCGGCAATCTACATCCAGTTTATGATATTTTGAATCATTTTGAATCCTAGTTGTTCGAAATTCATGAATTCGAGCACAAGATTTTTAAATGCCGAATAAGTCGAAAACAAATGCAGAGCAAAAAAAAACGATTTTTGAATCTAAATGTGAATTAACACCAAACGATCGTCGATCATAGAGCCAAATCTAGAAACTTTGTTTTATGGTTGATATTGGACACGATGGAAACAATAACAAACCAGAACTAATTAATGGGCGATGACAGGTTATTTTCCATATCAACGATCAAGAAAATATACTCAACTTCCAGCTCTGGATCTGTGTGCGTTTGGTTTAAATTTCCCCCTAGAAACTCACAGAATATTTACGAGTATAAACGAGTTCTAACGCTTTTATTCGTGTGTCTATAACTTTGTAGAAACATCAAAAAATACTTGCAAAAATCTTGACCAATAAAGATGATAATATATTAAATTGGCTTTAAATACCAAATATAAACATTTGAATTAATTATGAAATATTGCACATAGTGGTATGGGCTGCGGAGCAGAGGGCGTATTGGAGGCATCCAGGTACTAGGGTTGAGAACATAAAAAAAGAAAAAAAAAGAAATTCAATACACTTAGGTATATTATAAATGTGACAGTTTAGCCAGCGATATTTTATTCCCGGTGACACTTTCTTAAAGTCAAATGATTCTTTCAAACATCGTTGTAAACGCAGGTATAAACCCTCAGAATTAGGAGATGGGTTGGACTGTGAGATGAGGGTTATTAGTCTGACCTACTTGATGTGCTGGATATGGATGGCTTCAGACCGGTCGGTTCTGCAATTTTTCTATTACTTTAATTTTAATTCATTAATTAATCTTCAGATTTTTCTCACAAAAAACACAACTTTGTTAATCAACACGATCACTCACAAGTAGCCAGTTCAACAATAATTCCACCACAATACGATAATATGTCAACCATAGACACATTTTCAAAATATGATAGAACACTTTTAATTTTATCATAGACAATAATCAAAATAAATACGTAGGTCACACAAGGAAAGAGGTAGGAACTGGAAATAAAGGGAGGGTTCTGCGTCTACAATCGTCATACATAACATAACATTGTATTAAACATCGAAAGAGACAATACATCCCTAGAGGTAAACGGTTTAATTTTTCAACGCTCACTTTAATCTTTTTAAAAGGCAAAACCGGGCAGACAATACGGGCGGAGGCTTTCTACACATCCAATATCACATAAAAGATACCCCATACATCCTGCACGTCAAAAACATTATTTTTTGTCGAAAATACCTGGCGGGAACTTCACTCAGTACTCAGTAAATGAAAGTATCCCATTTCATGCTTTTTTGCATAGATACGTCATTGTATTTTATTATGAACCCATATATACCTTCTTAGTTTGTGTTATTTTTATATTGCTACATAATGTGTTTCAATGTTATTATTTAGATTTGACTTTCTGTGTCTGCAAAATCTTATGATTTACAAACACTTGAAGTGTTATTAAAAATCTTGGTATAAAGTTATACCTACCTACCATGGTGTAAGAAAAGTTTATTAATAATCCAGGTATACCACAGATCTATGGTTAAAACCATGGAATAAGCTTATAACATCCACGTTATATCACGGTTTTAGAGATTATATCAGGTTTAGTTATTATATGGTTTATACCGGTAATAAGGTGTTTTTATTAATAACACTGTTGCATGATTTTTGGATAAAAGGTCAAACTAGGTAGAGACTGCCAGGAAGCTGAAATTGAAAGCAGAAGAGGCTGTTTTGATATGAAATGATTCGCAAACATCCTCAAAAGTAAAAGGTTGGGGTTGCTGGCTATGAAAAGCACTTTTGCTGAGCATCCTGCAAGAGGCAGGAAATCGAAAAATGGAGTTTAAACTCCAACAGATCAGAAAAGGCAAAAGAATTCTCTTGTTACCTTATTGTGCCCCTAAAGTGGGATTCAAAGGGATATTATTGTTTACTTCAAGTGTTTGTAAATCATAAGATTTTGCCTTATACAAGTTTAAAATATTTCTAAATCCTTGATTATAGAATGGATTTTTTTTTCTTTCTTCAGCCCTCTCGTATCCATTGTTGGACATAGGCCTCCTCCTTTGACTTCCACTGTGCCCTCTGTCCTGCGCCAGCAGCATCCACCCACTCCCGGCAATCCGTCTAATCTCGTCAGACCACCTCGCCTGAGGCCTAACCACTCTTCTCCTCCCAGTTCTCGGACGCCATTCAAGAACTTTCTTGGTCCATACTGGTGTCGGTTACTCTGGCCACATGACCAGCCCAACTCCACTTTTGCTTTGTGACCTTCTGAACCACATCGGTGACTCTTGTTTTCTGTCTTATCCGTGTGTTTGTCTTCCTATCACTCAATGAAATACCTAGCATCCTCCTCTCCACAGCTCGGTGTATTACAGCTAATTTATTTAGTATTCTTTGAATGAACACAAACGTTTCACAGCCATAAGTGTATGGAAGTGTATGGAATATGAAGTGTATTATAGAATGATTAGAGTATGGAAATTAAAATAGTTGATATAATTTAGGGATACCTACCTAATTACATAAGAATATAAAATGGAGAAAACACTTTGAATAAAAGAGCAAAATTCCAGAAAAATGATACTATGAAATTCTTAATACATACTTACATTACATTCTAGGTGTAACGACGTATATTAACCTATATATTCCTACATACATATAAGAATCCCGATGTAGAATTAGGTGGAACGAGCGGCACCTTTTATCAAAAGGTCAAACCATCTTCTCTCCCTGAAACATATTACATTTTTCACTGTGTAATAATGTAGTCCATTCGAGAATAGGTTTTAAAATTTCACACGTACGGGAAAGTTTTCATATGGGGCTTGGGACCGTGCTATTACTATACGACAAATGAAAAATGTATACGTCAACTTTGTTCGTTTTTAGGTTTTAAAATAATATGATCTACGAGTACTATAATATTTAAATAGATAACAAAAGTATAGTTCTTGATACTAAATGCGGTATTAGAAGCACAAATTTCAAGTTTTTATGTCACATTTTTGATATGATGGTCAGAGCAAAGGAATTTGAAGGGAACGAAAAGAAGTCACTGCTTCTAAAATTACATCCATTAATAAAATGATTATTAAATACCTAATACTTATTTTTGGTAAGTATCATCTATTTATTACGAAGGGAGATGAAGTGGTTGGTAGGCTAGCGGTTAAGACGCGCCGGCTTTTACACTGTTTCGTGCGGAGGTCATGGGTTCGATCCCATCAGGAGCGGATCATCTTCCTCTTTCACGACACAAGGTAAGTAGCTTACTGTGAAAAAGTCAAATAGTGTATTTGTGTTCACTTTGAGACAGTGTGTTAAGAAAAATTGGTTTTGTCACTTCCTAGCTTTTTTTAAAGATTGTTATAAGCGAGAAAGCAATAACGAAAATTCAAAGAGAAAGTAATTTCTATGAAAAAGGTATCTCAATACATACAAATATACCAGAAGGAGTGTACATATCTAAAAATACAATAACCTTTTTACCGTTACAAGCTTAGCTTAGCTTGAGATCAACTACTGGTATGCATGTCTCATAGCAATATTCTTTATTCTTTATTCTTTCTTTTCATCCTTAGGCCATGAATTTGGCACTTGGAATCGTCAAGTATACAAAATAACAATATAAATATATAATAAGTATACAGAACAAAAATAATATACATAATTTCTTACTGGCAGAAATAAAAGAAAAGAAAGTACAATTTAAAGATTGAAGATCAATAATATCAAAGCTATTTTGAGTGTAAAGGGCTCAAAATAGCTTCACGTCAACCTGTTTAAAAATGGGCACCAAGCAACAAAATGAACAAAACACAATTTAACCTAAATCTCAAATAATAGAGTCAACGGTCCCATTTAGCATATCGACATTGAACCAATTTCGAATTTAATAAGTTGCCCATTATGATCCGACTTAACTAAGTCTACAATATTTGTTTCCATAATGTCAACATTTGTGAAAATATTATCTATGCATGATGATGATTTATTTGTTATTCGTGTAGCATCATAGATGCTACGTGTCAATAAAAAGGAATACATAAAATCGATGAAAGAGTCATTCTGTTTTGATGGCCTATCTAGGTTAATGTTGAAATCTCCGCATACAATTAACTGTTTATGGTTATTTCGAGTTGCTTGATTGAGAGCATTTTCCATTGTTTGCAAAAATATATCGTGACAACCCGAGGGAGGCCGATACACTGACAGGATAATCCTGTTATTAACTTCTACACAACTTATTTCACAATGTTTTTCTATAGATAGTTTGACTATATCGATTCTTTCTCTTGACCTATGTTTTTTGTTAACCATTACAAGCGAACCCCCTCTAATTGACCTTTCTCTACAGAATTTACTAATAATATTAAAGTTTGAAATATTGTATGTCATTGTTTCTGTCTCACTCAGCCATGTTTCCGTAAAGCATAAAACGTCTACTTGATTTAAAGCTGGAGATGTATCAAGTTCATGCAACTTCCCTCTAAGACCCTGAGCATTTTGATGGGCTACACAGAATATGGGTGTTGCATTTTTTAATATATTAACGTCCTTCATATTGTGTACAGTAGACGAATGAGTCTTGCTCAGACCTTGTATTTTTAACTGGTGTGCACTCTTATCCTGACTAGATTTCCCCTTTCGCCCCCCCTCTCTAAAAAATTTTTCCCAGAAGTATTTGATTTGATTGGAACATATTTTACATTTTTGACTGGATAGGTCTTACAAAGTTCTTCACCATGAGTGAGACTTATAAGATTTCTGATCTTCTTCAGTGGGTACTTCAATTTAAAGTCAATAACTTCATGTAGTCTTTGTTTCTCGTCATTTAATTCTAAGATTTCGACATGGTCCCATTCACTTACGATGTCATACAGTCGACAATTCTCGCTATAAATCACATTGTTCCTTTGCACATTTTTTGAGTAATGAAAGGAGGAAATTAAAAGCCTTATTCCCCTTTCCGCCGTTGTTTTCATAATACTTCGCATCTTCGACATATAATAACCTTTCTCTTCGAAAATATGTCTATTGTTGCCAATTATTAAGACAAGTGTAGATCCTTTTGTTGCTAAGTTTATTGTATCCTCGATATCATTGTTGAGATTGGCAAACTTCACATTAGGTTTTGAGATAACCTGAATGCGACGAACACCTCTATGAAAAAGTTTTGTACCCATATTCTTTGCGTATTCGTCCCCCACTATAAATATGTCGTTCTTAAATATATTATGATTATTATTGTCAGTCTGTTTTCGGGGACCAGGTCGTTGTGTTATTTTAGGTACACTATTTCTTTCTGTTTCACAGTCCTTTTGTCCCTCTACTCTTTCAAAGAGATCGTCAAAATTATTCCTCAGAACTAAGTTGCTCTTTTCCGCTTCTCGTAATTTCTGCAGCAAAACATTATTACTCCGTTTGAAACCCTCAACAAGTGCTTCTCTCTCTCTACCAGAAGATTCAATTTCTTTGAGAAGCTCGCTTATACCAATATTTTTCTGTTCGATTTCCTGAGACTTTATTTTATTGAGCTTCTTGTAGGCGTCCAGGTCATTTGTCTGCTTCTCAAGAAGTGCTATTCTTTTCTTGAGTAATGCTATTTCCCTACATTTATCCTTTAATTCCTTCTTACAAAGATTCAACTCTCCATTCACTCTCTCACCTTCCTCCTCCAATCTCTCAACCCTCTCACGCATAACCTGGTTTGTATCAACTGAGCTGTCATCAGCGCGGCTCATTGATGTATCGAACATCGTAATATATCCATTCTTTTCAGCCCTCGCACTACTTCTAGTCTCCATTTTTGGACAAACACACAAAAAAAAATCAAATCAAAGAATCAAAGTGAAGAATAAAAAGTGCTTAAAAATAATTAGAAATAATTAGAAAATATAATGACCACTATAAAAACAGGATATACAAGACTCGAGGCCAAATCCACAGAACTCAACAAATTACAGAGCACAAATTATACCATCCATTTAGGCTCAGTATGATTTGTTTAAACAATAATCAATCATCATGCAATGATAATATAGCAAGCAGTAAACAAGAATCAAAACGCCGATTTGAAAACAACAATCAGCCACTAATGGAGAAAGAACAAATAAATGAGGAAGAAAATATCAAAAATATGATAAATAGAAGAAAGAGATAAATAACAACATAAATAATAATCAGTTATTAGTCCAAAAAAAAAAAAAAAAAGAAAAAACAATATTAATAATTATTAAATAATAATGAGTTATTGGTCAAAAAGTGAAAAGGAAAGAAAAAATAATAATAATAATAGTTAGTAATAATATCAATAATTAATCATTAATGAGTTATCGGTTAAAAAGCGAAATAAAAGTAACAATGTTAAAAATAAAACACTAATAAAATCAAAATAGGTACAAAATGCAATAAAAACAATATTATACATAAAGTATCCAGAGTTTATGGTCATCCATAGAGCAAAGATGTTAGTATCAGGGTCCGCGACTGCGCAGTATGAAAGGTAACAGGCCGGGAAGTTTGACAGCCCTCAAAACAATGAACTCGTGCGCGTCAACTGTATGTAGCCTCAAACGGTGTTCTGGGGCGAGTTAAACAGATTATAAATATGGAGTTTATTTTCAGTCCTCTTCGATAACAGGTTGTTTCCAAACAATGGTGTGTGGCTCTCGTAGAAGCAGTGTAATGTGTAATACGTGTGTGTGTTTTCGAAACAGCTTTTCACATACATGAGCAGTATGAGCACTGTGTCTTGTTTATGTGTAGAAATCAGTAATTGGCTTGAAATATAGTAATGTTCCCGATTTCTACCATTAGGTGAATGCTCTGTGGAGTTTATTATTCAGTGCTGAGTGGAGATGGTGTCAATTGTTTCAGTTTGGCGGGCTCAAGTGTGCGCATGTGCAAGTATGTATGTGTGAGCGCACGATAGTGGACTTGTTAGTGGAATAAGTGATATTAAGAATCAATGTAAGTGTTTTTTCTCATACAGATTCACAATTTTTGCTTACCACCAAAGCCAGTTCTTATATTTGTTGCTCCTTTGATAGTATATTTCAGGTTTTTAAATTGTCATTCTCCTTCTCTTTCTCAATCTGTCAGGCTTGTAGTGTGCGAGTGAGACAAAAAAATTTTTTTTCACACGGAAGTGGTTCAGCTGTTTTTGGCACTTTTAAACAATTTATTTAGTCTTTTTGAAGAAAAATAACTCACAACAGAAAACACAAGCTTTAAATTGTCCACAGATTGTTAAATGTTCACATATTCTCGAAAACAAACAATAATATATGTTTAAAAACTCAGTAGCAAAATTTTATATCATTTTACACCGCAGTGTTGCCAGTAATAATCCTATTTAATAATAGCTATTCCTATCAATAGAAACACTATCCCGACTTCAACAACTCAAACAGAAACTCATTCAAAATCAAATAATCTATAATATAAAAGAAAGTCGGGTTAGTGCGAACAGTTCGAGATTTGCTGAACAGATTCTTCCGATGTTTGATTTATTGGATTCTTCTCCGCTCCTGATAACAGAATAACTATTAAAAAGTAAAAAATGCATACGAATTAATAGAAATATAATATTTAAATTAGTATGGAACGGATTTCGTATGACGCCAACGCCATCTATGAAATTATTGTTTACATGACAACCATAGACATTAAAAAAAGCTGCTAACCTAGGGTAGCCCAGAACTCATAGTATATTATAACAGCCAGAAGACAATTATTATCTTCTCTAGAACAACATCAATATTAATCGGTACTTTACAGGGGACCCACTGAAGTTACGGACCTCAAATTTTACGTGCTTGTGTAGGAGCATAAGACCAACCCGTATAACAAATTTTATGAAAATTGAAGACTTTTTTTTTTCTTTTTTAGCCCTTTTTCTAGAACAAGTGAAATTTTCTTTGGATACTTTAAGAGGGTTCCCCTGAAGGTACAGATCTCAACATTTTACTGACTCATCTATATTGAGGGGCTAACCGTTCTACCAAATTTCAATCAAATCGGATAAGAATTACTATGAGTTATGGGTGCGTACACATTTTTGGTGTACGCGTACGCGGAAATTTTCTTCCTCTTCTAAAATTTTTTTTTGCATTTTTGGAATCTACACCCTCGAAAACGTCGAGAAAATTAATTTCAGCGAAATCTATATTTTTTTTTTGAATTCTGATTACAAGACTCATGTATATTCCATATACTATGAGTAATATTGTTTTTTTTATGGAATTTTTTCGAGCTTTCAACATATTATTATTTTAAACGTAGGTATTTTTTATAAATTACAAATTTTAAATCAATATTTATATTAAGGCCTACAGGACAACATCTGTCATTTTAATATTTTTCTTAAAAAAAAATGTTTAATTTATTCAAATGTAAGAATCAAAATTCGATTTTTTCCGGAATAGCGATTTTTTTGATCTGGTAACTCACCATCTACCATTTTTTCAGCCCGGCTTGGAAAGATTACCCTTTTCAATAAAAGAAGTAGGTACCTATTTGAGGTTTTCAAGAACTAAAACATACCTTACCTTGGACACTTAATAGATTTTTTTTTTTTTTTTTTTTTTTTTTTATTTTTTTTTTTAATTTTTGGCATATCATCCGCAAGGGGGATGTTTTGGCCATTTTGTTAAGTGTTTTACTATCTACTTATTTTATATAACAATGAAATTTTTATTTATGAATTTATAAATTTTTTTATATATTTTTATTTCGTTAAGGGATAAAAGGTATTGACATGATAGGGGATATTCTACATTTTGAAAAGTAAAATAGAGGTCCGCCACGTTCCTTAAAGGACAGGCAAAGAGTACGTGATCAAGCGTCTCCTCGTCCAAACCACATTCACAGTAAGGAGAGGTTGTTGAACAGATTTGTTGATTATCGATGAGGTATGGAGAATTCAAAAAGCCACTCAAAAGTGTAGTGATTTAATTTTTCAAAAAACCTTTTAAAATATAACTCATATGAGTCATATCCTGGCGCCAAATACATGACAGCAGTCGCAGTCTTTAAATTTGGTTGCTCTCTTGTTCTCAATAATTTCCAACTTTTATCTCTATATTTCATCTATTATTATTTTATATCTATTTGTTGCATACATGAGATTTTTCTACATGTTGAACATGTCGAGAATTCTCATGATTAGGAGTTTCGGAGACTCAAACATTACCACCTAATGGCGAACGTTGTTAACGTAAAGTGATCACACTAAGCCAGCCTTCGAAACAACAGTAGAAGACGGACGTAAGCCCGTGGTGGTTTGTTCCATTAAAAAATCGAACATCAGTAATGAATTTTTAGAGTCATTAGTTGTTAGATAATCCTTTTAAAATAGTTTGCCATAAGTCAAAATGCTTCACAAAAGTATTAAAATAAATGTATTTTATATTTAGGACGGCTCTTATATGGACATAACAATACTGTGTTTAGACACGTTAAAGTAATTCCTCTGAGACGCTATTTACCTACCATGTTCAACTTTGAACTCAGAATGTTCATAATTCACAACCTCTTATTTTACAAGCTGAACTGTCCGGAGAGCATTTTCATAATTCTGATATTTCTCAGAAAGTTTACAATCGAATTACGCTATTTTATTCTACGGTGAAAATTTCTTCTGAACGCTAACAATACTATTATGATGTGTTATTCACTTTTTTTCCTTTTGTTTCTCTAGCTTTTGTTTTATCTGTAACTAGCTGACCCGTCGAACTTTGTATCGAAATAAATAATATGGGTTTTATGGTTTTTGCAACAGAGCTCAAATTCGTTTTTTTTAGTTATTTAATACGGATGACTATTTACTGGCATTAGCAAAACCTGCATACCACGCTCCATTCATTGGGTCTGAGTTTATTTTTTCATCAAAAACATTTAACCTATGTTAATATGGTGTGGGAGGAAGTCATCATTGCGCAAGATCGATTGCAATGGAGAGTTCATATTGCTTCATCTTACTCCTGAATGCAGTTCAAAGGGAGTTTTAATTTTGATTGATTTGATGTTAATATGTAAAAAAAGAATTTAGGTTTGTCATTATATTTAATATTTTAATAGTTATTTTGTTCATTTAAAATAATATTGATTGATTGATCAAATTACGATAAGGAATATCTCCGTACCGATTCAAAATACGCATTGAGGTGTCACTGGCTTTTTTACCCATCACGCTGATTCCCGAAGGAGGTAGGCAGAGAGTATGGACTTCCATTTTTTCCAATCCAAACTCATTCGCTTCCTCCAAACCCATCACATTCCGCATACATGCTCATAAATTTCTTTTGCTTCTGACTTGGCCCTCCTGTAAGACGGCAACGATATGGTAGGTCTATGTCATTCGAGGTCGGCCTCCTCTGCGTGCACCCATTCTTTCAGATTCAAAATCGGTCCAGCCGAAGTGGCCCGTTGATATGTACACAATGTGAACTGCGCCCCCGTGAAACAATACAAAATTAATTCGATTGAGTTAAGCTTATAAAATAATAACATTAAACTATTTCTGAAACATCCATATTTCATTCGTATTCAAAACTCTGGCGGGAAGAACTTGAGAATAATGCGCTCGCGCACACACCCTACCTCGCCTATTACCAACACAAATGTAGCGTGCCCGATAATATTGTTGACTTTGTATGAAAATTTTCTAACGTTCGAATCGATGCGGTGGAGTAAGTGGGATGGGCTACTGTAGGAGCGTTTGCGAGAATGAGAGGGAACTACCCGCGATGGCGTTGTGGCGCGTCATAGGTAACCGTTCCATACAAACATAAATATTGTATTTTACATCATTTCTTGCCAAGTTTTTAAACATTTTATTGCTTTCAATACTAATTAAAAATGTATAATTTATATCTTTCTTATTCATTTATTCAACTTTTTATTAGTTATTCTGTTATCCGGAGCGGAGAAGAATCCAATAAATCAATCGTGCGAAGAATCTGTTCGGCCGATCTCGAGTTATAAGTGTTCGCACTAACCCGACTTTCATTTATATAGTTGATTTGAAATTGACTCTTTGTTTTAAAGTCCACTTCGAGGAATCCCAGACATTACACGTCTTGAAACTGATATTTGGTAACAGTGAGTATATCTACAAGAACTCTTTTCTTTATCGGTACTATTTTTTCGTCTTATACAGTTTCTCTTCTAAAGGGCATCTTATTAACCTTAGTGAACTGCTTAAATCTCTGCTCCCCAAATAATAGAGAATATGGACTAAAAAAATGAAGCTTAAATCTCAAAGATGACGCCTCTTCGTATAATAATGTGTGAAAAGTGTCTCGGGGAAATGGAAAGAATTGAAAATTTTCAGATTGAATAATGGCATGGAATATGGTTAGGCGGGTAATGGTCTGTTTTCCTACGGATACGGCGCTACTGTAAACAGCGGTGAGTATGTGAGTTTAGAACATTGTCAATATTGTAAAAATAACCATTGTCATACCTATATTTTGAAAGACTACCCTCTTGTCAGAATACGGACAGTTCCCTAGGAAACCAGTGCATTATTCTACGTTTAAATCACAATACCGATCCGATTTCAATGATGGTAAAAGGGTGGTTGCATATTATTACATAGGTACCTACCTAGCTTTACGAGTATGTAGGTATGTTGAATAATTCCACTCGGTATGAGTGAAGTTAGGGGCGAACTTTCAACTTTCGAATAGAGATTATAGCTTATAAATGCTATGGGGTGAAAGATATTATTTTGACGTATGTTGCCACATTTATCATCTGCCGCATTGGCGTGTGTGGTAATATTATAATAAATATATATTGCTCTATTTAAACCTAATAGCCACATAATTTTATAAAATATTTTCAA
This sequence comes from Mystacides longicornis, assembly GCA_963576905.1. Classification (NCBI taxonomy): domain Eukaryota; kingdom Metazoa; phylum Arthropoda; class Insecta; order Trichoptera; family Leptoceridae; genus Mystacides; species Mystacides longicornis. The sequence continues at coordinate 22,585,895 of OY756435.1, forward strand.
CGTAAAGAATGTTTAGATTTTCGAGGAAAATATCACGGAACATTTTTTATGCAATATGTTCTCAATACAAACCTATCATGGATTTTGAAAAAATAATAAAGAATAAATTAGTCCAGGCTCGTCTAGAAGGTTATCAAGCAATGGGAAGGTTGATGAAAGTAAAAATTAATAGAAAACCGGTAAGAAATCATAATTAATTATTTCATTGAATTAGAATGGTAAAAGGGAATCTGACGACCGACTATGTTAACTAGATAATTTTTCAAATCTTAGCGAAGAAAAAAATCGTTAAGATTTGGAAAATGAGCGATTATCGGTTAAATCGTAAAGATAAATCATTACGTGTGTATGCAGCTATTGTTAAAGAGGTAAGTAGGTAGGCTTGTTTCGGAAGACTAAACAGTAGACATGACGACATCGGACACCAATTAGCGAAGTCTGTGATATCGTCCGATATTATCGGAACAAACCACGATGTCGACATCCAGTATTCCTCTTAGCGCCTCTGCTGATATTATTATTTTTTATTCAGTAGGTACCTATGCGTTTGACATTCTCACTTTTATTATTTTCATAGATGAATATTTTTTTGGCTTTCACATGAGATTAATAAGGAAAATATTATGCCGCTCACTTGCAGAGAAATTACATAAAACATAATATTATGAATTTTTCTCTTTCAAAAATTTTCGCATTTTCATTTACAAACTTTTGTATACCTACTTATTATTTGCACATTTCATTTCATCAAGTGTGGAATGACACATGTATTATGTAAAATTTTACAAATCACCCAGTATAGTTGAATTATGCATATTAAGCATATACAAATACATTTCATTTGCATAAATGAACCACACTTTTTCCAATACTTCCCTTAGAAAATTACTGCGTGACGTTAAATTATAATTTTACGCTTCGGTATAGTTTGAGAAGCAATCTAATAAAGTGAAATATTTTTATGTCGTGTTTTGTCGTAATTTATCAGGTATAAATCATAATTAGCGAGAAATATACAAAAGTAATCCCTTTTGATTAGGAATTTATTAAAGTAAGTACCTAAATGTAATATAACTTCTTACTTACTTAATATTTGATCAAAAAATAAACCTCGGATTAAATATTAATAAATTATTTAAAAATTACTTTATTATCCAACTATACATACCATGTTTTTTTTTCATCATAGTTCATCATCGTAAGCTTCAAACATTGGCGCAAGAGAGCTATGCCCCAAAGTGGGGCGTAAAGGGAGTTTGGATTGGAATTCATCAGCTTGTCATTTTTTTCGGAAAAGAGTAGAGGTCCGTTGCCACTGCCTTGCCCATACGGGACATGGTGTGATGCGTTTAAAAAAAACTTAATGTGTATATTGTGTATGAAACGGATGATCAGAAGACGATTATTTGGCCAACTTGTGGGTGAGCATTTCTCACAGACTCGAATGAACCTTTGTATCTCTAATATAAATTAAAGTCGGGTTAGTGCGAACACTTATAACTCGAGTTCGGCTCCACAGATTCTTCCGATGTGTGATTTATTGGATTCTTCTCCACTCCGTACAACATAATAACTAATAAAAAATTGAAAAATGGATAAGAAATAATATAAAATATGATATTAAAGTTTGTATGGAACGAATATGATGCGACACCATCTTTGAAATAATGTAACAACAAAATTATTGTCTTCTGCACCTGCACCCTCTCATTCTCGCATACCTACGTAATTGTCCATTCTTACTGTAGCCCATTTCACTTACTCCACCGTTTCTTACAAAGTCAACCAAATTGCGCCCATATAATTATATTCTCGCGTTAATCACATCTGAGTTTTGAATACGAATGAAATATGGACGTTTTAGAATTAATATTTTAATGTTATTATTTAGTTAGTTTATTTTTGTTTCTGGAGGCGCAGTGCACAACGAACGGGCTGCCTCTGTTTAGGACCAAAGGGTCAACAGGACAACGTCTGTCGGGAAAGCTAGTTTTAAATAAGATTTTATTGATTAAAAATTATTAATTTAACGCGGCATTTTTTGACAAAGTTAAATAAGCACCTTCCTTCATGAAAAAAATGTGTTATTACGGGGCAATTACTACTTTTTTTTTTTAAACTGGATAACACATATTTTTTTCTCTTTTGATCGATAATTTCTAAATAATAATAATATCCACTCATTTTGTTTGTTAAAATGTCAAAAATATTCATTCATTTTGTTCAAAATAAACATTAAAAATAAGAGTTTTATTGATTTATTATTCCCGTTTCACACAAGCGTATCTCTCGCTTTAGAAACGGGGTCTATATTGATTCAATAAAATAAAAAAAAAACAATATTACCAGATTAACCTTTAAATGATATTGTTTATTCAAGGCAAGTATTGATTTAATATTAAAAAAATATATTCATTTTGCTGATTGAGAACTGTTTAAACAATAAACATGTTAAATTTTATTACAAAAAAAATTAATAATAGAAAACTGTTCAAATATTATACTTACTTTTTTATAACAAATTAAAAAAAAACATATTTTATTTTGCATATTATCTATGTAATTTAAAATAATATAATAAACGTATTACGTAAAATATGTACGTAGATATAAATACGTTGGTTGTTAACTTTATCTTTCTGTCCAAACCAGGTTGTCATACGGTAAACCTATAAATATTTCAGCGCATTTGTTTGACAGAAATAATCTGTTAGTCCTCTATAAATCTTCCATTGATAAACGTGTTAGGGTTGAATCGTTTTTATCTATGAGTATTTTCTAGCCCCCTTTCAATTCCCACATTCACGATGGTATTTTCACTGAAGTAAAATAACTATTGATGGAATCTATATGCATTATTTTTGTGCACAATTTTTACGATGCTTAATTTCATTTTTTTTTTCAATTTACCTATAGGTACTATTACAATTATTTTTTTTTATTACATATATGATTATTGACTGACAATTTTCTTATGATTATTGGTAATGTTTAAAATTCACACAAATGTGATAAAAAAAATAGGACAGTCAGTTCAACATAGAGTCATAGTTATGAACTAAATTAATAAAAAATTGACCAACAGAGTTGACCACCAATTGTACAACAGAGCCAATAGGCAATAAATATGAGACATTAACAAAAATGGATATAGTCATATCCTGGCGCCAAATACATGACAGCAGTCGCAGTCTTTAAAATTAGTTGCTCTCTTGTTCTCAATAATTTCCAACTTTTATCTCTATATTTCATTAATTATTATTAAATATATATTTGAACATGTCGAGAATTCTCATGATTAGGAGTTTCGGAGACTCAAACATTACCACCTAATGGCGAACGTTGTTAACGTAAAGTGATCACACTAAGCCAGCCTTCGAAACAACAGTAGAAGACGGTCGTAAGCCCGTGGTGGTTTGTTCCATTCTAAAATCGAACATCATTAATGAGTTGTTAGATAATTCAATAAACAATTCTATGCAAATAAGAAATAAAATGTACCTTCATGATACATCAGTTCGCAATAATGTGTGATCAATTTTTTGATTGATTTGTATTTATATTATACATACATTTTTAAAAAGTTTTTGACGATGGCAATAAAAAAGTTCCAAATTTGAAAGAAATTCACGTACCTACTTTTTATTTTATTTGCAAGATTTCAATTTGAAATCTTTTAGGTACATATAAAAGGGGAAAACGCATTGAATCATTGCACCCAGTTAATGGCCTGGGATGTGAGTTCAAATCTTTCCCAGAAATTCAAACTCACTTCCCATGATTTCCATAAAAAAAATTGAAGATCGTAATGGTTTTGTGATAGTAAAAAAGTCGTGATAGTGGAACTGTGTTTTTTTAAATTCATAATAATACACTTTCACTACCTACCTAAATACAAAAAATAAATTACAAAATAATTTTTACAAAAATACAAATATTATGAAACTCCAAGAAAATTCTTTAATTTCCTAGAAATATTTTCAATATAATGATGTAATACCAAATGTGGATTCGTTATAAAACTCCTAAAGGGTAGACCAAGAGTATGAGAGAGGAGACAGATATAAATATGGCCACGAACCCTTCTTTTTTATTTATTTTTTGAAAAAGCGCTTGCCATATGTTAAATGAAAGCGATATGAATCTGAAAAAAAATCCTTTGGCTCGGTCACCGCCTGGCGCTTTCAAAGGATAAATTATTACCGAATTTCCCTCCCCACCTTCATAAATCTGTCGCAGACTTTATCGACAATCGGTTTTATATTCAATTACCTCTTATTGGCAACCTTTGGTCGCCTTTATATACAAGTATCCTTACAGCGCCTATAAAGAGTTCTAATAATAAAAGAAATATAACGAAAACACCAAGATTTTAAAAGAAGTAAGTAGATTTTAATTTATTAATTGTTAGGTAAATATAATAGAAATCTAACAGAGAATAAATTTTATAAATCATTTTCATCAATGTAAATATTTAAAAGGTACCTTTTAACAATTTGTATAATTTTTTCGCGGTAAATTCTAATGTTTTAGATTATTTTTTGTGTCGTGGAGGAATTACAAGGCAGTGTTGCAAGAATCTGCGATGAAACAGCACGCCTTGGCCTTCGAGTCAATGATGCCAGTAAGGAGCTCATGATACAATATGGTACTCTCTACTTTGAAAATGGTCATGACCAGAAATTTAAACATGTTTGAACCACGGATTGTACGTCTTTAACTATTGTTTGACAATGTCTTTGCTGTACAATATTCTTTTAATTTGGATAACTAGACTCTTAATATGTTAACAGGAAACAAAATGCTGCATTATTTCAAAAGTGGAAGGATTGTTGCCGATGAATCATTCAAAACATTTATAATGGAACCATATATGTTAATAACCATCGTTTATTATTGCATTGCGATACTTCAGCAAATAAATTATTTATTTTTATGGCTGGTTTTCGAACATATTCACAACGTGTTTTGATATATGACTATAAATCTATAATAAAATATGGAACATAATGATAAAGATATTCAAATACGAATCCAATGGTGTGCGAAGCGCAATCTACATAACAACACACACAATATATAAAACGTTTAATAATTTAGTCGTATATAAAGCTAGGCAGTTTCTTATAATAAAAACAGATAGAAAATAGATTTTTCTGAAAAAAAAAAAATAAACAAATTTCCCACTATGAAGGATTCAAATACCCCCTAGAGACACAGTGAGAATTGTGAGAGTCATTAGTTGTTACTTATTCGTTAAGATATAGTCCTGAAAAATGGTCACAAGAATCTAGAGATAATTAGAACGTTGTGCACCAACAAAGACAATAGGCAATAAAGATAAGACATTAACAAAAATGGATATATTCATATATTATGGCATCAAATACATGATAGCAGTCGCAATCTTAAAATTTGGTTGCTCTCTTGTTCTCAAAAATTTCCAACTTTTATCTCTATATTTCATTAATTATTAAATATCTACTTTTGTTGCATATATGCATTTTACCCCTCTCTTTACACAAGTATTATTCTTTTTAAGGGAGGGTATTCATGTAACGTTTTATTTTTAAGAAAATAGTTTATAAGAAGAAATATTGTAATAATTATGTACATGTTATGAAAAATAAATAAATAAAAAAAAAATGAGATTTTTCGACATGTTGAACTTGTTGAGAATTGAATGGAAGTGAAAACCCAAGATTTGTCACGAACTGCATGTGAACAACATGCACCCCGAAAGACAAAAAGGGATAATCAACTTTTGACAGGAAACAATATGAAGATGGCAGGTTTACTCCTTTTCACTGTCATGAATTCGGCAGAGACTATGCTACTGCACTTTCATCGGATTTCATCGGATTCCACGATGTGTAGGCCATTTGAGAGATGGTCCTGATGAGACACATGCGCACAATGTCGAAACACACTATCTTTTTGACGAATCCAATCGCATATTCTGGTGATGGGCACAGCCTCGTCCCATATCCAAGTGCAGTAGCATAGTCTCTGCCGAATTCATCACAGTGAAAAGGAGTAAACCTTCCATCTTCATGTTGAGAATTCTCATGATTAGTTTTTCGGAGTCTTAAACATTATCAACTATTGGTGAACGTTGTTAATGTAAAGTGATCACACTAAGCCAGCCTTCGAAGTAACAATAGAAGACGGTCGTAAGCCCGTAGTGGTTTGTTCCATTTAAAAATCGAACATCAGTAATGAATTGTTAGAGTAATTAGTTGTAATATATTCGTTTAAATAAGATTACATTCAGTGTCTAGTTAATAGACAGTAGTCCAGTCTAGTGGATATTTCTCACACTCTAAATGACAATAATCATGCGCGTTTTCCAGTCGTTCATAAGCTAAACATAGTATACAAAGCTGTGAGACTGAAAAAAAAATATTCATAGGTTGTATTCGAAAGCGAAGAACAATAACAAATAGGTATCCAAGAGCAGTCAGAGTATGATAGGTAATAATTAATTGCGTTTTTTTTTCATAATATGAAACAGCATTTGTGATGACCATAGATGTTCAAAATTAGGGGACATTGACATATGAATTTTGCGAACAATGTAATAAATAAATAAATAATGTGTTCTCAACAATTTCCAACTTTTATCTCTATTTTTCATTTTATTATTAAATTTCTACTTGTTGCATACATGAGATTTTTCGACATGTTGAACATGTTGAGAATTCTCATGATTAGGAGTTTCGGAGACAAACATTACCACCTAATGGCGAACGTTGTTAACGTAAAGTGATCACACTAAGCCAGCCTTCGAAATAACAGTAGAAGACGGTCGTAAGCCCGTAGTGGTTTGTTCCATTTAAAAATCGAACATTAGTAATGAATTGTTAGAGTCATTAGTTGTTATTTTTTCTTAAAAATAATGTGTGGTTGGTAGACTAGCGGTTACTGTTTCGTGCGGAGATAGTCGCTTCAATCCCAGATGCCGACCATCTTCCTCTTTCACGACACAACCTTTACATAAGTAGCTTATGCGAAAGTGTCAAAGTGTGTACCTACCTATTTGTGTTCACTTTGACTGAACACTTATTCAATTATCAAAAGGAAAAACTTTTATTACCCTACCTACTTTTAAGTAGATTCAATGTGGGGACAAAAAAAAACGCAAATGTACATAGAGTAGGAAGAGAATAAACTGTCCACTTTTTATATGTTTCTTTGTTCAGTTTAAATAATTGTTTATATTTATGTTTCAGGGACAGATAATTTTTTCGCATTCTACACTGACGAAAAATTCGTTCGCGAAATTCAAATTGTCTACGGGGGCAGAGACTGCAGTTTCTTATTTTTAATCAATCATCGAATAAAGATATCGTTCCTCGTAAGCACAACTACATACTTTTTTTACCCATCACGCCGTTTCCCGAAGGGAGTAGGCAGAAAGTACGGACTTCCATTCTTTCCTATCCAAAAAAATCTCTTTCGCTTTTTCAAACGCATAACATACATGCTTTTCTATTCCTTTTGCTCCTGACTTGGCCCTCCTCTAAAACGGCACCGATATGGTCGAAACATGTCATACGTCGTCTGCGTGCACCCATTCTTTCAGATTGATTTATCCTTTTAGTCATTCTCTCCTCTTCATTCTCTCTACATGCCCAAACCACCTTAATTTATTCACTTCCATTCTAGACACTACGCTAACATCCACTCCACATTCCTTTCTAATATTATCATTCCTCACCTTATCAATCAGTCTCTTTCCGAATATCCTACGCAGTGATCTCAATTCCACAGCATTTATTTCACGTGTTATTATACAAATTTTTTTTTTTACATTTTTTAATGATTTTCACACCTTCCATCTCTGCTAAATAGACATACTCATCCACTTGTTCCAATTTCTTATCATTCACTTTCACACAACATTGCGTTCTTAAAATTAATCTTCTCTTTCAAAAACAAGCACCTTTGTCTTATTGACATTCATCTTAAGCCCATTCTTTTCACAATTTGGTAAGTACGCGTCACAAGTTCTTGCAAATCACGTGCACTACATACGTACGTTTAGGTATTATAATTTTTTAAAACAGTGTGAATTACCAGTGATTTTAAGAAAATACTTTGCCTTATTATTTGGTTGGGAGTTAGAGTTCTACTTGAAAGCTATGCCGGAGTAGAGTGGAGGGGGAAGTGGCAATTAACCGTGAATAATAGAAGTGAAGTGTCGTCTGCGAGATTCTCTGTGTGTAATTGGATTTTTATCTCGACCACTAATAAGAAAATGTATGTAGTGGTTTCGTTGTTACACCATCATCAATCTGAATTGAGAGCACTCGTTTTATGTAGGCACGTATGAAAGGGAAATATTGCGAATAAAAATATAATATGACAAAGGAAAATTGCATAAAACTAGTAGAAAGAAAAAGATTTGCGGAATCGTTTTATGGTATCGACGCAAATGTATCGACGCTGCAGCTCGAATCATTCCTCTTGTGAATGATAAGCTTAACAGAAAAATAAAAGAAATCAACCAACATAATTAGGGTGACGGGTATGGTTATTGGCCACAATACAGTTATTGGCCATTTCATTTTTAAAACAATTTAATAAGACTCCTGTTATCTCTATCGCTCATATATAATATTACAATTGACCTCTCATTTATTACAAACATGCTCTATTTCATATTTTTACCGCTAGTTGTCGCTAGTAACATTAATGGCGGGGTTAGTGAGACGGTGTGAATTTAGCTGTCATTTTTTAAAGAAGTATTTAAGGTAAGTACTCGTTGTAAATTGCATATATTATTATAAATTGTGTTTTAATTTCGATGGTTTATATTTTTTTCATTGTTGAATTAGCATTATTGCCTTTTTTGTTGTTGTTTTTTACAAACTTGAATAATAACCTCACTTTTTTGGGGTGGCCAATAGCTGAAACATCAAACTCACAATTATACAGCTATTGGCCCCCCATGCCAATAACTGTGACTTCCTTTGTCAAGTGAATTAAGATGGTTTCTGCCTTTGTATTGTTTGTTTTCATTTGATAAGTGATTGGTGTAAGTTTCATATGAAAAAAACATCAATACACAGCTATTGGCCACCCGGCCAATAACTGTCCCAAGTACCTACCTGCCAATTACTGTAAGAAATATTTATTTGCATTTTTCATTTTTTCTTTTAAAGGATACGTCGTCACCATGCCAAGGACTCCAAAGTGGACGCCGCAACAACTTAACCAGGCATTGGCCTAATCTAATACATAAATCACTCATTTGTGAGTGGAAATGCATAAAAAAAAAGAAAAAAAAAATTAATCTAATAAAACTAATGGATTTTTAAAGCGTGCCAACATCTTTTTTTTTTTAGGGAAAATCACGGTAAACATAATTTTCATTATTTATGATTCGTTTCAATTATACAATAAACCGACCTCGGTAGCCTAGTTGTACTAGCGTGGACTTCAGATCCGGGGTCCCGGGTTCGATTCCCGGTCGGTTCAGAGTTTTTCTAAGTGTTTTTTCACTAGAAATTTCTACCCGGGGTTGGCCTGTCTCATATTGGACGGGACCAAAGGATTCTGGATCACTTCCCACAGGCACTGGAAGGCGAATTAGAAAAATGTTCCAACGGAAAATACATAGACATATCGCATAAAACGAGTTTTAACTCCAAAACGGGACCCAAAACAGTCGAACACACAACAACGATTTTCTTTTTCAACACAGATGAAGATGTCTACACAATGATTAATAGATGCAAGGAAAGAACTGACAATGACAAAGGTGGGGTAACCATAGTAACTCCAGAGGGAATAGATGGGAACACTATGAAAAGAATGGTGGCAGCAGTGTTCCAAGGAACAGTAGGCAGTGCAACGATAATGAATGCTGACAAATTTAAGCCGGAAGAAAGTAAACCCATGGCTAAAAGAAAACAGATACAAGACAAATTTGAAAGAGTTTTGATTGAGAACACAACGGACACCTATGCTTTAGTCGCTAAAAAACTTAAAGATGGATTAAATAGAGAATCCTTTTCGATTTAAAAGGCAATGCAGAAGGTATTTCGAACAAAATTCAAACCATATTGGGTGGCAAGGTAAGAGTTTTGAAAAATTATAAAACCAAAATTCTCCATGTCGGGGATATAGACCCTTCAGTCGACCTAGAAGAAATAAAGCAAACTATATCGCAAAATAAAGATCTAAACCACAAAGACACAATCATCGAAGTGAGGGCCTTGAGACCAACTAAAGACGGTAATCAAGCATGCACGGTGATGCTAGAAGAAGAAGACAGCAAGAAACTACTTTCACAAAGAAGACTAAGAATAGGACTTGCCATGTGTCGTGTCAGGGAACGTGTTGATGTCTTAACATGTTTCAGATGCTGGGAGTATGGCCACCGGGCTTCCGAGTGCAAAGGGGCGGACAGAAGCAAAAACTGCAGAAAATGCAATAAAACCGGTCATACAGCAAAAGATTGCAGAGAAGACGCCTTCTGTCCTTTGTGCAGTGAGGACGGACACACTGCAGGGAGCAGCGACTGTCTTACCTTTAGGAAAGTCCTTAAGGCAGCGGAAAAGAGGAGAACAAAAAATAATGAACATTCACAGTTCTCCAAATAAATGCGGGCAGAAGCAGAGGAGCAGAGGACCTAGCAATAAGTATAGCACATAAAAATAAAAGCGACATGATCGCTATAAGCGAGCCCAATTTAACAAGATATCGTGGAGTGAAGCCATAGCCAAGTTCACGCAGTTACTGCGTATAAATCGCTGAACGGAGCAATCAGGGTAGAGACAACAGATTATATTATATACAATGTCTACTTGAGCCCGAATACATGCACAATGTCCGACTTCGAACACCAGCTCTTTCTTATCCAAGAGGATCTGAAAGGCTTGCCAAATAAAAAACAGGTAATTGTCACAGGGGATTTTAACGCAAAACATCCAGCATGGGGTGGGAGAATAATTAATAAAAAAGGAAAATGTCTCTTGGATTGGGCAGAGTCTATGAATCTCAACATATTGAACGATGGCACGGAGCCAACATGTGTAAGACCAAATGGGACATCTTACATAGATGTCACAATGGTGTGTGAAGGTTCACTTCAAGGGAAATTCTCATGGAAAGTTCTGGAAGAGGAAACTCTCAGCGACCACCGATACACGATAACCCATCTGGCAGAAAAACCAAAGATACAACCGAGAAGGTATATATACGGAGCGACAGAACGCAATAAACTCAACGACATCTTCAAGGAAATGTGCGGTCATCCAAGTCCTCAAAACTGTGAAAATGCAATACAAACGGCATTTAAGAGAAGCACACCCAAAATAAGGGCCGAAGAGGGAGGACATCCGCCATATTGGTGGACGGAGGAGATACAGGATAGCATAGTAAAGACTAGAAAAAAGAGAAAAGCTTTTCAGAGATGCAAAAATGCTGAAGCAAGGTCGACTATGAGGATCGAATACAAGACAGCCAAGGCAGAACTGAAAGCAAAAATAATGAAATCAAAGAAAAAAGCATGGGAAGAACTGTGTGATGGTCTGGAGACGAACGTATACGGGGATGCGTATAAAATAATTATGAGCCAAATGAGTATAAAAATGGCACTGAAGGATAAAATTGATGCTTTCAATTCACTATTTATTAGTGCACAAAGTAAAACACTGGAAAAGATACCATGTACGTGGAAATCAGAATACAAATTTACTGACGAAGAAATAAAATCCGCAGTAAAAAGAATCAAAGTGGGAAAATCCCCAGGACCAGATGGGATACCTCCAGACGTTATAAAAGAAATCGTCGGAAATAACTTTGGATACATTGCCAGTTTATTCAGTTGTCTATTGGAAAGAGGAAGCTTTCCAACTGAATGGAAGACATCGAAACTCATATTGGTAGAAAAACCGAAAAAGTCCCCGAACGAAACAACGAAATATAGACCCATATGCCTGATCAACGTGTTGGCTAAAACGTACGAAACTCTCATAAATAACCGCCTTAATTCAGAGCTGGAAAGTAAGGGAGCGCTTTCACAAAACCAGTACGGCTTCAGGAAGAACAGATCCACGGTTGACGCAGTAAATCACATCATTGAAATAGCCAAAAACGCAAAGTCGGATAAAAGCGGAAACCTACTCGTCCTTATAGACGTCAAAAATGCCTTTAACTCGGCAAATTGGCAAATTATCAGAAACAAACTAATAGAAAGACAAATAAACGAGACAATAGTGAACAGCATAATAGATTATCTAACGGACAGAAAGATTCAAATAGAGGGCAAAACCTGGATGGAAATCGGGGGCGGGGTTCCACAGGGCTCGGTGCTGGGGCCAACACTGTGGAACATACTATATGATGACGTTATGAGGCTGGAAGTCCCAGAGGGAGCAGAACTCATTTGCTATGCTGACGATCTGGCTGTCTCAATTACGGCAAAATCTGCAGATGAATTGTTGGCCAATACGAATGCTATACTACACCAAGTGAAAGTATGGATGCGTCGACAAGCCTTGGAGGTAGCACCTCAAAGGACAGTAGCAATACTGTTAAGTGGAAGTAGAAGAATGAATGAACTAAAATATATAGAGATATCTATATCCAGGGAGGCTACGTACTTGGGAGTGGTCCTAGACTCCAGATTAAATTTCACAAAGCATATAGGAAGAACTACAGAAAAGGCCCTCAAAACGACCAGAGCACTATCCTTGATACTGCCAAATACGAGAGGACCCAAACAATTCAAAAGAAGAACCTTGGCCGGCCATGGCTGTTCAGTCCATCCTCCTGTATGCGTCGCCAAACTGGGTATCAGAGATTTCAAATACCCAAACAGCAAAGCTTTTAGCGGCCCAAAGACCTCTTGCACTAAGGGTATGCTGCGCCTATCGTACAGTATCGACGGAAGCAGCGCTGGTTGTCGGCGGACTCATACCGGTTCAGTTGTTGGCGCGTGAGCGCGGTAGACTGTATAGAAGCAGAGCTGCTCTGCCAGAAGACAACAGGCGATACACCGAGAGGGAGAGAACCATGGAAGAGTGGCAGAGTAACTGGGACTCTGCTGAAAGCGGTAGATGGACACACCGACTCATAAAATACATTAAGCCTTGGATAAAAAGGCAACACGGACAAGTGACATTTCGAATGACACAGTGCCTGACAGGCCACGGCGTTTTCTACGCCTATCTGAAACGCATAGGAAAAGTGACGACGGACCAATGTATATACTGCTCCGAAGAGGACACAGCAGAGCACACTATATTCTGTTGCCCCAGATGGAGTGCTGAAAGAGATGCCCTGAAGGAAGAACTGCGACTTGCAGAATTTCCGCTGCCGGAAAATATAGTGACGGCCATGCTGAAGAGTGTAATGGAGTGGGAATGGCTATTTGAAGCCATAATGTCCCAAAAGGAGTCAGACGAGAGAGCACTCAAAGAATAGACAAAAGGAATGGTAGTGGTAGGCCAATGATGGCGGGAACATTATCATATCCAGAAGAGGGGGGGGGGGGGGTTTAGGAGGTAAGATTCCGTCATAACCCGGTCAGAACGGTCGGGTATCCATGAGGATTTCCCCTCCCAAAAAAAAAAAAAAAAAGATTGGACGGGACCGGTTGACTGGAAAAATTGCCTCAGGCAATAAGTTCCGCCGGCTATACTTACACCTTTGTATAGAAAAGTGTTATATTATATTATTATTATATTAATAATACGTTAATGTTATTTTGCGCAACATTTTGTCTGGTTACGTTATGTTGTGTCATGTCATATAACGTCACGTCATATAATATAATATGTTTACATCATGTTATGTTATTTAACGTCATGTTACGTTATTTTTAATCATATTACATAATGTTATGATATATTACGCTATGAAGGTTTTATGTCATTTTAAAATGTCATTTTACGTCATGTTACGTTATTTTTTAGTCATGTTACATAATTCTACGTCATATTACGTTTTGTGTTATTTTGTAATATGTAATTTTACGTCATGTTACGTTATTTTTTAGCCATGTTACATAATTCTACGTCATATTACGTTATGTGTTATTTTGTAATATTATGTAATTTTACATCATGTTACGTTATTTTTTAGTCATTTTACACAATTCTACGTCATATAACGTGATGTGTTATGTCGTAATATTATGTAATTTTATGTCATTGCGTTTTTTAGTCATGTTGCATAATGTTATTATATATTACGCTATGTAGGTATTATAACAATTATAATGTTATGTTATATTTTCTTTAAGATCTAGTCCTGAAAAGGTCACAAGAATCTAAACATAATTAGAACGTTGTGCACCAACAAAGCCAATAGGCAATAAATATGAGACATTAACAAAAATGGATATAGTCATATCCTGGCGCCAAATACATGACAGCAGTCGCAGTCTTTAAATTTGGTTGCTCTCTTGTTCTCAACAATTTCCAACTTTTATCTCTATTTTTCATTTTATTATTAAATTTCTACTTGTTGCATACATGAGATTTTTCGACATGTTGAACATGTTGAGAATTCTCATGATTAGGAGTTTCGGAGACAAACATTACCACCTAATGGCGAACGTTGTTAACGTAAAGTGATCACACTAAGCCAGCCTTCGAAATAACAGTAGAAGACGGTCGTAAGCCCGTAGTGGTTTGTTCCATTTAAAATTCGAACATTAGTAATGAATTGTTAGAGTCATTAGTTATTATTTTTTCCTTATAATATTATGTCATTTTACGTCATGTTTCATAATATTGTTAGGATATATTACGCTTTATAGGTATAATGTTATAATATTACCTATAGCGATTTTCGTTATGTTACTACTTCATTTTTCAGTCATGTTACATAGTGTTATGTGATATTACGTTATGCTTACGCTTATTTATTCTAAAGCATCCTATATTATTTATTTCATCAATAAAAAACAATTTTATAGTAGGTATAGTAGGTAACAATTTTTATAGTAGGTACACTATAAGAAATATTTTTGCGTAGGTACCTACATTGTTTTACAATGAACCGGAAGATAGAAATAATTGTAGTTTTTTTAGTTAAAAGTGGTCAAGAATGCAATCAACGGTGCCGAGCATCTCCGTCTTTCAAAAAGCAAACTTTGCTAAATTAAAAAAAACTCCAAATTTTTTTTTGTTTACTTTAAGCGAGCCAAGATTTCATTAAAAATAAGCTTCTTTGAGTTTTCACAGTGTTGAGAACGGCGTGCTTTTGAGGTGATTCAAAACTTTAAACATCTGTATAGCTTTATGAGGTATATAACTTGTAGATCATTTCAATCTCAGTATCCCAGAGGTGCCACTAAAACAAGGAAGTTATGAATACATTATACTGCCAGGAACATCTATTCTTCATGAAAGCTTTCGACCAACCCGTGTGATCAAGGAGCTAGACGCTTCAATTTTAATGAGAGCTTCTAAGTCATTCTGGCTTAGAAAGGGGCGAACCATTTCTTTGTTACCCTGATACCATATTACCCTGAAAACATCTAGTATTAGAGGTGTTTTCAGGGTAACGCTAATAATTATTCCCCACAACTTTCACAGTGTCGAAATCTTCCAAAATATCTATTCTCGTATTATAGACTTCGTTAACGATTATGAGTTGGTCCGTAGGTATGTCAGTAGTAACAAATTTTATCTTTTTTTTCTTTCAAGGTAATTACCATCGGATTTTATTTCTACTATTATTCTAAAGATAAGACGAATTCTGGGATTAGAATAAGAACTATAAATAACTAGCTTTCCCGACAGACGTTGTCCTGTGTTCCTAAATATGAATATTGAATTCGAATTTGTATGGTGATGAATTAATTATCATTTGACTAATGTGATTCCGAACGATACGCCTGTTTTAAACCATGTATATTCCATCCGCATTCTGTCAATCGCACCAATTGACAATTTCTGTCAGATTTCAAAATTGTAATAAAAATTATAAGGTAAAAAGTACTAATAAGGTTGTCTACGTAGAGTTTTCTTTAATTTTCTAATTTTCCATGCGTTTTTCTTAATTTATTTCTTCTAAAAGGACATTCTCCTGATAAAAGCCTACACGACAAAAAAAGAATTAGCGAAATCGGTCCAGCCGTTTAGGCGTGATGCGATGACATCGGGAAATAGCTCTCCATTTTTATATATCTGATATACTTAATATATGATACAATGATCAAGAACGAGAGAAGATGGAAAGATCTCGTTGCCTCCCTAAGCCCCGTATGCCCCAAAATGGGGGCGTGTAATAGTAATAATAATTATTATCTGGTCAGATGATCTAGTTTCCATATAGCTGATATCTTAACAACAGGTCCTGGGTTCGTTTCCCGGTTAGGAGATGTCAGGTTTGATATCAGATGATGTCTTGTTTTGTGACTAGTAATGCGTGTTGAATCAGGTATTTAGGTAAGGTTCTAATGTTTTTATTTGTTTCACATAATAGTTTATAATATAATTTCTAAAACTTGAAATTTTACAATGATTTGACAAAACAGTTCGATCGTTTCGTTCAAGATTGTTTGAGCAAACGAATTGGTATCTTTTTTCGATCAAAATTGGAGAAAAATATGTTTTGTTTGAAGCTTAAAAATAATTATAATTCATTTTAATATTATAGTTTCTCGTTTTGTTTAATGAAGACCTGAATAATTAATTACCACTTTGGTTTAAGGAAACAAGAAAGTCGAAAATTCTTCACATTCACAGCGTTAATAGAGTTTGTAAACGTCAGTGGACGCTGTTTTGATAGCCATCCTAGAGATGAATCGTTATCAAACAGAAGGAACCTCTTTTTAAAAATGACGTCGATATCTTAAAGATAAGCGATATCTACACATTGTTGCGGCAAATATCTCAAAGAGTTTTTTTTCTGTAAATTAAATTTACCTATCCAATAATTGATGCGTCGGGCCTAAGATATGAAAGTAGGTACCACTAGCGTCATGTTTTCTATAGTGAAAAATAACGATTAAGAATCTAATCGAAAAAAAAATCGAATACCTACTTAATTAAGAATCTACAGCGCCACGAATCCAGAACTAGGAATAGCTGTTTACTATAATAATACATACATCCAATCCAGTCCAAACTCCCTTTACGCCTCACTTAGAGGCATAGGGAGGCAACAAGAGCTCTCCATTGCGCTCGATCTTGCGCAATGTTTATGACGTCCTCCCACACCATGTCTAAATTCCTCAGCTCTGCATCGAAGGAGCGGAACACAGTATGGGAGGGTCTTCCTCATCTTCTGGACCCTGATGGGAGGAAGAACAGCGCTCTCCTCGGCCAACTGTCATTCGGCATCCTTAACACATGTCCCAGTCAAGTCCATCTCCTCCCCATAATGGTAGAAGTGGGTGCGGTGGAGTTAGTGGGATGGGCTACTGTACTACAATCACGTATGCGAGAATGAGAGGAAACTACCCGTCGTAGATAACCGTTCCATACTAACTTAAATATTGTATTTTACATCATTTCTTATCCATTTTTTTTTTAACTTTTTATTAGTTATTCTGTTATCCGGAGCGGAGAAGAATCCAATAAATCAAACATCAGACGATTCTGTTGAGCCGATCTCGAGTTATAAGTGTTCGCACTAACCCGACTTTAATTTATATAGTAGAAGATAACGATTATTTTAATGAAGGTGTTCATTATTATTTATGATCTCGTTGTTTATGTAAGGTTAAGTTGAATACTCCGAACAGCAGATATGATTCAGGGACTGATTTGAGGGGTTAAATAAAACTTTGCAGTATTACGATATTTTTTTATCCGAAATATATTTTCGGCCGACTATGCGACCATCTTCAGCGGAGAGTTATTATAAACTGACAATTGATGTTTTAAATCTAACAAATTAATAGAACAAAGAAATTGAACAGAGTTAAACTTAACAGAACAACTGTCTATAGACAATTGAATTTTTTAAGGGTGACATGATTTATAAAAAAAAACAAAAAAAGGCGACTTTAATTTATATAGTAGAAGATAACGATTATTTTAATGAAGGTGTTCATTATTATTTATGATCTCGTTGTTTATGTAAGGTTAAGTTGAATACTCCGAACAGCAGATATGATTCAGGGACCGATTTGAGGGGTTAAATAAAACTTTGCAGTATTACGATATTTTTTTATCCGAAATATATTTTCGGCCGACTATGCGACCATCTTCAGCGGAGAGTTATTATAAACTGACAATTGATGTTTTAAATCTAACAAATTAATAGAACAAAGAAATTGAACAGAGTTAAACTTAACAGAACAACTGTCTATAGACAATTGAATTTTTTAAGGGTGACATGATTTATAAAAAAAAAAACAAAAAGGCGACTTTAATTTATATAGTAGAAGATAACGATTATTTTAATGAAGGTGTTCATTATTATTTATGATCTCGTTGTTTATGTAAGGTTAAGTTGAATACTCCGAACAGCAGATATGATTCAGGGACCGATTTGAGGGGTTAAATAAAACTTTGCAGTATTACGATATTTTTTTATCCGAAATATATTTTCGGCCGACTATGCGACCATCTTCAGCGGAGAGTTATTATAAACTGACAATTGATGTTTTAAATCTAACAAATTAATAGAACAAAGAAATTGAACAGAGTTAAACTTAACAGAACAACTGTCTATAGACAATTGAATTTTTTAAGGGTGACATGATTTATAAAAAAAAACAAAAAAAGGAAGAATATTGAATAAAACAAAACAAATTGCCGAGGGACATACAAAGGGTACGAAAGCTTACAAAGCAATTTGTTTTGTTTTATTCAATATTCTTCCTTTTTTTGTTTTTTTTTATAAATCATGTCACCCTTAAAAAATTCAATTGTCTATAGACAGTTGTTCTGTTAAGTTTAACTCTGTTCAATTTCTTTGTTCTATTAATTTGTTAGATTTAAAACATCAATTGTCAGTTTATAATAACTCTCCGCTGAAGATGGTCGCATAGTCGGCCGAAAATATATTTCGGATAAAAAAATATCGTAATACTGCAAAGTTTTATTTAACCCCTCAAATCGGTATAATGGCTAAGTATTACAAAGTTTCAAGCAACGTTTTTGAAGAATTGATTCAGGGACTATTTTTATTTTCAAGGTTGTTTATTATAAAAAGGAATTTTATTTCCTGGTTGACTGGGAGAAAACTATTATGTAATTATTATTATTGCGTATTATTATGAGCGTACCTATACATAATTTGCATAATCAATTACCCTTCAAATACTTGTTTATCCATTTATATAAAAATGGAGCCCTATTTTACGTGGTCATCGCATCACGCGTGAATGGCTGGACCAATTATTTCGCTAATTCTATTTGTTGTGTTTGATATTGTCAGGCGATTGTTCTTATAAAAGAAATAAAATAAGAAAGTTGTTCGGAATATTAGTAGGTAGGTTATCTTCTTTGTGCTTTTTTACTATACAAATCAATTATATAATAGGTAGTTTTGAACTTAAATTGGCGTTTGACAGAAACTGTCATTTGTTTGATAGTTAAATATTTCGTTCGTGATGCCGTGGTACCATCTTACGTCCAGAATTCTCCTGAGGCACTTCATTTCAAAAGCTGAGACTTTTTGTGCCTGGGCTTTGGTCAGGTGCCAGGACTCACACCCATACAGGAGAATGGGCAACACACACGCATCAAACAGTTTACATTTCGTATCGACACTAAACGCCGACGCTTTCCAAATCTTGGTCATGTTGTAAAGGCGCAACTTGCCATACCGACATATCGGGAGCTCAGTCCCGAGGTGAGGTGGTAATGGTTTCTCCCATCAGGTACTTGAATGTACCGACATAAAAATGTATAATTTTTTCCCAATATAGAAAAATAAATTTAGTGAACTACATAATAATAATCAATGAATGATTCAAATTTAATATTAGAATTTTTTTAAACAAAATCGAATTTTTTTCTGGCAATGAAAATCTTGCGTGAAATTGAAATTTAATAGGTAAAGTTTTTAAATTTAACATAATGAAAAATAAATCCCTGTTTTGTGTGAAATTATAAGATAGAAATATTTTATTTTGAAAAACGTGACATAATATTTATGTACTTAATAAATTATGTCCTACGGATATTTTCCCGTTGACAATGGAAATGTTTTGAATTCTCAGACAACCAATGTTTCAAATCAGATTCTTTAGGTTCTTAATAGGTATATTTTTACTGTGTTACCCAGGTAACAATGTATTGTCATTTCATAAATTCTTGTCTATCAAAAAATTTTAATAACACGAAAAGTAAAAAAGCACATACCTACCTATATAGGTGAAAAAAACGTCATAAACGCGGTCGAAACGGGTAAAATGTTCAATATTGACGGCTATTCTGAAATTCACGTTCCATCTCAACGCAAGGTTGAGTTGAGTTATTATAATCGGTTGCCAGTAGTTACGCATCGAATCTATTGGATAAAACATTTTCAGAATACTGAATTGTCAAAAGTCTCAATAAAAATTGGATACGACGCAACTCAATCGTTTGTTTTTCATTTCAGAATAACAGTCATTACATTTGACTTTCGCAATGTAATTCAAACATAAGATATTTTTACACCTTTAGCAAATATATATTTTTTATAAATATAACTTAGGACTTTTGTAACGTACAGTTCTGAATTTTCTCAGTTTCTTTTTTTTTCATACTTAACTTGGGTAATTAATATTTATGATAAATGGAAACTATTTTGCAAACATTTTGGCAAAATATTATTGTCTGATAACAATATTATAATTGAATATTTATGAAGAACTAGCTTTCCCGACAGACGTTCTCCTGTAGTCCTTACTATGAATATTGATATCGTATTCATAATGATGGCGAATAATTTATGTATACACAAATACGTTAGGAGAATGTTGGAATTAAAAAAAAAAATCCGAAAGCTTGAAAGAAATTCTATCAAATATCTGCGTATCAATGTTTTGAAACTCAATGGTTGTCACTTGTCAAGTAAATAAAAATTGTATTGTTGTTTTTTTTTTTACAGATGGGACATTGTTATCAGTAAATCCGTTTCGTACTATCTTTAATATTTTTTTTTTTATTTAATAAATTTTTGCGATTCATAAAAATCTGTTGAGCCGATCTCGAGTTATAAGTGTTCGCACTAACCCGACTCTCTTTTATATTATGCGCAGTTTGTCGTGTGTAGAACATTGACAGCCATAATAATATTATATTATGACCGTGGTTACCCTCATCCCAAAACACCTGTAAAACTCAAAGAAATAAGATGGCCCGTCTACAAGTGAGAAAACACTCATAAATCTTATATGAAAGTATACGAGGCTATAAAGTTCTAGGCTCTGTCATGAAAAAGTTAAAGGGGGAAATATCCGGTTTTTACGACGGTGACATGAATTATAAATTGACGCACAGGCTTTTATTCATATAACTTGATTATTAATTTATTCCCATTTTCTTCCATTTTTCGTTTTTTTATGAATCTAGGCTCACCCAATCTGAACACAATTAGTACACTTTCGACATCTCTCATTTAAAAAATCTTGTGTTTCGATAGTGAAAACAGCATTAAGGCTCTTGAGTCTTGGAGATCGAAGATACCGCACATAAATATTATAAAATTGCATAGATCCAAAAGTGCAGAACAATAATAATTATTGATAACTGACATACCTACAAACATACTCCCTTTTAGATCCCACTTAGAGACATAGGAAGGCTTCAATCTATCCAGTATCCACTCCGCTCGATATCGTGCAGCTTCGATAACTTCCTCCCACACCATATTCAGATCCCTCAGCTCATCTTCGAAGGAACGGTACCTACCGTATGCGAGCGTCTTCCTCATCTTCGAGACCTTATGGGAGGAAAAACAGCATTCTTCTCGGCTAACTGTCATTCGGCATCCCAGCCATTTCCATTATCCATATTCTCACCGCAATGGTTCAAGCGATTGGCTTGCGCTGGCGTATACACAATTAATTAAGACAAAAATTTTACAACAACCTTTAGAATGTCAAATTTTAGGCTTTATCTGCTTGTGCCATGTCATGTACCTATGTCATCCGACGTTGGCTACCACTTTGTCGTAGGATTCTCTGAAGTGGACTAGCCTAAAGAGTTCTTCCATCCACCAATATCCCATCTACGAACAACTCGACTTTTCTCATCAATTTTTCTCATTCATTTTTAAAGCCTAGATCCCAGACAAAAATATAAATAAAAAGGACTAATGGGTCAAGATGAACGACCAAGATAAAAATATGAATAAAAACATTTAATGTTCATGTTATTATATACCTAAATAAATTACTAGTTGACCCGTTGAATCATCCCGCCATAGAACAAATAAAATATTTTAGGTTAGTATTATATTGTAATATACTTAGGTACCTGGATTTCGATTTTTGTTAAGTAAACATAAAATAAATAGCCATATAGTGACAATACAAGTAATTTATTTTTATATTGTTTATCTTTTTTATTGAAATTGTTCAATATTGTGCGTACCTTCCTATCTTTTGAAATCAAATAGTTGAAAATTCTAAATAATAAAAACAGTTTTTTATAAGTTTTTACAGATAGCGTTGTTTCAAAGATAAAAACGCCAGTGTCTGTTTACGGGAGCGGAGACAAATCTTATAAACCAAAAATCACTAAAATCAGTTCAGCCGTTCTCGAGTTATAATAATGCTAGTAAATCGACATTCTTTTATATATTTTACAAATAACACACAAGTTTCAAGAAACATCCGATTGGCAACATTGCCGTGAGCTGCAGCAAGCAGTGCGTTATGATTTCACACATTACGTTTCAGCTGTGTTAAGTGTCAACGTGTTGGCTTGACTTAACAAATCTCATTGACTTAACGACTTACATGTGAAGGCTTTAAGGTTTACTTACGGAGTTTTACACCTCTCCTTAGTAGATACCCGCCTACTTATGTGTATACATAATATATATTATAACAGCATACATTATGTTTTACTTCCATTAGCTGCTAACAAATCATTACTTATAGGTAGGTACTAATTTTTTAAAAAGGTGGGATTATTATTTGAAAGGTTCTACGTTGCTCTTATTCATCCGTCAAGATGATAGTTCTTAAATTGAAAATTTTGAAGCAGAGGCGTTGCGAGTGTAAGGGCGTCTATGTGCAAATGCTCCGGGCTTAGCAACGAAAATAATTAATTTTTAAAACCTTTGTGAATTTATTAAGAAATAAAAATACTTAAATTAAGTTATTTCTTTACGATGAAGAAAAATCATCCGTCAAGCATCGTCAAAGGTATTCTCTTCTGTAAAACATTTGCCTCTCTCAGAAAGATTTGAAATATTGTGTAGTTCTGAGTTTGAAATTTTTCATTATTTACGCGCTTTCCTCGATGTTCAATTTTTGAACATTTAAAATGGATTGAAAAAAAAACAGGATGATAATATTATTTCAGAATTTCTGGGTTCAGGGTTCAATCTTAGGTGCCAACCATCTTCCTTTTTCACGACACAAGCTTTCAGTAGCTTTCTGTGAAAGAGTCAAAGAGTGTATTCATTAAAAAATAAAATCTGTTCAATGCAATATCAACTCAATTCACTTTTTTCCTGCAAGAGCTGATCTATTTATATTTGATATAAAACACTTTTAAACGTGTGATAATAAAAATAATCCGTACATTTTATTTATACGCATAACTTGTAAACCTTAGAAAAAATTCTCCATATTGATTTTTTAACCCTGGAGTTCAAATAATCCTAGATACGACTTCCCATCCCGACACTATTTTATTTAAGGTATTCTTATTCAGAACATTCCATAACAGATCCGAATCAAAACGTAAAGAAAACATATTTTTTCAAAGAATAGGATAAGATAGGATAGAAAGAAAATGTTGTTCCGTCTAGTGCGAAGCTTGAATGCAACTGAATCAGTCTTCAAAGGTTCAAAACTAATACCTTGCTAGCTCGTCCCGTTGGTTTACTTGGATGGATTATGTGGTCGTGGGTTTCAATCTCTCCATGCATCTCCGTCATTTGAAGAGCATTATTTAAGTCTAGACCAACTTGCCACAGGTCCATTATGGGTGCTCATTGAATAATGAACGTTGGTCTTTATCCCCTGGTTATGTACCATCCCTTTTTTGTGTAGGTACATAGGATTGTATCTCAGCAATTTGAGACATTTTTTCTCTCAAAGATTTAAAAAAAAAATTAAGTGGGAAAAAACTGGCATGACATCCTTTATAATAATTATTGCTAAGATCGTCCATAGCTCGATATTTTTTTGAAACCCTCAAACATTCCCAAATATTTTTCATATTTCTGTACTGTATCTCTCCAATTTTATAAGAGAGAAAAAATATAGTTGTTTTTCAATTGAATATCTAATTTATTTTTTCATTTAAAACATTCTAGGTGCGTTTTTTTCTACCTTTATTTGCTTAAATTGTTAAGTACACTAATTTTTCATAATGGCAAAATGTTGATATTGTCCTCTACTTACATTACTTCACATTTCGGATAGCTTTGGTGATATTACTCTGCCAGTTCAGGCTGTGTCAATATCATCCTATGCACCTTAGTCCTGGGTTCAGCGCTGCAAGCGAGGTCACAGCCTCCGGACTTGCCTCGTGGATGTAATGGAAGATTCCATCGAACCTTTTTGTTCGGCACTGCATCACCAAGTGTTTCACAGTCTGAAATTTATTTTTTTAATGTGCCCTGTCTTCCAAGGTATTTACCTACAGATTTATGAGAAAACCAATACAACAATTCAAAATTATTTCATTCTCAAATTATGGGCCTGTAAAAGTCTGTAAGAATCTGAACACGCGCGGTAACTAACCAATGTAACGTTGCATTGGTTACATTATCGCGCGTGTTCAGGTGTGTACAGGCCATAAGTCGATGGTTTTCATGAAATAAATAAATTAACATCACTTATATTATGCATCGATATAACTAGCCGACGGATCTCGTCATGCTGATACGTATCGGGATCTCTTGCCCAAAATCATTTTTGTCGTTGCTCTCAGGTACCTACTTAAAACTATCCACTCGGATGACTTGGTGACCATTGATGAGTTTTAGTAGATGTTAATGGTCGGAGGCATTATTCGTCATGAGCTTCGTCTTACTGGTATTGACTAAAATACTAAGGCGTGCCGTTTCGTCGCAAACTCTTGAAACACTGGTTAGTTAAATATACTATCGTTGTAAGTAAATGCGACTAACCTCCATAGTTTCAGCTAGTAAGTTCCACCTACTCAATAATTATTGGACTTGTGAATATAACTAACTCCGCTAGTAGTTTTGAAAACCCTTGCTAGTAAATTTGACTTATTTTGTTAGTAGCTCCAGTGTTTTCTAGTAAGCCTTGCTTTTTTTCTAGTAGTCCTTTCTACCTGTATTAGTGAAGGTGGCTAAATTATTCTAGTAGCCTTTTCTCTGCTAGTAGTTTTTAATGCCCTTGCTAGTAAATCTAGCTCCTTTTGTTTAGTAGCTCCAGTGTTTTCTAGTAAGCCTTGCTTTCTTTTCTAGTAGTCCTTTCTACCTGTATTAGTGAAGGTGGCTAAATTATTCTAGTAGCCTTTTCTCTGCTAGTAGTTTTTAATGCCCTTGCTAGTAAATCTAGCTCCTTTTGTTTAGTAGCTCCAGTGTTTTCTAGTAAGCCTTGCTTTCTTTTCTAGTAGTCCTTTCTACCTGTATTAGTGAAGGTGGCTAAATTATTCTAGTAGCCTTTTCTCTGCTAGTAGTTTTTAATGCCCTTGCTAGTAAATCTAGCTCGGCTTTTGTTTAGTAGCTCCAGGTTTTTTCTAGTAAACCTTGCTTTTTTTTCTATTAGTCCTTTCTACCTGTATTAGTAAAGGTAGCGAAATGATTCTAGTAACCTATCTGCAGGTTACTAGCACATTCTAGTAGTTTGCGGTAGCATATCCACAGGCTACTAGCGCGTGCTAGTAATCATCAAAGTCTTCACTTAGTTGCCATGACTATTTTCGTAGGCTTATTTTGTCAGGTCTTCTATACCGCTGATTGGTTCCAAATCTGGCTCTTTTGATAGGATCCTCATCAAAGATTTGTCAATCTTGGATGATGATTCAATCTATATGGAGCCAAATTCTAAACACAAGACACAATATAATAGCGAAAACCTGATGAAATAAACCTACGCCATAGAAACTCAGGTCCAGCAGTCATGGCAGCAAAATGAAGTCCTCGACGCGATGCAACTATGTAAAAAATAAGACAAAATGTATGGTTAATAAATTATAAACAAGTGCATACATTATAGCAATTGGCAATAGTTTATTGATTGTAAACATGAAAATAATAAATATAATAATAAATTTAATTAAAATATAATTAAATTATTTTCAATGTTGGACTGTTGGATAAATAAAGGTAGGTTATATTTTTGAAAAATATTGATTAGATTGTCAATACCACCACTTGTTAGAGATGTTAAATTAATGAAGACATTTACTAATTCTTCCCGTGATAGTCTCCATCAGTTGACTTTTCTATTGCTGATTGCGATGATATTTGACGGAATCTTCAACATCAAGCGGGAGATGGCCATCAAGGCTGCCAAATCTCTCTGCTCCTCACCACCTGCAAATGAATAATTATTCGATTACATTGTCTTTTTTCGCTAAATAAAAAATGGCTTGGAAGGGAATACAATGATTTAATTATTTTATTCCTTTTAATAATTATATGTACCTAAGTACGGTATACATAGATATAAAGTAATCAAAATATTGGAGAGACTATCGCTGAAGCGATTTCTTTCTTCTAACCATATAGATATATTAGATATTTAAAAAAAGACACACACATGCATGCATTAACAGATGTTAGTATATTTGCCTTGTATTATGATATATGAATGTACTTACATATATTGGAATAAATAAAATAAAATAAATAACTTGCGAACCTTTGGATAACTGGAGCAAGTCCTATAATTTTTCCTCAGCAATGAAATCCAGAAGTCTGCTCCTAAGTATTGGAAAACGCTCCACGAATTTGTTAACTTGATCTCTGTATCCCTTTTCAAGAAGCTGCAAAAAAGTACAATTTAATTAGCTATTAATGTAATGTTATGTATCTAACAAAAAATACACATTTCAGTAGAAAAAACTTACTAAGTCAAGACCAAGTGGTGTACGCAGAGCTTTGTATTTGTGAATATACTCCTCTATGTCTTTTTTCTGAAGCACTTCAGCCCTAAACTGGATCGCGTCCACAGATTGCACCGCGTCAATACTGGATGTCAATTACTATACTCTGTAAGGTGATGTTCTATCTGTAAATACAAAACATACTCGCATGAATACAGGTACATAACATCCATGGTAAAGGTATGTACTATGTATTGTATTATGCCATCTAAAAAAATATTAAATGTATAAAAAAAAAAGAAAAATTGTGGTAATTAAGGGAAATATTCATAAAATCTGCAAACAAGCAAAAGAACTACTTACCAGTTGCTGTGAATCTTCATTGGAGCATAAAATACTTGCCAGCGATGGGCTTTGATTTGCTTCGGTTATCCTTAATGAGCTGAGGAGCTTGACGATTATTGTGTGACAGATCAGAGAGGCTTGCAAGTGGGAGATTGGTATTTTCAAAATTAGAGCACTCAATATCAACAACTTCCGATGGCTCAGAGTATTTTTGAAATGGCTCAGGGACGTTCAGCGTAGCTTGATCCTGTGAAAATAAAAAAAAAAAAATATATGTATCAACTATTTTAGGATAGGCAGAGAGAACATTTCTATTCTTACACCTCATCCACACTCTTCATGCATGCATGCATTCATTAATTATTCATTCGATACTCCATGAGTGATTCGGCCATATTACACATTCTTCATAATGCTTTATATTTTATTCTAATGAATTTCTAAAATGAATATTGCCGAACACCTTTCTCAAACAAATCTTCACGTGTCGTTCAAATGAATCGAAATTGGTTAGGTTGGCAAACCACGTGGGCAAAAAAACATAATCTACGCATGAACTTGTAAAAAATATCATTTATTGTGTATTTATTAACTTAGATCTTAAAAACTTACCTAAAAGTTTTCCATATAGATTTGACAATCCTGCATTAAATAAGAAGGATTCCATTTCAGTGTTTTTGGCTGACGCGCGACGCACACTTTTTACTACTCGAAAATGGCGTTTGAAGATAGTTTTTTGTAACGAAAACGGCATGTATGGAGACACACACACAAAATTTACTGAAAAGAAGTTAGAACAAAGGAATGAAGAAAGAAAGAACAAAGAAAGGCTATCGAAACACATCCGCACAAACACAAAAGCCCATGCACAGGCCATAAATAATACTGATGCGAATGGGGTCAGTGGGATATATTTATAACTTCCATTTTCATGGCGCGAATTATCAAAGTTGGCAAGTCGTTATAGATTTTTCTATTAAATTTTACAAGAATATTTTGTATCTGGTAACAATAAATAACAAACCGTTTTGGTACCTATGAAGTCAGTCGCGTTTACTAATTATTGTTACTTAAAATAGAAAACATAATTTTTAGGTACTTGCAATTTTTGTAACATTCACAATTTTTTGTTAGTGTAGTTAAAAAATATTTTTTTTATAAAAACAACATGCGGAAATACAAGTCCAGGGTTGCCAGATGTAACTAGCCAATTGTAGTTTATTTATTTATTTTATTCCCCTGATTCAACGAATCGCGTTTATATGGAAGTATATAATATACTTCTACTAATAATTTAAAGAATCTGGCATTGTACAGATATTGTATTAAGTATTAGAAAATAATGCGAGGTGAATATAATATAAGAACAGTATATTATGACGAGAATGAAACTATAAGTAGGCACCTAAGCTAAGGTGGTTTGGTCATGTGAAGAGAACAAATGACGACAGAATATAGATTAGGATACAATTATATAGCGCCGTTTTGTGATATAAAACCACTTTAAGGGCGCCTTGTGAACCGTTTCTTGAATTCCGTTAGAGATCGACCAGGAAGTTCATTCCGTCAAGCTCGCAGTTCCGTTACAATAATCAAGAATGACAAAGCAAAGTTTATGGTTGAAAGGAGAAGAGGCCGACCCAGAGTTATTTGGAGATCAGATAGATTCAATTTTGCTTGTCCTTATGTGGTTGGATATCCTTATTGTCATAACAAATGTAAATTATTATTATCCTTGTCGCAATTTCTTCCATCTATACATACATCCTACCCATTCATTTATTATTATAGAATATTGTTTCTGATTTCTTCAAAATGTTCACACCTTCTCACTGGTAACCCTGAATACAACTGGTTGCAACTTGCAACAATACTTGAATGATATGTTTTTTTTGTAATGATCTATGTATATTTATATGATATAGGTACCTACCATGCGTATATTGCATATTATATAATTACTAACAACAAAACCTGTCGGACGACAGGCATAGAAAAGGGTCATTAATTATTTGATTGTAATATAAATCAGTTATATCGTCCATTATAGCGTCCCAATGTTACTTGACATATTATCCTCCCGCAGTAACAGTGTTTTATGTATATATAGGAGCGGACATGTGGGTTTAGCAGGGGTGCACAGACTTATAGGGAGCAGGGGCCACTTGTGAAGATTATGAGCCAAGGACGGGCCGCTACAAGGAAAATAATACTAAATTAACCTTACGTTTTTTTACTTGGGGGGGGGGGGGGTGATCTTTCATGGACACTCTTACCGGGTAAAACTCCCTCGCTTTCTTCCTGACAACCGCCGAGTACCCCCTGCTCTAGGGCCTTATCACATATTATTGTCTTCGTCTTTCTTTTTTCTCTCCTAGCCTTTCATATTAATTTTGTCAATCTCATTGGTCTTTATGATACCTTCCAAAAAGTCACCAATAATTGACCACTTCCTCTGATTTTTCAGCATTTTCGAGACCATATTTCCCGGAGTCAGCCTCAGGATCTCCAGGCTTCGTTCCACATCTCTCCGTTTCTTCTCCCACCTCGGGCAGGAGAACACGGTATGCTCAGCAGTACCCGAAGGATCATTGCAGTATAAGCAGCCTGCAGACTCTGACATTGATGCTGTTTGTAGAAAACGCCGTGTCCGTTCAAGCACTGAGTGATGCGGAAGGTCACAAGTTCGTGTTGTATCTCATGCCAGGGCTTAATTTGCTGTATCAGCCTGTAAGTCCATCTTCCCTTCGCTGATTACTTCCAGTGCTCTTGCCATCTGGTGAGCGTTTTATCTCTCCCTTAGGTCTCCGTATCTTCTGTGGCTCCTCTTTGGTTGTACAGAATTTTTCACTCTATCGCCACCAGGTCGATGGGCACCAGACCGGCAATCACCAGCGCCGTTCCTGCTGACACTGTCCTGTATGCGCTTCACACTCGCAACGCCATAGTTCTCTATGTGCTACGAACAATCTTGTCTGTATTTCGCAGTTTCCATGGCGTGAGCCCAAATTGGTGCGGCGTACATGGACATTGCCTGTATTCTCCTTTTGCATGAGCTTGGACCTCTTAGTAGTATTGTTCTGTTGGTATTTTGATCTTTTTCACACACTTTGCCATGACCTCTCTGTGAGTCTTCTGTATATAATGACTCCGAGGTATGTCACGTGGTTCGTCGGTTTTACAGTAAGTAGTTTCATCAATATAAAACTGGATGCCTTCCATATTTCTACTGATCAATACAACTGGTTCGGCCTTCTCAAGGGCAACTTACAAGTAATTTATTTTCATCCACAGATCCACAGCGTGAAGAGCTGCATTAGATTTCAAATGAGCTCTTTTTTGTAGTCGCAGTTACAGACACTGTAAGATCGTCGACATATCCGATCAAACCAACACCCCCGCATACCTTAATATCCATTATATCGTCCTATAAGACATTCCACAGAGTTGGGCCCAAGAAAGTGCCCTTTACGTTTTTACTAGTTCTTGGCTTATCCATATCGATATTGATGTGCTTGGTACGACGAGTAGAATAGGTACGTAGTTACGCAGTCGACATTTCACGCAAGAAACGAAAAAAATTAAACAATAAACAATTGTTTAATAATCCTTCCAAAAGCTACAAAGGTTATTAAAAATGCACACTCTCGCCACATCTTCTCCCTAACGTAAACACAAACAAATTGTGATTATTATTAAAATTAACGAATTGAACGTGCATTCTTGGTGGACTTATTTATTTTAATATCGTAATTTAAATAAAACAATTATTTGTATTTTTTTCACAAATTTAATAACCCGACTAGTTTCGCAGGCACAGGTCCTGCATGGTTACAGGTGACTTAGTCACAATTCTTTTTGATTTGACTAGAAATAGTTTCTAAGTCACCTGCGTTCTACCCGAATAGTTCCGATCGTAAGTGCGCAATTCTGGCGTCTCCCCGGCACGGCAGTGAGGTAAACGTACAAAATTATTTACTTAGGTATATTTTAAATATTCTTTTGATTTTTCAATATTTTAATTCGTCGGCGGGCCGCAGAAAAACTGGCTGCGGGCCGCATGCGGCCCGCGGTATGTGCATCGCTGGTTTAGAGCGTTTATTGAGTTACGGACGAACTTCCCAATTATAATACAGACACCCCGCGTCGCTATTACAACAGAACTGTGAATGACGCGCATACTCTAACTAAACATAACCTGCAAATAATAGTATTTTATGCATATTTCTTTTTCAGTTTTGTAATTTATGTCAATTAAATAAATATCTTAATACCTATCAATGATATTTAAGTGTTAAAAATGTACTTTTAGCCATACTAACATTGAACTTTCTCGTAATTTGGATCTGTATGGTATTCACACTACTGTATAGGTAGATATAAAGTAAGCATGTATGAAACCTTAACTTTTTTATAAAAATAATAACCCTAAGAGAACTGGACTACTAACTTAAACTACTACTTAAAGCTTGTGCCACAAAGAGGAAGAAGGTTACCAGGGATCAAACTCAAGACCAAGTATGTAAGTCAGCGAATGAATCGCTAAGCTAATAACTACTACTTTCCTTATAGGAAGTAAATGAAAGCTTTAAGGTCAAGTAAATTGTATTTAACAGAAGTCCATTCTTGTGAAAAATCTTTTTTCATGAATACTGGTTGGAATTTTGAAAAATTTTAGTATATTAACTTCAACTTCATTATACTCACCCTAAATTATTATTCCTTCAAAGACAATTCTTTCCATTTTCATGAATGATGATAAGGGACTTAACAAAGTATGTTATCTAAAAAAAAGACAGAATATTATGGTAAAGAAAAAACAGATTCACAATGTAAAATTTTATTTGAATAAGAATCGTGAAATAATTTGTTAGTTCGTTAAAGTTTGTTAGTTTCAACATTTTATCTATACAACACCATACACAGTAATAAAACACATCAGGTAAAAAACTAAATATTAATATACCTACTTACATACTTGTACAATAAAAATAATAAGAAAAAAAAACTTAATTTGACGAACACCTGAAATACCTACTTTCTTTTGTCAAAGATACTAAATAGTGAACTAAATAAATTGAAATAAAAATTCCTATATCTGACAATTTAGATAAGTTGTAATTTGACATAATATTAAGTATATAAATTAAAGATAACTTTATCCAAAACCAATACATACTTACACAAAGTATGTAATAATATATTTAAAAAAAAACATTTAAAATTGCAAAGCGTAGATTGATTGGGACATCACAAAACTTCAAACCGAACCTCAATCTTATTGAAAGTATGCAACAAACAATATAATAGGATTAATAAATAATCAAACACCAGTTAACTTAAAAAAACCTGTATCCTAATACAAAATTATACAGGGTGTTATGAAGAACGTTAGCCAAACTGGTAGGGTATATAGAGGGGACCATTTCCAACATCGTTTCCATACATCAAAATGTATACAGGGTGTTACTTTTTTTTCTAGGATTTTTTAAAAAAATTTCGGAAAAATCCAATAATTTTACCTATTAGTATCTATAACTTTTTTATTTATCAACCAATCAGATTCATTTAAATTTTAGTATTATCTCAAATACATGATTATTTAGATAAGCATGAAACCTGATTAAAAAAAGATATGATCCGACAAAATCCAAAAAACGGTCTGAGAAAAAAGTTAAGTTAATTTATAAATCAATTTTAAAAATATTTAGAAAAATGTTTGAGTTCTTAATTTAACATCAAAATTTTTCTGAAGAGCTCTTGTTGGCTCCCTATGCCCCTAAGTGGGGTCTTTAGGGAGTTGGATTGGATTTATTCATAAAATAAATATGTAAGTAGGTACCTCTATTTTGTTAAAGATATGTGAAAAAAAGAACATTATGCCGCCGTATAAAATTATACTATGGTAGAAAAAGGCTCATATGAAATAGCGACTATCGTTCAGATTTTGGTTTTTATTTTTTGTTTTTGGATATGTTATACACAAATGCAATATATCACTTAAAAGAAGAGACTTCAGAAAAATTTTGATGTTAAATTAAAAACTCAAACATTTTTCTAAATATTTTTAAAATTGATTTATAAATTAACTTAATTTTTTTCTCAGACCGTTTTTTGGAATTTGTCGGATCATATCATTTTTTAACGTTGATTTTTTAATCAGGTTTCATGTTTATCTAAATAATCATGTATTTGAAATAATATTAAAATTTAAATGAATCTGATTGGTTGATAAATAAAAAAGTTATAGATACTAATAGGTAAAATTTTGGGATTTATCCGAATTTTTTTTAAAAAATCCTAGAAAAAAAAGTAACACCCTGTTAACATTTTGATGTATGGAAATGATGTTGGAAATGGTCCCCTCTATATACCCTACCGGTTTGGCTAACGTTCTTCATAACACCCTGTATATAAAAAAAAAAAATTCTTCACAAAAATTAAAAAAAATATTTTATAATACAAGCCAAAACATAAAGCATAGAGTAAACAAAGAATTAAAGAAGGTTAACTAGTAATTTTAAATACTATCCATCATTGTCAATGACTTCTGAAAATGTAAATAATGCATTGAAAAAATTTCAATGGCAACGGGGTAAATAATTAAATTGAACAGTGTTGTCTGTAGCTGTCCTCTCGTCTTCTGTATCTTGTTTCTATCGCAAAGCGGTTAGTAAAACATAATTTGCATCTTCATTTAAAGCTGTTTGAGGTTATGCTTCTTATATAGATTGAAGTGGTGGTTTGGTAGCACAGAATCTTGGTCACTGATTTTCCTACAGATGTACCTACTGAGGGTTGTGGAAATATTATATGGAAATATTAGTGGAAAAAACTTAAAATCTATTATTTATAATAATTTAAAAGTCTCTTCCACCAAGAATTAACGGTCGAAAAAATGAATTCTATCCATCTTTATGGATTGATGATAAGGGACTTAACAAAGTATATTATTATCCCAAAAATAAGGGAATATGGTAAAGAAAAAAACAGATTCACAATGTTAAATTTTATTTGATTAAGAGTCGTGAAATAATTTGTAAATTCGATAAAGTTTGTTAGTTTCAAAATAGTATCTAGGTAGGTATAAAACACCAAACACAGTAGTTAAACACATTGAAATTAAAAATACGAAATACAAATATACTGACTTACTTCTAGAATAAAAAAGAAAAAAAAAATTGACGAACACATAAAAATGTTTTTTTTTAGCAAAGATACGAAATTACCCTAAAATAAATTGAAATTAAATGCCTATATCTAACAATTTAAATAGGTTGTAATTTGCAAAAATGTTTATTATATAAATTAAATCTGATTCTATCTAAAACCAATACATACTTTGTCTAAGTATGCAATAATTTATTAAAAAAAAAAACATAAAAAATTGTAAAGCATAAATTATTTGTTTATTTATTTCAATTTCAAAAAAACTGTTAACTGACGAGATAGCTTTACTCTATCCGATATCTGCAAATATGAACAGATTAATAAACCGACCTCGGTAGCCTAGTTGTACTAGCGTGGACTTCAGATCCGAGGTCCCGGGTTCGATTCCCGGTCGGGTCAGAGTTTTTCTAAGTGTTTTTTCACTTGAAATTTCTACCCGGGGTTGGCCCGTCTCAGATTGGACGGGACCGGTTGACTGGAAAAAATTGCCTCAGGCAATAAGTTCCGCCGGCTATACTGACACCTTTGTATAGAAAAGTGTTATATTATTATTATTATTAATAAAATATAATTTAAATCGTACAACATTTCCTCTATCTCGAAGATGCCAGAACTTAATTGCCTAATATGATTTTATGCAAACTAAAATTATTGTCTATATGATACACGCTCAAAAGAGTACTCATCAAGAATTTTTACTTGAATTCTTTGTATCCACTTCTACTGATAAATATTGTTCATACAGCCATTGAAAAGTTTCAGTAGTACAAAACTTCATAAATTGTTATTTAAACAAAACCACCCATAATAGAATACCAATTTACTATCCTTCAAACACATTATTTTCAACTTTGTAATACTTAGACATTATAAATGTACATATATAAATAAAAATAACTTTGCAGTATTACAATAATACTGCAATGTTATTTTTATTTATAAACATATACAATTTAGTATCACTAGAAAAAATCAACAGGGTGACACCTAGGGCACTAAAATATATTAAAAATATTGACGCGGAGCTATAACTCCAACAAAAAATTGTCGCGGGCATGCGAAATAAGAAGAAGTATCGAAATAGACGCAGTAACGGATTTTTAGCCACGAAAAGCTTTAAAAAGTATCTGCAGCTGAATAGCGCCACTTCCTTATTTCAGAAATACAAATAATTGCGTAAAATAACTTGATGTTTTGATTTTTTTATTACAAATCTTGCAATCGTATTTTTTTTTTTCTCCACTATGAATTCGCATGTGTGTCGTAAAATGACTCGAATGAATGAACTTTTTATTACAAATCTTGCATTCATATGATTTTTCTCCGCTATGAGTTCGCATGTGTACCGTTAACTCACTCGATTGCTTAAACTTTTTATTAAAAATCTTACATTCGTATGGTATTTCTCCGCTATGAATTCGCATGTGTCTCGTTAAATGACACGACAGCTTGAACTATTTATTACAAATCTTGCATTCGTATGGTTTTTCTCTGCTGTGAATTCGCATAAGTAGCGTAAAAAAACATGATGTTTTGATTTTTTTATTACAAATCTTGCAATCGTATTTTTTTTTCTCCACTATGAATTCGCATGTGTGTCGTAAAATTACTCAAACGAATGAACTTTTTATTACAAATCTTGCATTCGTATGATTTTTCTCCGCTATAAGTTCGCATGTGTACCGTTAACTCACTCGATTGCTTGAACTTTTTATTACAAACCTTGCATTCGTATGGTTTTTCTCCGCTATGAGTTCGCATGTGTGACGTTAAATTACTCGATTTGTTGAACTTTTTTATTGCAAATCTTGCATTCGTATGATTTTTCTCCGCTATGAATTAGCATGTGTGTCGTTAAATTACTCGATTTGTTGAACTTTTTATTGCAAATCTTGCATTCGTATGGTTTTTGTCCGCTATGAATTCGCATGTGTTTCGTTAAATTACTCGATTGGTTGAACTTTTTATTGCAAATCTTGCATTCGTATGGTTTTTCTCCGCTATGAATTAGCATGTGTGTCGTTAAATTACTCGATTGCTTGAACTTTTTATTGCAAACAGTGCATTCGTATGGTTTTTCACCGCTATGAATTCGCAAGTGTACCGTTAACTCACTCGATTGCTTGAACTTTTTATTGCAAATCTTGCATTCGTATGGTTTTTCTCCGCTATGAATTCGCATGTGTGACGTTAACTCACTCAATTGCTTGAACTTTTTATTGCAAACATTGCATTCGTATGGTTTTTCACAGCTATGAATTCGCATGTGTCTCGTTAAATGACTCGATTGCTTAAACTTTTTATTGCAAATCTTGCATTCGTATGGTTTTTCTCCGCTATGAGTTCGCATGTGTACCTTTAACTCACTCGAATGCTTGAACTTTTTATTACAAATCTTGCATTCGTATATGAGCTCGCATGTGTGAAGTTAAATTACTCGATTGGTTGAACTTTTTATTGCAAACATTGCATTCGTATGGTTTTTCACAGCTATGAATTCGCATGTGTCTCGTTAATTGACTCGATTGCTTGAACTTTTTATTACAAATGTTGCATTCGTATGGTTTTTCTCCGTTATGAATTCGCATGTGTCTCGTTAAATCACTCGATCCATTGAACTTTTTATTACAAATGTTGCATTCGTATGGTTTTTCTCCGCTATGAATTAGCATGTGTGTCGTTAAATTACTCGATTTGTTGAACTTTTTATTGCAAATCTTGCATTCGTATGGTTTTTCTCCGCTATGAATTCGCATGTGTGACGTTAACTCACTCAATTGCTTGAACTTTTTGTTACAAATGTTGCATTCGTATGGTTTTTCTCCGCTATGAATTCGCATGTGTTCCGTTAAACTACTCGATTGGTTGAACTTTTTATTGCAAATCTTGCATTCGTATGGTTTTTCTCCGCTATGAGTTCGCATGTGTTTCGTTAAATTACTCGATTGGTTGAACTTTTTATTGCAAACATTGCATTCGTATGGTTTTTCACAGCTATGAATTCGCATGTGTCTCGTTAAATGACTCGATTGCTTGAACTTTTTATTACAAATGTTGCATTCGTATGGTTTTTCACCGCTATGAATTCGCATGTGTACCGTTAACTCACTCGATTGCTTGAACTTTTAATTGCAAATCTTGCATTCGTATGGTTTTTCTCCGCTATGAATTCGCATGTGTGACGTTAACTCACTCAATTGCTTGAACTTTTTATTACAAATCTTGCATTCGTATGGTTTTTGTCCGCTATGAATTCGCATGTGTTTCGTTAAATTACTCGATTGGTTGAACTTTTTATTGCAAATCTTGCATTCGTATGGTTTTTCTCCGCTATGAGTTCGCATGTGTACCTTTAACTCACTCGAATGCTTGAACTTTTTATTACAAATCTTGCATTCGTATATGAGCTCGCATGTGTGAAGTTAAATTACTCGATTGGTTAAACTTTTTATTGCAAATCTTGCATTCGTATGGTTTTTCTCCGCTATGAATTAGCATGTGTGTCGTTAAATTACTCGATTGCTTGAACTTTTTATTGCAAACAGTGCATTCGTATGGTTTTTCACCGCTATGAATTCGCAAGTGTACCGTTAACTCACTCGATTGCTTGAACTTTTTATTACAAATGTTGCATTCGTATGGTTTTTCTCTGCTATGAGTTCGCATGTGTACCTTTAACTCACTCGAATGCTTGAACTTTTTATTGCAAATCTTGCATTCGTATGGTTTTTCTCCGCTATGAATTAGCATGTGTGTCGTTAAATTACTCGATTGCTTGAACTTTTTATTGCAAACAGTGCATTCGTATGGTTTTTCACCGCTATGAATTCGCAAGTGTACCGTTAACTCACTCGATTGCTTGAACTTTTTATTACAAATGTTGCATTCGTATGGTTTTTCTCCACTATGAATTCGCATGTGTACCGTTAACTCAATCGATTGCTTTAACTTTTTATTTACAAATGTTGCATTCGTATGGTTTTTCTCCACTATGAATTCGCATGTGTGTCGTTAAATTACTCGATTTGTTGAACTTTTTATTACAAATCTTGCATTCGTATGGTTTTTCTCCGCTATGAATTCGCATGTGTCTCGTTAAATCACTCGATCCATTGAACTTTTTATTACAAATGTTGCATTCGTATGGTTTTTCTCCGCTATGAATTAGCATGTGTGTCGTTAAATGACTCGATTGCTTGAACTTTTTATTGCAAATCTTGCATTCGTATGGTTTTTCTCCGCTATGAATTCGCATGTGTCTCGTTAAATCACTCGATCCATTGAACTTTTTATTACAAATGTTGCATTCGTATGGTTTTTCTACGCTATGAATTAGCATGTGTGTCGTTAAATTACTCGATTTGTTGAACTTTTTATTGCAAATCTTGCATTCGTATGGTTTTTCTCCGCTATGAATTCGCATGTGTGACGTTAACTCACTCAATTGCTTGAACTTTTTATTGCAAACATTGCATTCGTATGGTTTTTCACAGCTATGAATTCGCATGTGTCTCGTTAAATGACTCGATTGCTTAAACTTTTTATTGCAAATCTTGCATTCGTATGGTTTTTCTCCGCTATGAGTTCGCATGTGTACCTTTAACTCACTCGAATGCTTGAACTTTTTATTACAAATCTTGCATTCGTATATGAGCTCGCATGTGTGAAGTTAAATTACTCGATTGGTTGAACTTTTTATTGCAAACATTGCATTCGTATGGTTTTTCACAGCTATGAATTCGCATGTGTCTCGTTAATTGACTCGATTGCTTGAACTTTTTATTACAAATGTTGCATTCGTATGGTTTTTCTCCGTTATGAATTCGCATGTGTCTCGTTAAATCACTCGATCCATTGAACTTTTTATTACAAATGTTGCATTCGTATGGTTTTTCTCCGCTATGAATTAGCATGTGTGTCGTTAAATTACTCGATTTGTTGAACTTTTTATTGCAAATCTTGCATTCGTATGGTTTTTCTCCGCTATGAATTCGCATGTGTGACGTTAACTCACTCAATTGCTTGAACTTTTTGTTACAAATGTTGCATTCGTATGGTTTTTCTCCGCTATGAATTCGCATGTGTTCCGTTAAACTACTCGATTGGTTGAACTTTTTATTGCAAATCTTGCATTCGTATGGTTTTTCTCCGCTATGAGTTCGCATGTGTTTCGTTAAATTACTCGATTGGTTGAACTTTTTATTGCAAACATTGCATTCGTATGGTTTTTCACAGCTATGAATTCGCATGTGTCTCGTTAAATGACTCGATTGCTTGAACTTTTTATTACAAATGTTGCATTCGTATGGTTTTTCACCGCTATGAATTCGCATGTGTACCGTTAACTCACTCGATTGCTTGAACTTTTAATTGCAAATCTTGCATTCGTATGGTTTTTCTCCGCTATGAATTCGCATGTGTGACGTTAACTCACTCAATTGCTTGAACTTTTTATTACAAATCTTGCATTCGTATGGTTTTTGTCCGCTATGAATTCGCATGTGTTTCGTTAAATTACTCGATTGGTTGAACTTTTTATTGCAAATCTTGCATTCGTATGGTTTTTCTCCGCTATGAGTTCGCATGTGTACCTTTAACTCACTCGAATGCTTGAACTTTTTATTACAAATCTTGCATTCGTATATGAGCTCGCATGTGTGAAGTTAAATTACTCGATTGGTTAAACTTTTTATTGCAAATCTTGCATTCGTATGGTTTTTCTCCGCTATGAATTAGCATGTGTGTCGTTAAATTACTCGATTGCTTGAACTTTTTATTGCAAACAGTGCATTCGTATGGTTTTTCACCGCTATGAATTCGCAAGTGTACCGTTAACTCACTCGATTGCTTGAACTTTTTATTACAAATGTTGCATTCGTATGGTTTTTCTCCACTATGAATTCGCATGTGTACCGTTAACTCAATCGATTGCTTTAACTTTTTATTTACAAATGTTGCATTCGTATGGTTTTTCTCCACTATGAATTCGCATGTGTGTCGTTAAATTACTCGATTTGTTGAACTTTTTATTACAAATCTTGCATTCGTATGGTTTTTCTCCGCTATGAATTCGCATGTGTCTCGTTAAATCACTCGATCCATTGAACTTTTTATTACAAATGTTGCATTCGTATGGTTTTTCTCCGCTATGAATTAGCATGTGTGTCGTTAAATGACTCGATTGCTTGAACTTTTTATTGCAAATCTTGCATTCGTATGGTTTTTCTCCGCTATGAATTCGCATGTGTCTCGTTAAATCACTCGATCCATTGAACTTTTTATTACAAATGTTGCATTCGTATGGTTTTTCTACGCTATGAATTAGCATGTGTGTCGTTAAATTACTCGATTTGTTGAACTTTTTATTGCAAATCTTGCATTCGTATGGTTTTTCTCCGCTATGAATTCGCATGTGTGACGTTAACTCACTCAATTGCTTGAACTTTTTATTACAAATGTTGCATTCGTATGGTTTTTCTCCGCTATGAATTCGCATGTGTTGGGTTAAACTACTCGATTGGTTGAACTTTTTATTGCAAATCTTGCATTCGTATGGTTTTTCTCCGCTATGAGTTCGCATGTGTTTCGTTAAATTACTCGATTGGTTGAACTTTTTATTGCAAACATTGCATTCGTATGGTTTTTCACAGCTATGAATTCGCATGTGTCTCGTTAAATGACTCGATTGCTTGAACTTTTTATTACAAATGTTGCATTCGTATGGTTTTTCTCCGTTATGAATTCGCATGTGTCTCGTTAAATCACTCGATCCATTGAACTTTTTATTACAAATGTTGCATTCGTATGGTTCGCTATGAATTAGCATGTGTGTCGTTAAATTACTCGATTGCTTGAACTTTTTATTACAAATCTTGCATTCGTATGGTTTTTCCCCGCTATGACATTGGCGTGAGTTGTTAGCTTTGCGCTTATGTACATTCTTTAAAAATGATTCTATCTCATTTTCTTCTAAATCGTAAATTATTATATTATCATTTTCAAACTGTTTGGATAGAAATACATTGTTCATGTTTGGTTATTACAATAAAAATATATAAAACGACACTCCTCGATACTGCAAACAGATAGGGGTCGAAGCCGAAGTGTTATAAAATGTTGGTAACTTTGAAAGATCAAACGGATAACGTTGCAAAGGTAAACGTGCACCGTTTTCGAACTTCCGAGACTAACGTCAAATTTTATACATAATGTGACAGACGCTAGCTGGCACTGAATCTAGACCACAGACTAAGTACTTATAAAGATACTCAACTCCATAGAAACAAAATGTAAATGAAAAGAGCCCCCCTAATGGGCGCATAAAGCTTTTTGAAGGCGGTAAATTCAAATGGAAGGTGGAGCGGGAAATGGCCGGTTATCAAACTCATTTTAGGTATGACTCAAATTGAGCTAGCTTCACTCAAAAGTACTTACTTTACAGGAGATGATATTTTTCCATAATTTTAACAAATTGATTATGTAAATATTTTGTTTAAAATATGGAAAAATAATATATCTCCTGTAAAATAAGTATTTTTGAGTAAAGCTAGTTCAATTTGGAGCCATTATCAAGAACTTGCTGCACCGAGGTTCATAGCGTTTCACACATTTCCTTTCCCATTCCCCAGTCCAAGTCCTTCCTCCACCCCCAAGCATTTAGTATTATTGAGATACTATTTTTTGTTTCAGTCTTAATATGATAAAAAATGACACAGATTCACTTATTTTATAACGAATTAAGCGTGTAAACTTAATTGGTCCACTTATTGTTATTATATCTGTTAAATATTTATGTATAGTTAATGACTGATGTTTGTTTACCTGAATAAATTTAAAAAAAGTACATAATAAGTATAGGTCAATATAATAAAACCATGTGGACACTGTAATAGGAACAATTGATTAGATTAATGAAACAATAAAGCATGCAAATACATTAACAGAGATAACAATTGATTAAAAACTTCAAATCCATCCAACTTTAATATTATTTTATTTTACTTTATCGATATCATTTTTTCGTGTTGTATAATAGTTATTAAATTGTCGGGGAGCGGAGACGAAACTTACAAACCAAACATAAAAATCGGTTCAGCCGTTCTCGAGTTAAAATAATGTAACTAAACCGACTTTTTTTTTATTTATTTTGCAAATAACACTAAAGTTTCAAGAAACATCCAATCGACAACATTGCCGTCAGCTGCAGCAAGCAGTGCGTTATGATTTCACACATTACGTTTCAGCTGTGTTAAGTGTCAACGTGTTGGCTTGACTTAACAAATCTCATTGACTTAACGACTTACATGTGAAGGCTTTAAGGTTTACTTACGGAGTTTTACACCTCTCCTTAGTAGATACCCGCCTACTTATGTGTATATGTATATTAAGATGTAAGTTTTACTCCATTTCACTGTGATCAGTTAGGCAGAGACTATGCTACTGCACTTGCATATGGGACGAGACTGTGCCCATCACCAGAATATGCGTTGGATTCGTCAAAAAGGTGTTGTGTTTCGACATTGTGCGCATGTGTCTCGTCAGGACCATCTCACAAAATGGCCGACACACATCGTGAAATCCGATGAAAGCGGGGAGCGCCGCATAACATGACTGAAAGTGATGACCTAGGATTT
Source organism: Mystacides longicornis (assembly GCA_963576905.1). Taxonomy (NCBI): domain Eukaryota; kingdom Metazoa; phylum Arthropoda; class Insecta; order Trichoptera; family Leptoceridae; genus Mystacides; species Mystacides longicornis. The sequence continues at coordinate 22,629,159 of OY756435.1, forward strand.
GTCACGAACTGCATGTGTAAATCATGCACCTCGATAGACAAAAAAGGTCATCAGCTTTTCACAGGAAGAAATATTAAGATGTAAGTTTTACTCCATTTCACTGTGATCAGTTAGGCAGAGACTATGCTACTGCACTTGCATATGGGACGAGACTGTGCCCGTCACCAGAATATGCGTTGGATTCGTCAAAATGGTGTTGTGTTTCGACATTGTGCGCATGTGTCTCGTCAGGACCATCTCACAAAATGGCCGACACACATCGTGAAATCCGATGAAAGCGGGGAGCGCCGCATAACATGACTGAAAGTGATGACCTAGGATTTGTCACGAACTGCATGTGTAAATCATGCACCTCGATAGACAAAAAAGGTCATCAGCTTTTCACAGGAAGAAATATTAAGATGTAAGTTTTACTCCATTTCACTGTGATCAGTTAGGCAGAGACTATGCTACTGCACTTGCATATGGGACGAGACTGTGCCCATCACCAGAATATGCGTTGGATTCGTCAAAAAGGTGTTGTGTTTCGACATTGTGCGCATGTGTCTCGTCAGGACCATCTCACAAAATGGCCGACACACATCGTGAAATCCGATGAAAGCGGGGAGCGCCGCATAACATGACTGAAAGTGATGACCTAGGATTTGTCACGAACTGCATGTGTAAAACATGCACCTCGATAGACAAAAAAGGTCATCAGCTTTTCACAGGAAGAAATATTAAGATGTAAGTTTTACTCCATTTCACTGTGATCAGTTAGGCAGAGACTATGCTACTGCACTTGCATATGGGACGAGACTGTGCCCATCACCAGAATATGCGTTGGATTCGTCAAAATGGTGTTGTGTTTCGACATTGTGCGCATGTGTCTCGTCAGGACCATCTCACAAAATGGCCGACACACATCGTGAAATCCGATGAAAGCGGGGAGCGCCGCATAACATGACTGAAAGTGATGACCTAGGATTTGTCACGAACTGCATGTGTAAAACATGCACCTCGATAGACAAAAAAGGTCATCAGCTTTTCACAGGAAGAAATATTAAGATGTTCCAAATAACATCGGGAACAACTCACAACGCGACAGTACCCGAAATAACAATTTACATATTCCGCGTCGCGAAAAGCTTTATATTAACATAATATCACTTTACGGTAGTGGCTTCAAACAAGATCTTGACCGTTTCGAGAAGTGCAAGCTTAAACGAGTGAAGTGTTTGAACGATATTACATTCTTAGTGAGGTGCCGTGATAACAAGGTGATACCGACATCGTTCCGTATTACAAGCAGAATACACATACCAACCGTATTCTACACAAAGCAAGCCTAGGACTGGTGCGAGCGGAGATTGCTGAGAAACGCTGCCTACTAGATCAGATAAGTGAAAACTTATACCTAACTTACCAACCTCTTACTACCAACATCTTAAACTGTCTTCCCTCATTCACCCTCTATTATGGAATCAGTTTGATGATATAATACAAGAACGACTCGACACAGAAAACACAACCATCAAAAATACACACATCAGGAAGTTCAATAATCTCACTAAACACCTACAACCACGACCACATACACCAAACAGCAACAACCAAAACACCCTCCCTACACTCGCACACACAGTGCACAACTTATCCACTGAAACCCTTGACAAAAATTCCCTCTCATTCCTGTCGAAAGGCTTCAACTTTGCCATATTATCTCCCTCACACATACCGAAAGAATAATTCATATTCAACCTAGAAACCTCCTTGCAAACTATCCCAGACAAGACAGCTGAAGAAATCAGACAGGAAGTCTGCTCTATACTACGTAAATCCAAGGCCCCCAAGTCCAACACCACGCACGCTGAGCGTGAAGCCCTCAAAAAACTTAAACAAAACCCCAACATTGTCATCCTCCCAGCCGATAAAGGCAATGCCACCGTGGTAATGAACTCGACTGAATACGACAACATGGTTCAAGTCCTGTTGCAAGACGACTCCGTGTACAAAATCCATCCGACAAACCTTGACGAGACTTGAAATTTATCAGACTTTTTTTTTGAGACTTGAAATTTAACAGCTGTCTTGCCGCGAAGTGAAAAAAGTGCTGTCTCGCTCTCACTCACACGGTGCGCTTATGCGCCAAAGACAGAGAAGGACGATAGCTGAAAACTGTTGGTATTTTTATTGTGAATAATACAATACGCGGATAATAAGCAGCGGAATAATCACTTGACGGTAAGCGAATTGAATGATTGAAACACAAGCACTCACAATCGTATGATAGAAGCAAATTATTAATCTGTCAAGTGCACTTACACGCATTTGCGCAGGCGTGCTCACAAAACACACAGCTTAACCTCCCGTACTGTCATCTGCTGAAACTTTGTTCGAAACAAACTGATGATCACCATCACCATACACCGAAAAAACAAATAACACAACACACACCTGCTTAGTTACCGACAACAGGTGGAAGTTTGGAAGAACACAACATCTTGTATGTTCAGTGGACAGGCGTAATATTTCACGTGAAATTGTTCCCGGCGAGGGCTTTATCTACAAACGAATCGTAAAGCGCACTACAAGGACACATTTAAAGTCATTTTGGAGTACAGAATTGTCTATTAAGGATTCACTACACTTCTAAAAGCTTCACTACGGAGACACTAGTTTGTTTACACGAGTTTGTTTACAACCGCGCTGTCACACCACGCACACAGCCATCCGGCCTGTTTGTTCTGGCCGCACACACACACACATCATCAAACACTCGCGCGACTCTGTTGCCATATTTTGTTCTTCTTCTGTGGATTGCCATATGTTCTGATTTTTGGGGATGACTTCGTTGCCCAGAATATTTCTGGCTACAGAGCATACTCCACAAAGAGGCACTTTAACCAAAACGACGGAATTGTTATCTACATAGCCGATTGTCACCCGGTAATTGTCGAAGAGTCGGCTGCCATTGTGGAAGCGAATTCCTTAACTGTTAAGTTGAGAGAGAGTGTAGTAATCTTGGCTATATATCGTCCGCCATCCTTTCGAAATACTGGCCCTTTTCTGGATTCGCTGAGCCCCGTTCTGTCGTCATACGACAATTTAAATACAACGATCTTGGTAGGTGACATAAATATAGACATAAGCAACGCTTTCTTAAGTTCGGCGCAAGAATATCTTAACATCCTGACATTGCATGGCCTGGTACCTGCAATAAATACTCCAACAAGAGAAAACTCGTGCATTGACCACATAATGGTAAAATGTAAAAACGAGAATGTTACTGCCGCGGTCTGCCTAACGGCTTTAACGGACCATTTCCCAACCATGGTTGGATTGGAAAAAGTAAGTCCAGGAGGAGAAAAATCGCGTACACGGTCGATTGGTAGAATTAACTACAGATGTTTGCGTCGTTGCTTGGCGAGAGAAAATTGGGATTCCGTGTATGATAAGACGGACGTAAATGAGGCATTTGACGAGTTTAGGAACATCCTTATTCGGCATATTAGGAATAATGAGGAGGTGAGAGTGGTGAGGAGTAGAGTGAAACACATCACGGAATGGATCACAGATGAAATAATCGAGAAGATTGGGGTGAGGGATAGGATGCACCTTTGTTGTCGAAGGAACCCAGGTGATATTGACCTTCGTCATCGTTATAACATGTTTCGCAACCAATGCAACAAGATCATAAGGGATACAAAGATAGCATATTATAGGAACCTTTTTGAAACGGGGGGCAGTAAAAATTCAAAGGAATACTGGAGGGTCATAAAGGAATTTTTAGGCCTTCAGGCTAGAAATACCTCAGACCTGCAAAAAATCGTCAGGGGCACTGACGTCAAATCGGAACTGGATTCCGTAAACAATTTCTTTGTAAAAATCGGAAGCGAGCTTGTTGAAGAGCGACTGGCCATCTTAAACAGGACGATGGAGGAATGTACTGAACGCATTTGTATTGTGAAGCGACCGACACAGTCATTTTTTGCATATCCGGCAACCCCCGATGAGGTGGTATCAGTTATTGGCTCTCTTAGGGCAAAATGTGCTCCGGGATTGGATGGTCTGCACACTAGAACATTGCAGGAATGTAAAACCTTTATAGCTGACCCAATTAGCTTCATATTTAACCTGAGCATCAGCTCAGGCATATTTCCTGACTCTCTAAAGCATTCACTTCTTTGTCCTATTTTTAAAAAGGGCGACCCCAAGGAATTATCTAACTACAGACCTATTTCCTTACTCCCTTGCTTATCGAAGGTTTTGGAGAGACTCATGAACTCAAGATTGACAAAGTTCTTCAAAGAATTTAATGGTTTCTCAGAGAATCAGTTTGGTTTTCGGGAGGGGAAATCCACCGAGGACGCAGTCCTTGCTTTGGTTGATTTTGTGGTTGAGACCCTTGACAATGGTAAAAAGTGCGTTGGAATATTCATTGACTTGGCCAAGGCGTTTGACACAGTCCCACATGAATTGCTTTTGAAAAAACTCCATCAAAAAGGTATAAGAGGAATAGCCAATAATTGGTTTAGGAGCTATCTACAGGACCGACGCCAGATTGTTAGGATGGACTCTATCAGCAGCTGTCCTTCCAGAGTGTCATGTGGAGTTCCACAAGGAAGCATATTGGGGCCTACACTGTTCCTTGCCTTTATCAACGACTTGTGTGATTTGCAGCTGAGTGAAGTAAAGATTGTGACATTCGCTGACGATACGACTCTTCTGTTCAGGGCCACAACCTGGAGCCAGGCTTATGAATTGGCTCAAAGGGGATTTGATGAGGTTTCTGGGTGGTTGAATAACAACCTACTAACACTGAATGCTGATAAAACAAAATATATGGGTTTTTCGGTGAACAGAGCTTCCGAACCGCCGAGTAATCTTAAGATTGTTTACCGCGATACCGGTTCTGATACCTCTGTTCCACACGTAACCTCAACTCAGAGCTCAAACTCCAGTGAAATTGAAAGAGTTAGGGACATTCGTTATTTGGGACTGCAAATTGACGAAAACCTAAATTGGAAGGAGCAGATAAGCTACATTACTGGTCTTGTTAGAAAACTTGGATATTTTTTTAGAGAACTCAGACGTGTTCTTGGAGTTGAAGACGTACGAGCCATATATTATGCTCTGTGCCAATCGATTATTAATTATGGTATTTTAGCATGGGGAGGCATGGCAAAATCTCTGTTGGAACCTTTAAACGTGGCACATAGAACAGTTCTTAAGATAATTTTGAAGGTTGACTACAGGTATTCGTCCGATCTACTTTACCGGGAACTTCGATTCCTTAGAGTGAGACAGTTATATGTGATAAGGTTGATGGATCACATCTACAAAAATGTCTCGAATTATGGAGCCGTGAGCCACGGCCAATCGACCAGACAGTTGGGTTGCCTTGTCCCGTTTGCAGCAAACAAAACGTTTTCGCAGAGGTTTCATAGATTTCTCGGTCCTCGTTTTTACAATGCTATAAACCGACAATTACTCCCATCTACCACTGCAGAGATACTTAGTAGGGCCCAAATCATTACACACCTAATGGCAATTGGTTTCCGTGAGTCGGAGCAACTGCTGATGCATCTTGTCGTTTGATATTTTTTTTTGTGTTTTATGCTTTCTATAGTTTTGTATGGGTGTGCTGTTTAATGCTTTTAAAATTGATTTTGTATATATTTTGTATTATCTCTGTACCCGAATAATGACTGAGATCTTTCCCGACGTAATAAAAAACACAGAAGTCTTTTTTCAAACTTACCCAAAACATAACAATTATCTTTGATTTTAGCTGGTGTCACATTTAAATTATTATAACTACCATCAGCAGTCTCTTCGTCCATGAAGTTAAGTCAATTGAAGATGTTGAATTCTCCTGCAAGCTAAATTATGATCCTTCAGATTGCTCTGAATCTTCATCGCTTTCTATTTTCTTAGCTTTTTTTTTCTTTATCTTGAATTGAGTCCCTTCGTACCTGAATATACGGGATTTACCCGGTTTTCTTCCTTTATTGGTTTACTATTTCTAACAACTGTAGGATAAGGTCTTATGACTTCTGGTGTTATGGCAAGATATGAACTCGGTTCAGATCGTGCCTCGGCCGCAGAGGTGGAAGGTTCAGTTCCGCTAACAATGTCTTGAATATTTTGGAGCAAAGAAGGCGACTCCTCACGAAAATCTGACTTATTCATAAAAAAGAAGATCCTAGTTGTGGGACATTGAATAAGTTTTAGCGGTCTAAGATATCGGGCGGGATTCACTCCGATGTGGGACCCTTACGGCGATGTCGGAGTCCCGTCTTGGCTTTATATAATGCGAGTAAAAAGGAATCTCCAAATTCCTGTAATACTCGGGTGGTGGAGGGTTTTATTGCTGTTCGAAGGTTGTGGTTCTAGATCGACCGACAATAGCCAATTATTGAATGCTATTTTCACGCTAAAGGAAAAATATGTTATTGTGCTGTCTGCAAGATAATTTTAAAAGGTAATTTAAAGCTATATTTAATTTCATAAATTTGTATTTTAATATACTGTAGGTTAATAAAATCTAAAGGGGAGCATTCGTACGCGTACGAATGTGCCCCCTCTTTGGGTGTCTGAATGCACCCCATGCCTATGCACAACATTAAAATACAATTTTATACAAATTCTGATTTAGTTTGAGAAATATAACAATTAAAGCTCAAAATAAACAATGTTAAAATTAATCAATCATCACCATTTTTGTCAAAAACATAACAATTCTACTTACAATTACGAACTTAACTTAGGTAAAAAATATACTCGCCGCCCGCGAAAACATGTTAGGTCTTGCTAGCTGACACACCGCAGTAGGACGGGTGCGACACTCCACTAGCGACATGGCAGCTGGAATGTCTAAGCACACGAGCAAAGGCGTGTTTGTGTGCCGTTTAGTTTTTCTGTTATATCCACTGTACGAATGTGCCCCGCGTACGAATGGTGACCACTTTCCCCTATGTCCTTCTGTGTGTTGCTTAACCCTGGATAGCTAACCTTCTCGAGTACCCTGTTAAAGCTAACCATCCGCCTAAACGACGGGGATAAGAAAAACTATTTTTTTTTTTGTAATAAGTTGCAATCTTAGGATATTTATTTCTTTATATTACAGTTATTTAATAGGTTTCTTAATTTAAGAAAAAAAAAAAATTAAATATTTTTATTTATTTTTCAAATTATAACGGTTTTTCTTAGACCTCTAAAGAAAAATACGCATTTATTCATCAAAATGTTTATAATGCTCAAGGTACAATTTTTTTTTTTAAATAATCAGTTTTTTGGCGTAGAATGGCACAAGGAAACATAAAACTTTATTTTTTAATACAAAATGAACTGTTTTTTTGAACATGTGACACAAAAAAATAACTTAATGATCACCACATATTGCTACCTTAGAAATACTAACTGTTATCAATTTTTACTTCCCTAAAGTCTTTTTTTACGTTTTTCTCTCTTTAATGACTCTTTTTCATCTTCTTATACTTGAAGAGAACCTTAACCCGAAGGCTGCTGCTCTTGACTGGTGGATAGCTGCCCTGAAATATCGCTCCCGATCTTTTCTTTGACTTGCGTTGGCATCATTGTTTTAGCCAGTCTTACCATAGAATATGATACTGCTTTGTGAGGTTTCTGAAGGAGCAGCATCCGAGGCCAACCCGCTGACAAGCGTGGGCTTGTCTTGCCAACAATCCCAAGCATATATCAAGTTCAATTCAAAAATGGCCGGATATAATATATGAGGGAGGCCGTCATCCAGCAGTGGATGCTTAAGGCTAAAAAGAAGAGGAAGAAGAAGACAACATACTTTCACCGTCTAAATGTATGAGATGGTGGACTCAAATGTCGTTCTTCAGAGACTAATGGTTCATAATATTCGTCTAAAGAGACGTCTAAAGAGATGTCCAAAGGGACATCATCTTCCGCCAAAATGTCTTCGGTTTTACTTTCAGAATCGACATTCACATCATTGTCACTGTACTCCTGGATTATCACAATAGTTATCGTATCTTCACTTAATAAAAACATCGTAAAAATCAAAAAAGAAACAGTTATCAATTAAAATATGCACGCGTAGTCAAACTAAAATACTAACGTTAAAGCTAACCATCCGTCGAAACGACGGGCAACAGCTACATATATCTCAAAAAAGTAAAAAAGCATGACACCTACCTTATCGGCGAGTATGCTATTAGGACAACCTCATCGCCGACTGAGTTGACTAGCCGAACTAAGATGATCGGATTTATCGTTAAAAAGAGACAGCGATATTACTATTCGATGCCCGTCGATTCGACGGAGGTTAGCTATCCAGGGTTAAATGCTTTATAATTGTTATGTTTTGTATATAAATATGAATTTTTATTCTTTGCATTTTATATCTTATGTTTAGGAACTTATTCAAAATTTTACCATTTTACCAATTTTATTGACTGACAAATTTTTACACCTTCTGATATTTTCAATTGTTTTTTTTTTTTCGGTTACATTATAGATGCAATATGATTTTACTCCTTTTACTGTTTAAATATTTTTTTTTTTTTTTTTTTTTATTTTTTTTTATTCATTTTTATTATTATTATATTTTTTTCTCCTTCGTTTGTTTTTTTTTTATCTTATATTCCGTTATGATGTGTTTTTAATTGAGAATATATTGGATCATTTTCCTTTTGTGGATTTAGTAGAAGGCTGTTTCTGCGGACATAACTCGACACAGGCTATGCCTAGTGAGGGTGTACGAGATCGCAATTGAAGGTGTTTATTAGTCTTGAATGATTTTTGATTTTGTTTGTGTTGTTTTCATGTCATATTTATTTTGATGTAATAAAGTTATTATTATTATTGAAAAAAAAAAAAAAACCCCACCACATATCTAGAAAAAACCACGAAAGCAATCATCACTAAATCCACCCTTTCCAATGACGTAAAGAAACGCCTAATTCCGAGAGAAAAATCCTCGGCGATAGCCAAGTTCTACGCACTTCCCAAAATCCACAAAAATCCATTAACCCTAAGACCCATTGTCTCACAACTAAGCACCCCAACATACAACCTCTCTAAATACCTATCAAACTTTCTTTATCCCGATTCCATACAACGCGACTCATACATAAAAAACTCCTTCGACTTCATAGAGTTGATAAAAACAATAAAAACCAACGAAACAGACCTGTTAGTAAGCTTCGACATCGTATCTCTCTTCACAAACATTCCCATAGATGAGACACTTACAATTTTAAAAGATCGCTTCAAAATACCTAAAATGTTTATCAACATGATAGCCCATTGCATGTCCAACACTTTCTTCTCATACAAAGGCACAATATACAAACAAGTATCAGGTGCCAGTATGGGTTCATCCCTATCCCCAATACTTGCCGACTTGTTCTTACTAGACTTCGAAGAACGAGCACTAAACCAAGCTCAATATAAGCCCACCCTATACAAACGATACGTAGATGACACCTTTGTCATCTGATCCCACGGAAAAGAAAAATTAGATGAATTCTTAACCTACCTAAACAACCTACATCCAACCATCAAATTCACGATGGAAATAGAGACCGACTGCCAACTACCCTTCCTCGACCACTCATTCGCAGAAACCCTGACGGCACACTAGGACATAAAATCTACCGAAAAGCAACCTCCACTTCGAGATACCTCCAAGCAGACTCTCATCATCACCCCTCCCAACTGCAAGCGGTCGCCACATCTTTGTTCCACAGGACTGTGTCCCTGACAGATAACACACAAAGAGAAGATGAAGAGAGCGTTCTTACCAAAATCCTTAAACAAAATGGGTACTCCAACAAACAGCTGAGTGCAGCTAAATCACACGCATCCACCCCTAATCTGTCAACACCATCTAACGACAGGTACCTCGGTACTTGCAATATCCCTTATGTCAGAGGCGTATCTGAAAAGATTGGCCGCATACTCAAGAAAAAAACATATTCGCCCTGTCTTCTCAGGAAACAAAAAAGTTTGCACAACCTTACTTCTACCTACTGATAACATCCCCAACGAACACCAAGGTGTATACCAAATCCCTTGCAAAGACTGTCCCAAAGTATACATAGGTAAAACGAATAGAAAAGTCTCGGTCAGAGCCGAAGAACACAAAAATGACGTCAAAAACAAAAAACCCTCATCCACCCTCGCGCTACACACAATGACTGAAGGCCACAAAATAGACTTCGAAAACACAAAAACACTACACAAGTCAAACCGAGAACTACACCGAACCTTGTTCGAAGCAATCAACATTGCCAAACGAGATCATACACTGTATCCGAAATAATAATTTACATATATATATTATAACAATACACATTATGTTTTACTTCCATTAGCTGCTAACAAATCATTACTTAAAGGTAGGCACTAATTTTTGAAAAAAGGCGGGATTATTATTTGAAAGGTTCTACGTTGCTCTTATTCATCCGTCAAGATGTTAGTTCTTAAATTGAAAATTTTGAAGCAGAGGCGTTGCGAGTGTAAGGGCGTCTATGTGCAAATGCTCCGGGTGTAGCAACGAAAATAATTGGTGAATTTATTAAGAAATAAAAATACTTAAATTAACTTGTTTCTTTACGAAGAAGAAAAATCATCCGACAAGCAGATGCCAATAATTCATCCAAAGGTATTCTCTTCTGTAAAACATTTTGCCTCTCTCAGAAAGATTAGAAAATATTGTGTACTTAGTTCTTTGTTTGAAATTTTTCATTCCTTACGCGCTTTCTTCGATGTTCAATCATTGAACATTTAAAATAAATTGAAAAAAAAAAACAGGATAATCCCAGGTGCCAACCTCTTCGCGACACAAGCTTTTAAGTAGCTTACTGTGAAAGAGTCAAAGAGTGTATTTGTGTTCACTTTGAGTGAGCACAGATTCATTTAAAAAAAATTAAATCTGTTTAGTGCGATATCAACTTGATTCCATTTTTTATTAGCATGAGCTGATCCATTCGTATTGGATATAAAATACCTTCCCGAATCAGTCTTCAAAGTTTTTAAGCCTTCAATGGTTCAAATCTAATACCTTGCTAGCTCGTCCCGTTGGTTTACTTGGATGGATTATGTGGTCGTGGGTTTCAATCTCTCCATGCATCTCCGTCATTTGAAGAGCATTATTTAAGTCTGGACCAACTTGCCACAGGTCCATTATGGGTGCTCATTGAATAATGAGCGTTGGTCTTTATCCCCTGGTTATGTACCATCCCTTTTTGTGTAGGTACATAGGATTGTATCTCAGCAATTTGAGACATTTTTTCTCTCAAAGATTTAATAAAATTAAAGTGGGAAAAAACTGGCATGACATCTTTTATAATAATTATTGCTAAGATCGTCCATAGCTCGATATTTTTTTGAAACCCTCAAACATTCCCAAATATTTTTCATATTTCTGTACTGTATCTCTCCAATTTTATAAGAGAGAAAAAATATAGTTGTTTTTCAATTGAATATCTAATTTATTTTTTCATTTAAAACATTCTAGGTGCGTTTTTTCTACCTTTATTTGCTAAAATTGTTAAGTACACTAATTTTTCATAATGGCAAAATGTTGATAATGTCTTCTACTTCACATTTCGGATGGCTTTGGTGATATTACTCTGCCAGTTCAGGCTGTGTCAATATCATCTTAAGCACCTTAGTCCTGGGTTCAGCGATGCAAGCGAGGTCACAGCCTCGCCTCGTGGATGTAATGGAAGATTCCATCGAACCTTTTTGTTCGGCACTGCATCACCAAGTGTTTCACAGTCTGAAATTTATTTTTTTAATGTGCTCTGTCTTCAAGGTATTTACCTATAGATTTATGAGAAAACCAATACAACTATTCAAAATATTTTTCATTCTCAAATTATCGGCCTGTAAAAGAACACGCGCGGTAACGTAACCAATGTAACGTTGCATTGGTTACGTTATCGCGCGTGTTCAGATGTTAACAGGCCATAAGTCGATGGTTTTCATTAAATAAATAAATTAACATCACTTATATTATGCATCGATATAACTAGTCGACGGATCTCGTCATACTGATACGTATCGGGATCTCATGCCCAAAATCATTTTTGTCGTTGCTCTCAGGTACCTACTTAAAACTATCCACTCGGGTGACTTGGTAACCATTGATGAGTTTTAGTAGATGTTAATGATCGGAGGCATTATTCGTCATGAGCTTCGTCTTATTGGTATTGACTAAAATACTAAGGCGTGCCGTTTCGTCGCAAACTCTTGAAACACTGCGATTTACTGACATAACAGCATTTTTTTCTAGTAGGTACTTATAATAAAAAAAAAACTTTTATTATTTTAAATAAAACACTGTTTATTTCACTTAATTCTTTATTGGAAGAGGCCTTTCGGTTATACAACCATCTTCAGTGCCAGAAATACTATAACTAAAACAAAAGAAGTGAATGTTATAGAAAAAGAAAGTTAAACCATAGACACGTAAGATATTAGGAGAATCATAGACAAATAAATTTAATAAGCTACAATTATTTCTCAACTTTATCAATAACCAACATCCGAACATTCAATTTACCTTAGAGACCGAACAGAACAAAACACTTCATTTTCTAGATTTATCAATCAACATTCATAATAATAAGTTCAATTTCTCAATATATCGAAAACCAACATACACAGACACAATAATTCACGCAACATCACAACATCCAATATCACACAAGATGGCAGCTTTCAATACGATGATAAACAGACTATTATCCATACCTATGAATACGCAAAATTATCAAAAAGAATTAAATACAATTCTAGAAATCGCAACAAACAACAGTTATAAAAAAGAAGATATTAACAAACTAGTTAAAAATAAAGAAAAACAACGCACAATACACAGGTTTATTTACCCTAAAATACGGACACAAACAATGGACCCTAAACCATGAAGAAGAATTCCTTTCATTGGTAAAATCACAGATAAATGCATACATTATTGTAAAAACGCAAATTTTAAACCAGCATACTTCACTACGAACAATATAGGTAAATCGATTTTCAATCACAAGAAATACAAAAAAGACATTTTAGACAATAGTGGAGTCTATTCGATCAAATGTAATGACTGTGAAAAAGTATACATAGGACAGACGGGACGAAAAGTAAATGGGCATTTTCGTTAAAGTATGACAGTGGTTAAAAAAAGCAGTTTTTTTTTTAACTTCAATTTTTTTTTTCACAAAATCAATTAACTATATATGTTTTATGTATTTGAACAATAATCTTTAAAAAAAATTATATTTATCGATGTTTTCATTCATTTTAATCTCCCTGGGTTACAATAACGCTCCATTCCGTAACCGATAAACTATGCGGTAAATCCAAATAAAACAACGAATGTAACTGTTTAAATCCTTTTAATATTTTTAGTAAGTCACTTTTAAATACCAATTTACAAAATATACATAAAATGAAATAGTATTGCAGTTAGAATTTTGATCTTTATTTCCACTCCGTTACTATTTGATCGCATGGAATGATATAAACTATCGATATAATTTCACAGGTTCGTATATTTCAAATATACTGTATGAAAAAATAAACAAAACCAAATCTACTACAAAATGATGTGAAAAATACATTTCATTGTCAATATTTTTTTTGGATAAAACAACAATTAGTAGTTTTCGAAAATGGGACAGTCACGGAAAAGAACGTTGAAGTAACGTAATGGAATTGTAATGAAAGGTTTACAAACGTATGGATTTCTTTGCAAATTACAGTAACAACAATAGATGCATTATTTATACTACTTACTTTATGCAAAACTTATAAATCTACTAATTACTCTTTTAAACTTTAAAGTCTGTTACATAAATAACCTTTGTAAATCTTTTTTTTTTTTGTAGTCTTCATATTTTTGCGGATCTTTTTTCAATTTTTCCCGATATCTCTTCATTTTTTCCGCTGGGGTTAGAGGCATCTATAAGAAACACGTATTTTTACTAAAATATCATGATCTGACATTACTCAATAGTATCAGTTGTAAAAATTCTTGATTGTTCAATAGGTATATCAGATTTTTTAATTAAAAACTATTAAATATAATACATGGTTGGTTGGAAGAAATTTCCCAAGGCAAAATGCCCGCCAATGTATATTTTTATTTAAGTGTTTTATTATTATTATTTTATACACAGTTTTTTTTATTTCATTTTTAAGCTGTTTGTAAACCTAACATTATTTGGCCATTCCGTTACTTTTTTCATTCCGTTTCTACGAAACTATAAAAATAGTTTCGGAATGGAGGTAACGGAAACAAAACTTGAACAACATAATTATTTACTGTAAATAATCTACTTTCTGTATTTTATTATAAATAACATAAATTATTTCGTTAATGATTCTGTATTCTTATAAAAAAAACATAAATACAAATAAGTACAACTTAACTTGAGTTTTGGTTTCGGAATGTGGAACTTTGAAAAAACAACGCGTGCGCTCAACAACATTTAACGAATTTTTACTGATTTAAAACTGACAAAATTAAATGGCGGTTGGGATTTATTGTGATAAAATTGTTGCCAGCATTAAAATATATTATTAGTTTGTAATTAAATTTTTCATGTAGCTTTTAACTCTTGGTTTCGGAATGGATTTTCCACTCTGATCGTTTTTTTTACGTATGTTTGAATTAAAATTTATATAACTTAAAAGTATTCAGAGTAAGTTTAATATATCAAACTAATGAAATGAACATCTCTTCTTTAAAATATAACTATAAAGCAGAAATTATTTCTTAAAATGACAACAAAAAAATTGATTTTGATTTTGTAATATGAGCGTGGGACACGTAAAAATGCTGGAACATTTTCTGTTTAAAATGTCCTAATAATTTTATTTAGTTCATCGGCTCGAAACTAAATTAAAATATGTTTATAAAAATAAATGTGCTTTGCATTAAAATCAAATTTGGGGCAGAAACGATAACTATCTTTGCAAATTAAGCATCTAAACTCATAGGACATAGCAAAAATTCAATGTGCAAACTTTGACGAAACCGCCCAAATACCAGAATAAACGAACATTTACGGACTTTCAAAAATATCACAACTTCAACAGAATTAGCCGAACATTATACAGACACTGGGAATACTTTCAACCGCGACAACACAAAATTATTACATAGGTGCAACAAAGGACATTTACTTAATTTGTTAGAATATGTAGAGATAGAAAAACATAACAATACAAACCTTCTAAATATGATTATACCACCGCTCCGATCTCCACTTACTTCTCTATTCACAAAACCAAACCCTACAACATGAAAGAATCTCTCCTCCGTCCCAATACTTCCACCAGTCCTCATCCACATTATTTTATAAACCTTTTATAAATAATAATAACTTCCTTGTATCTATGACTTTGCATAATAATTATTTTGTTTATGTATCCAACTTCCTTTGTCTATGAATTCATAATTATAATAACTTTCTTTTATCTATGTATGTTGTATCTATGACTTTCATAATAATTATTTTGTTTATGTATCCAACTTTCTTTTGTCTATGAATTCATAATTATAATAACTTTCTTTTATCTATGACTTTCTTAACAATTATTAATTTGTCTATGTTCCCAACTTTCATATGTCTATGACTTCCTTGAAAATAATTTTATTTTATTTTGTTTATGTATCCAAATTTCTCAATAATATAATCTGTGTATCCTCCTTTATTTTATCTAATAATAATTTTATATGTTTTTTGTATCCAACATTTTGTTTATGACATTATTAATAATAATAACTTATTTTGTCTATTTATGCAACTTTCTTTTGTCTATGACTTATTTAATAATAAAAATAAATTTATTTGTCTATGATTCTCCTAATATCTTACGTGTCTATGGTTTAACTTTCTTTTTCTATAACATTCACTTCTTTTGTTTTAGTTATAGTATTTGTGGCACTGAAGATGGTTGTATAACCGAAAGGCCTCTGCCAATAAAGAATTAAGTGAAATAAACAGTGTTTTATTTAAAACTAGCCTTTTTACCCGTCCATAAAATTGTTGATGAAGTTTGTTGAGAAAAATGTGAATTACAGAACCTGATTTATGGATTAATAAAATATGGTACCTATAAAGTATGTCCCTAAGTGGGGTCAAAAAATGGAGAATTGATTGACTGATCGAGTTTGTATTACCTGTAAGTCTGAGGATTTGAATTGGTAAATAGGTAGATATAATTAGATAGTATGATAAATTTGTAGAATTGCTGTGGAGGCAGCAAAGGTGAGTCATAAACATAGCATTTTTATCTATTTTCTATACCTTCCCCTTCAAGTACATTTAGATAGAACACTTGATTTCTGTAAATGCTTTAGTTGTTCTTCTGCAAAAATATAATTATGTACCTACAAAGCTTTATTTATTCTTAATATCAAATTTAACAGGTAGGTACATAATTATTTTAAGTGTTAAGACCTCTACCCGAGCCAGTGATTTTGTACCTGAAAATCTTTTGTATGAAAAATTGTCAGTATAGCCAGCAAGAAAATATTGCATAAAAAATTCCTATAAATATTCTGACCCATCTGGGAATTGGAACCAGAAATTTCTTACCAGAAGTGGGTGTTAATTATTTTGAACATAGTAAAGAATTTTGTGGCCAAGGATTCGAACCTGCACCTCACATCCAGCCTTCGTGTGAATAGAAAAATCAGTGTAGATTGCTTATTAAAAATATAACACAGGAATAGGGTAATAATAAAAATTTCAAGTTGCTATGGCAATTATACCACCAATTTATTAAATCCCTATGCCCCTAAGTGGGGCGTAAAGGGAGTTTGGATTTCAAAAATTAATTTTACTTACATTAATAAAACAATCAATACAATAATTGGTAAAGAAACACACTTTTATAATAAATAACTAAGGTATTTTGCAGTTGATAAACTTCATTTAACAGGGTAAAACTTTTTAATAAATGATAATTTTGAGTATAAATATTTAGGTACTTCTAGAGAATTAGAACTCACATCTCTCATAGGTGCTTAATATAAGTCATACCAAGAGTTGAAAATTAATAAGAGATATACAAAACATGTAAATGTTATTGTTGTGAGAAAATATCTAGAAAATTTTGACACATTTTAAAATTCTGTAGACATTTTGGCATTGCATTCATTATAAGATATAATCCTAGGAATCTCAGCTCCATAGACGAATTATGGAAGGCATAAATGCAACGGGCCGTTGGCCCGGTGGTTAGCATCTTGGCAGATTGTTGAATTTGTCGATTACTCAAGGATTTCAATTTGACCACCTAAATAAGGAACGTTGTTAACGTGAAGTCATCACACAAAGCCATTCGAAATAGCAAGAGAAGAAAGTCACAATCCAGTTAGTACTGGTCAAATGTTAAAAAAAATGGCATTTTAAAATTGACCATAAATAACGGTGTAATGTTAAATATATCAGTCTGTAATAATATGAATTTTTTCGATGTTACAGGAAAAGAGGTCTGATTATAGAAACTTCAACAAAAAAAAAAACAGGTTTACAATAATAATAATTCTGAAATTAAAATAATAATATATCTAAATTAAAAAAAAATTAATAGTTTGGAATTTAGTTAACAATAATTGTCCTCCAATGCAATCACTTTTAAGTTAATGATGTTGCTAGGTTCTTTTAACAAATCTATGAATGCTCTTTTTAGTATTTACTTAATACACATAATCTGCAAATTAAATATACATAGGTAATCTTCATATTCATAAGAATAATATTAAAAATTGTGAAAAATTTATAAGTAAATGACGTTTTAATCGGCCTGGTGTTGGTTATTTTAACATAATATCTATAAATATTTCTTCTTCCGATGGCGCTACAGCCTAATTTAGCCTTGGCTTCCAATACTGGACGCAGAGTCAACCTTGTCTCTACATCTGTCCTGATTTCGTGGGTCAAAAAGTTGCTCGGCATCCCTCCTGACCACATTCTCTCATTGCAGCCTAGGTCTTCCAATTCGGCCGGATGTTCACCCATAATTCTCTTTGGTGCTCGCAATGATGGCATTATCTGCTCATGTCTGGCCCAGCGTAGTCTTTATCTATAATAATAAAACCAATATTAGGATGGGACTTTCTAAGGTTAGACAGGTATCTCAAAACCATAAAAAAAAAAAAACTAATATAATAAATAATAATAATAAAAAAAAACTAATATAATAAATAATAAAAAAATAAAAATAAATAAATTAGGTATGAGTAGAATAAATGCACACGTATGAATGTCTATATGTATAAAGGAATGAATGAATGAATGTGTGTGATCTGTGTCGGGGACAGCGGGCATCGGTATCCCTTCCTCTCCTCTCCTACCCGTTCCCGTCCTTCACTTTTCAATAGCATGTATTATAATCTATAAGATAGGATACATTAATTGGCGATGTAAAAACAAATTGTTAATACCTATTACTGTAAAAACACATATTAGCTGTTGTATCTTTTAAAAAGAAAAAAAAAAAAAAAAAAAAAAATTATCTTACGCATAATTTTAAAACAAATAAGAGATTACACTTTTTAAATAAAGTAATGGATATAACATGAGTTTAATAAAAAGAACATATTTTAGGAGTGAGAAGTAAAATTAAATGTACTGAATATAAAATTCTAAAATAAATCTATAATTATTTTAAACAAAAGTTGATATTGATAAGTTATTATTGAGAAGATTCAATACTTACTTAG
The DNA here is from genome assembly GCA_963576905.1 of Mystacides longicornis. Taxonomy (NCBI): domain Eukaryota; kingdom Metazoa; phylum Arthropoda; class Insecta; order Trichoptera; family Leptoceridae; genus Mystacides; species Mystacides longicornis. The sequence continues at coordinate 22,647,883 of OY756435.1, forward strand.
AATTGATTTGTGTTCAAGCAAATTTATATTCATAATTCATCCCTTAGTCAAAATATTATCAGATATTGCTCTGCGGTCTCTGTGATTTGTTGCAATGAAATGACTGGCTCCTTGGCTAGATACTTATCTGCAACAAAAAAATAATGTGTGTTGACAAATGTTTTAAATTTGCTGCATTTAATGTCTATTTCTTTTTATAATTTACAATAAAACATTGGAAGGAATTTGGAATAATGTTCCACAGGTTTAAAATGTGAAACTTAAGAAGTAAGTGAAGGTGATGTTTGTATCTGTATGATAATTATTTTTAGGTTATAAATTATATGTTTTTTTAAGCTATAGGTTACATACCTGAAATCCAATATTAATCAATTTAAATCTCAGTCCATCCATCAAACTCTACTGATTTAAATATTTTTCCAAGGAATGAATCAGTTTTGATGTCTATTTTCGACAAACCACTCTCAGACTCTCACAATTGCCTCACAATTTCACGCGTAAAAAATTTGACAGCTCGTGCGGAAGTACCATAGATGAAGATAGTGCATACAGTTCAGAAATAATTCATTATAAAATTGATTATATTGAAAATATGTTTTTTATTCATATAAATAATTAAAACCTTTTTTATTTAATAATTAATTATGACGTAGCAAAATTACTAATTAATTATAGACGACATTTTATTCCGCTATACATATTTTCTTTTGATAGTGTCTGTAAAACAAACCTTCATAAAAATATAATATGAAGTAGATGTCATTTACACACAAAATATAATATATAAATTGGTTAAGTAATATTATTATTTTATTATTCTTAGAAAACCCATCCTGGAAGAATGATTTGTGAAAAATACGCTGCTTTATTTTAATTAGGTAATCATAGATTTACTTATACATAGATCAATAGAATTCATAGTCAATGTCACTTGTCACTCATTGTTGATAAATATTGATATGTCAAAAAACATAAGAGAGTGATAATGCTTCCAATTTTGAAAATATAAATACATAAATATGAGTTTGCTGCTCTAATAGATTTTTCGGTAGGTACCAAATGTTGTTTATTAAGATTATAATCCATTCTTTGTAATTTTTAAGTATTGGCTCAGAAACATAAAAAAATATTGACATTTTCTGTAACATTCTTTCCATCGCTATGATTTTATTATTTTTTAGTTTAAGAATGCATGAATCACTTTTAAATGGTAACCAAATTGAAAACAAATGATCTAAGACTTTCATACTCTTTTTCAAAATATATAAGGAATATGATGTATGCTAAACTAAAAGATTTGATTTTAAATTCAACCATTAGTGCAAAGGGGGTTAGTAAAGAAAAATAAACGCAAATATTTATTGACTGATGATTAATTTATTCATTTTCAGTGTCACAAACCTTGGTTACTTTTATCTGTCATCAAATTGTGCTGTGACTGAGATACCTTTGGGTTTTTTTGCGTCAAAACCTGTCAATCTTCACAGACTACATCCAACGATTGCAGTTTTGGTCTTTCAAGGATTCTTTATTCTACATGATCATGTTTGAGATGTGTAAAGAGAATATGTTGTTGACGGAAGAAACTACTACAGCAATATTCCATCAAACATATGTGAAGATTGTTATATTAACGCAATAAAATATTAATATATATTTAACATTGTTTTTAATTTATCTTCATACCTATTAATTAAGAATTTAGATAATTTTGTTATTATAATAGCAAATAAAGTGATATTCGATGATTCTGTCCACAACAATCTGTTTTATGTGATTAATTGAGATATGGATATTATACAGTATTTCTTATTTATTATGATGTGGATAAAACAAATATATTTTTTACTATAATAAACATGCACACATACCTGACAAATCCATTATGATTTTGATAAACAGGAACGTCATTAGTTCCTGTCAGATTCGCTTTCTTTCAGAGTTCTGTTTTATCGACCAAATCTACTAAAGAATTTTTATACTCATTTCAATTTTCAAAAATCATTTTTACGATTAATATATTTAAATGTATTATGAATTTAATTTCATGTATCTTTATTATTTACCAACATTTAATATGATTTTATCAGGTACTTACTCATCTAATGGCCACGACAGATTTACACAAACTGCGGCCATAAATTTTTTTAAATGTGTCAAATTACAAAATGGAGGAATTATATTTCCAAAATTTTGCATTAAATCTTTATTTATTGAGAATAATAAGATTTGAATAACATTTATATGTATAACGAATCAATCTCCAATTATTTTATTACATTTTCATACCGTAATACCAAGATTCCATTCAACGTTTACATGAGTAATTTTGTTTCCAAACGATGGCTTACTGTCTTTTTTGAAAAATTTGTATGAAGATCCTAAAAAAATAAAGTTTTTTAAATAGCGCTTAATATATTAAAGTTAACGTTGCCAATTGTATCTTAGAACGTTCTCGAGCAAATTTCACCGCTCTGCGCAGATTCATATCTGACGTAGCATTTGTATTTTGAGCGTGATGCTCCGACATAACGGAAAGTATTGTCAAAGGCAAATAAAAATACAAACATTTCTGAATTATTATGTAGATAATAAAAGTTTTTTATTATAAGTACTAAAATGGGATTTCACAAAGTTACTGCCGAAAACATCAATAATTTAGCATTTTTTTCATTTGACTACCAAACGCTTTGAAATAAAGGCATTTACCTGAAAAAAACTTTAAAGCCATTGAATTTTTTTTGTAAATAATGTACCTACCTAATAATAATCCACGTAATAAAATATAAAAATGTTATTCACAAAATATCAATATGAATAAAACTTAGTTTCTACATACTCAAAAATATTATTGTTAACAACAGCCTCCAAATGAATAATGTTGTGTTTACACAAGCCAAATTTTGAATAATCCCACCATTATTGTTGGTTTTATTTATTTTATTGTTACTTGCAGCAATTTCGCTGTGAATTTATTGCATCGTCGGCGAATGTACATCAACTTCATGACGCCGTATATCAACTTTAGACTTTCTGTGTGCGAGAAAAATAATTTATTTCAATATGTGGAAAGAATGAAAATCTCACACACGGTCGTACGAAAACTCGATAAGTTTTATCGAATTCAATTTATTTCTCTAGTTATCGAGTTGATGATTTTACAAGTTTGGAAGAAAAAAAAACCCCCCACAAGATCATCTCAAATATTATTTCTTCTTTGTCTCTCCACTGCTAGATGTAGGCCCTTCTAAATTTGTTCATCTTTTTCGATCTTTCGACGTTCTTGGCCAATAATTTCTCTCCACGACTTGAATCACATGTCTACTCATCTTTTGAGGTCTCGTTACTGGCCTCATCTTTTCATATGGTCGCGATTATAATATTCTAGGAGCACGTTTATCATTTTCCTGTCTCACCACATGTCCAATACATTGACACTTTTCTTTTGCCAGCGCGCAGCAGTCTGTGATATTAGCGACTCTCGTCCGGTGTCTATAAAAAGTTTTTTTTCTATTGACATGAAAAATTTCCACAATAATAGAACACAAATACTTCCAACTTCAAACTAACCTATTCAAATCGTATATAAAATAACCTAGAAATCATTAGGAGTGACTAAACTGATGTTTTAGCTAAAATAATTACAGAGTTATATATACAAAAACGCAGAACCCGGAATCGATTTGGATTCTAAAAGTACTCGCGATGAATTGTACCCACGATAAATTTTACTGGCTATGAATTCTTCTTCTCTTCTTCTTCTTCAGCCCTCTCTGGTCCACTGCTGGACATAGGCCTCTTCGATTTTCTTCCACTCTTCCCTGTCATTTGCCAGTCTCATCCACTGTTGGCTATGAATTGTTCGCGATGAATAATTGTTTGCGATGAATTTATCTATATTCTAGAGTTATTTTTTTTACAAATTTTAACCCCTACTGGATTGTCTATCATCTTTAAGTTACCAACCTTCGCCCTTTAGATGCTAGACTTAGTTGTAATTTCAAATGATTAGAGTCTTCGACATATAAAGGTGCATTTATGCCAAACGGACAAAGACCCAGAGCTTGAAAATAGAATACATTTCCCTAATTGTTAATACAGGACACCATGGAAACAACTTACATATAAGTAGGCGATGACAGTTCTTTCTGTTTAATACATATTTCCTTGGTGGCCATATCAACGATTAGGAAAATATACTCTATTTTCAAGCTCTGGGTCTTTGTTCGTTTGGCATAAATGCACATTGAAACAATTAAAATAAGTAGAAAATTAACCGTTCTGTAAATTATCTAAAGTTTTAGAAAAAAAAACAGATTACTTTTTAGATTGACTACATATTTCTCGATTTGTTGGAACGATCTCTATGAACAGAAATCTTTTTCATTGCTTGTTTTATAACGTGTGAGAAATATTTTTTTTCCCATTCTATTTAAGAAATAATTATTTTTTATATATTTTTTTTATTTATTAATGAAATAAAAATACAAACACAAACATATAGGTAGGTACATAAAAAATTAGAACAAATAAAAATATCAATTTTATATGCCCCATTTGAAGTTAAAAACTTGTGTATGAATTATGAACGAATAACTGAAGTAGATATTTTCTAGATCGACTAGATATTATGTATTTCTCGATTTATCGGGAAGATCTTTCATTCATGATGTGTATACATATGTTAGTTCTTTCTCAATATGTTTCTTTTTACGAATGCCTTTGTAGAATATTCTACAATATTGTAAGACTAATGGGCTATAAGTTATTTCACGATATTACTTCTCGTTATGTGGGGATAAAACGCTGTATGGTGAGGCAACGTTTAGTCTCCAAATGTAACAGAAGGAATTGAAAAATTATGAGCAATTTATTTTTATTTACGCTGGTGATTCTGTGAAATAAAACAATAAAGATAATAGGGGGAAAATGTTTGGAATGTTCGCAATGTGTAATGAATTTTATCAACTTTATGTTTGTACCTAGGTGCATCTTAAGCCACGGCTACACTATGGGCCATGCTGGTCCAGGGTTACCAAATAGGGACTTTGGTCTATCATTGGCAAGTAGCAACATTTGGCAAGTATATTGGGAAATGTTCCATTCCTATGGCTTTTCTCCGCTGTGAATTCATAACGAGATAAATCTATTTATTTTTTTACAACTTCAAAAAATAATGTACAAAACACTGTGAAAATGACAACTTGGATGACATGATAGCTGTCAATATTGGACCAGTATGGGCGATATTGCCAACTCGATCCACAAGTACACAAGTAATGTCCAATGACAAATAGTATTGGGCGATATTGGTCATTGGTGCAGCGGCCACTCTACTTGCCCGTGCCTCTATTTTGCCAGCATGACCCAAAGTGTAGCCGTGGCTTTATCTTGAAGAGACAGTTTTATAGAAATGTTCATGCTTAAAGCTGTGACAAATAAAACTATTTCAAGTTGGTAAGTCTTTTTTTGATAATGTCAATGCGCGATTGACGAAAGCGCTCGAGTTGATATAAGCTCAGGTAGTCACTTGCGTCTCGAACGTGAAACGTAGCATCAATTAATTAAAAGGTCAAGTATGTACGTGATGGGCAAATCGAATGCGAGCGGAGCGCTTGCATCATTTTGATAAAATTGATGCACGTTCGCAGTGCAAGTGACTCCTGGGCCTATTAATTATCGTCAAAGTGCAACAATGTCCTACTAATCAGCTGTTAAACCTATTTCTGATTTGTACTATATTTAATCAAGATTCTTTTATTTATAAGTTGCCTCTTCCAATAAGGAAAATAAAGTCAGTTTTACAGAGGAGGGGTATCATTGAAACGATTTTAATACGATCTAGCTTCGATCAAATTCAAATATTCGCCCATTCCGATACCATACTTACAGATCAGAATTTTTGATAACCCAGCAGTTAGATCACCGACTTTTGTAGTATAAACGTACTGGGTCGTGGGTTCCAAGATCCCTAGTGGAATATTTTTTCTAAACAACACAAGCTTTCCTACTACTGGTTATTCCAGAATCAGTAAAAAGAAGTTGAAAAATAATCAGGATAGTAAAAAAATCAAAGGACAATAAAAAATGTAATATTTCAAACAGGATAAAAAGGGGAACGTAATCTAATAGAGTAACTGCTTACTTTATCTACATTTATGTTTTTTTTTTTTAACTTCTTAATAGTAAGTAGAGCTCTTTTTTATGATGATCGTAATTTTCATCTCTTTATATTATTTTCCATGTTCAAAAAGATTTTTTTTATGACTCGTCTACCTAAATATTTGATTGTCATTTGTTACGATTGAAGTTGCGACAGTGTTCCAATAGTAGAGCAAATAGTGAGGGCGTTAATATTTTTCCAACTTTTTATCTGCAATAAAAGAGAATGTTCCGCAGTAACGATTGGGTGTTATTCTTTCGACGTTGTTTGTTGAATTTTTAATCAATAAACTGAGTAAATAAGATGAAAAGGAAGGAAATAAGCTGATATTTTATGGATGTATCTTATTGATGTTTATTTTTACATTCGTATAAAACTACCCCCTTTTGTGAAAGCAACTACATGAAGTTGGTATTGAAATCTTATGGAAGCAATGCTAACAAAATTCGCGCTTTTTGAACAATCTATTTCTTTGCTTATAGGGCCGTTTTTGGAGGTGCCGCAGTGGTGCTGGCTGGCCTTTTGTCTCTGCACCTGCTGGCACTAGAGAGAGCGAAATTATATGAAGAGAGGGAGAGAGAGATGGCCCGGAACTAAGAAAGGAAATAAGAAGAAACACAATGACAACCTGGCAACGGGAATAGAATGGCGGCATAAGTGGTCGATGGACATGGCGATTTTTTAAAAATATCGATCCGTGGATAAACAGAAAACATTTGGGAAGTCTCTTTTCCTATCACACAGTGCATGACGGGACATGCAGTCTTCAGTCAGTATCAATTTCAAAATATTTATTTTATTGATTTCTACAAGTTATACAATATTATAACGAAAAAATTCTCTATTCGTATATTTCTGCGAAAATATTTCAAGATTTTTACAAGTTGCGAAATTCTCGTCGTCATATTAGAAAACTTTTTAATAGATCCAACATAACTTTTTACTGCATATTATCAAAATATTTCACACCGTGACGTTATGACTTGATACTTTTTCATGCATCTCATGCATTTTTCATAAAACTTTATGCAACTCCAGTGTAGGTACCTGAACAACAAAATACCCACGATTACACATTCAAAATGAAATATTTCCATAAAATCTATTTAAATTTGCAGTTTTTCTTATTTATGCATGCACAATAATGCTATCCTGATATCATCCATGATGTACGAAAAATCTGGATATTAGTTTTGATGCTTAAAAATGAGGTCTTTACGCAGGATATGTGAAAAAAAAACTTATTGATATGGCGAGGAATGATGATTATATTAGAAAGGAACGTGAAGTGAATATTAGCGTAGTAACTAGAATGAAAGTCAATAAACTGGGGTGGTTCCGACGACATTTTGCGTAAATGAATGAAAAAACGGCAAAAAAAGATCCATAGATCTGAAAAATATGCCGTCTGAAACGACAGCCAATTCAAAATTAAAAGGAGTAGTGACAATGTATGCAGAACGTTATGACCTTGAATGGAGCGAAAGAGGTTTAAATATCTGGATAGGAATGAATTTTAATCCGTACGTACTCTTCAAAATAGGGCGTTTTGACTCTTAACTGACGTAATTTGTCAAACATACATCTAGAAGACTTTAAGGAAACCAACGAAAACAGAAAAATAATTACAAATAAGTATTCAATTTGCCAATGATTTGATAGCCATAAGTATAAAGATCAGACTTCACAGACCCAAAAATCTGTCAGAAGACAGCACATTCTGGAGGGCAATGGTTCGATAAGATGGACACAATCATCAGAAATGAGGATGACAAATGCACAAATTTAAATGCCATGAATTAGAATTTGTCTAAGTACATACTTTCTTCCATTTGATTATTTTTTTATCATTTCATAAAAGGCAAGAATTCTCACATATGCAAGTAAACTTTTAATTCGTGCAGAGTAGCGATTTTTCGAGCTTGTTAATCAGGAAGATCTTTAGATCGCATCTTTAAATTTGTAAATGCTGGTTATTCCAAGTATTTTTGATGTGAAATAGCCAACATAATTACCTATTTTGTTTGAAGTCAATTCATAATATTTTTCTGAGATATGCATAGCCAAATTATTCTATTGTCAGATCAAGGCTCTGGTTTTTACTGATTGTTGGAAAAACTGGTTGCTGGTGTTTGAAGATTGATTAATAAAGTATAATTTTGATTTAGGGCTGTATATAATGAATGCTTTGAATAAGATTACAATATGGTTGAGGTTTTAAAAATTGTTCACACCTTGCTGGGATGGTTTCGAGTGAGACACTTCAAGCGCCCAATTCAAATATGAAATAATATTCTCAACACTGATAATACGCAACTTTTTTCGCTCCATTATTTCTCCGAAAAACCTATTAACCTACGCTTCTCCAGTAACAAAATGATATTAAAGTGTAAATATACGTTTTTGTTTCGTTATATATCGTTTTCTCGGTAGATGCTATACTTTTATTATTACTTCAAGTAGAAAGTACAGAATATAGAAATTTTATTTCCCCACATAGTTCAAAGGATACTTAGAGCGTTAGTTTATAATGCTATCGAGCTCGGTTCAGTTCCGAGATTACAATATCCAACACTATTATTATTTCACAGTAGCATTTTTATTTTTATGATTTAACTTTTCTAGTTTAGGAATAAGTTAATGCTCTCGACTACGTTAGTTATAAGTATTATCAAGTATGCGGGTATAACTTTTCGAAGTTTAATGGTATTTCGAAACACCGCGCTAGTGGTCATTTGTATCCGTAATGTCTCTCCTTGAACAAGTTTCCAAATACGATGTCGTATTATTCACTCTGATAAAAATGAAATACTTATTATACGTATTCAATGTGCTTTTTCGACAGTTGATCAAACGAAATGAGCGAATAATAGACAAAAATTCATCAATGAATTTTTTCTTTTACTTTTATGTACTCGAAATCCAAACTCCCTTTACGCCCCACTTAGGGGCAAATCCTGCCACACCTTGTCCAAACTCCTCGGCTTTGCTTCGAAGGAACGGAACACAGTATGAGTCTTCCTCGTCTTCGGGACCCTTATGGCAGGAAGAACAGAGCTCTCCTCAGTCAACTGTCATTCGGCAACCTTAACACATACCCAGTCAAGTCTATCTCCTCCCCATAATGGTTGAGGTAATGGGCTCACGCTGGGTGCACCGGCGTATAGCGTCGTTCGTGATGCGGTGGTACCATCAAATATACGAAATTCTCCTGAGGCACTTTATTCCAAACGCAGACATTTTTTGTGCCTGGGCCTTGGTCAGGTGCCAGGACTCACAACCATACAGGTGAATGGGCAACACACACGCATCAAACAGTTTACATTTCGTCTCGACACTAAACGCCGACGTTATCCATATTTTGGTCATGTCGTTATAGGTGCCACTTGGCATACCGATACGTATCGGGAGCTCAAGCCCGAGGTCACCAGAGGTGGTAATGGTTGGTAAGAAGAAAAATACATGGAAAATTTCTGTCACGACCTGGAATCGAATACGGGACCTCCTAAATAGAAGCCGGCACTATGCCATTAGGTTACCGAGGTCGTTGTTAAATTTATTTCAACAAAAAATGAATATTTTTTAACGTTTTTTACTGTAATAATAAGTCAATGGTTGAATCTGAAATACTCAGAAAGATTTATTCTCTTACTGGAAATAAAATCTTTCTGCGACTCCATCTGGTGGGAGAAGTACCACTTTGTGTAAAAAGTATTCTTGGCAAGTCTAATGTGAAAAGCTTTGGAAGTAGTCTGAAGCGGGGCGCTTTGACCTGTTCTGCTCTCCAGAGGTTAGCTCCATTGTACGTACAGGCGTGCAAGCTTTCAACTTACTGTTTTTTCATCCCCTCAAAATATGAGCAGAACTTTCGTAACTAACATATTTCACGCTGCTGTCAAGTTATTCTTAAAAGTATTTTTATTATAACAAATATGAAAATGCGTTCAGTCTTAAATATAACCCAAAACGTGTTTTATAAATTACAATGGCTACAATTTGCCTACATAATATTTTAAGAGTCAGTCTTTATAATAATATGTAATTTTTAGTCTTTTTTCTTCTATGGTTCTATGTTTGTAAATAGAATTTTCTATTGGAATATTTCTCACAAAGTGAGATGGATCGCAACTGAACAACGTGTGACTTTAAAAAAAGCTTTCTCAGTAAAATATTACAACGCTCGGCACCGGGAATATCGAATCCACGACGAAGTATAAAAAATGCCGACACAACTGCTAGAGTACCATCAACTTCATGATGAAAGGTACAGTTTTGAAACTATGTAGTAAAATTGTAATGTTTAGTATGTCATTGGATGTTTAGTATGCCAGTGGATGTTAGCGTAGTGACTAGAATGAAAGTAAATAAATTAAGGTGGTTTGGGCATCTAGAGAGGATCAACGAGGAGAGAATGACTAAAAGGATATATAAATCTGAAAGAATGGGTGCACGCAGACGAGGCCGACCTTGAATGACATGGTCCGACCATATCGGTTCAGTCTTAGAGGAGGGCCAAGTCAGGAGCAAAAGGAATAGAAGAGCATGTATGCGGAATGTTATGCGTTTGGAAGAAGCGAAAGAAGTTTGTTTGGATAGGAAAGAATGGAAATCCGTACTCTCTGCCTACCCCCTTCGGGAAACGGCGTGCTGGGTAAAAAAAAATGTCATTGTATATTGTAAACCGGCCTCGGTAGCCTAGTTGTACTAGCGTGGACTTCAGATCACGAGGTCCCGGGTTCGATTCCCGGTCGGGTTAGGATTTTTTTTAAGCGTTTTTTTTCACTTGAAATTTCTACCCGGGGATGGCCTGTCTCAGATTGAACGGGACCGGTTGACTGGAAAAATTGTCTCAGGCAATAAGTTCCGCCGGCTAAACAGTGTTTTTTATGTTATTAATTTAAATGAATTGGTAAGATATCTATTTTGATGGCAAAAAAACATTAAGCCAAATACTAACGCCAAAAAAACACGACTCTGGCTTTTGGACAACTATACATATATGGTAGAAAAAATAATTACCTACACAAATAGTATGGACAACAAAAATACCAGTAAAATTTACGTAGACATTAACTGCGGATAGGTTAGAAGTAAGACAAACAACAGAAAAAAAAGACTAATGTCACAATATGTGCAGACTCGGCCGGGGATAATGGGAACAAGGATAAGGGTGAGGGATAGGGATAATGGACATGGAAAGGGCTAGGAGGCAACGTCAGGTGTGTTGTTACGTTTTGCCTGAAAACCGTAAGAGAAGAATTATTATTCAGGTCTATATTATTAAAAAATGCCCTTAGAACGGTATAATAATGAGTTCTGTGCATAATTAGTTCCGCATCTTGGCATCCCAAATGAATGTAATGATCTGTTACAAAAACTTCACAAGGATTTTTTTTTGAGCTATTACTCCTTCCATAGGGTGATGCATGGTTTGAAAATTACTGGTTTATATATTACTCGTATGTTTACAAACGTATTCTAATTTTTACTATCAGTTCTGTTCTACTGTAGCAGGTAATCGATTCCCCTGTAATTTCCACTAATCTAATTTAATTTCAAGCAATATATTATTGTTCGTGCCATTCGAATCTCCGTGTTGATTGTGTACGGATATATCCACACATTTCACGAGTCGTTCTTCGAAAGACTCCACTCCATATCTCTGCAGCGGATGTGCGTGTCTAGTTGATTTCATTAAAGCATTCGATAGGGATCTCTTAACAGTCGTGTATCGGAATGTAGCTTGCTTTGAACTGGTATTTTATGATTTCCTGTTCATTTCAAGATGGCAAGTATCGCCTGATTTTCATTTGGATAACAATAATATTAATGTAGGTACAACAAGGCTTCAATTCCAAACCCTTCCACCTTCCAAACCTCTGTTAAATAAATAATTTTACATTGTTTTTGGCCATTTTTCTTGGTAACCGGTCTCGTCCAACATGAGATTGGCCAACCCCGGGTAGAGGTTACAAGTGGAACTCGTCTTGAAAATTCTAACCCTCGATCAGAAATGAGACACGCTAATATCTCTTTGCTGCCGAGATCAAATTTAAGTTAAGTACCTACGTAGTTACTCTTCTTACATGGGCGATAAGACGTCAGGATTCTATCTTTAGATCAATAGGTAATAATTAAAAACCAAGTAGGTAAACGATTTTTTCTTATCGTGTGTACCAGCCTTTTATTTGTCAAATTAGAAATTGGAAAAAATTATGTTTTTTTTTTTAATTATTGACTAAAATTCTATTCCAATTTTATTCTCCCTTTCAATCCTACTTAGGGGCATAGGAAAACAACGTGAGCTGCTCCATTGCTCTAGATCTTGCGCACACCTCCTCCCACACCATGTCTAAATCCCTCAGCTCTGCTTCGAAGAAGCGAGACACAGAATGAGAGGGTCACCTCGTCTTCGAGACACTTATAGCTTTTTCACAGCGCTCCTCTCGGACAACTGTCATTCGACATCATTAACGCATTTCCTAGTCATGTTAATCTCTCTTCCACAATGGTGGAGATAATTGGCCTGTACCGGGTGTACTGGAGTATAGCGTCGTTCGTGATGCGGTGGTACCATCTTATGACCAAGATTCTCCTGAGACACATTGTTTCAAATGGAGATACATTTTTGCGCCTGGGCCTTGGTTAGGTGCCAGAACTCACACCCATGCAGGAGAATTTGCAACACAACGTATAAATCAGTTAACATTTCGTCTCGATAATAATACATGCATTCGAAGTGTAGGTGACAAAAGCTACATAATACTATTCGATTTTCACTAAAAACAAGTTAAGGATGATTACTCCCTTCAATGACAAGACTTCTAAAGGCATTTTCCATTTGAGGAGTAGAATAACAAAAAGGTCATTCGGTAAACTGTCCTATAACCTGAAGTTTACAAATTATTCAAATTACTTGAAGAGAAAACTCTTTGATGCATGTATTGATCTGATTTGTCTCTATCTCTATAATATATTCTTAACTAGCTTTGCCGACAGACAGGGCCGTCGCGTGGTTTTTAGGCGCCCAAGGCGAGGCTTTAATCAGCGCCCCCCCCCCCCCCCATAACTTGTAATTTTGTTTATTCCAGATTTAGTTCGGAAGGATGATACCCTAGCTCCGAAGTTGTCATCTGCGGCCCGAGCGACTACCAAAATCGATTTTTCATAAAAGTAAATTAAATAGAAAACAGGGGTTATCTTTTTCAATTTACATACGAGAAGATTTCAAAGTATTCTCGGAATGGATATGAAGGAAATGGCAGAAAAATCTGAAATAATTCGACCATTTTATACCTAGACTTTTTCAACTCCAATGCGCTTTTTCAAACGCCAATTTATATATCTTTTCAACAGCCCAACAAAAAATTAAACCATTTGTAGATTCTGTTTTTAATTAGGGAAATCCTCCTTTTTATAAACTATTTTCAAACAATACAGTGGAGGTGGAGGGGGGGGGGGGCGCTAACGCCCATAATGCGGTCCGCTGTGATACCTCACATTGTCCTATGTGAAAAGTGTGACGACCGCTGCTCTTAGGGTATCATCCTCCTTTAGAGCCACTCTATTATCCACCATCTATGGACCCGCCGTGTTTCGGGTTGGAAAAAAGCTGATACCCGTCTTGCTTTTCGTCGTTGTTTCGGATAGTCAGGCTTGATCAGTAGCTATTTAAACAGATTCTAGTCCAGTTTCCCGTTTTTCAACAGACCAAGATTAAAATAGGCTTGAGCAGATTGATTTCCTGTTGCTCGCTCGGTCACAATGAAAGTCAAGGATGAAATGAAAATAAATCTTAGTTATAGTTTTTTTAAGATTTAAATTTAAAAATTGATTAAACTTTTTATTGCAAATATTGCATTTCTTTGGCTCTTCTCAGCTATGAAATCGCATGTGAATCCCTGGACTGTACTACAAACAAAATAGAATTTGTTTTACCCACGGCGGCGCCCCTCGAATCGCGGCGCCCAAGGCGACCGCCTCGGTCGCCCCACCCACGCGACGGCCCTGCCGACAGACGTTGTCCTGTGGACCCTGTCGTCCTAACCAGAGGCGGCCCGTTCTTATGTGCATATTGTGCACTGCGCCCCCAGAAACAAAAATAAACTCATAAAACAATAACATTAAAATGTGTATTTCTAAAACGTCCATATTTTATTCGTATTCAAAGCTCAGATGGGAAGAACGCGAGAATATAATAATATGCGCACAATTGTGTTTACTTTGTATGAAAAAATCTAAAACTTTAATGTCACATTTTATTTAATGTTTTATGCATTTTTTTCGACATTTTATTAGTTATTCTGTTGTCCGGAGTGGAGAAGATTTCAATAAATCAAACATCGAAAGAATCTGTTCAGCCGATCTCGAGTTGTAAGTGTTAGCACTAACCCGACTTTCATTTATATTATAGATTTATAATTGTAAAATAATTGAGAAAATTTTGACGTCCCCAACTGCCTGGAATGGGTCTATGGTGGAAAATGAAATAAATAAATTCTACATTTGCTCACTTATGGCTGTGAAACTTTTGTGTAAATAAACTAACTGTTACACGACGAGCTATAGTGAGGAGGATGCCAGGTATCTCATTGAGTGATAGGAAGACTAAAACTTTGATAAGATAGAAAACATCAGTCACCGATGTGGTTCAAAAGATCGCAAAACAAAAGTGGAGTTGGGCTGGTCATGCGGCCACAGTACCCGACACCAGATAGACCAAGAAAGTTCTTGAGTGGCGTCCAAGAACTGGGAGAAGAAATAGTGTGGGTAGGCCAAAGGCGAGGTGGTCTGACGACATTAAACGGATTGCCGCGGGAGTGGCTGGATGCGGCTGGCGCAGGAAAGAGAGCTATGAATGTCACAAGGAAGGCCTATGTCCAACAATGTACACGAGAGGGCTGAAAAAAAGAAGGAATAAAAAAACCTGTTCTATTTAAAAGTAAAATTCCTAGATTGTTTAATATAGACTTGATTCCTTATGTGCCATCAATCACTCAAATTAGGTATACAAATTTACACATGCCATTTTCACAGAAAGTAAATACGTAAAAGCAGATGAGCCGTAGGTACTACTCAGTGGTCAGGGAGCATCAGAGACTGACCTTTCTTTACCCATATGAATATTTCAGTGCGACCATCAGTCTTTTAGTTTGCAGACTTACCCTGGCAAGTTTATAAGTTTAATACAAAGCCACCGCAACAAAGCTCAAAGTAACTTTTTAAATATTCATGAAGAAGAGCACAAAGAGCTAAACGGAATCTGGTAGCAGCTCACTGCGTAAAATCGTCAGATGCTGGCGAAGACTGCCCGTGTCGCATGAACGCTGGTTTATTTTGCGCCGAGAGAAAACGGTTTAAGGTTTGAGTGATTTTCTCCTCCATTCTTCTCTGCCCATAGCAGTCTAGTTCTTTACAAGGGTATCCACTTTTTATTTCCGGCTATAAACTTGTTGGAGAGTGTTGGGTTCCTAAATAATGTTTTTACAAGCCGTTATATACTGCGCAACGAACTCTTACTGATCTTCCACACCCATAACGTCCAGATCTCGAACGACGTTGTCCAGCTGTAGTTACTCTCATGGCCTTCCTAGTGGTCTTCTACTAATGGGCTTTCTGTCTTCTGTTTTTTTTTTCTATCTGAGAAGAATCTTGGGATCCAGGCCGCTAATTGTGAGGTTGGCACCTGGGAAGTAATGCGAAAACAGCAAGAAAACCAGTGACATCAGATATAGAAGATTGGCAAAGATTAAGCATGTTACTAGGTCCAAGGTAGAGGATATAAATAGTAAATATTATGTAAGCATAATATCAGGACATAAAATAGCTAATTTTGGAGGACCTGACCCTTCTTTCTTAATCTTTACATGGGTGCGTGCCTATTAAATCCCATGTAATGCCAATATGCAATTCACCCGCATACCTCCAGCAAGTCCTGCACCTAAGCGACCACGAGAGGTCTCTGACCCCGCGAACCCTAAGCAATGTGTCCACCTAGAGGTGACATAGCAGATAATGAAGGACGAGGGCGTGTTTTTGGCGCCTCAAAACCGAATAACACGGGTAAGGGAAGGAAAACCCCGACAGAAAACCAGGCCATGGTTCTATTCCTCAGGGTAGCAAACCTACCAAGGACCTAAAGAGCGAGAGGTTGATCACCCCTTCTCTTGAAACCAAAAGAAAGAACAGCCGGACTGATCTTGAATAATCAACCTTGCAAACGAATTGTGGACAACGATTTCAAACTAAGAACCTTGGGGCTGTTGGTGTGACTAATTGGAGAGTGCGGATGATGGACATGAGGGAATGGCGCCGAATTCTGGTCTGGCGGAGGCCGAGGCTCACAGTGATATGTAGCACCAGTGATGATGACGATGGCCCTTCGTAAAGAACGTTTCGTAAGAATATCATGAAAATAGAAATGCTGTAGGTACCTTTGGAAAATATCTTTGCCATCAAGATCAAGTTATGTAATACGATCACGAGTTTTTTTTATTCTAAACTAGCTGACTCATCGAACTTCGTCCCGCCTAAAAGTCAATAAAATATAGCTAACATACATGACTACTCATTGTGAAAAAATCAAAAGTTATGTGGTTATAATAATATTATTATGAATCAGTTATTTCAAAAGCACCAAAACTCACCCATTTCTTTATTAGATATCTATATTGAATTTTCGTCATCTGACTTTTGCCATCTGTGGAAACATAGGGAAAACTTTGATCTATAGAATCTTTCTACCGAAATATCAATCTACCAAACATCTTCCTATTTCCCCAACAGTGGCGGTGGTAGTACCGGTGCCTTATCCGTTCCACACTAACTTTAATATTATACATATTTTATATGATTGCTTATCCATTTATTCAATTTTTTATTAGTTATTCTGTTATCCATCCGGAGCGGAAAAGAATCCAATAAATCAAATATCTGAAAAATCTGTTCAGCCGATCTCGAGTTATAAATGTTCGCACTAACCCGACTTTCATTTATATTAGAGATTGAACAATTTTATTTTCAATAGCATAAGTTGATTTATATCGCGCATTCAAATAACGTTGAAACTCTCAGCAGGACGAAAAATATTGACTTGTGCCCTGAAGCCACAAAAATCGCAATCTTAACTTTTTATCTTGTGATGTTTGGAATTATTTGTGGCGCAAAATAAGATGGCGCAAATCATAGAGTAGTGTCTGAAATTAACATTATTTTAAGAGCATTGTACACTTGAGTTGAGCTTTCATAAGAACGTGTTGGACACTCTCGTTGCACAAACGATTTAATAAAGAATTTATAAAGAAATGGTATAAGTAGAATTATTAAGCATTTTCTCCTTGATTTTTTTTTGTTTTGCGATATTTTATATCGTAATTAAATTAAATTAAATTCCAGGGATCTGGGTATGGTGTGAGAGATGGTCAACGAAACTACAAGAGATCGAGCGCAGTGGAGAGGTCTTGAGTCTCTCTATGCCCCTAAGTAGTGTGTTCAAAAAGAGAACATTAATTTAATTTTATTTTATAAGAATATAATTTATATACCAACTGATAATAGAATCAAATAATATTGACCTGAAACTGAGAATACTACTCATCAAGACCTATGTATGGAGTATCTTGATGTACGGCTGCGAGACATGGTGCCTATCTGAAAGAGATAAACGGAGACTAGAGGCTTTTGAGATGTGGTCCTATAGAAGACTATTGGGAATTTCCTGGAGAGACCACATTACAAACGAGGAGGTTCTCCAAAGAATCGAAGGAGGAAGACACCTGCTCAGGACCTTGTCCGAAAGGCGTGCAAGATGGATCGGCCACATAATAAGACAACAAGGCCTCTTGCATGCCATAATGGAGGGTATGACCGAGGGGACAAACTCTAGGGGACGCCCACGCCGAGAGTACCTGGAGGACCTGTTGGTGGACGTGCGATGCCAATCATATAAAGAACTTAAAAGAGCCGCACAAGACAGGGAAGAATGGAGGAGAAGAATTGAGAGAATTGCTGCAAGCCAATCCTAGGATTGAAACCAGAGAAGAAGACCAACTGATGAATTGTCAAGAGTCATATTGTTGATATTATTATGTTCGTTAATACCAAGTAATATGGACACAAGAATCTACACATACCTACTTAAAACTTTTGGTACCAATCAGGCCAATAAGATTTGAACATTACTATTTAATGGCGAGCGTTGGGAAAGTGATCACACTAAGCCAGCTTTTGAAATCACATACCTGATCACCATCTCTAATATAAATAAAAGTCGGGTTAGTGCGAACACTTATAACTCGAGATCAGCTGAACAGATTCTTTCAATGTCTGATTTATTGGATTCTTCTCCGGCGAGACAATTAATTTCAGCGAAATCTATTTTTTTTTTTGAAATCCGATCACAAGACTCATGTAGGTATATTCCATATACTATGAGTAATATTTAAGTTAGTATGGAACAAAACACCTGCGACGCGCCAACGCCATCGCGGGTAGTTCCCTCTCATTCTTGCAAACGCAATTGCCACTCTTACAGTAGACCATCCCACTTAGGTACTCTAATTTCCATTTCTCTATGTTCCCGATGTTGACACAAAGTCAATAGTCAAAGGTAGAATGTCTGCGCGCGCATATTATACCTAATCTCGCGTTGTTCCCGCCTGAGTTTTGGATACAAATGAAATATGGATGTTTTGGAAATATTTTGATGTTATTATTTTATTAGCTAAACTCAATTTTATTAATTAGGTATGTATTTTTTTTTACTGGGGGCGCAGTGCACATTATACACATACATATGAACGGGCCGCCTCGGGTTAGAACTACAGGAAACGTCTGCCGGGAAAGCTAGTTATTTTATAGATTGCTCTTGTGCGAATGTCGGTGTTCGTTGGAGGCACACGGTCCCCATGTTCCGGAAACCAGGAGTTGCTGTCTGTGTGTGTATGCTACCGTACGTTTAATGGATCGAATGGCATGGATGTCTGTGATTCTGCGGCTGGTCCAGGGTGTAACTGTAATAATATACTCATGCTTCTACATCCCTCATAGAGTCTTTTCACATATTCGTCATAGAGTTCTCATCCATAGGTATAAAAGTCGGTACTAGCTATATTATTTTTCATTTATCATTTATATACTACATAATGTATGATTAATGAAATAAATGGTCCTTTATAAAAAAATTTCCCGATAATATTATTTCTTTCAAAAATATAAATGTATACCGTACAATAATAATAATAAATTGGATCTAATTGTTATTCGCCTTCTGAGGGTCGGCGCCCCTGATGGACACAAAGGCCGCTTGAATAACAGCATCCACGAGCCAGATGCCATTCTGAGAATTAATTTTGCATTCAAATTTTAATGGTGGGATATTAAAATTAATAATATCCCCGGATTGTAATTGAATTTTCAAGTTGGAGAAAAATAATATTAATTTTTCCGAATGAAATCATTTTTTATGGCCTATCGTTTAAGTTATAAGGGAGACGTTCCGTAAAAATCCGGAGTATTTTAATGTGTTTTCTTTTCTGGACAATATGTCATCGTTTCGTACAGGATAATATTGAAATACCCTATGGCCAAACCATCCCCCTTGTGGATGAAATGCCAAAAAGTGGAAAATATGCATGTGTAAAAAAAGTGTTAGTGGAAAAAAACGAACTTCATTTGCTAGTTGTGTAGTCAAATTAGTAAGTCAGTACTGTTAGCGAAATTACTTTCGATTCTAATCGATCATTTTATATTATCAAGAAATAATTTTTCATTGTTATTTCACACTCACTTAATTCACGTGCGCTCCCAGAGTGCATGTGGACGCCAGGAAATTCCTCCAAGCCTTTCGTCTTGCATCATTTTTTTTTTAATCTGTGCTCACTCAAAGTGAACACAAATACACTCTTAGACTCTTTCACAGTAAGCTACTTAAAGCTTGTGCCGTGAAAGAGGAAGATGGTCGGCACCTGGGATCGAACCCACGACCTCCGAAAGAAACAGTACGAAAGCCGGCGTCGTAACCGCTAGTCTGCCAACCACTTCTATAGTTGCACAGTTTTATACCGGCTAAGTCCAGATTCTTGTAAAACCGCATTGATATAATATTCGTATCTTCTTCTGCTTGTGCCGTATCAGGTCCCCCAGACGTTGGCAACCACTTCTGCAAAGGCTCCTTTGTCTCGCACCAGCCGAAACAACTCCTCCACCGTTCCTATTCCGGTCCATTCTTGCGCAATGCGCATCCAAGACATTACGCAAGATCGAGCGCAATGGAGAGCTCTTGTTGCCTCCCTTTGTCCCTTAGAAGGGTGTAAAGCGAGATTGGATTGAATGTACCGACCACTCGGCTTTTGGAATTTCCAAAATAACTGTCTCCAAAGAAATCTTCCAAGGTTCAGTGGAAGAGATGTTGATCTCTGAGTTGCTCATCTCAAGTCTCAAGATACGTAAACTGTCTACAATAAATACATAACGAAGAAGAAGAAAAAAAAACATGTCTCTCGCATTGAAACAGAATCCCTGAAAAAAGATGAAGGACATTTTGCTAACCAATGTAGCTCATTTATCATTTGGAGGTAAATTATTAATCCGGTAGGTATACACGATAAATGTCGGGGTGTCAAAAATGTAGACATTTTAATTTCCTGTTTTCGTTTAATTCTAAGTAGGAATTATAAGTTTCACCCCAGTACGTACCTACCCTTTAATATTTTGATTTCTCATTTTACTCTACCATTTCGAATCAAGAGAATTCGTGTCAACTTTCGGCCTACCAAAAAAAGCAATTAAACATTTTTTAAGTAGAAAGTATGAAACGTCACTTAAGATTTTTATCTTCATAATGGGATCTGCTAACACTGATTTTATTTTTATATAATGGCATAGACTTATAATATTACTAGAGGTCCGCCCCAGCTTCGCACGGGTAGATAGATACTTAAAAATAATTTAGTTTTCATACAGATCCCTAACTTTTTCAAAATATTTTATAGCATATGTTAATCTGGAATAATTGCATTGCAATGTATCGTGTCACGTCAGTTTACCACCGTGACTACTTTGCGCGGTATTTCTACTAAACTTGACATGACTCCCCTCAGTCCCCTCCCCTCTCCCGTACGCACTCTGCATCGGATAAGTTGAGATGATAAGAGACTATGCTTTTTTTCCAATACTCACATTTTTAAACTCGTGATAACTTTCGAATGGAATGTCCGAATTGAATAATTCAAAAAGTTATACAAACATATTGAAGCAGACTTCAATATGAACTAATTTATTTTAATAAGGAGTAATACCAAGATACCAATAAAGAGCCTTTTCTAGAGGTGACATTTTATTGATTTTTTTAAAATAAAAAAACACTTATTGTGGCATAACTATAATAGTTAGACATATGCTGTCGCGATACTTTTTGTAAATAATGATGTCTTCTACAAAATTGTGGTACATTGTTTTATTCTATCATCATTAGTTTTCACAGCGTTCGCGATAAAAAGAATATTTTAGGTAAATTTTTTACACCTTGGGTTACATAATTGAAGCTTTCGTAGGTTACCCAAGGTTTTTTGAAATTTAAACTATCCTATCTCTCAAGTTGGATCGAACTGCACATGGTGTGCGAATTTTACTATAATCGGTTAAGTGGTTTAGGAGTCCATTGAGGACAAACATCGTGACACGAGATTTATATATATTAAGATGAACTTCCTACTTGATGCGGTATTTGGAGCAAACATTTCAAAATTTTATATCATGTTTTTTGGTTTATCGTAAATATATTATTTTTCATTCGAGACGAATGCATATTTTTATTAAAACAGTGGGGCTAGTACGAGGTTTATCGAAAGCTAATTGCACGCAAATAAGCGCTTATTAGCGTGCAAATAGTTTTCTTAAATCAAACGATCGAATCATTCGATCATTTTAGGAGGTGTGAAAATTTTTCGAAACTCTTTCGATGATCTTTTCGATATTCGATCATCGAAAACTAATACTAGGGCTACGTTTCCTATTTCTTTCAAGTTTGTTATTTTAAATTATTATAATTAGCGAAATAGAATAAATTTATAACAACAATACAATCTGTTATTTCGATACCTTTATCAAACGAATTGTGCGTATAATCGGTATAATAGACAAAAATTTAATGATGAAAATGCGAAATCATTATAGGAAAAATTGTTATTTTTCTTTTATACAAGCAATTAAGTTTTAATGTTTAATAATATAAAGTTTAAATTTTTTTTTTTTGTACAAGTAAGTAGTATATTTTCTTCAAACCAGTTTCATTTGAAAGTCAGAAAGTCCTAAATTTGTTTTTTTTTTTATAAATTTATATTTTTTTTTCATCTGATTTGTAAATCGTTAATAAATATATACATGTATTGCACTACATACATTCTCCCTTTAAACCCTATTTAGAGGCATAGAGAGGCAACGAGAACTCTCCATTGCGCCATCACAGGGCGGGGGGACGAGCTGTCTGAGCCCCCTGTTGGGCTCCAGGCGTGCGTCGCCGGGGCGTATTCCTGGTGCCTTTTCTGATATGTGGAGGTTTAAGGAAGTTGTCAAACTCACGCTCCCGGTCTGATTTTTCGATTTCCTGCCTCTTATAGGATACTCGAGAATCCAGAAAAAAGAGCTGAGGTGTTATTCTTAGCCGGCAACCCCACGGCAATAAATAAATAGCCATAATAAATAAAAGTTAATTTATTTTGTCTCCCGAATCCTGTAATCGGATTAACTCCTGAAAACTTTCTTCTCAAAGTAAGTAGGTAATGGAAACTATACGGGACTGAAAAATCGACACAAAAATACGTTTTGGTACCTACCTATATTCAACAGCTCCATGCAGGTATACAATGTATTACGTTTTCAAGATTCAACAAAGGAATAACACAATAATAATTTTCTACGTGTTGTACGGCTAACATAAAGTGATATTAAAAGATAATTTTAAACCGTTACATTTTATTAAGGATGGTGTACACAATATAACACCCTTATTTCGTAATATACAATTTTATTTTTATCGCAATAAGAGCCCTACCTGTTACCAATAAAAGTTTTCTTCCTAAGATATTATTATTGTACCTACAATGAGAATTATTGTTATTATTATTTTGAGATGCTTCCGGGAATAACGCCGACGTTTTCCCGCTTTCGACGTTTTTTCGAGGATGTGGAAAAAATCTGGACTATTGTGATTTCAAATATTTTATTTAATAGAGAAAAATATTAAAGTTATTTTTACCTCGTTTTTTCAGCTTTTGTGATGCTTTCGATTTTAATTGTTACTAGTGCACGAACAGTGCTAGAAATTTGACCATAACTAATTTAAATTATAATTTTGAAAATTATTGAGGTTCTATTGTAAACAATAATTGAGCGGACACTCTTTCACAATTTCCTTTCAAAAACAATGACATAGAGATACGACATAATTTTATTTTTTCTATTATTATTAAAGACAAACAATATAATATATTATATATTCTCAATTTGACCATAATTAATAATATATACGTCTGTGTCAATGTAAAATACAGTCCGGTGAGTATCAAAATATAGTTACGTAACATTACAATATAGAGTGCGTCATTTTTTTATTTATTGTATTTTTTAAGCATAATTAAAAAAAATTGGCATTCTCCACTTCTTCTCTACATAAACTGTAAGTGTGCGAAATTACATACTCCTCCATCTGCGCAATTTGCGTAAAAATTGCCACAAAATTATTGCTTCAGGTATTAATATATTATAAATTATCACACATTGTATCCGTTTTGCCTTATTATGGCATTATTTGGGTCCTTTGAACCACTGACTTTATTCATGTCTTATAACTGTTCCTGTGATGATTAACATCCATCTCCTGATAGCTGTCCTGGTGGCCGTCGTCTCTTTGGAATTCCTTAAATCACGATCTCAGCAATTCCATTTCTATAAATTTAATTCTCTAGCTATGTTAGCCTTTACAACAAACGAACAAAGATACAGAGCTAGAAATAAAGCATTTTTTTCTGGTGGTTGATGACACCAAGCTATGTTAAAAAAAGGAAAAGATGCTTTTATTCTACTGTGTCAGCACTAACGCTTGTCATAAAGAAACGGATTTTTCTAAAACAGTATTCACAAATTATATTATTTGGTGATATTATGTAATGCTAATGAAAACAAAAATACCCAGATTATTAATGAAACTTCAGCTACACGAATAGGTACCTACAATACAATACAATATTTCCCTTTTAAGGCATAGGGAGGCAACAAGAGCTCTCAATTATTGTGCTCGATCTTGCTCAATTTTTATGACCTCCTCCTCCCACATCATATCCAGATCCCTCAGCTCTGCCTCAAAGGACGGACATACTTACCGTAAAAATAATTATCATACATTACTAACTATTGACATATTGTATGTATGGTAAGAAATCATCAGTTGTTAATCTGAAATGGCCTACACCTTTTATTGGAACACTAGTGAGGCTCGTATGTTTTTTGCATTAAATTAAATACAGGGCAAATCTCGGTATAACGAACTTCACGGGACCATAAAAATTCTTTCGTTATAATGAAATTTCGTTGATGCATTTTTAATTTTTTGTGTCGCCATATTATATCTACTGATGTCAAATAAACTATTATTTGAGACACTAATGATGAATACAGCAAAACACAAAGTCGTTAATCTAATATTATCATTTTTGTACAAAAACACTAAATTTTATGGTTTTTGAAAAAAAGTTTAAGAATCGTTGGGAACAAAAATTTTAACAGAACACTATGGGTACGCTATTTTTACGTGAGAACAAAAACAAATTTTATTTTCAGGAATTTATCAATCACGTGAAGAACAATATGTTAGGCAAACTCGCCAATGCCAAGGTTGGAGCAAACTGAAGTCGGAGAAATTTTTTGCCTAATTGTAACATGATTTTAAAATTTTTAAACAAAAAAGGTCGCTGTACTGAGATCGACTTCATTATAATAAATTTTTGTGGAAGTTTTCGGGGACAAGTCAACGATTCGTTATATCGTAAATTTCGTTACTTCGCTATAAAGAGATTTGACCTGTACCAGTTTTCTGTTGGTTCTCTCAAATTTAAAATAATTAGATACTTACCTTTAATAAGTGAATTTTAAACAGCGTTTTTTAAAAAGTTTCACAAAAGTATTAGTTTGTATAAGTAATGAATTAAATAAATGTTGGATAAAATTTTATAATTTAAGGCTCTTTTTAATATTATCGGTGTACGTACATACTTCTTTAAAAAAAAAATAAACAAAACACACAGAAATCACGCATTTCTTTTAAATTTTCAAGACATTTCGTTCCGTTATGACTTGTCAGGTAGAAATATGATTTTATCACGTAGAAACCATTGAAAAATGTGTACAGTATTCCCATAGCGTTTCCCACATAAGTTTTCTCCGGAGGTAATTCACTTAGAACATTATTCAACTCACACACATGAGGTGTTTTCTTGAATAATTTTCTAATATGATTTTCATTAGGACTAATTATCTTAAGCCTCCCTTCACGTAATGAGTTTATGCTCCCTCTCGCCTTGCATACGTAATTCTGTTATCAGTCATCTGCTAATGAGTAACTATGTACATGTTTTATGACATGTAACAACTGTTTAAATTAAAATAATATGCCATTTACTTAAAATTACGGTACATTGGATCATGATCATCATAAAAAAATCCCAAATTCTGGAGAAGTTTTTAATCGTCTTATTTAACTGATTAGCGTAACATTTTTTTTTATTTATTAATTTAATGGCCCATTTACACGATGCAAATTTCTTGCCTGTTCCATACAATAATGCCGAAGCAATAAGCTAAGCAACGTGTTAAATTCTTGATCTATTGGGCAAGTTAATCCTTCTAAACTGTTCTTGGTGTAAACAGAACGTAATTTTACAAATAGGCCTTTATTTATGTAAGTATTTATTTTTTTATTTATTTCATTTCCCACCATTGACCCATTCCAGGCACTTGGAGACGTCAAAATTTTTACAATTTTACATCTATACATCTCTAATATAAATGAAAGTCGGGTTAGTGCGAACACTTATAACTCAAGATCGGCTGAACAGATTCTTCCGATGTTTGATTTATTGGATTCTTCTCCACTCCGTATAACAGAATAACTAATAAAAAGTTGGATAAATGGATAAGAAATCATATAAAATATAATATAAAAGTTTGTATGGAACAGATTCGGCACCGGTACAGCTACCGCCATCCGTTGGGGAAATAGGGAGATGTCTGGTAGATTGATATTTTTGTAGAAAGATTCATCATTCAAGATCAATGTCTTCCCTATGTTTCCACAGATGGTGGTAATGATTGAAATTAAAAATATTGATATTGATGAAAAAATTTATGGTACTTTTTCAAGATTTTTTTTATAATTTGTTAACATCTTTAATATAAAAGAAAGTGGTTAGTGCGAACATAACTCGAGATCGGTTTTTGATCGTGTTTAGTTTATTCAGAAATATTTTTTTAACATTCGAAATCAATATTCATAGTAAGGACTACAGAATAACGTCTGCCGGAATAGCTAGTTAAGAATATAAAGAGATGGAGACAAATCACGTTAATGCTCATAGAAAGAACACAAGGAGGGAATATATGGCTGTAAGCAAGCAAGTACTTCTTAAATAAATTCTATCATAAATAATTTTAGATGTTATTATGCACCTATATTTTATTAACCTTGTCAATACATACCTACCTTTATTTCGGTTCAAACAGGTATCATTTTGGAATTAAAATAGTTCGGTACAAGTCGTGTAAAATCTATTTCAGGATTCGTAAGAAAACTTTGACAATTTAGTTAAATCCTTTATTTCATCTCTTACGTACATTTGAATTCCCTTTGAGAATTTTAAGAAGTCTTTAGTATTCAATAAACAGAGTTTAACAAGTCGCCGTTTATGAATACAAAACATTTAAGTGTACGAACAATGATTATGGATTTCACGATAAAATTTATAAAACAAGTACCTACTGGAGCACCTGCTCTAAGTAGATGATTATATCTGACTTAGTTCTTGTCTCACTCACTGCTTGTATTATTTTAATCACATTACTTTTAACCACGTATCTGACGTCACACCAGAGGAACCCTTTTCATTCATCTGTTATGGAATGCCTTTCACTGCCACTTTATATACACATTATGTTCATTGACTTTTGATAATAATGACTTTGGAATAATGTTTAGTGTGTCCCTTTATGTATTTTTCTTAAATTTTTCAGCTGTAAGTATAGCGCCCAAGTTTCGTATGACCACATCATCCACCAATTGCGTTTCTCCATGATGTCGACACCCGGTAGTAGCCTGCCACGTCGTAAAAAGCCGCACAACTATCAGTCACCAACAAATCACAATACCTACAGAACAAACACTATCCATCTCGCGATGCGCATCGCGGTGCGCCACTCGGCGCCCGCCGCCCATGTCTGCAAACCTTCTATCCACTCAACCAACCATCCGTTAACCCAAAGAAGTGTACCTAACCATTAATGTTGTATTTTTTGTAATACAAATTATTATAGATGAACCTTAATGTCTCGCAAAAGACCTTGGGGAGATAGTAGACAACAATGAATAAGTTCATAGCATTGTTCATAGCGATATTTTTATGAATCGGCACTGTTTAGTGTTGAGTTACCTTATATTTTCAGTACCTACCGATATTTTTATGAATCGGCACTGTTTAGTGTTGAGTTACCTTATATTTTCAGTACCTACCGATATTTTTATGAATCGGCACTGTTTAGTGTTGAGTTACCTTATATTTTCAGTACCTACCGATATTTTTATGAATCGGCACTGTTTAGTGTTGAGTTACCTTATATTTTGTCCAGTATCTACAATTTTTTACCCAGTACCTACCGATATTTTTAAAACTTACCGACTTAAAGGTATTTTATTTAACTTTGTATGCATTGATTAAAGTAATCACAATAAGCTCGCAAAAACGTCAATATGCCATTTTGCACAAAATACCTACTTTTGTTTTGATAAATATTTTGTTATTAGTGACACTGCTATGAATGAATTAAAAGCATATCATATGAAAAAATTATGCACCAAAATAATTTAAAAC
Source organism: Mystacides longicornis (assembly GCA_963576905.1). Taxonomy (NCBI): domain Eukaryota; kingdom Metazoa; phylum Arthropoda; class Insecta; order Trichoptera; family Leptoceridae; genus Mystacides; species Mystacides longicornis. Next base: position 22,676,179 of record OY756435.1, read on the forward strand.
AATATTTTTATACATATTAAAAACTAAAAAATGATTACCAAAACACTTACCATTGGGTTGATATTTTGTATTTTCATTAGCAAATTGAACATAATTAATATGATTTTGTTTTTACCATTCTGTTTTCATTTCAAGTATTTTGATATGACACAAAATGGGGAGAGCGTTAGTTAAGTAATTATGAATAACTAGTTTTTTAAAGGCGCCCGTGGCGCCCACCTATGGCCTTTTTTATGCAAACTTTACTTTCTCATAGCATAGCTGTGAGCATTCACATGTGAGACTTCAAAATACTTGGTTGATTCAACTCTTTATGAAAACTCAAATACCTACAACTTAAACTTTTAATTACAAACTGTACATTCAAATAGCTTTTGGCATGTGGGTATTTACCGATTTGATTGATTAAACTTTTTCATGTAAACTTTGCATTCGTATTGCCGAATTCTTATATGAGACTTTAAAACACTTGATTAATTGAATTCTTCATGAAAACTCAAAAAAACAACGTGAACTTTTTATAACAAACTTAACATATGTATGGCTTTTCAACGTTATGAATTCACATGAAAATCTTTAAAAAATTACTCTAGGTGTGTAAACTTTTTATTGAAAACATGACATTCGTATGGTTTTTCTCCGCTATGATCTTGTGTGTGTGGATTAAAGATTCGTGATTTGGTAAACTTTTTCATGGAAACTTTGTTTTCTTATCGCCGAATTCATATGTCAGACTTTAAACCACTTGATAATAGAACTCAATGAAAATTTAAAAAAAAACTTGCACTTTTTATAACAAACGTTGCATATGAATGGCTTTTCAACGCTACGAATTCACATGAAAATCTTTAAAAAATTACTCTAGGTGTGTAAACTTTTTATTGAAAACATGACATTCGTATGGTTTTTCTCCGCTATGATCTCGTGTGTGTGGATTAAAGATTCGTGATTTGGTAAACTTTTTCATGGAAACTTTGTTTTCTTATGGCCGAATTCATTTGTGTGACTGTAAAGCACTCGATGATAGATTATAACTATTCATGATAATATAACTATTTATAAAAATGCAAAAAAAAACTTTTTATAACACACATTGCATTAGCAAGGGTTTTCTTGGCAATGAAATCGCGTCTGTGAGTTAAAGATCTGATTTGGTAAACTTTTTCATACAAACTATGTTTTCTTTTGGCCGAATTCATATGTCAGACTTTAAACAAATTTTGAACTTTTTCTAACAAAATATGCATTTAAATGGCTTTTATCATTTGATTGATTAAACTTTTTATCGCAATGGTTGCATTCGAATGGCTTTTCTCTGCTATGAGTTTCAAAACTTTTTATTGCACACATTGCATTAGTAAAGCGAAGTCCGGCTGTGCGTAAAAGTTTCCTGATTTGTCAATTTTTTGGCCGAATTTGCAAGTGATACTTTACAGCACACGGTTGATTGAACTATTTATGCAAACTTAAAAATGAAATTAAACTTTTTATTGCAAACTTACCATTCAAATAGCTTTTAGCATGTCATTGGTTGTTTAAATTATTTGATTGATTGAACTTTTTATTGCATTCGTCTGGCTTTTCTCCGATATGAGTTCGCATGTCATTCTTTAAATTACTTGAAACCGCAAACTTTTTATTGCACTCATGGCATTAGTGAGGCTTTTCTTCACTATGAAGTCCCGCTGTGCGTAAAAGTTTCCTAATTTGGTACACTTTGCTTTCTTATGGCTGACTTCGCATGTGAGCTTTTTAATAACCCAAAAAATTGTTTTTCTCTACGTCAAGACCTTTAAAAAAAGTGCTCAGCCACCAGGCATAATAATATCATTATGTCACTGTCAGTTGTCACTGCTGTCAGCCATATTGTATTAGAAGAACAATATTATTATTTGTCTTTAGTTGCGAGTGGCGCGCCATCTAGCGGCGTTAATGACATCAGTCAGTCAGTCAGTCAGTCAGTCAGTCAGTCAGTCAGTCAGTCAGTCAGTGTTCAAGGCAAATATTATTACTAAATAAAATTTATAAGTTGTTGAACATGCATTTTTCTTGGTGGAAGTAATTTAAATAATCAAATTTAAATAAAAAACTTTTTAACCATTCCACAAATTTATTGTACCTGACATGTTTCGAAGGGGCACGCCCTTCTTGGTCACAGGTTATTTGAAACTAAATCTAAGATTTGGTACCGTGATGAGTTAGCGTTGTACTATAGATGCTTACATATTATGTTAGTATATGAATAATTATGAGTAGTCTTTATCTGTCTGAATCTTTTTAATTTGTTTTTTGTATGGATTAGCAGTTTTTCGGCAGGCCCCAGGCCAGATAGGCGGACAACATCGCGAAGATTGCAGGCCGCACATGGATAAGAGAGGCTCAGGACAGGAATGATTGGAAGGAGAGGGGGGAGGCCTATGTTCAGCAATGGACGGAGACAGGCTGACGAAAAGTTATTTTTATTTATAAATATTTATTAAGAAGAATGGATTAGTAGAATTTAAGCATTTTCAATCTTTGAATAAACTAAACCGGCCTTGTGCTATCAGGAGCTCGTTAACCTTTCAAATAGATTCCTAATTTTCAAATCAATCTCTTACGGTGACAATAAAGAACAATAGAAAGTTGTTAGCTAGAAAAAGCAAAAGGCAAAATTTTAAATTAGTACTTATACACTTTTTTTTTGTTTAGTTGAAATTTGTAAAATAAACGAGAGGGAAATAAACGAAGTGTTACTAAAATACATTAAGCGATTAAAGAGAGATAAGCGTTATGACTGGATGACGTACAAATTCTATTGTTATTAATATTAATTTATTTTCTCCCTATTTTACGCTGTTTTTTAAAGGTGTTTTCATACGCGTCCGGATCTCAAAACTGCCACAATAACCCATTTTTAATTTGACAAATTCAGTTTGTTAGACGGTGGACAGTTGTTGAATAATAATTTATGGCAAATATAGGAAATCAATTTTTTAAGGGAGGTAAATGGAGGTTCGACTCTTGAGAGACAGATGGAGGAACCTTTAGAGTCAGAAACCCTTATGGAAAAGATGTGCCAGACATTGGATCATTAGAGAACAGCACAGACGTACCGTATATAGGGCAGATCACCCAAGTGACAACAGTAGCATTACAAAGCATTGAAAAGACGACATTTGGTTTCAAATGAAAAGTTGGTCGTTCTCAATATATTTTTATATCAAGTAAAAATTTTACTTTTCGCGATTAGTCATTTTTATAATAATAATTTTTGAGAGGTCAGACAGTCACGAATCAATATCATAAAAACAGATTATGGACCAGTGATGACCCGAACATTACCAATAATATATTATAAGATACCTAAAATTATAAATACATACCATCAAAATAGCAAAAAGTTAAGAAGTAAGATATACATAAATAAACAATCAGAATTCATCTGCCATTACTCAAAATTGTCATGAGATTATAGCAAAAGCAATAAATATAAATCAATAAGTTAGTAAGATTGAAATTAAAAGAGTGAATAGGTAAAGCATTAAAAAACAAACTAAAAAAATGGAATACAATGACATAACAATTACAAATAAAATCCGCCAAGATTCAAAACACTCAGGAAACATTATTACACAATAAAAAAAGAGCAATCAAAATAGTTAACAAGTAAGTCAATAAGTTAAACATTAGAAAGAAAAGGTTACAATTCATCCGCTATCATTAAAAATACTCAGATAGATATCATGATACAGAAAAATCAACACACAAAAATTCAATAAGGTAATATACATGTTAGAACAAGTGAACTGTATGGAGAGGGAAAAACTAGGAAATTATGGGGACAATATACTTGAAGGGATGCACTGATAAATGTATGATTCTTGTGTACTCACCGGCTTTTGCTCTTGAAGTCACTTAAGTAGCACATTTAACACTTTGAAGCAAGAACATGAAGTCACACGCACTATGGCCGGCCACTGTAGTTGAACTCTTTCTGGTCTATGCATTTCTTCAGTAGTGCGGTGGTGACAATACGTCGGCGGGAACATTATCTGTGCGGGAAACGGGTAGGTACAGGAAAGAAATGCCCTAACAATACATATTATGATCAAATCAAATATTAACGAAACATATTTAAGGTAATTCCACCTGTCAAAGTCAGCACCTGACAGTTACAATTTAATATAAGTAATTATTTCTATTTCGATAAGACGTCAAATCACGCAGTCTTTGAGATTTGCGGTATGCGTCAAGAGTCAAGGCACGGTTTTCACGGTGTTTGACTTAATGGAAGTGACTAGGGAATCCAATCCCGCATCAAATTCGCGATCCCGCAAGCCTGCGGGATTGGTGACCTCAATCCCGCGGATCCCGCGGGATTTGCGGGATCAGCGGGATTGACATTTCTTTGTTTGAAGTTAATGAATTATTATTAAGAAAACAATGAAATAAAAATATGTATGCATTTTTTTAATTATTAGAAGTGTTAGCAATTGAAAATAATTATGTTTTAGAGGTAGTTATAAAAAATCCGCTTCTTTTAAGGAACAATATCATACAACATTTGAACGTTTAAACCTTTAGCATTGTGATTCGTATTGACAAATGAACACATTTATTGATTTAAGAGACACAAAAACTAGTTATTTTTTTCTGATAATACTTCCGAAGAAATCATAAAGTGTCTAAACGTTGTAGACGGAATCGACTTTACATAATTGTAAGCAGTTTCCAAGTAGAGGTGAGCTTTGTAACGAAAGCTGATAAAAATATTCGATAAATAAAAATAACTTATTCTCGTTATTCGTATTAAACGATATTTGTAAATATATCAGAGTTATGACTTTACTGAATGACTTTTTTAGCGAAATTATACCTTACCGCCAACGGACATCAAATTTTCGGAATGATTTTTTTTGTAGGAAAGTCTTTCCGGATACTAATGAAATAAATAAGCTTTAAGCCTTTAAAAATAACGTTATTTAAAATTTATGAAACTGCTATAAAGTTTATGAATTTAAGCCGTTATTCCCACCCCTACAACAACAAGTGCTTTCCTCTATTCCTTCCACATCAGATTAAGAGAATTATCTCGAGTGGGTACGGATACAGGCACAACAGGTCTAGACTCAGCTGTCCATTTGGTACCTACGGAGACTACGTTCTCATTCATTTTCTAGTGTAAGCGAAGGATCATCAATTAACAGATACGTTAAAGGTATGCCTTTTTCATCGTCGTTGATGTCGTTGTCATCAACTTGCTGGTGTTCAGTTTCTTGTTGGACCTGCGCGTCTGACAGCATTCTCTCTATTCAACACACATATTTCAATACTTACTTTACTCGGATAAAAGAATGCATCGTCCACCACATTTGTAGATCCTGAATCTTTTTCTATATATTTTTACGGCAGCCATTGATGTACTTACTTAATCCACGATCGCTCCCCGTATGGAGTATGTGGACGCCACGAAGTTCCTCCAAGCCTCTCTATCTTGCGCCAGTTGCACAGCTTCATCCCAGCTCAGTCCAGCATAACGATGAACCTCAGTGAATGCCCGCATCATTGTTAATTTCGACCTGCCTCGCCTTCTTGTCCCATCCGGATTGTAGTAAAGTCTTGCATATTCACGACTCTCGAGGGACATGCGGAGAACATGGCCAAGCCAGCTCAATTTGCGATTCTGGATCACTGAGGTGATTCGCTGTTGTGACATAGTGGTACCATCTAATCCCCAAAATCTGTCGCAGAAATCTATTCTTAACTAAGGATTAAGGAACGGCCATTGATGTACGGCGTTCTTTTATCCTGGTATTTTGTCGATCAATTAGGTTTCTGCATTAACTAACATTGCATCACGCAGTTACCTTCTTTGACAATTTACTACGCTCGATACTGAATCTCCTACCGTGGGAGAATCCCTAGCCATAGAGTATTCAAATGACATTGATTTTGTTCCGTTCCGATACAGGATTCACACAACACAAAATATAAATTCAAAATTTACTTAGTTGTAACATAAAAACTGAAAGTATAGTTATTTTCAAGAATTTCCAAGAAAAGTCCCGTTTTTCCAGCGAAAGTTGACAAATCTTTCATTAATTAGGTTGTACAGGATGTAATAAATAATCAGAACTCCATCTGAGCCCATTCTTATTGTTTATTATTTTTTCCTTTTCAGTCCCGCAAACGTGCGGGATCCCGCATGAGAAATCCCGCATTTCTGATCCCGCAAAAAAGGTGCGGGATCCCGCATTTGCGGGATCCGCGGTTTGCGGGATTGGATTCCCTAGAAGTGACATTAATACCAATTAGCGTGTTATGCGTACGATTATCCGCGAGTTGAAGCCCCGTTGTCGTGTATTATTCATATATCAACCCTGTATATTTAACGTACTAGGCTTAATATCAAACGATCGCTTTCAGACTAATTGACTATTAAAATGATTGCGACATCACTCAAATCACTAATGTCACAGCGACAATAGTCGTAAAAAATTGTGTTTTTGATTTTAGTGTAATTGAACTGTACAAGAAATTAATAAACCGATCGTTGTATGTAATATGGGTCATAACCAAATTTCCTCACTTAGGTATATAATAGACCCATTTTGATATAACCTACAAAATTATATGTTGAGTGGTCTCTCCAGGTAATGCACGGCCAACTGATACACTATGTTTTTGGATGTCGCCCTGCTGCTCATCTGCTGGAGCTCCTTTGAAATATGATTATTCTGTTTTGCTCTAATTGTCTTCTCACTTTCACTGAAATGTTTCAAATGGTTCTTGTTTTCTTTCTTAAATATCATTAAGTACGTAATTAAAATAGTGAATAATTATGGACCCAAAGCAGAGCCTTGTGGCACTCCCGATATATCAGGATAAAAATACAATGAACTATTGATGATCTACAAATTAATGAACTATTAAAATCCTTGTGTCGCCAGTGGAATTCAATGTTGTAGGTTCGGAAATGGAGTATGCCTATTGCCTAGGAATAGTCTCATCACTTATAAAATAATGTCATTACAACAGTCATAAAATAATTAACTAAAAGAAATAATAATTACTTTTTTTTTAATAAATGAATCTGTGCTCATTCGGAGTGAACACAAATACACTTTTGACATCTTTCACAGTAAGCAAATGCTTGTGTCGTGAAAGCGGAAAATGGTCGACACAGCCGGGATTCGAACCCACAACCTCCGCACGAAACAGTGCGAAAGCCGGCGTCGTAACCGCTGGTCTATCAACCACCTCAAACTGTAGCTATCATTCAAACTACTTACTTATGTGTGTCTTGTACTGTGATTATGTGAGATCATTTTGATCACAATGCACCTTTTGGATTAAGTTTTGATACTAAGTCGCCTCCTGTGATGTGATTTGCAGGCTACTCTGCTGTCTGCAATACTACATGGTTCTCTGCTGTCTAAGAAGTTTTTCGAAACATTGGATCACCAGTAAATGGCTTAATTTAATATTTTCAATGTTTAGGTAAAATTTTGGTTTAAAAGATCTCTTTTTTATTATTGCAGAACACTGAAAAATGAGAGTGTCATAAAAATTTGGCTCGTATGGTTACGTTATTCTCATAATAGGCATAAAATGTTCATAAAAATGATGACATAAAATTTTGACAAAATAGACTCCAGGAAATACATAGCTACAGATATTAATTTTAGAACCTGAATTTTATTGATTCTCAAAATACCCTTTTATAACTAATCCATCGGTCCTTTTTGCACGTGGAACCCGACCCACTGAACAGGATACAGTTTGTTCAGTGAAGCGTATGATGGAACCTCACAAATAAATCACGATTTTTATATCTTTACAACATAAAATAATGTTTCATAGTTCGTATATTCTCATATAATATACGCCTACGACGAGTATTAATAAAAAATCTTGTTCGGGAACTTTTTAGCAAAAACTGCTAAAACAAACATTTACGTCAACTCTGAGGCAAACTCGCGTAACTGCAAAAATGAAATTTTACAGGAGAGCAAAAACAAGATTTGACAATCTTTAAAAGCCGGTCATATGCCGTTGTTAACATCTTCTTAACTAATTTGAATTAATTTAGAGAAAATATCAATGTATTTACGAACTGCGGTATATACATATATTTTTTTTAAATTTTATCGATAATTAAAATAATTCAAACAATTTCGTTACTTTGCCATGAGAAAAAAACAGTACCTACACACGTTTCAGCATTGAAGCAAAGTAGCGTAGCTACTTTGCTAATGTGAAAAATAATACCTACTTACGTTAGTGTTAAGGCAAACCATCGAATCTACACTATATACGCTACTTTGCCGTCGTGAGAATATAATACCTACTTACGTTAGTGTTAAGGCAAACCATCGAATCTACACTATATACGCTACTTTGCCGTCGTGAGAATATAATACCTATTTAAATACGCGAAATATTTGCCACTCTGATTAACAATGTATTCCTTAGTCACTACGGCAAACTCACCTATCTCTACAACTTGCGCTACTTTGCCTTGGTAGGTGGTGGTTAGACATGTTAGTGATGACTTTCAGATACAAACTCGCGACATTCAGATACGCTATTTTGCAAGAGGCTAAAAAAGCCTAAAAAAGCAGATACGTGAAAAAAATATATCGATTTTTAGCTATTTGGAGAGAGTTACAGATCCAATACTTTGCCATAGGTATTAGGCTGGGCCGTTCTTGTATGGAAGTTAAAAAAGTGCTTCTAATTTTAATGTAATAGGGATAATTTGTTGCCTTATGATGTATTATAACTATCTACAAAATTTCAAGACAAAAAAATAAGATCTTCTGTCTCCGAATCGACTTTGAAGTTTTGTATGGGACGAAAATATCCCATACTAACTGACATTTTTATAATAATCATGTAAAATGATTACGGCCTTGTTTTTTTATTCATTTTTTTTTATTATACCACAGATAATTTAAGTACATCCTTCTATTTATTTAATTACACAAAAATAATAAATAAAACTTTTAAATTTTTTATGTAATGTAAGTATATGAAATTATGTTATTTTGCAGTGATTGTTTTTTGATAAATTGGGTTTGATATATTTTTTACTCGTTGCTTTCTAAGCTTTTACATAATCTTCTCTTGATGAATTTCTGCGAATAGTTGGTGAGGCTTCTTTGATAATTTCACAGATTGTCAAACTCCTTGGATATGTCAAGGAAAATTTAGGAAACTGTATTTATTCATCTTCGCCATTGTATGCAATGAATGCCGTAAGATCTTCGTCGGATACTTGTCGATTGGTGTTTCTGTTACATTTTGCTGTCTGTCTATAACGTAGTTCTTGTGAAAGATGCTTCAAAATTTACTTTCAGTACTTCAAGGATCAAAGGTTCGTGTTTTCGGATGTCTCAAGCTTTCACTATCCGGCGAGCGGTTCATTCTCTTACTACATACTGTATTTTGAGCGTAATATCTTTTTCCTTTAGGAATTACAGTTTATATAACAGATTTAATCATCTGATAAATATATGGTTAAGAAATTAAACTTCCATAGGTAAAGAGATCAGTTACAAGGTAAGTTGGTGCACAAACATTAACAATAAAGATAAGTTAAGGTCATCAAAATTTCTGAAAGAAACGCAGTCGCTGAATCCTATTAGCTTAGTTTAGTGATCTAACATGGAACGTTTTTCCTGGAGCTCAGTTGCCTAAACCATTAAAAATGTTCCTGTTGGTATGACTGTGCCAATTTGTATTAAATATAATTTAACTTTTCGTAGATTTTGAAATGATAAAATAGTAGTTAACATAATATCAATTTTTTTTTCAAGTTGTTTTCCAATTTGGTCAGAATGCGTATGATGATTTGAGAAAGCATTATCAACATAATATGTTGAGAATGCTTTTATAATATTATATAAGATTATTATACAAAAACTTTGATAATTGTTACTAGTCGTTTTTTTTCTAGATTACCGGCGACTCATTCAATTGGGATTACTTGTGGTTTGCAATAAGCAAACAATTCATTCTAATGGTTTTATTATTCTTTTCTCCTGCAAACTAATTATTCAATTATGTTTTCCGATATTTACCTACACTTTTTTTCATCACATCAGACGACAAGAGTAAAAGATCATATGAAATATTGCTTTTTGGAAAGAAATCTGTAATCGATCTCTCTATCGGTTTCAGTTTTCCAAATTTTCCATCAATTTAGAATCAGTTTCCTTTAACACTCTCTTATGTATTGTTCATCTGTAGTTTTTGACTACTTTTTCTAATCACTTGCCTAAAACTTTTGTTTAAGGGCCATCAAAATACAATACTGGTATTTTTAACCCTTTTCTCATTTCATAAGATTTTCTCTGGTTTTCGCGGCGCTCTATATACTTTGTTGCTATCTAAAATTGCATTTTTATGCTTTATATCATACATAACTGATTATTCCGTCATTTTTATGACATACAATCTTAAAAAATATTAAGTTAAAGATATTTTTAATTTATTTATACCTGCTTCAAAATACGATAAATTTTACAATTTTTTGAAATTTCGAGCTCAATTCGGAGACAGAAGATATCTTTCAAATTGAAAAATATTTTGCATACCTATTTTGAACAGCATTTAGCACTAAAGTATAACTATTACGTTAGCAATAATGGAAGAAACGCAAATCGACCCGGCCTAATAGGTATGATTATAGGTAAAAAATAAATGATTATAGGTAAAAAATAAAATTTGCATCAAAAACTCAAATTCGCCAAAAATGTTAGTTACGACAGTTTGCCAGAGGAGTGACTGAAAATATTATTTTCATACCATTATTATTACTAGTTGTGGTCGTCCAGAGGTTGAAATTCGACCATAACTAAGTGATATGAGGCTTTATCTTCTAAGTTATAAAAATTGAGAGCTGTTTTCCGATGTCATCATCGCATTCCGCCTAAACGGCTGGACAAATTTTGCTTATTCTTTTTTTGTCATGTTGGCTTTTATCAGGAGAAGGTTCTTATGGTAGAAAAATTGGAAAATTAAATAAAACTCTAAGTAGGTAACCTTTTTAGTACAACTTATTACAATTTTATTTTTATTTCCATTTTGAAATTTCGACAGCGACTGTTAGTTGTAAGATATTTGGTGCGATTGACAGAATGCTGATGTAAATATGGTTTAAATCAGATGCGTCATTCGGAATCATATTTGTTAAAAAATCATTATACAAAGTCGAAATCAATAATAATTTAGAGTTAAAACCACAGGACAACGTCTGTCGGGAAAGCTAGTATTAGACAAATAAGCGAGCGCTTTTTCACAATTTTCATTTTTAAAAACAACGACATGGATGCGTCAACTTTGAAATGTTGATTGGTATGTAGAAACTTCTTTCTATAATTATTAAAGACAAACAATATTAACCTATTCTCAATTTGATCACAGATAAACAAAATAATATAATATGCGAATATGTAACACCTAATGACTAACAATACATTGCTGATGTTCGATTTTTAAATGGAACAAACCCCTACGGGCTTACGACCGTCTTCTACTGTTATTTCGAAGGCTGGCTTAGTGTGATCACTTTACGTTAACAATATTCACCACTAGGCGGTAATGTTTAAGTCTCCGAAACACCCAATCATGAGAATTCTCAACATGTTCAATAGGTATGTCGAAAAATCTCATGTACCTATACAACAAGTAGGTAGATATTTAATAATTAATGAAATATAGAGATAAAAGTTGGAAATTGTTGAGAACAAGAGAGCAACCAAATTTAAAGACTGCGACTGCTGTCATGAATGAAGATATCATGAAATGTAGATAGGTACTTCAAATTTTTGAAAAAAATGTACCAAAGATTCACTAGCCTGTGTGTAATCGATTGTTTAAAATTTCACAACATTATGATAAAAAATAAAGCTTTATACGGAAAAGCTCAGAGGAAAACTTTTAATCTTCATTATAATAAATAGAATATTGATACTGATATTCTATTTCACAGTTCATTGATTATTATGTATATCAAAAAGGTAATTTATAAAATATAGAGATTATTTTAATGGATAATATAATACCGCAGTGAGGTTTCTTACAAGGAACGGCTCTCATATGCATAATATTATGTAGGTTTGAGAATAAGAGTTGATACGTCAACATGTGACGAACTTCATCGCCCGTTTTCACATAAGCCAGCTTTTTTTGTCTCAACTTCTTCATTCGTAATCTATGTTTCACTTTAAATAATACATCTCTTGCATATTTTTTTAAATGAATATGTGCTCACTCTAAGTGAACACAAATACACTTTTGACATCTTTCACACTAACCAAAGGGTTGTGTAGTGAAAGTAGAAATGGTCAGCACCGGGATTCGAATCTACTACCTCCGATACGCTGTACGTACGAAAGCCGCCGATCGTTACCACTGGCTACGTTTATAAAGGTACTTTAATATATTCCACACTAGCGGATTCCCAGCGTCTGCTACTACGCTTAAAAAATGACATTCATTTCCTTTTTTTATTGGTGTGATACCATCTTCATACCGATTTCTTTATCAGTGAAACAGGCGGTTGGTTAGATATTTTCAAAGTTAATAAAGGCTAAGAAACAAACATTTTGTTATTTTTTTATACAGATTCATAATATTTCCTTTAACGTTTAATCTGATTTATTTCATTATTGTAGTGTTTGTGTACTATTACACATAATGAAAATTCATAGTCGCTTAAATGTGTTGAATTATTTTAGTTTGTAGGCCGAACCTGTGGGGCTAGTACGAGTTTTATCGAAAGCTAATTGCAGGCTAATAAGCGCTTATAAGCGTGCAAATAGTGTTCTAAAATCAAACGATCAAATCATTCGATCATGATTGTATGGAAATTTTTCGAAACTCTTTCGATGATCGTTTCGATGTTCGATCATCGAAAACTTATACTACACGTACTGTTACAAACATAATTAATTAAGTCTGTAAAAAAATATTTATTAGATAATGGTTTAAAATAAAAACTGGTAATACATAGATGTGACATTGATAAATTGATATAAGTAAGTTGTCTTTCGCAATTGATAATATTGCGAAAGACAACTTACATCAACAATTAATACTCCATTAAAAACCCCAAATAGGGGCAACAAAATATATCAAAATTTTGGTTTTATCTTAGTTTCAAACCACAAGCGTTACATTGGATGAATATCGAGTCTTATTCAATATAGAACAGTTTTCAAAGCGGAACCTCAGTGGTATATATACCCGTGTCTGGTATATAGGGGCCGTTTCAAAATAAACTAACACAGGTGCGTGTCAAAATAATAATACAGTCCATAAATTATAGCAGGTGCCTGACATCACGAGATAACGGCCCTGGATTTTCGGACCCTTAAATCTACCCCAAAGAAAATAATATACTCGGCGATACGGTAAATCTAAGGAAATTCGATATTTCAGTTTTATCCTTCTTGGTTTTTATCGATGTTTAACAGGACGGTTCAGCGAAATCCAAATGTACAATATGTCATGTCAGTACAATATGTCATACAAAAATACAATATGTCATACAATATGTCATGTCAGTACAATATGTCATACAAATATAGTAAGAGAGTGAACGCAAACATTGGAAGACTGGTTGCCTATTTGATCAAATTGATTCTGGATGCGATTCCTGAACACAGCCCTATTCACCAACTTCAGCGAGAAACTTACAGCATTTTGGTATGGGATGCGAAGCTTTCCGAAGTATTTAGTAGGCTTTCCTACTACCTATACACGTTTCCATACAAAATTTCGTTACTTTACGCCAGCGTGAATTTCACGGAAACATTGAATATGAGTACAAGTCAGATTAATTGCAAATATTTTCCATTTGTTATTAAATACCTATAATAAAAATTGAATTTCGACCACAAATGCAGTTTGAAACATGGAATATAATATGTAAATTTCAATATGAAAGTTTGATCTTAAACTATTTACTTACATACATAGCAGAAATATCCTGTTGCCCAAGAGGTTATTTGTAGAAAAAAAGTTGTTGCTTGAAAATATATTTTAGAAAATTAGATAATATAATGTAAACAGCCAGACATTTGTGGGTTGGATGAGTGGGCAGTTATCCTCGTTCATCTTGAAAATGTCCTTCAGTGAATGACAAGAACCAAGATTCACTATTGTGTCCATTTCTGAATTCTTAAATTAGAATTATTATAAGCAGATGTATTTTCATAAATAACTAGCTTTCTCGACAGACGTTGTCTTGTGGTTTTAACTCTAAATTATTATCGATTTACACAATGAACATTTGACCAATATGATTTCGATTGACGCATCTGCCTTAAACCATTTTCCGTCTGAATTCTGTCAATCGCACCAACTATCTTACAACTGAGAGTCCCTGTCAAAACTTCAAAATGGGAATATAAATAAAATTGTAAAAAATACCAAAAAGGTTGATATACCGGCTTTCCTCTCACACGGAGGGAAAGCAGAGCGCGGAGGGAGGTCCGCTCGCTCTTCACCCTCTCGGCTAAATCTCCTAACCGAGAAGGGCGGTAGTCGGCCTCCGAAAAGATCCTCGGCTAGCTCCAATTGCTGGAGACCGCCCTACCTCTATATCCAATCTAGTATTTTTCTCTGGTGACTTACTTGGGGAGATGCATGCATGGGTTCTTTAAATCAAATTACCGGTAAATTTTATACCCAAAAGAAACCTAGTTTATTTCAATAATAAAACAAAAATGAAATAATACAAAAAAACAAACTGCGATATCACACAAGATAATGATAAGGGAAAATCATTAGATAAAACATGTAAAATCAATAGAAACAGTAATTATCAAAGAGAATAATTATTTGTAAATAAAAAAAATATGAAAACTAATTTAGGTTATTTAAAAAAAATCAACGACACAAAAAAATACCTAAGATGTCACACCCCGAAAGATAGTAAAAGCATATTACAATAAAAAGTAAAAGTGTCTACTTAAAACTAACAATATAACAAAAAGAAGTCTTTCAAACTGAAGAGGGCAATAAAGCAATCCGCAAATTTTATGATAGGTCCACAAAGCATTGATTGGTCCCACTTGAGCGCCCTTAGGTTCTATGGAAAACGGGAGCGTCCATCTGGCCTGGGTCGGCTGGCGATCCTCCACTACTTGGCAGGTCGGTGAAAAATAAATTTATGACTTACAATAATATGCGTGACTGGTTGTTAAGGCGGTGTTCGGTCGTTTTAGAGCGCTGTCTTACGCACTCCTGCAGGAGCTTTGTATGTCGTCCCTCCTCGCTGTTTGGGGGTCGTCCAGGAACCACTTCATTCAATACTCAACTAGATTATTGTCCACTATAATTGTTTTAATCACTTTGTCACTTAGTCGTCGGCATCGTTAAATGTAATCGTGAAGTCTTAGTACCTGTATGCTCGGAGTGTTCATTCGTTTGACCGGTTTTCGTCTTTAGGTACAATTTACACTTCTCACAAACTCAACTTGTTTCGCGACCGTCCTCGCAACTCTTCCCGGAGTACTCTTTTCGTATACTCAATCCTCCGACGGACTCTCAAAAACTGTTCTCCGACGGGCTCTCAAAAAAACTGCCGCGACGGGCTCTCAAAAAGAACTGCCCCGACGGACTCTCAAAAACTGCCCCGACGGACTCTCAAAAACTGCCCTGAGGCCTGCCTTGTATGGCGTTATATAGCCCATATCTCGGGACCAACCCCTTGCCATTCTAGGGGCAATTTTTTGTGGGCGGGGTGTCTGTGGTGTCCCGGTGATTCGTCGAAACCTCACTCTTGCAAATGATTTATGGACAATCCGTTCCATGTCTTCGTGTCCGGCTCTCTCCATAATTCAATATTTTTGTGGACCAATTTTATTTCAGGATCATTTAATATGCGGTACATTCAAAAAGAAAAAGACCTACCTACGTGTAATAAAGTTTAAGAGAAAATACAATTTATAACTTACTCTAGATATCAGATTTACAAAAATAAAATTCGAATTAAATATCTATTTGGGGTGTGCATCAACCTACGAGACTATACCGAACACTTATAATTATTTATATTCAATAAACAAACTATACCTAAGCACTAGAACATAGCTATGTTTACCTACAGTAGGTACCTATATTACTACTACAATAATTATTCATCTCTTACGCTAATCAATTTATAATGAGTTAGTATTAAATTTTAGTGAATTATTATATTTACAAAATACATGAATATGTTAATCTTATAATATTGTTTATATCACTGGAGGATTAAGGCATTTCACAAAAGTTAATTTATAGTTTACGCTTAGACTTAAAGCTCAACTGATACTATTTTTTCTCAGTAATCTAGGTACACTCAAATTATTACATACTAGAGGTCCTCCCCAGCTTCGCACGGGTAGATAGATACTTAAAAATAATTTAGTTTTCAGACAGATCCCTAACTTTTTCAAAATATTTTATAGCATAAATATGTTAATCTGGAATAATTGCATTGCAATGTATCGTGTCACGTCACTTTACCACCGTGACTACTTTGCGCGGTATTTCTACTAAACTTGACACGACTCCCCTCAGCCCTCCCCGGCTCCCATACGCACTCTGCATCGGATAAGTTGAGATGATAAGAGACTATGCTTTTTTTTCCAATACTCACATTTTTAAACTCGTGATAACTTTCGAATGGAATGTCCGAATTGAATAATTCAAAAAGTTATACAAACATATTGAAGCAGACTTGAATATGAACTAATTTATTTTAATAAGGAGTAATACCAAGATACCAATAAAGAGCTTTTTCTAAAGGTGACATTTTATTGGGTTTTTTTAAATAAAAAAACACTTATTGTGGCATAACTATAATAGTTAGACATATGCTGTCGCGATACTTTTTGTAAATAATGATGTCTTCTACAAAATTGTAGAACATTGTTTTATTCTATCATCATTAGTTTTCACAGCGTT
This sequence comes from Mystacides longicornis, assembly GCA_963576905.1. Classification (NCBI taxonomy): domain Eukaryota; kingdom Metazoa; phylum Arthropoda; class Insecta; order Trichoptera; family Leptoceridae; genus Mystacides; species Mystacides longicornis. Next base: position 22,693,126 of record OY756435.1, read on the forward strand.
CGCGATAAAAAGAATATTTTAGGTAAATTTTTTACACCTTGGGTTACATTATTGAAGTTTTCGTAGGTTACCCACTTTTTTTTGGAAATTAAATATAGCCTATGTTCACCGCCGATATTGTAGCTTCCCAAAAGTGAAAGAATTTTTCAAATCGGTTCAGTAGTTTTGGAGCCTATTCGAAGCAAACAAACAAACAAACAAACAAACAAACAAACAAACAAACAAACAAACAAACAAAAAATCAAATCTTTCCTCTTTATATATTAGTATAGATGATTAGGTACTTTAAACCGTCAGAACAATTACTTAATTATGCATACCTATAGCAATTTACATTTTTCTTTTATTTGCGAAATAAAAATTGGAACCTGTACAAAATTACAATAGATATTTATTACATACATGGGAGTCAAGACCTACGGCCTTCAGATTTACATTTTATTTCATTTGCGAAATGAAAATTGGAACTTGTACAAAATTACAATAGATATTTATTACATACATGTGAATCAAGACCTACGGCCTTCAGAGGGGTGTGACTTTTCTACAGTTTAAATTTAATATTAATCCAATAAGAAATTTATTAATTCTACAATTATTTCGTTCTTTATCTCCATATCGTAACCAAGTACTTAATATCTGAACATGTGTCCAGCATATGTTTCTAAAAATGGTGCTGTGCAATGTGCATCCATTTCGTCTTTGAATTTATTACAATGGCCAAAGTCTCCTTTTATTTATTTATTTTTTTTTTAACTACGCTCTTTATTGTATATTTCAACCTATTCAAAATCATTTTATTTTTTTATGTGCTTGATTCCTCTATTGTCCATAAAAATATTCAATGCCTGTCCCGTCCATACCCGTCATACGATTTCTCAAGATTTAGAAAGTCCTAATTTATTAGCCCTCTTGTTTCGAAAATACAACGAGTGTATTTTGTATTATGTAATATTTTAAAAAAAGTTAGATTTTTTTTATATTACATCAGTTCGTCATGCCTCATTTCTACGAGTCCTAAAGAAACGAACAATGATTTTAATATCCCAGCCAATTGTTTCTCTTAAAAATTAAGGAACAATGCCAAATTTGTTTTCTTTCGTTACAGTGCGTTTTCAGAAATTTACCCCTTTTGTTTAAAAACTGTCAACTATTATTTTTAAGAAAGCTAATTTACGACATACCCAATATTCTTTCAATGTGAAATTCAGTCGTCATAAATATACCATATCAAGGTTACCTACTTAGTTTTTAATAACCATGACAGTATAAAAATAGTAAGTCATACATACTTACTAAGGTAATTATTTCCCAGCAGAGATTTAAAAGCCAAAAAAAGCTACAAAAAATATTATTGTTAAATTAATAATTTGTATTCAAATATTTCTAGCAACCGTTTGAGAGAAAGACTTTTTCAAATTCCTTCATTGTTATTTCATAAATTAAAATTTTCTAATTCCTTTTTCATCGCAGATCCAAATAAATTGCTTTTCAGCTTTTTCCAAAAAATAAATTAGGTTTTTATAAAAAAAATATAAAATATGAGATTCCTTTTTAAATCACTTACTTAGCTTCGTTTTGGTTGGGGATATCATCATTTTAATTAACCTTCAATCATAATGTAGGTAGGTACTTATAAATTTGAAACATCTACTATAATTAATTATTTAAGTAGTTATGTACCTAGGTATTTATTTGTCTAAAGATAATATTATTGTTTTACTAGCTTATACCCGTCTTGCTTTACGTTTTTGATTCCGATTGTCAGGCTTGATCGGTAGGTAATTAAACAGGTTCTAGTCTAGCTTCCCATTGCTTAACAGACCTCTATAACTGACATAAGCACAGGAAAATAAGAATGACACTTTTAAAATTTTTGTTTCACCTACCTCATAATATTATACGAACCTACCGACATAATTTGCAAGTTTTCATAGAGAGAGAGAGATAGCTCTGTGGTTTGAATCTTAGCTACATTCCCTAATGTGTGATAATTAATTAGGCTCTCCACCCATAGAGGGTGATTTGCGCTATCTGTCAAACTTCAAAATGGAGGAATCATTTTGCAAATTTTTTCATTAAATCTTTATTTATTGAGAATAATAAGATTTGAATAACATTTATATGTATAACAAATCAATCTATAATTATTTTATTACATTTTCATACCGTAATACCAAGATATGTACTTACATAATTTGGTAGGTTATAAACCTTACTATATATATATAGTCATATGGTTAAAAGGCGCATCAAAGTCAAAATTATAAAAACAATTAAAAATCCCTCAGCCAATTATTGGCGTCGGTCGTCAGCAAATTCAAATCCTCCATCGAGCCAGGAAACATATGTAAACATATATAAATATTACTGTTAACTGCTTATGTATACAACCAATATGATTTATTTATGTTGGAATTATTTTCAAGGTCAATAACTTTTTAATTTGAATGATTAATTAGGTAATTAGTTCATCTCTCTCCAATGGCGCTATAGCCCATATCGAGACTTCGCATTCGCATTTGCCTCCAACAAGCACTGTCCTCTATTAATCAATTAATTAGTTAATAATGAAAGTTAATTATTTACTAATAATAATATAACACTTATATATACAACGGCGGAACTTATTGCCTTAGAAAAACAAATTCCAGTCAACCGGTCCCGTCCAATCTGAGACACGCCAACCCCGGGTAGAAATTTCATGTGAAAAAACACTTAGAAAAACTCTGACCCGACCGGGAATCGACCTCGTGATCTGAAGTCCACGCTAGTACAACTAGGCTACCGAGGTCGGTCCCTTTACCTACTACTGGTAAACGAATGACATCAAAACTGCATGCTGTTTCGAGATCTGGATATTTGTCATCACTTACCAAAAGTTACTTAGTTAAATATCAAATCCTTGATCCATGATAAGAATCTGCATTTCGTTTTACATCTTGAAAAATTCTGCAGCTAATACTGATGGAGAAAATTGAAGGAAAAGAAGATTGGACAAATGGCAAGATAGAAGTAATATGGCTTTAAATTATTCGAGATAGGATGAGAATTAAAAGGATTGGAGAATATTTTGGGTCTCAAAAGAGATCGAAGATGGTAGGTAAGATCGCAAATTCTTAAGGAGTTCTTGTAGGAAAATTAGTAAGCAAGAAAGAAGAAAAGAAACATTTATAGTAATTTTTCTAGACTGACTTCTCAGTACTCCTTAGAATGCAATTGATTTTTTAAAAGGATAATGTTGAATTTCAAACAAATGGTGGTAGTATGATTTCTTTGTTTAAAAATAATTATAGAAATTTCGATATAGGCACCTTGTTCATAACGTGAATTGGATATCCCATGGCTTACGTAGACGCCCATGGAAAAGCGCCTTCGTTTCCCTACAGGAGCGAGGTCCTAGTTAGAGACTGGCTGGGTTATAAAACACATCCCCTTATTCTAAATATTATTATCAAGGTACAAAAGACGTGTGTGATGAGTGTAATATTCCAATATTAGCTTCATAAAATAACAATGTACCGGCGGTAGCTGGGCTAACGCAAGGCATGACCTACCATCCCAGGTCTGATTATATGTAACCAAAGCTCTCAATTTGCGATTAAACCTTTATAACACAACGTTAAAATTAAATTAAACTTATATCAAAGTGTGGACGATTTTTCATCAGTCATGTCAAGATTGACTTATTATACCTAAAACCAATAATACACTCATCAAATAATACACCCGTAGGTAGATAATAATCGTTCACATTACTGTTTTGACAATAAGAGTTTATACCAAACATTTTTTGACATACGAGTTTATACCAAAGAAAAAAGGCGGTAAACGCGAGCTCATAGACTAAAACAATATGTCAAGAGGGTTGCCACTTTGTTGTAATATTATTTACAAGAGTGATTAAACAATCATAAGATTGTCATAATGTGTTATGCGGGTTAACACATTGTTGCAATATTATTTACATGCGTGAATAAACAATCATAAGATTGTCATAATGTGTCATGCGGGTTAACACATTGTTGCGATATTATTTACAAGAGTGAATAAACAATCATAAGATTGTCATAATGTGTCACGCGGGTTGACACATTGTTGCGATATTATTTACATGCGTGAATAAACAATCATAAGATTGTCTAAGATTGTCATAATGTGTCATGCAGGTTAACACATTGTTGCAATATTATTTACAAGAGTGAATAAACAATCATAAGATTGTCATAATGTGTCACGCGGGTTGACACATTTTTGCAATATTGTTGTATATTAGCCACATATTGATCACAATTTGCAACAATACTTCAAGCGTCTTAAAGCAGTATTACCTTATTTTTAGTCCAATTTCATGGTTTTTGGTTAACACGTTAAGTTTTTATTGAGTATTTACAAGTTTAAGCTTTTTAAACTATTTTTTCAATAAAAGAATATCACTTTTTCATTTTTTTTATCAAAATTGTGAAATGAATGGTCTTAAGATGAATGTTAATAAAACAAAGGTGATTGTTTTTGAAAGAGAAGTTATAAGAACGCAATGTTGTGTGAAAGTGAATGATGAGAAATTGGAACAAGTTGATGAGTATGTGTATTTAGGTAGTCTGTTTAGCAGAGATGGAAGGTGTGAAAAGGAGATTGAAAGAAGGAAACTGGCTGGTAGAAGGGTTGGCGGTGCACTTAGACCTCTAATGAGAAATAAGAACGTGTCTCTTAAATCCAAACAGTTAATGCACAATACAATCCTGATACCTTCCGTGATGTATGGGAGTGAAACTTGGAAATGGACGAAAAATCTGGAAGTTGAAAGTAGAAATGAGATCACTCCGTAGGATTTGCGGAAAGAGGCTGATTGATAAGGTGAGGAAAGATAATATTAGAAAGGAATGCGGAGTGGATGTTAGCTTAGTGACTAGAATGAAAGTGAATAAATAAAGGTGGTTTGGGCATGTAGAGAGAATGAACGAAGAGAGAATGACTAAAAGGATATATAAATCTAAAAGAATGGGTGCACGCAGACGTGGCCGACCTCGAATGACGCGGACGATTATATCGATGCCGTCTTAGAGGAGGGTCAAGTCAGGAGTAGAAGGGATTTAAGAACATATTATATGCGGAATGTTATGCGTTTGGAAGAAGCGAAAGAGGTTTGTTTGGATAGGAAAGAATGGTAGTCCGTGCTCTCTGGCCTGGCAAGGGGGTACCCTTCGGGAAACGGCATGATGGGTAAAAAAAATATCACTTTTGGGATAGGATTCTAACGCTAACTATTTTTTTTTTATTTTGTGGTTTAACACATTTTTGCATAACACTATCCAATTATTGATCGGGGATGTGCGAGACTCTCGTGGAGCCACTGTCACTGCCCCCGAACTGATTAAAGGGAGATGGAGGGAGTACTTTGAGTCAATATTAAACCGTCCCGAGCCCTCCTCACCTTACAACTTTGAGGAGGAGTTGGCTGGTCTGAATATACCTCAGGCAACTGGGATATGTGAGGAACCGCCGACATACAGTGAGATGGTGCTGGCCGTGATGAGACTTAAGAACAACAAAGCGCCAGGAGACGATGGAATTCACGCAGAGCTCCTCAAACAAGGCATAGACACCCTTGGCCAACCACTATTAGATATATTTAAAATGGCGTGGGAAGAGGAGAGGTGCCCAAAAGATTGGCGGAATGGATCCATCGTCGCAATATTTAAAAAGGGGGACCCCCTTGAATGCGGAAACTACCGTGGAATTACTCTACTGAGTGTTCCCGGTAAGGTATTATCTCAGATATTACTACACCGCATTCGGGGGCCTGTCATGGCTATCCTGAGAGAGCAACAATGCGGCTTTGTACCTGGAAGGTCCTGCACGGACCCAATTTTCTGTTCCAGGTGCATCTTTCAGCAGTGCAAGGAGTTTAACTCTCCAGTCGCTTGTTGCTTTATAGATTTTGAAAAGGCCTTCGACAGCCCACATAGACCATCAATATGGAAAATACTTGCTCTGTATGGTATACCTCCGAAAATAGTTAAAATGGTGCAGTCCCTGTATGAAGACTCTGAGTGTAGCGTGAACACGCCAGGTGGTCCTACTGAAGCTTTTAGGATCACCACGGGAGTCAGACAGGGCTGCGTACTAGCTCCCTTTATATTTATAATAGTCATGGATTTCCTGTTGAGAAAGTCCATGCAAGGAGCAAGAGGTATACCGATAACACAGAGAGATGGTCTAATGGGCGAACTGTGCGATCTGGAGTACGCGGACGACCTAGCGTTGTTCAGTACGACAGTGGAGGAATTACAGCGCAGTGTTTCAAGACTCTGCAACGAAACAGCACGCCTCGGCCTTCGAGTCAATGCCAGTAAGACGGAGCTCATGGCGAATAATGCCTGCCCCGATAAACAGCAACCGATAACCATCGATGGTCACCAGGTCTCCCGGGTGGATAAATTTAAGTACCTGGGAGCAACCATTACCACCGCTGGTGACCTCGGGGCTGAGCTCCCGATTCGTATCGGTATGGCAAGTGGCGCCTTCAACAACATGACCAAGATATGGAAAGCGTCGGCGTTTAGCGTCGAGACGAAATGTAAACTGTTTGATGCGTGTGTGTTGCCCATTCTCCTTTATGGGTGTGAGTCCTGGCACCTGACTCTGGCCCAGGCACAAAAAGTCTCAGCCTTTGAGATGAAGTGCCTAAGGAGAATTCTGGGCGTAAGATGGTACCACCGCATCACGAACGACGCTATACGCCGGCGCACCGAGCGTGAGCCCATCACCTCCACCATTGTGGGGAGGAGATGGACTTGGCTGGGACATGTGTTAAGGATGCCGAATGACAGTTGGCCGAGGAGAGCGCTGTTCTTCCTCCCATCAGGGTCCCGAAGACGAGGAAGACCCTCTCACACTGTGTTCCGCTCCTTCGAAGCAGAGCTGAGGGACATGGACATGGTGTGGGAGGAGGTCATCACCGTTGCGCAAGATCGAGCGCAATGGAGAGCTCTTGTTGCCTCCCTATGCCCCTAAGTGGGGTCTAAAGGGTGTTTGGATTTGGATTTGGATGTGTGATTATAAAAACTAGTTGCATGTATACATGAGATCCAACTGTAGATGGCCTGAGTCGGTATGTTCAGTGTATGAAACGATGTCGTCAATAAATTAATTTTTTACAAAAATTGTTAAGAAAAGTTTGAGATGTACTGATATAATGTACCTATATATTTTTTATAGAAAATTAAATTATCTAGTTGATATGTTTCGGCATTTTTCGATATTATTTTAAAATTCTGAAATATAGGCATTGAAACTCGTAAATTTGTCATAAAAAAATATTTTTCTTTATAAAAAAAGTTTGAGAAACCCTGGAACTTTTTCATTAAATTCAATTTGAGATATTGTATTTTTCTTTAAACATACACATTTTAGGGTTCTAGCTTTTATAGTTTTCGAGATATACCTATGCAAAAATTAAGTAAAAATTCAAAGAAAATGAAAAATTCTGAGTATACAAGTTTTGTAGGCTTAAAGTATTAAATATTTTCTGAAATTTAAGGATCTGTGCATCAAGCGAATCAAAAGTTATAAGGGGGGGGGGGGGGGACACACACACCCTTACACACAGACACACTAAATGTTCTCCTCCGAATTCTGAGTAAATCCATTTATGGAACATATATGCTGCGAAGCCTCTAAGTTGGTGTTTTTTGTCGTCAAAGTTCGAAAAACCGTTTAAAATGTAGACCTGATCGTGATCGCACTATGCCAGCATTAGAAATAACAGTAGAAGACGGTCGTAAGCCCGTAGTGGTTTGTTCATACCATTTAAAAAAATCGATCAGTATTAAGCAGTCATCACACCATTTGTTGACAAATGTATACTGGAAATAAAATACGCACTAAGTGCCAAAAAATTCATTTTGAGATAATCGAATAAAACTGATTTTTCCCCCATATAGACATAGTACCTACCTATTATGATGATTTTTAGATCTGTTTTTTACGCCTTTAGACATCGATATGGACTAAGTGCAATATTTAGGCTATTGACAATGGTTTATAGAACATTTTCTCATACTCAACTATTTTTTTTTTCTTAGTGCGTATTTAATTTCCAGTATACAAATCTGAAAGCCGAAAACACAGACCTTTCTACACTGAAACATAAATATAGAGAAGTGAGAAACAGTGTTGTTCGGGCATGTATTTAGCGGATATGGATAATATTGTTTTATCAAAGTTGTTTGTTCAGTCGTTCAGGTAGTAAATAGACTCCATTATCTTTCAGGTTTCATGAAGGACTACCAAAATTATAGCGAGAACCTGATAATGTAATATATACCTATAATATTAGTATGCAAACTGAAATTTGTAGCCACGTTTATAATAGGTGATCTCGTGGTATTGTCATCATAATATCGCGGATATCAAGCCAGAAGGGCGTATGAACGAAATGACTATGTACATTACATCAAGTTCTCCAACGACACACATGCAAATTCATAGCGGTGAAAAACCATACGAATGCAATGTTTGCAATAAAAAGTTCAACCAATCGAGTAGTCGACACACATGCTAATTCATAGTGGAGAAAAACCATACGAATGCAAAGTTTGTAATAAAAAGTTCATTCGATCGAGTCATTTAACGAAACACAAATGCGAATTCATAGTGGAGAAAAACCATACGAATGCAATGTCGCGTACCTAACCTCTTTATGGTTTCCGATGACTCAGGAATATCTTATAGACTTTACAGTCTATGTGGCCACATTGCCCGGGGTTCGCGAGGCCAGAGGCCACTCGAGGACGCTAATGAGTTGGACTTGGTAGTAGTGTTGCAGTTGTTATTGCAACATGGCGCATTACGACATTTTGTAGAGACACACTTTCCAGCAAAATGTATCCCAGCGTAGCCCTACTACCCGATGAACCTCCTAAATTATAGCTCTTTTAAATCCAATAATATTTATTTTATCACATACCGACATAATTATGGCAACACGCATGCGCCGCTAATACCGAAGGAGAGAACATTCTATAGACTGAGATCTTGGTAACGAATGATCGATCTATGTTTGTTTACAACAAGATCAAAATGATAAAATATTTGAATTGATGAAATCGATAGAACGAACATTCGCTCTTTTGGTGTAAATCGACCTTAACAAGACTCGGGTCACACGCTGCGGCAGTAAACAATTTCAATGCCCCGTGTCTCCATGCCCAATAGGTATTTACCATATTATAAAATTACATGTAGGTACAAAATTACAATATGGTGCCGCCAGCCGTGCGGTGCAGCCTTCTTCCTCACGGTATGCCGCCCATAATCTTCTTCGGCAAATCCTCATCAGCCATTCTTTGGATGTTTCCGACCCATTGATAATGTATCACAAGTTTTTATTAAATAATCATTTCAATTATTGTGTAACAAATTAATGTTAGAAATAGAGAGAGAAAAAAGAGAAACCATGTTTTTTTCATTTAAAAGGTAGGAAACAAAATATATTTATACTGCACAATGGACAACCATCTTTTTATTAAAGAAAATAGAAACAAAAGTCAAATGAAAAGAACACTTCCAAATTCAAATCAAATTATACATATAAACAAAACAGTGTTGCCAATATTTAAATTTATTTAGATTGATTTCCCAACACTCCCCCGCAATCGAATATATGTGTATGTATGAAAAACACAAAAAAAAATTTAATCACTCATTCCAAGATTTTTTAAACACTTGTAATGTTTCTGTTTATTCACTCCTTTAGTAAGAAAATCAGCTGGCATTTCCTCCGTGCTCATGTAGGATAATTTTATCTTCCCATCCTCGACTTGTTCTCTAATGAAGTGGTACTTTATATCTACATGCTTGATTCTATTGTGGAAAACGGTATTCTCAGCTATTCTTATGGCGCTTTGATTATCATTATATAGATTTATTGAGCTCTCTTCTTTATTCAATATTTCAGCCAATAATCTCTGTAAGTAAATTGCTTCCTTGGATGTTTCCGATAAGGCCACATACTCTGATTCGGTAGATGAATGACATACGCTCTTCTGTTTTCTGCTCATCCATGAAATTGGGCTGTTTGCATATACAAAAGCATAACCAGTAAACGAATGTCTATCTATATTATTAGCATAATCTGCATCTGAATATCCTTCTAATGGTTTGTTAGTCTTCCTATAACACAGGGAATAATTAATAGTTCCTTTCAAGTATCGCAGTACTCTCTTGGCTATTTTCCAATGTACATCTGTATGGTTATTATTAAATTGTGATAAATAAGATGTAATATATGCAATATCTGGTCTACTTTTAACGGACAAATACATCAACATGCCAATCAATGACTGATAGGGTACATTTGATAATTTTTGTCCCTGACTTTTCATTAAACTTATATCCACAGGCGTCGAGACTGGTTTACAATTTTCCATGCCAAATCTTTTTAATATTTCATATATGTAGTGCTTTTGATCAATTCTAATTTCATTTGTATTCTTATTCCTTGTAAAATTCAATCCAATAGCATGTTTAATTTCTCCCAAATCTTTAACTTGAAAATTTCTTTTTAATTCATATTTTAATCTTTCTTTCAACTCATTACTGTTGGTAAAAATGAGTATGTCATCGACATAAACTGTTACATAAATCACCTTATCTTGGACTCTTTTACTAAATAAACAGGGTTCATGTTTTGATTGAACATAATTTTCTTTACTAAAAAAATTTTTCATTGTTATGTTCCATACCCTTGAAGCTTGTTTTAAACCATAGATGGATTTCTTCAAAAAACAAACATCATTTCCATTTTTGAAATATTCTGGTTACTCCATAAAAATGGTTTCACTCAGTGATCCATTTAAAAAGGCTGTTTCGACATCCAAGTGGTCAATGCTCATATTACAATTAGCTGCTAATGCAATCAACAATCTAATAGTGGAGTCTCTGACAACGGGTGAAAAAGTTTCATTATAATCAATACCATATGTCTGTGTAAAACCCTTTGCCACTAATCTTGCTTTGTATTTTAAAATGTCTCCTTTTGAATCTTTTTTTAATTTAAAAACCCACTTGCAAGGTATAACTTTTTGTTCATCCTTTCGTTCTACTAATTCCCAAGTATCATTTTTCATAAGGCACTTGTACTCTTCTTGCATGGCCTTAACCCAATTATCTCTGTCATTTCTAGATAAAGCCTCTGCTACAGTTAGAGGTTCACTCGATAATTTTGATTCTACTTTATAAAGTACATAATCATTATAGTTTTTATTCTTGCGCTCTCGTTTTGGATATTTGTGTTGCTGACTACTCGTAGATGGGTCGTCATGTCTAAATTCTGCTTCATTCAGGTTGGTATCTAGAGATGTAGATATATCAGGGTCAATTTCCTGATCTGATACGTCATCTTCTTCACCTGATACACAGTCTTCTTCTGATTCATCATCTTTTGTGGATGAATCCTGTGAATCTACAACATCCTCATTAGGGGTTGCATTATCATCATACAATTTTTCAAATCCAGTAGAAATGTTACGATCTCCAGAAACTTTTTCCTTTGAAGAATGATCATTTTTATTACTATCCTCCTTATTACTAGAGAAATTTTCTTCCACAAAAGTGACATCTCTTCCATGCACTATTTTTCTAGGATATCTCTAAATTTATATGCCTTTTTATTTTCACTGTATCCAACAAAAATATATTCTTTGGTCTTAGAATCCCACTTCTTACGTTCTTCTTTAGGAACATGTAGCAAAGCTCTACATCCAAATACTCTTAAATGTGAAAGATTTGGACGAATGCCTGTCCATTTTTCTTGTGGTGTCGTCTTATATAATGATCTATGAGGGGATCTGTTTTTAATATATACAGCAGTTCTTACTGCATCTTCCCAAAATGCTTGTGATAATTTAGCTCCGTGGAGCATAGATCTTGCCTTTTCTATTATACTCCGATTGGTCCTTTCCGCCAGACCATTCTGCTCAGGAGTCCTCGGTATACTTGTCTGGTGTTGTATACCCTCACATTTTAATAAATTCTCAAATTTATAGTTAACATATTCGGTGCCATTGTCTGTTCGAAGAATCTTGATTTTTCTATCCATTTGTTTCTCAACAAAAGCTTTAAATTCTATGAATTTATCCAATACCTCATCTTTTGATTTAATGAAGTAGGCAAAAATCATTCTTGAAAAGTCATCAATAAATAATAACATGTACTTGTTACCTTCAAAAGATTCAACGCTAAAAGGTCCACACAAGTCTGAGTGTATTAATTCTAATTTGTTTCTTGCTGCTTTATATGGTATATTTTTAAAAGGCTGTCTAGATTGTTTTCCAGCATGACATGCTGTACATATATCTTTATCTTCACCACCAGGTGTAAAATCCAAACCATCTGCCATACCATTTGATAGTAAGTTCATACCATATCGACATAGATGTCCAAGTCTACTATGCCACAATCTTTGCTTATTTATGTTATAGGCATTATACACCTTTTCACTATCATTCACACTGAATTTGTATAGCCCATTTTGCAGGGGTGCTTTTAATATAACATTTCCTGTAACTTTTGTTTCGTTTGACATAATATGAGCTCCATCTTTATTAAATAATACTTTATAACCTTTGGAAATACATTTAGACACTGATAAAATATTGGCGTTTACTTCTGGAACATACAGAACATCACTTATTGACTTTATCTCACTGTTAGACTTTGAAACAGGTACATCACCTTTTCCTGTACTAAATATTTTCTGGTTATTAGCCACTGTTATTTCTAGATTATCTGTTGATGTGAAATTCTTTAATAAACTTTTATTTGATGTCATATGAGCAGTCGCTCCAGAATCCACATACCATAAATCAGATATTTCTTTATAAGTATTCGTATATAATGATGTTTCACCTTTTTTATTATTATTTTTCTTAAGAAGAGGACAATCTGGCCGTTTGTGCCCCTTACGTTGACAATTAAAACAGATTATTTCTTTTTTCTTGAATCTGTCATTCCTTTTATTGAATGTATTTGATGAGAACACTTTTTCATTATTGTTACTTTGATTTTCTCTGCACATATCATTAATCAATTTATTTTTAATAATTTCTGTCGTGATTTTTACATCTGAACTTTCTAGAGCTAAAATCATGGGATCGTACCTTTCAGTCAGCCCACCAAGTATTATTGCGGCCAAATCTTCATCTGGAATAACTTTACCTATATCTGAAAGCTTTTGTGCTGTTGACATGATGGCTGTGAGATATTCTTCAATGCTTTTAAAATCCTTTAAATTAAAACGGTATAATTTCCTTTGTAGGTGTAGCTTCGAACCCATACCACTATCTTCATAGGCGCCTTTTAATTTGTCCCATGCTGATTTTGCTTTTTCGCAATTATGTATATGTGGAATAGCGGATTGTCCTAATGTAAGACAAATCTTTGCTAGAGCTCTTTCATCTTTTCGATTTTTAGTAATTTCGTCAGTTTTATCACTTTCTGGATAAACCATTTACTGCTTCCCACAAGTTACAATCTATCAAATATGCTTTCATGCGAAACTTCCATGTTGCATAATCTTCTTTTCCATTTAACACTTTTAATGTAAATCCACTTACTGGGTCCATGACCTGTTGATATTTTAAAAGGTAGGAAACAAAATATATTTATACTGCACAATGGACAACCATCTTTTTATTAAAGAAAATAGAAACAAAAGTCAAATGAAAAGAACACTTCCAAATTCAAATCAAATTATACATATAAACAAAACAGTGTTGCCAATATTTAAATTTATTTAGATTGATTTCCCAACAATTAATATAATAGTTTCACATAAAAAAGCTATTATTTTTAATAGTTATAGAGCCTTTTTAAAATTTAATAAGTATGAAAAAGTAAAATTTTGAAGCTTTAATAAAGAAGTTATAATCAAGATGTAAAATATAATAGGTACCTTTTATAAAAAAAAAAACTCGTTTTTTTAAGAATTCGTAAAATTTAAGACAATATCACTATAAAAATGTTGTCAAAAAATATTTTTAAGGGCACACATTATTCATTCAAATTGTTTATCTAATTTTTTTTAATAAGGGTAGCTTACCTTAGCGGAGTTGGTTATTAAAAATTTCATAACATAGTGTTTTCATAGAAGATAATAAAACGCCTCTATTATTTATGGTTCCGGTAATGCAACCTTGATACTGTAACGAGCATGATACAGCGGGTGTTGTATAAACCAGGATAATTTATAAAAAATAAGGCTATGGCTGTCCTAGGGGGTGAGTAACGACCTGTATCACTACCGCTAGCTGCTTACACGGTAGTTTTAAATTTATGAAACTGCTGCGGGTTAGTTTAATGAGCAATTTCTATACACACCTATTTCAGTAAAAAATACCGACTTAATTGTTCCGTGGTAAAACTTTACAATGTATATAATTTATTCAATGAAGTGTTTTTTATTAAAGATATCTTTAAATTAATACGTAAATCAAACACGCTATACACACTTGTTTACGAATATTGTGCGGACGGAGGGGTATGAAACTTCGCACATTTATTATAGTTTACTAGCTAATACCCGTCATGCTGTATGCTTTTATTTCCGATTGTCAGGCTTGATCGGTAGGTATTTAAATAGGTTCTAGTCTAGCTTCTTATTGCTTAACAGACCTCTATAACTGACATAAGCACAGAAAAAGAAGAATGACACTTTCACAATTCATAAAAAGAGAGAAGAATTAAACTCTTTATGTTTATAAAAAAGAAAGAAGAAAAATTATAGTCTGCCACTCACATGGAAAAAGAACTGCAGGTATCAATATGTTACATCTCAAACTTGATTCAATTTCACTGTTCAATCGAAGGGTAAAAAAATACTTTAATAATAATATTATTCGAACCTACCTACATAATATGCAAGTTTTACTCTCACTATGGTTTGAGTCTTAACTTCATAACCTTCATAACCACATAGGTGTGGAATGGTACAAATTTCATGTGAAATGACTAATGATAACGGCAGCTGTTTTACCGACCTCAAATGTCAATCGAATCGTAACCTGAAAAGGTACTTTCATTTCAATGTTTATAAAATAATATGTTTGATATGGTTCTTCTTCCCGAGGACGAGGAAGACCCTCTCATACTGTGTTCCGTTGGAGGAGGTCATTAACGTTGCGCAAGATCGAGCGCAATGGAGAGCTCTTGTTGCCTCCCTATGCCCCTAAGTGGGGTCTTAAGGGAGTTTGGATTGGATTGGATATGGTTTGAATTAAATTTATTCTTATTTCAAATCAATCTTGAATCTTTTAAATACGTTGTTATTCAGTTAAACTTCGGTTCCATGCAACATTTACATGAGTAATTTTGTTTTAGATGGCCATTTGTGTTTACGGAGATTTTACTATGAAAATTTCATAATTTTAGAAATTTATTTATAACTTAAAATATATTAAATGCGAACAACTGCGAAGAAAAAATCCAACGCCGAACCTACGGTTTTAGCGTGATCCTCCAATATACAAAAAAAAAAACAAAAATAAATATACATACATTATTGAATTATTATCTAGATATAGAGACGGAGTAGCGAATGCTATTTTTTTGTAATTAGGTAGGCGTAAAAAATACATTAAATCAATAAAAAAGCATAACAAACACTACATACACACATACATACATGCTCCCGTTAAGGTCCCCCACTCTACGCAAGCCAGTCCGGAGGAGACCAATCCGCAGCAAACCCGACCCGCACGAACCGACCCCCCAGCTCGATCAAAGCAACCAAACCGAAAAGCCGGCCCCACACAAATCAGGCCCGCCGCGGATCCCCCCCAACCAACCCACAATACGGGAGGCCTAAGCCCCACTCAGGAACATAGGGAGGCATCAAGAGCTCTCCATTGTGCTCGAAGGCGTTCGAGGCTCTTGTGCCTTTTCTGACCAGTTGAGGTTTAAGGACGTGGGGTGGTCAACCTCACGGTCCCGATCTGATTTTTTGATTTCCTGCCTCTTACAGGATACTCGAAAAACCAGCAAAAAGAGCAGAGGTGCTATTCTTAGCCGGCAACCCCACGGCAACAAACACTACTGTAATGTTAAGCATTTGGTGCCTCCTCAATCACATTTCAATGTATATTTTGATGTTGACACAGACACAAATATTATATTGTTTATCTGTGGTCAAATTGAGAATAGTTTAATATTGTAATTCAAACTTAATATAAAGAAAACTATTCGATAGGAGTTGTTCGTTTGATTGTTGGCTCTATTGTTTTATATTTTAATCCGCTATTCTTGAGTGTGTTGATTTTTTGCTGTATTGCAATGACTTCGTTTTTCTTTATTATTATGGTTTAATTTAATTATTTTATTTTTGTTATTCTGGCTTGAATGTATGTTTCTTGAATTTGACTGTTTATTGCTTTTTACCGTCTCTGATGATTTTGTGATTGTTATTATCATTGCAATTGTTATTTTTTGTTTGCATGTGTCCTTTGTAATGCTTGTTTGTTGTATGTTGGTATGTTTTTATTTTCTCTTGCTTGAAGTAACTTACTCATTAAATAAATAAATACAACCCTATAATCCCCAAAGCACGAGCTCTGCTCAATTTTGGGGGTAAAATATATATTTAAAAAAAATGTACCTATAAATTTATTATTGTGAATGTATTTTTTAATGTTTTTTTATTTCCTCAATAAAAATATTTGAATTTGAATTGTTTGTCTTTGAAAATTAAAGAAAATCTTTGTACATAACTATCAACATTAACAATAACTATCAACATTCAAATTTGTGTATCCTTGTCCAGAGATGTGCTTTACTTCAAATTAATCCATTTTAAATGGAAATGCAAAATGTACATTTCCGTTATGCATTTTTAATGGTTTTTATTATCACGCATATTCATTTCCTTTTTAAATTGCTTTTTGATACTATAAATGGTTTACCTTTTTTAAGCTGGCGACATTCGTTACATTAGCGACATTTTTGTCGGCTGTCAAAGTGTTTTAAAAAAAAAATGTTTTTGGCAGAGGGCATTGTCATAGAATTCTAAAAGTCTAATAGGTACACAAAACTACTGATTACTTACTCCGATCTTGAATTTTTCGCATTTGCGATAGGTAAACCTTAATTTATTCGCGAATTACGCGAATCTCATGTTTCGACAAAATTAAGTCGAAATAATAAAATGATTATTATTTTTTTATTAATTAGGCATTCCACCCTCAAAATAACATGATTATATAAAAAATGATGATAATAATAATCCTTTAAAAAATACATCAACCATTATCAATAAAGGTACCTAATTAAAATTAGATGCCAATTTTCTGCAGCTGAAGGTGACATATAGCCAAGGCATGGAATGGTGTGAAGTTACCAGGGGAAGAATTAGCCGAAGATGTTAGCATCGATGTCTTCTACTTGCTAACTATTAAGATAATTATTATCATCACGCTAGTATCTAAACTGTTTTTTTAAGCTTTTTCGTTTTCGAGTGATTCTTTTATCTAAAATTAGGACACATTGAAAGCAAAAACATAAGCAACCCTAGTATTTTTTTTTACAAAAAAAGGTTTTGAGAAAATGAATAATTGTATTTAGCTAGCATTCTAATATTTTTATGTTATTCTTAAAAATTATCCACTGGAATGTAATTAATAGAACAGGATTGGTTTTTTTAATACTTTCATATATTTAAAAATTAAACCGAAATTTGTAAAAGATTAAACCCAATCTTTGATAACTAATACCGCTTTGACCAACATGTGAGCGAAGCCACGGGTAACAGCTAGTAAATAATATACACAGCATTTTGATTTCTTAAAGCTTGTGCAAACAGAGGGTATCTGCATATAAATTAAAATTAGATATACCTACTTGATAAAAAAAATTATGTGTTCTTTTTATTTTTAATTGTTTATGTTTTACTCTTTTCATGTTTCACCTGAAGAACCACTTTGCATTTGAAAAAATCATTTTGAAAATAGATATTTTTCATAATGCATTTGAAATGCTTTTCTAAAAACCATTTTGAATTTTGCATTTCAAATGGAAAAGTTTTGACCCATCTCCATTTTGCGCACCCATGTCATTGTTTTTGAAAGAAAATTGTGAAATAGTGCTCGCTCAATATACCTATCTCAATATCACTTAGTTATGGGATATAATCTCAATATCACTTGGTTATGGGATATAATCACAATATCACTTAGTTATGGGATATAATCACAATATCAGTTAGTTATGGGATATAATCACAATATCACTTAGTTATGGGATATAATCACAATATCAGTTAGTTATGGGATATAATCTCAATATCACTTAATTATGGTCGAATTTGATATAAAAGATATTCGTTGATGGGATACGACTGTTGCTTTGGCAATATTAACCTCAGCTATCTATCCCCATCTAACAGCTATTTTATGTAGGTACACTAATATGCAAATAAGATCCTAAAAATAGTATTTTAAGATTGAAGATTGCTTTACATGCAACGATATTTTTGATATACATTTAATCCGGCGGCGTGAAATAACAAAGTTTTGTATGGAAACATGATTTGGGCCACTACAGAATACTACGGAAAGCTCCTCAGCCCATACAAAATTCCCATGAGTTTCTCACTTACGTTAGTGAGTGTATAGGTAATATTCGGAATAAGGTTACTGTTATGTACAGTTCACCATTTTTACAATTTTTATTTTAGGGTTTGCTAATAAAAAGCGAAGGATGCTGGTTGATCAAACCGTTAACACCCTCCATTATAATATCCGATTTCCCCCACACTATATGAGGGGCGAGTATTATAATGTTGGACTGTATTATTTTGATGTTCATCATGATGCAACAATAAATTAAAGTTTATACGGCGATAAAATCTACCAAACTGCTGCTAGCTCAAAATTTCGGTTTATACGAGATTTATGGTCAAACGGCCGGTGATACGTTGTACTACATCAAATAGCCATTATAAAAGTAATGACGGTTTTTCATCCGGATAACAACAATCGGATAAAAAATAATTCATATTTTCAATTCAGCCTTAGTGGTCCATCTTTTATTCAAGCACACTTCTTCGCTTCTTCAACTGACATTCTACCATTCTCATACAACGACTCCTATTTTTTATTTTTTCACTATACTCCCTTAAAAGGATTGAAATTCAACATAAAAAAATATTAATTTGTGATTTTAAAAGATTGTATTTCTGAGGTTTTTGAAATTTTCTTCTTGATTTTTTACTTCAACCATTCTTTCATTCTTAAGCTATTAGAAAAATGTATTTATAGTTTCCAAAATGAAGTACCTACTTTATTCAAAACTTTTAGTTTTAGGGCAAAAGGTAGAAACAACCTCGAAAACCACTGACGTTAGACCCCTGATTAATGGGAACAAAATTATTGCTTTATTAGCTCCTAACTACCTACATATTTTATTTTTTTTTATATTTAATTTATTCTTTGTACAGAAATAATAGAAATCACATTATTAACATTAAAAGTAACAATACAAAAATAAACGTTGTTTAATATTTATTTATTTGTCTCATCTTGACAAAAATGGATATAGTCATATCCTGGCGCCAAATACATGACAGCAGTTGCGGTCTTTAAATTTGGTTGCTCTCTTGTTCTCAATAATTTCCAACTTTGCCTCTATCTTTCATTAATTATTATTAAACATCTACTTGTTACATACATGTCATTTTTCGACATGTTGAGAATTCTCATGATTAGAGTTTCGGAGACATTACCACCTAATGGCGAACGTTGTTAACGTAAAGTGATCACACTAAGCCAGCCTTCGAAATAACAGTAGAAGACGGTCGTAAGCCCGTAGAGGTTTGTTCCATTTAAAAATCGAACATTAGTAATGAATTGTTAGAGTCTTTGTTGTTATTTTTGCATTTATTTATGGTACAACGATACGTCGCTCAGCATAACAGTAGGTAAATACCTTTTCGCTGAGCGCCATGAAACAGTTTTGTACAAATTACACAATGATTAACACATTAATAAAAAAAAATCCTCAATAAAATGACAAATACATACTCCAATTCGCACAGATAGTACACAAGCTTTTAAATTATGATTTCTAATATACTTATAAATTTATATATATCAAAAATATATCCACATATTGTGGTAAAAGGTACATTTTAGAAATAGTGGCGTCCATACTGAAAATGAATTATAAAAATATTGCTCCGTTTTTGTTTTGTTTTCCAACAAGTTCCATAATTTAAAAAAATTTAAAAACACTTAGTGAAAATTCTTTAATCCTAACCTTTGTCGAGTTGTATTTTTAAGCTCTTAGTAGTAGGTTCAGTTTTTGTTAATTATTTTATTATTTGACATGTCCTCTCACTGGACACATAGAAAACTGGACCCAAAGACCTCTAATCCGAAGAAATCGATAAAAAGGCAAAAAAGAAAGGATTTTTTTTTCAAAATCTTTAATGTTCAATATCTCCATAACGGTTAAGTTTCGGACACCATATTATAGATTCAAATCCATCAGAAATGACCTAAATAATAACGTCCTTTAATACCCAGGGTCATACAGGGTTACCATCCCTCATAGTAACCCTGTATGACCCCTTTTACGCAATCGTTCGAATTACCGGTTTAAAAAATAAATTAATAGCTGCAAAAATGAGAGATGGTTGGTATTCCAGTGGTATCAATTGCCGGCTTTCATGCGCACAGTGTATTGGAGGTCGTAGGTTCGAATCCCGGCCGTGCCGACCATTTCCGCTTTCACGACACATTCCTTTGGTTAGTGTGAAAGATGTAAAAGATGTTCACTTCGAGTGAGCACAGATTAATATTCTATAAAAAAAAAATTATGTCCTATTTTTGTGGCTTGTAAGAATCTACAAAAAATGCATTTAGACTACCTACATTCTTAATTCACAAAATCTCTAAATCTTTTAAGGCCTAGATGCCCTATTATTTTATTAATAGACATCGCCGTAATAACACCGAATATGGCAAAATATCATAAAAAAAAACAGAATGAAAACAAAACCTCTACAAAATCGCAAGTAAATTTTATCCGCTCACCCGGTTTATCGGAAATGCATCTGTTATCCGCATACTTATTCAACGCGACTTTATTGTAGTTTATTATCTCTTCTCCTTTATTCCGTGTATGTGAACTACATGCGAGTTTGTTTCGCGCTATCCGGGAGACACTCACTCTAGTGCATTATAATAAAGAGTCACTATTAATATTATTATTATGGCTTAGGACTCGTCGAGAGAATTGAATTTGTTCTTTGTTTATAATCCCTAATGATCTTAATAAGAGGCACAGATGTCATTCTCCAATGTATAATGAAATCCTGTTACCATTAATGATGTAGGTATGGATACCATTAGGGCGGTGCGAAAAAAGTGAAGTTAATAATATCGTTCACTAGAGTGTGGAATAGTTGCGTTTGGTAAATACAAGAAAAACAAAAAAATATTTCTAGATAAGACTTTATCTTCCGATCTCGCAAGCCGCCTAAATTTGAAAACAAAAATGAAAATATCCGTTATTTTTATAAATTTTCTTAAATTTTACGCAAACCTTACATGCTCAATAGTATCGAATTCACGTTTAAAACAGCTTAATCTGTTAAAATAGCTGGTAGCAGGGTGGGCAGTGCATTTAGACCTATGATTATATGAGATCTTCTTAGCTACTACAATTGCTAAAAAGGTAGAATTACTCAACACCTTTCTTAGACCATGCGACAAACACGCCCCCCTAAAACTCGTCCGTATTAAACACCCGGCAGCACCCTGGCTCACCGTGGAGATTCAAACTCTCATAAAAAAACGTGACAGAGCCAAGGTAAAGTATAATAAATATGGTACATCTTATCATTGGGAAAAATATCGAACTCTCCGAAACCACTGCAAAAAATTGTGTAGGAACTCAAAGCGAGCGCACATATGTATTCGTTGTACGGCCATCGGTCGATATCTGAAGGAGCCTGAATGCCACGGGCCTGAATAGTAAGGGCACGTCAGACAAAACTACGCACTATGATCTCAATGTTCTAAATCGACACTTTGAAGCTGCGCCCTGCGACTTTGATAAAAATATTAAAAGTGCTACTCTATCCGGCTTTCAAAATTTACCTCCCCTGCACACACCAAAATGCATGAAGTGCGGACATGCAGCCATAAATTGTACATTATGTACATCCAGTTAAAGATGCGCTAAGTTCGGAGATAAGCCAGCTATGGAAGATTGCCCTAATAATAACTTGGCACCAAAATGCCCGTAATGTCATGAAGAATATCTGGCCACAGACATCAAAATGTCCAGAATTTGACAGACCAAAGGAAATAAAGCGAAAAATGGCAAATGAAAGCAATTCGTTTGCTATAACAGCTAAGCTCACCACGTCATCCAAAAAAAAATTACAGTGAAGCAGTTGCTTCCACGGTCACTTAAAAATATCCGTCTCACCTTAAGTCGAAGAACCTTAAACAAAACGAGCAAACAATCATTAATAAGAAAGAAATCCACTTTCCACTATTTTTAAAAAATGGCCAACTTCCACAACCTAGCGATGGTTGTGCTATAATACCAAACGGTCAGTCCTCATATAGGAACTCAAATGATACTGATAATTCTTTAATTATTCAAATGCTTAGACACATTGTAACTGCAGTTCAGAAAAATACAAAAATTATCTAATTAATAATGACGATGTAACACAATGTGTTCAGAACATTACAAAAGAAGATAAAAAGATTAATGGAGAATGATTATTTGGAATGTAATATGTAGGTATACATGTCTACTATTCCATTATTACTTTTTTGCATAGGTACCTACCTATTATTTTCTACATATTTATTAACTTTTCATCTATTAAGATAATCAGCTTTAAAATGGACACAAGTCATATAAGTACAGATGTACGCACCATAACTAAAATTTTACAATGTAGATTCATACTCTCTAATAAGCACGAATTGAAACAAATTATATTGAAAGAATTCGTCATAGATGTAGCAGCTCTTATTGAAACAATTACATGGCTCCAGCCACATTTTAGATTTGATATTCCCGGTTAACACTGTATACGTTCTGATAGACTTGAAAACAGAGGTTCATTACTGTTGTTCGATTTTTAAATGGAACTATAGAGGTACGTACGCAAGTACCCTATATCGTCTCAACAACTCGCCTCCGAGTAGATAGGCACGTACGCAAGTACCTACCTATATTTATTTATTTTATTTATTCATGTGTATACGGCACCACTGAGCCTTTAATAGGTTATAAAAAATCAATAAAAACAATTTAAAAATTACAAAAACGATAAGTTCAAATAAATAGACATAGGTAGTTAATAATTGAG